>OY740718.1:40531861-41731861 GCA_963513945.1 Hydrotaea diabolus
GACGGAGCCACTGTTCACAATGCCCGATGGAACTTTTAAGTCAAATTTTTGGAGAGCGAATAATTTCCAGAACTTCGGAAATTATTTGGCCAGCGCGATTGCCAGATTTGTCAGCACCCGACAATTTTCTTTGGGGTCATTTGAAGGAGCGTGTATGTGTGAACAAGCCCGAGACAATCCTTCAACTCAAGGCCAACATTGTTGCAGAAATTTGAACACTACAGCCACAAATTTTGAAAGATGTTATGGAAAATGCTCTAAAATGAGCCCATCATTGCGAAGCTGGGGGTCATTTAAGTGGCATTATTTTTCATACTTAGGTAAAAAAAATCCCGTTTTGTATATTATATTATCAGAGAAAATAAAATAAAAACAATTTATAAATGAAAAAGTTATTAAAGTTTTTAACCCCATGGTAACTTTTGGCTCGCCCTGTATAAGAAAAAGTTTTTCCTTGGAGTTCACAATGATAATTTTCAATTTTTTTTTGATTTTCCGAAAGTGCGTCTTTGACTATTTTTTTTAAATATCCTTTGTTTATATTGTCTAAAATTCCTAATCATTGGATTTTTCCCAATACACTATTAAACATGAAAACCACAGAAAAAATGAGAGCGGCTTTAATTTTGCATTGCTATATCAAAATCTGAACCGATTTTCTTCAATGTTAATAACTCTTTGGTCCAAAAAACTAACGTTTAAAACAGTTCACCAAGATATGATGTAACGTGCTATTGTGCGATGGCACACAGTGTTTCAAATCATAATCCTGATATTTACGTAAATCTAGGCATTAATTTGACAGAGAAATATGTCAGATTCGCCAAGTCTTTATCTTCCGTCCGCGTTTAACTACTGGAGTGAAACTGATTTCAAAAATATTTGCAAATCTCAAATCAAGTAAAAAACATGTTTTTAACTTGATTTGCGATTTGCAAATATTTTTGAAATCAGTTTCACTCGAGTAGTTAAACGCGGACGGAAGATAAAGACTGTCAGTTGACCTCAAGCCGAAAAATAATTTTATAAAATAACAACACTAAAGGTCAACTATTCACTTACAACATTAAAAAAAAACATTTATCAATAGTATATGATCCACTCTCTTTCATTTAATCAAAAATTATAAACAAATAAAGTAGTATTATTTCCTGACTGACACCCTGTATAATGTTATATTAATAATGTAATCCTGTTACAACATTTTTAAGAAGATTTTAAATAGAAATAGAGAGAGAGTCGGATTTTGTATTAGACCCGATCGACCTAAGAGAAAACACTCGTGTGGCTGCTATGTGAGGCATTAACAAGGGACATTTTAGAAAAATTCAAAAACTCATAGGGTGCAATCTTAAATTTGCTCGTAAATGAGTGGCTTTAAATGACGTAAAAGTCGTGTTTGCTATTTGAAAAACAAGCAAAAGTGAAAAATTTTATATTTCTAATATATAGCAAAAGGCAAATACGAGTACACAACAACATTCTTCGGTATAAATAATAACACTGTGAACAAGATTATTCCTTTAGTCCAAATAATGGACAGCTGTGAATAGTTTTGAAGCTGCTACTCCTTGTGTTAATATGTCCGCCTCCATATCACTAGTTTTAATGTGGGTTATTTTGGTTTTAGCTTATTCAACCAAGTATCTTTATCTTCCTTAGCCAGTGTACCTTACAAGGAGATTTATTTAACTTTGAAAGTACCCCCACTGCATATATATCAGGTCTAGTAACTTCCGCTGCGTACATGATGCTTTCGATTTCCTCCTGATAATATCGTCATGAACAAGACACATACAGGGCTGATATATATATTTGTGGCCTAAAAATGCAAATGTGAATATATTTCATCAAAAATGGATTTATTGTTTTTCAAAGTACTCTCCAGCATGATTTATACACTTTTGCATGCGCTCAAACCAATTGTCAAAGCACTTTTTCCACTGCGATCGAGACACCTCCAAAACATGGTTTTTTAACGCTTCAACAGCATATCTGGCGACGAAAATCGTTGACCACGCATTTTTTTCTTGATGTGCGGGAATAAAAAGAAGTCATTGGGTGCCAACGAATGTCTTCTCTCTGCTGCGTAGGTTATGGTTAATGAAACGTTTTGTTCTTGACTGCCTGAGACCCTACTAGCCTGTTTGATCTCATATAGTGATTTCTTTAAACGGCGCACCTAATGTTTAGTCCCATTGTATCGTTGTTGCATTTTCATATATATTTTCTCCTTGAGTTCGCTTCGCTGAAAGGGAGTTACAACATCGATCCGATCAATGCCCAGATCATAGCGTACTGCCAAGCACAATAGTAAACGGATTGAACAATATATTACTACAGGTGAAAATGTCTCACTATAGTTAATCGCTTTTCTCTGGGAGTAACCTTTTACAACTAACCTTGCCCTGTAGCATTCGACATGACATTCTGAATCTCTTGTTATCTTGAATGTCCACTTGCTGTTAATTGGTTTCTTTTCTGTTGGTAACTCTACGATATCCCAGGTGCGATTTTCTACTTTATCAAGCTCATTCAAGTGCTTGCTTTATATTCTTGGGTTCGTCTTCCACATTTTCCATAAGATTTACGAAAGCATATCTTGGGTAAGGCTCTGCGGTTTTTAATGGCCTTCTAAAGCTACTATTAGACGGCCATTATTTTCTGCCATTTAAATGGCAGTGTGACGTCAGCACAAATGGCACAAAAATGAGGACCATTGGTTTGATGATCTGCCATTGAGAGTTAACGAAAAATGGCAATCAGACGACAATGGCATTACGTTATTTTTGTCACAAAATTGAATGGCAGAGATAGTTTGCCATTTAAAATTTTTTTGAGTGGTGCCATTAAAATGGTACATGAAAAAATGGTAATCACACGGCAATGGCATATCTTAATACAATGGCATTCACAACATTTAAATGTTCATACTTTCGTGCCATTTTTATGTATTGCGATCACATGGCAATGGCATTCATTGTCATTTGTTGTATTTTTCTCGACAAACATTTTATGAGTGTTGTGAACTTATTTCAATATATTGATTTTAGAAAATAAAAATTAAATAAACAAAAAATGTCGAGAAAATATGATGCTGAGATGGCGATTTTGGCATTATGTGTATTGGAGAGCAGCGAAGACGATGAGCTAGAAAATGAACCAAAGCAAAAAAAGCGCAGTGTTTGGCAAAAAAAGTGGTTGGGCCGACGCGAGAAGCACGGGTTTTGTAGTCAATTGCTGCTGGAGTTGCGTGAAGAAGAACCAGATTTATATCGAAATGTTCTTCGTATGCCATCCGCTCAATTCGATCACCTGGTGGCTTTGGTAAAGCCATATATTGAAAAAAAAAATACAAATATGCGAGCGTGCATTCCAGCAGAAACAAGACTTGCACTAACGCTGCGGTATCTGGCCACTGGCGAAAATTTTAATTCGTTGCGATACCTTTTCCGCATTTCGCAACCATCAATTTCATTAATAATTCCCGAAGTTCTCGACGCTATTTACAAGGTTCTTGTCGATGACTTCATTAAGGTGATTATATTTTTCAGTGAAGTATTTAATATAACCAATCAGTTAAAATTTTTTATATACCTGCAAAGATTCCGAAAAACGAAACCGAATGGGAGGAAGTTGCGAAGCAGTTCAACGAATTGCGGCAATTTCCTAATTGTATCGGTGCAGTAGACGGCAAGCACGTAGTAATGGTCGCACCGCCTAATGCCGGAAGTGTTTTCTAATGATTTGCTTAATATGAAATTTGCTAAATAAATAAATTCCGTTCTTTTATGTAGGTACACACAGCATTGTTATGATGGGAATCGCAGATGCTGAATACAAATTGTTGTATGTTGACGTCGGTCGTAACGGAAGATTCTCGGACGGAGGTGTATTCAACCGTTCCACTTTCGGTCAAAAGTTGGATAGCAACCAGCTGCGTTTGTCAGCACCGAAATCACTGCCTGGCAGGGACACTCCCGTTCCGTATGTCATAGTCGAAGACGATGCTTTCGCAATGCGACCAAATTTACTTAAGCCGTTTGGACAACGTGGTCTGACATTGTTGCAGAGAGTGTTCAATTATCGCCTGAGTCGTGCACGTCGAATTATTGAGAATGTGTTTGGCATCATGTCGTCGCGGTTTCGCGTTCTTCGAAAGCCAATTCACCTGGATGCCGAAAAAAAGAAGAAAGTTGTATTGGTTTGCTCGGTGCTACATAATTTTATGATGACCATCAACAAGTCGACTTACGCATCAGCGAATGCATTCGACCGTTACGACGAAATGGGCAATATGACTAGCCCTGGTGAATGGCGTGCCGAAGCAGAAAGAGGTACTCTACATGCGCTGGAACCAAATCAAAATAGTGCTGGCTACGTCAAGGAAGTACGAGAAGAATTTATGTACTATTTCGCCAACGAAGGCGAACTTCCATGGCAGTACAATCACATTTAATTTTGTTTTATATTTTTGTAATTTTCTTTATTTTAAAAAATTTAAACAATGTTCAAAAATTAATTATTAAAATTTTTTTTTAATGACAAATGCGAAATGTGCACGTTTATTTTAATGGCCTTCATAAAAATTAGTTGGCGGTGGAACAACTGCAATCGTATTTAAAATTTGTGGATCAGTGATTTCTAGTCCATTCTGGTCCAATATCGTGACAGTTGACGTTGCATCAGAAGATGTATGGGATCCCAAAAAATCATACAACACTTTGAACAGACATGATTCCAAATTGATCGCATCCTTTGGAGCAAGATTTCGCAAATGACCTGCGAATACCTCGCCAATTGCCGTGAAACGATCAGCTTGAGCTCGGTTCTGAAAATTAGCCAACACTTCAGCCGCCATTTTTTTAACCCCTAAGGAACTTAATGTTGGTGATGGCGTTTGTACTGAAGTTCTGGATGCAGATCGTTTTTTACGTTGGCCAACAGTTGGTTGAATGATAATAGGACTAATTTCAAAATCTTCTTCATTCATTGACTTCGATAAATTGTCCGAAACTGTTCCATCGGTTTCGCCATTATCCTGTGGGGTAACAAGTTAATGAATGAAATAAGACGATACCACAAACATTTAATAAGGAATAAAACGAATTAAAACAAAAGAGTAAATAGTTTCACATTTGCCACCACTGATCAAAACAAACACAGATAAAAAAACTTTTTGATAGCAGCAGCACGCTCTCACAAGAACACATGATGTAAACAAAGTAATTTCAAAATAATAAAGAAACATAGCTACAAGTGGGATTCAGAGGTCAATAAACAAAATGCCGAAAAAAATTTCTTAATATATATACATTTACCAAAAAAAATTAAAACTATAATTCACAAATTTAATTTTTTCTAATTTTTAATGTTGCCATTTACAAAAAATGGCATGTCACGAATTCATGCAATACCATTTTTGGGACGATACCATTTAAATGGCAAAACAATCTGAAATCCTGCCATTTTATAAAGCTGCCATTAACAGAGTTATTAGACGGTCATTATACTCTGCCATTTGAATGGCACGAAATCGTTTACCATTTGCTGTGTCATTTCAAATGGCATCGCAAATTGTGTCACAAAAGTGGCAATCAGACGGGGTACCATTTAAATGGCAGCCTTGTGACGTCAGTATGAAGTCACATTGCCATTTAAATGGCAGAAAATAATGGCCGTCTAATGGTAGCTTAAGAAGAGTTGTGTTTTTTTCTTCAGCATGAGTAGTTTGATATGCGCCCTCAGCTGGCTCCTCAACAACTACATCTGCATCTTGGCACTATTTACCCTCATTAAATCATGTACTAAATCTATTTTGTAAAAAGCTCACATCATTATCCTTTTAGACAGTAAGACCGTCTTCAAGAAATTGTACCTCCCTACTCACCAAACACTTTGCTTGACTTGCATCAAAAACGCTTTTGAACCACACTATGTTTCCTCTGGAGTTTTGAAGGTTTGGCTAACAGAGTGCCTCAGCCCAAAACATTTTCAAAGTCCAGATGCTAAGAGTTTATCTAGAAGTTTAAAATTTAGATTTATTAAACTGAACGCTTGGGATACCGAAAAGAGTAGCAGCAGTACCATGCATTGCAGTCCTGTATTTCCATTAACACGGAGTTTGGCCGAACTCCCCCAAATAGATGGACCATTATGAGGCCGGAAAACATGTTTGCCGAATCTGGAAGCATCGCACGAAGACCGTACCATCGTAATTCCTAAACGCGAAACTTACCGGTGCAAATTTTAGTTAGCAGACGGTCATTACAACGGATACGTCATGATGACTTTAACTTGTTTTCGTACATAGTTCAAATTACAAACAAGTTTTAAACCCTATGAATTTGCCTATTCGAATGGAATTTTGCCAAAAAATTATTGAAAAGGCCGAAGAAGACAAGAGTTTGATAAATTGTTTGTTTATGTCTGATGAGGCCACATTGAGGGGCCATACTTCTTGGAAAAAAAGCGGTGTAACTGTGGCTCTCAATGGGGATCGTTATTTAAAAATGTTGAAGAAGTTTCTTTTTTCCCAGAACTGCGATTCAACAGCATTTGGTTCCAGCTTGATGGAGCAACTGCACATATAGTCAAACCGGCTATTGCAGAGCTGCAACGAAAATTCCCAGTCAAACTAATATCTAGATGTTCCACTTTCTGCTGGACCCCAAGTTTACCGCACCTGACTGCACCAGACTCTTTTTGTGGAGTTATCTCCAGCTAGAGGTTTTGAACACCTACCAAGGAATTTGACTAAATTGCAACAGTCCATTAAAGCAATAATTGAAGCAATCCCAAATTCAACCTTTTAGGCCGCAATGAATAATTTTCTGAACAGGTGTCGCATATGCGTGGACGCCATTTACGGCCTATCTTCAGTAAATCGACCAAAAAACGACTAATTTAGGCAATACAAAATGATATATATATATATATATATATATATATATATATATATATATATATATATATATATATATATATATATATATATATATATATATATATATATATATATATATATATATATATATATATGTATAAAAAAGTAAATAAATAAAATATTATTTACATTTAAGGAGAATGAGAAAATGTTTAAGTGGCCTTAAAGGGCATTGATTGATTGCAATATGCAAATATAAAGTATATATACGTGTACTGATCATCATTATCAGTGTTAACTTTTATATTCCACTTGATTAAGCGTTTTTCTATCTCATCAAGCTCAGTTTGTACATAGTTTGAAGCGATTTTAGGATAAGGACTAGAAGCTAGAATACAACAACAAAATTAAATACATTGATTAAAAAAAGTTATCTGAATTTCTTATTGTAGCATCATTGGTGCCCCACCCTATATTAAATTTCGGTATGTCTTGAATAATTAATCTTTAAACATTAATCCCAAATGAATTCGTTACAGAATTAACACAGACTGCAAATTGATATCTCTTTGATTTATCCTATCTGACCAGGGATGCCTTATTTTCACAAAAAAAAAACTTAAAACCTGCTTTGAAAACTAAAGTCAATATTACAGAAAAATCTTGTTTAAATAAAAAAATAAAATTTTTTTTGTTTTACCTATGCGTTGATCGATTAAAAATACTAACCACAAAGTAAGATTAAAAACTTTTTAAAATCTCACACGGATTTAAGTATAGCACTTGTTCAACTATCTTGAAATTTGCAATTATTTTCTTTTTTTGTAAAATTCTTGATGAGCAAATGAAATAGAGAATTTTAATGCTCTGTTTAAAGTTACTAGGGATTTTTTTTTGAGTTTTAACCTTTCTGTTTTTGGAGGGGAAAAAAGCTCAGGAAGCTTTTCCAAACATCGCTCTTTTTGATGAAATACACGAAAACTTTAAATAAAAAATAAATGTCAGCATGTACTTGGAGCGTGCGATATGCACGAGTTGAAGAATTATAGTCAGCAATTATGGAATAAATGGAAATCTCGAAAACTTGCATTGAAACACTTAAGCCACCAAAATGTTATCCGACATTATAAGTACACTTGAGACCATCGACAGCATCGTTAGCCATTTCCATCATCATTAACATGACCCACACGCTTATGGCATCTTTGAAATGATGGCATTTGAAATGTTCAATTGAAACATTCTATTGATATGTTCTGCAGTTGCAATGACTTGTTTGTGGTTATTAAACACTTTGCATTCCTTGTTGCTAAACCGGACCATGTCCATTTTGCACGGTTTTAGATACTGGTACCAAAATATTACATAATTATGGTACAACTAGCACATTAAGAAGTGCGACATCTTCGGACTTCGAGAACACCACTCCTTGGACTTGTATTTTGTAGTTGTTAAGAATTGTAACATCAGCATTTTTGGTTTCATTTGACCATTTAAATAAGTATTAATCATCAAAAGCCGAAGCTCCTGAGGCAAAATGCCAATTCTGCTTGTCCAAATCGCCTACCGAGAAAGAGCCAATCACAGCACTCCTAGTTTTATTTTCCTTCCTTTTGTAAGGACATATGCCCGCGTTATGTCAAAAATTTTTGCAACTCAAATATTTCGGACCATTGAGCTTCCGTTTCGACTAGAAAACTCTACCTTTCATTATCGCGGGTTCGCACATTCTGTAGCAGCTTCAACTTTATACAATTTTCACTGATATTCATCCCAGAACATGGGATTGTATTCACCTGGCAAACCTGACAGCATCATTGAACCTCAACTTGTGGCACTAGTAAATATGTCAATTACATATGCGCCGATGGACGGAAATTCTAATCCTTCTTACCAAACCGGAATCTGCTCTCTCGAATATGAGGATACACACATCTCTTCAATAACAATATTAGCTCCGCTTCGGTTACCACATTTTTCCCCTCCTTGGTTTTGGTTCCTTTTATGAAAATAGCAAATTCCTTCTTTTGAAAATAGCAAACTTCCAATTTTCGAAGTTTGCCGTTATTTAACGTTTCTCAAAACAAACAAAATGTCTCGCGGACTCAAAAATCAGGTCCATTTCTTGTGGAATGTCGTGTGTTATATATGAAAAATAAGCAAAAATGAAAAATTGTGTTTTTCGTATGTTCACCAAAAGACTAAAGGTTGGTATTAAGTTCGATGTTTTCTGCAAAAATGTGTCAACTTACATATTTAAACTCGCAATATCCCATTAAGGAACAAGAAGGAACTTATCTCAAATTAGCGAGCTGTGCACGGTACAATTGTTTTACACACTGAACGGGACTTTCTGTTTAATGCCGGCTCCGGACGGCTTATGTATTTTTATAAAGAGGGGTTTCCATGGCTTAGTGATAAATCTCTTACTCGTAAAGTCGCCGGCATTTACAGGAATGATAGTCGCGCACACATCCATCGCACCACGGAGGCACACAAAAATGTCGAAATCTTTAAAAAAAAATTACGGGAACTCACTAGACTCAACGTCGTTAAAATTATAAAAAATATGTCTGACAATATGCATTGCACATTTCATGCTGAAAAGTATTCAAAGCTATTGTTCTACATAGATAGATGTTCAAAAAGAACATACGGCCGTTCTGATCCATCAACACATGGTTCTGCAATATTTCGCCCACCTAGCTACATTAGTGCATTCTACAGGCATACAGACGGACATGACTAGATACTTTGTGTTGTCTCCGACAACCGGAACAACAAAGTAAATACCCTCAATCGTATGATGAAGGGCCAAAAACAGCATAATAATTGCACATAAATTGACGTCAAGAAACGGTAATGTCAGTTTCAGCAGAGGAAAAAATGATTTTGATAAAAATTTTTATCGTGAACGAACCAGCCTTAATTCACAGAAGCATTTCCCGATATAATGTATAAATCATGAAAAGGTGCATTTGTACAAGTTATATCTTCAGTTTCAACTGTTATTTACACACAAACTCGAGCAAGATTTAAAAAATTATCATTATTTGGTTGCTATCTTAAATTCGCACTTAAGTGGGTGGCAGCTAGGGCGAAACTACTGTGTATTGCAGCTGTTGATTTTCTTTTCGGAATATCATTTTCATCGATCTTTTTAAATAGCGATGTCGGACTTGTAAAAATGTTCCCACATTTCTCGTGAATATTCGAAAAGCGTGGTTCATAGAACACTTTTCGCTGTAATTCGTAAATGTGACAGCGCATAGAGAAAGGGAACTAAGGGTAAAAAAATCAAATTTCATTTTTTTTTCTGTTTTTTGATGTGGACAACATCTGAGCATCGAATGAGACTGATCCTATGCTCCAAAAGTGTTCCCTTCCAGAGATATGCGCGTTTTATGAGATATGCGTGTTTTATGAAGGTGAAGTCGCCGATTCTAAGCGCAAATAGAAAGGGACCTAATCTTTAAAATGGCTCTCCTGAACAAAACTGGTTTTTAACCTTAGGTCCTTTTCTATTTTGCGCGTCACATATGGTGATTCCGGGTGAGCGACAATCACAACATGAACGGGGTTTCCATAAAAATTTTCTTTTTGAAAATAAAGAATTACAGTAATTGGAAAATATACAAATTTTATTATGATCATCAGTTCAATACAATTCTGTATAAAAAAGGTCCAAGTCCTATTTACGAGTACATGTGAACTTTTATATGGTAAATATGATCCAAATTAACATGTAAAAACTATAAAAATAATAGTGGGTTCTTAGGTTAAACTTCGAAAGCTTAATCTGAATAGCAAAACCTCAATAACTTAGCCTTTCGTAACAAAAAGTGTCAATTTCTAATATGTCTTTAGAAAAAGTTCACTGTTCTTAAAAAAAGTTTGAAAACAACAATGTGAATTTGTTTTATCTGTTTTCATCATTTTTAGCCATAACTGCGTAACTGTGAGATATTCAGTAATGTACTTTGTAGAAAAACTATTCCTTATAATAAAGTTCAAATTTCTTTAGAGCACTATAATACTAAAAAATGTTTTTACACATTTTCACATATGTATTGGTTTCTATTGCTTTTATGAACTTGCATGTTTTATGTGAAAAACATTACACATTGTTATAAACTTAAATCTCGAATTTTTAATTCAAAATACAACTGTTCACTGTCAAAAATACATTTTATGGTATTATAGTGGTCAAAAAGGAGGAACTTCCCTCCAAAAGTTGGACGTATAGTAACCCTGGACATGAACGCTTTTGACATGAGTAAAGGTCGCAGCTCGCACAAAAGCCGTCGGGTGTCAATTTATCACATGGGTGTAAAAAGGAACTGTACCTTTTGACAAACAATCCCATGAACTCGCAATACCTATAAATTTTGCAGAGCATGTACATTGGGGCGATTTAAAAATCGCCCAAGTGACAAGGATAATCGTATTCTTGGGATCAAAATAAGAAAATTTGCCCCCGGAACCATACTTCTAAAAAGAATTCTACAGTCCCGAAATTTTTAAATTTTAAAAAATTCCACTTTGACCGATTTAGAATGCCCCAATCGAGTCCAAATCTATGACCGACCCCCACTAACTCTGTAGGGCCGACCCACCCGCGCCAGTGTCGCACAAGAAGTCTGGCACTTTGCATGAAAAAGTCATCGAAGTGGCTGTTTTTTTTTTTCTTTTTGAAATTTATTTTGCTCTTTAAAAATCTATTTAGTCAGAACATATGCGAATGAAAAAATAAATGTTACTTAGTAATAGAAAAAAAAAATAAAAAAATATTGTTTGAAGTCTTTTTTGCTTTCAAGTCAAAAGTCGGACGTCAGAATTTGTTTTAGAGGTATGGTACCTCGGACAAAGTTTCTAATTTCGATTCCTTGTAACTTGAGCGATTTTTTTGCCTCCATACAAATCTACCTGCCCTAATGTCCATACATAGCTTTCTTTAACTCAAAAGGCTAAGTAAGGACAAATATAAGTAATCATACAGTTTTTAGATATAATTCTATCATTTGTTTGAAATCTCTTTGACCTTATATATATATATATATATATATATATATATATATATATATATATATATATATATATATATATATGTATATATATATATATATATATATATATATATATATATATATATATATATATATATATATATATATATATATATATATATATATATATATATATATATATATATATATATATATATATATATATATATATATATATATATATACTAGCTTTCTGTACCCGGCGTTGCCCGGGTATTAAGTATTGCGATGTCAATACGCTTTTATATACGACATTGGTTGTTTTTCAATTAGTTGCCAAAACGTACAAGTTCTTATCACTGGGAACTCGGGAGCAAGCAACATATAATTGTCCATGGGAAAAGCAATGTGTCTCCTAATGTAATCCTGCTACATTCAACGTCTGACCTTGAGATTTGTTAATCGTCATTGCAAATGCCAACTTCACGGGGAATTGCAGACGCTTAAATTGAAAGGGCAAATCAGTGGGTATAAGAGGTATCCGAGGAATTATGACATTTTCTCCTTTAGCTGAACCAGTCAAAATTGTCGCACCGATAATGTTACGACTAAGTAGCGTTACTCGAAGCCTTGTTCCATTACAAAGTTTAGGGGCATTGAGATTTCGCATTAATATAATTGGGACACCAATTTTTAATTCCAACTTATGCGAAGGCACACCAGATAACTCGATAGAATTAAGGAACTCGACTAGGTAGGTTGTGCAATGTTCTTGATCCATAACACTGACTCTCCAGAAATTTTGTATAAAATCTGATGGTTGATTTGGGAAACGTATAAATTTTTCGGCGCAAAAATTGCTCTTTCATATAACCATCTTTCGTTTGCTATGTTTTCATTGATGTTTGGGAAAACTTTAGATATAAATTCTTCCTCAGATGGTGTTAAATAGCAGAATTATTTCACCATTTCCGTCAGTTGCAATTTCTCCATTTCCTATTTTAAGCAGTTCGGCAGCATGTGATCCAGCATTTTCGTCATTGTGAAGGTGTACAGTACTTAGTAGTGAGTCTAAATTTAATTGTGTGTTCCCATAATGGCGAAGCTTTGAGACATGCGTTGATTTCATCAGCTGGAGTTCCCCTTGGAATAACAGGAAGGGTTTGGCGAAAATCTCCTGCAAGCAGTAGGACCATTCCTCCCATTAGGGTATTATGACTTCGAATATCTTGTAAGCTACGATTTAATGACTTAATTGCGAGCTTATGTGACATAGTGCACTCATCGCACACTAATAATTTGCACTTTTGTAGTAATATACCTCTACTGCTACTGTTCTTAGAAACATTGAAGATTGGAGCTTCTGTTTGCACTAAATTTAGAGGCAACTTTAAAACTGAGTGTGCAGTCCGACCACCATTGAGAAGCGTTGCTGCAATTCCAGAGGAAGCAGCAGCTATAGCTACATCGGAATTCTTTCGCACCTGCGCCAACAAAAGGTTGAGAACAAATGTTTTACCAGTTCCTCCAGGGGCATCTAAAAAGAACAGGGCTCCTTCCTCGTTGTTAATCTCTTCTAAGGCTCTGTCTATGACAGAATTCTGATCTGGCAGTAGTTTAGGCATCATTTCCGCAACAAAATCATTTAAAGCCGAAATATCGTAGTCCAACTCCCTGGATAGTTCATCAGACGCCACTTGAACTCGATTTGGTCTTGGAATTTTAAAGCTGCTCAAATCTTTTCCAACCATTGAGATGAGTTTATCTTTAACTAAAAGCAATGCCTCGTTGTAGATCGCATCATCAAAGGTTAGATCGCTGTTTGTTTGTTGCTGTCTGTGTAAAATATCTTCCGATAACGAATTTTTATATCGCTCCCAAAGATCCAATGGACTAGTTACACTACAATTGCATAATATAATAGCAAATAGCTCTCTAATTTTTGCAGCCGATAAACATAAGGCAGCCTCTTGCATAGCTAGGTCCCATTGTGCGTCATTTTCCATTAATCCCAACGCTTCAATAGTCAATAGTTTTGAGATCAGAGAAGCACGTTGGTCCCTTTATATTGTGCAACAACATCCTTAGGCAGTAACATTCCAAATTGCTAACATGTACTATGTATACACGCCCTAGACAATCTGTTGCTTTAACTCCAGGCCAGCCATCAACTAATACACCCTGCTTTCGCCTTTTCCACGCTCTTTGTGTCGTGTTCCATGTAGTACCTGGGAATTACGGAATAAAAAAACGTCTTGGCAAAGTCATCTGCTGTGTAAAGTTCCAAAAATGCTGTCAGGGTTGTTCTAGGAGCAGTTAAAGCTCTTTCGTTAAACGTTTGCTCGTTGAAATATACACGCTGTCCATTTTCCAAATGCACGGCCAAGTGTATCACACTGGGGTATCTTTCATGCAATGGAAAACTAAGTAAGCGCCAAGCTGTCTCATTGCTGCTAATATACCTTCCTGCTTTATAAGCTTGCACTTCATTTCTCAATTCGATATTTCCTGGTTGCTGCTGGATATCAAAAATAACATGATCGCTGCCTTTGTTGATATATTTGCAGATGTATTTGATAGCCTTCACTGAACTACAGTATTCGACGTTTATGTGCGCATTAAATGCTTTAGAGAACAACGAAGAATATGGTCCAATCCATGTATTATCAATTGTAGTTTCTCTTGACGCACCACGAATTTTAATTGTTGAACTTTGACCGCCGTCATTTGGTGACCTGCGCCTTTACAAAGAATAACCTGTGTCGTTATGCTGAGTTACCTGAAGTAAAGCTCTCGGATAATTTTTGGTGCATTTTTCTTTTTTCATGCAAGGAGAAAGTGGGTTTAGAATACGCAGGGTCCATGAACCATATTCTTTAGAACGATATCGTGCAGTTCCTTATCAACTTCTGGAACAGGTATTTCGGCAGAAATAATTTGGTCTATTTGGTTTGGACGTATTTTGGTCATTAACCAAAGTAGAATGTGGACATGGGGTATTCCGCGCTTTTGCCACTCTATCGAGTACATGAAGCACTGGTGATCTCCAAAAATCTTTCCTTTTGTCAACAGTGCAACAAACTTAAGAACTTTCTGACGAAAAACGCGTGCGATAAGTTCGTGTCTATCGGTTGATTTTTGTCCAGGCATTAATTCGTCGGTAATTTCTTTCCAAGGCGGATTACACGTAAATGTCAGAAAGAGATCTGGCCTTCCATATGATCTTACATAGGCAATCTGGGTGTACTCATGTAAATACCTCGGGCTGTTTATGAATGATGATGGCTAAATTACAATTTGACCTAAATCATTAGGATTGACATTTGCATCATTTCGTACGGCCAGCAAATGTAAATACGATTCTGCTCTAAATTTTTTTTTCATTAAGAGCTAAGTATCGCAGACGTTCGCTTTCCACCTTCACGTACATGTCCACCAAGAATTTATGAAGAAGTTGCCGATACCTTACCAATAAGTTGAAAGAGGTTTGTCGTAACATGATGTAAAAAGCGTAGAAATCCATGATGAAACCTTTTTATTTGAAAGAACTACTCTAGTAATTGGGTTGACTTGGGAGATTTGGAAGTTATAGTTTTCTTGTCCTGCCCAAAAAATCAATGGATATTGAAGAGCGTCATAAAAACGATGTGTATCAGACACGCTTTTAAAGCCACCGTCTCTAGCATGAAGGACAATATCACGTGGCGATTCATGGTTTCCAGCTATTAACGCCGCAATTTCGTTGACTACAGGAGCATTATATCGTCGTTCGTGTTCACCGGTTGGTTCGATCTGAGTGGATAACAATTTTGTAGCTTTCATCTGGCATGTTTTCAATGGCAGACTTAAACGATTGTATAAGTTGATTATGGTCATTCTTTGAACACCTGGTATATTTATTTATTTATTTATTACTGGATTAATATACAATTTAAATTATATACTAATCTTGATTGTGAGAGCTATAGCTACTAAGGCCCTAAGCTCCTGGTATAACTTCACACCTCCTTTCAGCTTCTGCGTTTGTATCACCAATAAAATAAATCTGCATAAACTTTGCCTGTTGATTAGCTAGGGGAAAGATTGAGCCGATATGATGATAAATTTGTCCTTGTATAGAAAAAGTTGGAGAAAATCCTGGCACTGACGTATTTTTATCAACTCCAAAAGAAGTCATTTGAAAGGATGCGTTGTATTTTCCTATGTTTCCCAGGAAATATTTCGACTCCTCAGTTTCGGCGGTTAATATGTTTCGAAGAGACTCTGGAGGATCTTCTAAGAGAGGAATGGACATTTTTCCTGCACTACAGCACATTCCCGGTGTTTCAGTTTTCCATTTCAAGGCATGGCAGTACAGACAAACCACCGTCATTCCACCAAATTTCAATTGATTATAGCGTACAATCACATTCAAAGGCTGCATCAAAAAAAACAGACCAACTAATTCTTTTGAAATTGCGTCGTCGATCAGCCTGTCGTGTACATTCCTCAGCACGCCTGGTAGTAATCTGTTCCAAGGTTTCTGCTGCTGTTAGTGCAGCCTGATGTCGGGTTTGATAAGAACGTCGAAGATCTGTCGTGTCCGATGTATCTGCAGCCCTTAGCGCAGCCTGTCGTCGAATCTGTTGAGATCGTCGAAGTTAAGCCATCTCTGAGGTTTCTGCGGTCCTTAGCGCTGTATGACGTTGACTTTGTTGAGAACGTCGAAGTTGAGCCATATCTGAGGTTTCTACGGTCCTTAGCACAGCTTGACGTTGACTTTGCTGAGATCGTCGAAGATCGGCAGTATCTGAGGTTTCTGCGGTCCTTAGACCAGCTTGACGTTGACTTTACTGAGATCGTCGAAGATCATCAGTCTCTGATGGTTCTGCAGCTCTCAGCGCTGCCTGGCGTTGAGTTTGCTGAGAACGTCGAGTATTAGCAATTTGAGATGTTTCAGATTCTCTAACATTCCGCAATGCCAAAGTTGCTTTGGTCACTTTGGTAAGAGATGATTTTTTCTCAGTGGCATTTTTAATTTAAATTGGAAAACTTTTAAAAACACGATTTACTATAATTTGTTAACTGCACAGATTTTGAATATGATTTTTAGATTACGTAACACTTTTTACACGTCCGTATTCTTTAATGTTTTTATGAACAATGGTACTGTAAGCCTCTAAAAACCAATATCTAAATTAAAAAATATCACACCTACCTATCCTTTTTGGAAAAATCCACATATCAATTCAGAAGTACCACGCCTGCATAAAAATGCGCTGAAACCCCAAAACTCAATTCAAAAATGAATGGACCTCACTTTTTTTCCTGAATATGTAACATCTTATTCATGTGAAGAAATATACCTGTTTTGTTAACAAAATTATACCTGGTCCATTATACAAAAGTTAACCGCGAATATCTTTGAAAAGGGAATTTCCCGTGATTAGTTAACATACTTAACCAAAAACGGTGTTATGTGTCCTTACATATTGAGTACAACTTGTTTGTTAAATTTGAAAAAGGTCAACATTTTAGTTACTTGTTAATTTGGAATGCTGTTGTGACGGTATATATTGCGTAATACTTAGAATAGAAAAACTGCATTGAATAACATGCTTAAATTAAAGTTTGCTTGGCCGAGATGTGACGATTGGAAAATTTGAGAAGGATCGGAGTAGCGGTTCATCCGTAATTGCTTGGGGGATTGTATGTCCTCTGTCTTTTTACAGTTTGAGGTATGTGGGTGGGGCCACGCCCCCTTTTCCAAACTTGATTTCAAATACTCTGTGCATGTTTCTGGGCCAACTGTAATATATTCTGAATGATCAAACTCTTATTATGACTGTTATAACGGATGATTTACATACAAACATTAAAGAATAGGGACGTGTAAAAAGTGTAACGTAATCTAAAAATCATATTCAAAATCTATGCAGTTAACAAATTTAAGTAAATCGTGTTTTTAAAAGTTTTCCAATTTAAATTAAAAATGCCACTGAGAAAAAATCATCTCTTACCAAAGTGACCAAAGCAACTTTTGCATTGCGGAATGTTAGAGAATCTGAAACATCTCAAATTGCTAATACTCGACGTTCTCAGCAAACTCAACGCCAGGCAGCGCTGAGAGCTGCAGAACCATCAGAGACTGATGATCTTCGACGATCTCAGTAAAGTCAACGTCAAGCTGGTCTAAGGACCGCAGAAACCTCAGATACTGCCGATCTTCGACGATCTCAGCAAAGTCAACGTCAAGCTGTGCTAAGGACCGTAGAAACCTCAGATATGGCTCAACTTCGACGTTCTCAACAAAGTCATACAGCGCTAAGGACCGCAGAAACCTCAGAGATGGCTTAACTTCGACGATCTCAACAGATTCGACGACAGGCTGCGCTAAGGGCTGCAGATACATCGGACACGACAGATCTTCGACGTTCTTATCAAACCCGACATCAGGCTGCACTAGCAGCAGCAGAAACCTTGGAACAGATTACTACCAGGCGTGCTGAGGAATGTACACGACAGGCTGATCGACGACGCAATTTCAAAAGAATTAGTTGGTCTGTTTTTTTTGATGCAGCCTTTGAATGTGATTGTACGCTATAATCAATTGAAATTTGGTGGAATGACGGTGGTTTGTCTGTACTGCCATGCCTTGAAATGGAAAACTGAAACACCGGGAATGTGCTGTAGTGCAGGAAAAATGTCCATTCCTCTCTTAGAAGATCCTCCAGAGTCTCTTCGAAACATATTAACCGCCGAAACTGAGGAGTCGAAATATTTCCTGGGAAACATAGGAAAATACAACGCATCCTTTCAAATGACTTCTTTTGGAGTTGATAAAAATACGTCAGTGCCAGGATTTTCTCCAACTTTTTCTATACAAGGACAAATTTATCATCATATCGGCTCAATCTTTCCCCTAGCTAATCAACAGGCAAAGTTTATGCAGATTTATTTTATTGGTGATACAAACGCAGAAGCTGAAAGGAGGTGTGAAGTTATACCAGGAGCTTAGGGCCTTAGTAGCTATAGCTCTCACAATCAAGATTAGTATATAATTTAAATTGTATATTAATCCAGTAATAAATAAATAAATAAATATACCAGGTGTTCAAAGAATGACCATAATCAACTTATACAATCGTTTAAGTCTGCCATTGAAAACATGCCAGATGAAAGCTACAAAATTGTTATCCACTCAGATCGAACCAACCGGTGAACACGAACGACGATATAATGCTCCTGTAGTCAACGAAATTGCGGCGTTAATAGCTGGAAACCATGAATCGCCACGTGATATTGTCCTTCATGCTAGAGACGGTGGCTTTAAAAGCGTGTCTGATACACATCGTTTTTATGACGCTCTTCAATATCCATTGATTTTTTGGGCAGGACAAGAAAACTATAACTTCCAAATCTCCCAAGTCAACCCAATTACTAGAGTAGTTCTTTCAAATAAAAAGGTTTCATCATGGATTTCTACGCTTTTTACATCATGTTACGACAAACCTCTTTCAACTTATTGGTAAGGTATCGGCAACTTCTTCATAAATTCTTGGTGGACATGTACGTGAAGGTGGAAAGCGAACGTCTGCGATACTTAGCTCTTAATGAAAAAAAAATTTAGAGCAGAATCGTATTTACATTTGCTGGCCGTACGAAATGATGCAAATGTCAATCCTAATGATTTAGGTCAAATTGTAATTTAGCCATCATCATTCATAAACAGCCCGAGGTATTTACATGAGTACACCCAGATTGCCTATGTAAGATCATATGGAAGGCCAGATCTCTTTCTGACATTTACGTGTAATCCGCCTTGGAAAGAAATTACCGACGAATTAATGCCTGGACAAAAATCAACCGATAGACACGAACTTATCGCACGCGTTTTTCGTCAGAAAGTTCTTAAGTTTGTTGCACTGTTGACAAAAGGAAAGATTTTTGGAGATCACCAGTGCTTCATGTACTCGATAGAGTGGCAAAAGCGCGGAATACCCCATGTCCACATTCTACTTTGGTTAATGACCAAAATACGTCCAAACCAAATAGACCAAATTATTTCTGCCGAAATACCTGTTCCAGAAGTTGATAAGGAACTGCACGATATCGTTCTAAAGAATATGGTTCATGGACCCTGCGTATTCTAAACCCACTTTCTCCTTGCATGAAAAAAGAAAAATGCACCAAAAATTATCCGAGAGCTTTACTTCAGGTAACTCAGCATAACGACATGGGTTATTCTTTGTAAAGGCGAAGGTCACCAAATGACGGCGGTCAAAGTTCAACAATTAAAATTCGTGGTGCGTCAAGAGAAACTACAATTGATAATACATGGATTGGACCATATTCTTCGTTGTTGTCTAAAGCATTTAATGCGCACATAAACGTCGAATACTGTAGTTCAGTGAAGGCTATCAAATACATCTGCAAATATATCAACAAAGGCAGCGATCATGTTATTTTTGATATCCAGCAGCAACCAGGAAATATCGAATTGAGAAATGAAGTGCAAGCTTATAAAGCAGGAAGGTATATTAGCAGCAATGAGACAGCTTGGCGCCTACTTAGTTTTCCATTGCATGAAAGATACCCCAGTGTGATACACTTGGCCGTGCATTTGGAAAATGGACAGCGTGTATATTTCAACGAGCAAACTTTTAACGAAAGAGCTTTAACTGCTCCTAGAACAACCCTGACAGCATTTTTGGAACTTTGCACAGCAGATGACTTTGCCAAGACGCTTTTTTATTCCAAAATTCCCAGGTACTACATGGAACACGACACAAAGAGCGTGGAAAAGGCGAAAGCAGGGTGTATTAGTTGATGGCTGGCCTGGAGTTAAAGCAACAGATTGTCTTGGGCGTGTATACACAGTACATGTTAGCAATTTGGAATGTTACTGCCTAAGGATGTTGTTGCACAATATAAAGGGACCAACGTGTTTCTCTGATCTCAAAACTATTGACTATTGAATCGTTGGGATTAATGGAAAATGACGCACAATGGGACCTAGCTATGCAAGAGGCTGCCTTATGTTTATCGGCTGCAACAATTAGAGAGCTATTTGCTATTATATTATGCAATTGTAGTGTAACTAATCCACTGGATCTTTGGGAGCGATATAAAAATTCGTTATCGGAAGATATTTTACACAGACAGCAACAAACAAACAGCGATCGAACCTTTGATGATGCGATCTACAACGAGGCATTGCTTTTAGTTGAAGATAAACTCATCTCAATGGTTGGAAAAGATTTGAGCAGCTTTAAAATTCCAAGACCAAATCGAGTTCAAGTGGCGTCTGATGAACTATCCAGGGAGTTGGACTACGATATTTCGGCTTTAAATGATTTTGTTGCGGAAATGATGCCTAAACTACAGCCAGATCAGAATTCTGTCATAGACAGAGTCTTAGAAAAGATTAACAACGAGGAAGGAGCCCTGTTCTTTTTAGATGCCCCTGGAGGAACTGGTAAAACATTTGTTCTCAACCTTTTGTTGGCGCAGGTGCGAAAGAATTCCGATGTAGCTATAGCTGCTGCTTCCTCTGGAATTGCAGCAACGCTTCTCAATGGTGGTCGGACTGCACACTCAGTTTTAAAGTTGCCTCTAAATTTAGTGCAAACAGAAGCTCCAATCTTCAATGTTTCTAAGAACAGTAGCAGTAGAGGTATATTACTACAAAAGTGCAAATTATTAGTGTGGGATGAGTGCACTATGTCACATAAGCTCGCAATTGAGTCATTAAATCGTAGCTTACAAGATATTCGAAGTCATAATACCCTAATGGGAGGAATGGTCCTATTGCTTGCAGGAGATTTTCGCCAAACCCTTCCTATTATTCCAAGGGGAACTCCAGCTGATGAAATCAACGCATGTCTCAAAGCTTCGCCGTTATGGGAACACACAATTAAACTCAGACTCACTACTAACTACTGTACACCTTCACAATGACGAAAATGCTGGATCACATGCTGCCGAACTGCTTAAAATAGGAAATGGAGAAATTGCAGCTGACGGAAAAAGTGAAAGAATTCTGCTATTTAACACCATCTGAGGAAGAACTTATATCATTGATGTTTTCCCAAAAATCAATGAAAACATGGCAAACGAAAGATATTTATATGAAAGAGCAATTTTAGCGCCGAAAAATTCAAACGTTTCCCAAATCAACCATCAGATTTTATACAAAATTTCTGGAGAGTCAGTTATATATAAATCAGTAGACAGTGTTATGGATCCAGAACATTGCACAACCTACCCAGTCGAGTTCCTTAATTCTATCGAGTTATCTGGAGTGCCTTCGCATAAGTTGGAATTAAAAATTGGTGTCCCAATTATATTAATGCGAAATCTCAATGCCCCTAAACTTTGTAATGGAACAAGGCTTCGAGTAACGCATCTTAGTCGTAATATTATCGGTGCGACAATTTTGACTGGTTCAGCTAAAGGAGAAAATGTCATAATTCCTCGGATACCCCTTATACCCACTGTGTTGCCCTTTCAATTTAAGCGTCTGCAATTTTCCGTGAAGTTGGCATTTGCAATGACGATTAACAAATCTCAAGGTCAGACGTTGAATGTAGGAGGATAACATTTGGAGAAACATTGCTTTTCCCATGGACAATTATATGTTGCTTGCTCCCGAGTTCCCAGTGATAAGAACTTGTACGTTTTGGCAACTAATTGAAAAACAACCAATGTCGTATATAAAATCGTATTGACATCGCAATAGATATAGATAAATATAAATAAAACTCATCCATAAGACATGTAAAAATATGTATATAAGAAATGTACAAAAGACTATTTTGAAGAAAACCTTTATCAATAAAAATTAAATATCTTTGAATATCTATATATATATATATATATATATATATATATATATATATATATATATATATATATATATATATATATATATATATATATATATATATATATATATATATATATATATATATATATATACTTAAAGGATCACCCGTGAAAAGGTCAAAGAGATTGCAAACAAATGATAAAATTATATCTAAAAACTGTATGATTACTTATATTTGTTCTTACTTAGCCCTTTGAGTTAAAGCAGGTAGATTTGTATGGAGGCAAAAAAATCGCTCAAGTTACAAGGAATCGAAATAAGAAACTTTGTCCGAGGTACCATACCTCTCAAACAAATTCTGACGTCCGACTATTAACACGTACTTGAAAGCAAAAAAGACTTCAAACAATATTTTTTTATTTTCTTTTCTATTACTAAGTAACATTTATTTTTTCATTCACTTGTGCTCTGAATAAATAGATTTTTAAAGAGCAAAATAAATTCCAAAAAGAAAAAACAGCCACTTCGATGACTTTTTCACTAACACTGGCATAGGTGGGTCGGCCCTACAGAGTTAGTGGGGTTGGTCATAGATTTGGGCTCGATTGAGGCATTTTGCAAAGTGCCAGACTTCTTGTGCGACACTGGCGCGGGTGGGTCGGCCCTATAGAGTTAGTGGGGGTCGGTCATAGATTTGGACTCGATTGGGGCATTCTAAATCGGTCAAAGTGGAATTTTTTAAAATTTAAAAAGTCGGGACTGTAGAATTCTTTTTAGAGGTATGGTTCCTGGGGCAAATTTTCTTATTTTGATCCCAAGAATACGATTATCCTTGTCACTTGGGCGATTTTTAATCGCCCCAATGTACATGCTCTGCAAAATTTATAGGTATTGCGAGTTCATGGGATTGTTCGTCAAAATGTACAGTTCCTTTTTACACCCATGTGATAAATTTACACCCGACCGTTTTCGTGCGAGCTGCGACCTTTACTCATGTCAAAAGCGTTCATGTCCAGGGTTACTATACGTCCAACTTTTGGAGGGCAGTTCCTCCTTTTTGACCACTGTTCGCCCTGCTTTTTCAGAGTTCTTTAGAAAATTATAATACCATAAAATGTATTTTTGACAGTGAACAGTTGTATTTTGAATTAAGAATTCGAGATTTAAGTTTATAACAATGTGTAAGTTTTTTAGATAAATGGCCTTGTTGCAAGTTCATAAACAGTTTTTAGTATTATAGTGTTCTAAAGAATTTTGAACTTTATAATAAGGAATAGTTTTTCTACAATGTACTTTACTGAATATCTCACAGTTACGCAGTTATTACAAATTATAAATCTCAGATATTAGAACTTCCAGAAATTAGCTATGCACTAAATGTTTTCGTTGGCATTGTGTGGAAACGGAACTCAAAAGAGTCAAGTTTCATGCTTCACACATTAAAGTTTCGCTACACACTTTTATGACTTATATTAAGTATAGGGGTCCGGACGTAACTCCTCCACCCCTTGTCAGAAATACCCCTGGATTTCGATATTATTTCTTTTCTTGATAGTTATTTAAAATTTAATTTTCTCACTTTATATACCTTTTGCTTATTTCATTTAAACTAATTTGGGAAGTAGAAGATACATCTTTACTTCAATTGAGGGTATTTCTTTAATACTTTGGTTTTTAATATTAACATTAATATTATTCTTTTTTATGAGAAAATACAATATACCACATATAATAATAATTCCACACGTTACATTTATGCCATATGATATATTTTTGTGTAATTTAAGCTCCTTTGTGTTATCTACACCATTGAACTCAATGTTACTGAATTTAACATTTGTATTTGAATAATTAGGTTGTTGGATAAAAATATTTCTTTCTGAACACAATTTCTTTATTCGAAAATACTTCATTTTTAATAGTTATATTACAAATGTTAAACACAATGAAAAATGTCCAATCAATTTAAACTGTCTGTCATCACAATATTGTGCTAATTTTTCTGACTGAGCATTTTCCTCAAACTCTTCAAGGGAACATTAACCTGATATTTTAACGATTTCCCGTTTATATTGACTACATATTCATCGTCGGAGTCTATTTCGATGTGGTTTTCATTCGGAATCGGAATAATAAATCCTAAATCAGTCTTAATTAAGTTGTCTGAGCAGTTATTAGAGATTCAGCATCAACAGTCATAATCCCTACCTTTAGCATCTTCAGTTTGTAAAAATCTATTCCGAATTCTAAAATATCCTGTGAAGTCAGTATGTTTGGATACACTATGTTATTCTTTGCTGAGAAAATGTTATTCTGAATTTGGGCCAGTTTGTGTTCCAATTTCTTCAGTTGATCAAAGAGGAAGAATTTTCTAATAAATTTGTTATCGTTATCTCTCATTTCAAGAAAAAAATTTTCTATTTCCTTTTGTCACCTTCTACGAGTATAGCTGTTTAAGGATGTTCTAGAGAAGGGTTTATAGCTATTTGTTTACTCAAAGTCTCTATTGAATTATGTGCGGTTTGTTCAGTAATAGACAGATGATCAAATATTTCTTGCCTACTTCGTCGTCCATGGCCCCGAAAGCCATTTGTTGGTATTATGGTTCTGAGTTTTTACTCTATCAGTACTATTTCATTGTTGAGAATTCCTTCGTCATGTATGTCTACGGTTTTTACATTATTGTTTATTCCTTCCAATATACTTCTAACTTTACTAATATTTACTATGTGTAACAAGTAAATATCTTTCCTAACCTCTACAAATCCATTTACCTCAGTTATCTGCTTGACTTGTAGTACTGCCTGGGTCGGTTGAATTAGAATCGCTACCAGTAATACGTTGGAAAGGTCTGCAAAACGTAAAAGTTTCCAGCTTCTGTTTTCTACATTTAGGCTGCTCTTTGTGTCTAACGTTGCTGTAATTTTTTATATAACCTTCCTCCCTTTCCATAACATAATCGTTCCTGTCTGCGTTGCGAGTACGGTCTAATTTGTCTTTGTATTCTTCCATCCTTTTGTTTACTAAGCCATAGTCATCTTTATTGTTTACTAGTTATACATTAAAATGGAAACCTTTAATAATTCAGTTTTAGCTGTTATTATAAAAGTTAATAGCACTTACCATTTAGGTTCTTATTGGTAAAATTCTTTAACATTTCTGGAATTAAACTCATTGACAAAAATAAACTTTACGATTGTACCTTTCTCTGATTTTCTGAACTAATGTTGTAATATTTCTGTCGGGCAATTGAAAACAGACGGCATATTTAGAGCATTTATGTATAAAAATCATGAATGATAATTAATAGTTGAAGGAGTTTCAGTACGGGATTTCTGTCATACTTTGATGACGAACAAATATGACATTTATTAATAATTTTATTTATCGACATGTTTGGCTTAATATTTACATATATTTTGCTCTGTAACTAGGGATGATGAGTGTATTTCGTGAATGTGATTCGTGACACGAGAAATAGAAAATCGGCCAATTGAATTTTTTAAAGCCGTATGTAATTCATTGCCAAGTACGTGAAAGACCATTTTGCATTTTTTCACAAAAATGAAGCAATTTCCTAACTCTTACCACAAAAAAAATTTAATTTACCTTTGAAAAAGAATCAAAAGATTGCCAACATGGACATGAAAATCATTAAATAATATAGAGAATTAATCACAAATCGTTACACGAATAGTGTCCAAAACCGAAAAACCGACAGTCTGGTTTTTGTCCGGTGTCTAATAGCTGTAATCCGGCATGTAGGTTCAAATAGTTTTTTTCTGTAGGGTTTTTCGGATTTTTATTGTTGTGTGTAAAAGTAATAAAATCATAACTTGCACGTCCGTCTGCTGTCCATCTAACGCATGTAATCAAACTACACTTCGCTATTTCTGTCCAATCTTAATGAATTTTGTCAGAAGTAAGTTTTTTTGACAGCTGTTGACATTTTAGAAAATCGGATACAATTAAAATGCATGAATCTCCCACACATACTCGTACATATATTGGACAGATTTTATTTCTTTAGTTATAAAGGCCACCCGCTGCATCCAATCTTGATGCAATTTTGAAGAAGTACATTTATGAACTATGGTTAAAAATCAGATATTTTATGCCTTTAGCTATAGAAGCCACGTATCCAATATCGATGTAATTTGGCAGAAGTCTTTTGCGTGTTGCTATGACAGTCTAAACTACAAACATGTCAGTAAATCCAGGTTCAACTCCGGGTAAAAGATTTATCTTTAAGCCATGTGAAAACATTTCTATAAAATGCATTTGCCGTTTGGAGCCGGCGTTAGACATTAGGTCCTAGTCAGTGAGTATAAGAATTAAATCGTGCACAGCTCACTTACTTGGGGAGTTGTTTCTTAATGGGATGCTGTGGAAATAAGTGATTAAGTTTTATGGACAAAGGACGAATTTCTCATAAATTCAAATAGTACATACTTTTTAAAATCTGCGAAAATTAAGACCCCTTTCAAACGATCCAAAAGCCAATTTTCAGTAGGCTTTTTTGCACATCCAGAAGTGCAGGGTATACTTATATATTCACTATATTTTCCACACCAGACTTTAGTCGTTTACATGTTTTTTTTTGTTAAATTAAAAACAAACCGTTATTCGTCGCAATTAATTTTTAAGCGTTGTTAGAGTCTTTAAGTGCTATCAATAACATCTCTTCTGATTGGGAAAATATATTCCATTCATGGGCAAAACACTAAACCACGTTTTTGAGGACACTTTACTTACATGGAGGAAGTGGCATCCTAAAGAAAGAATAATTCTATTTTACAGAACCAAAGACAATGAAGATCAATTGTGCAATATACCTTGGTCAACAAAGTATTACAAGTTTTACTTTAAAGACAAACAACTATCCAACCCGCGCAACATAAGAAATACGAGGGAAATACCAAAAACTTCTTACTGTGTAGTCTTCGTACTAAATCTGACTGATGATAAAAAAAATCGAAATACAGTTAAACCTCGATTAACCGGGCCTCTATTAACCGGTTACATCTATTAACCGGCATGCAGATCTTTTTGAATTTTTACCTCTATTATCCGTGCTTTACCTCTATTATCCGTGCTTTGGGTTTTTACCTCTATTAACCGTGCTTTACATCTATTATCCGTGCAGCATTCATATGATTTTTTATTATGTTAATTTTAATCCGGTGGTTCCCCGTTTTAATTTCATATGTCCGCACATACATACATAATTGTATTGCGTGCTTGTATTTTTATTCATTATGCAAGTGGAATTTGATCTGTTAACACCTGCTTTGGGACGATGGCTCCTTCAAATAGTAAATTGCCAAAAAGAGCAAGAAAAGTTCTTTCAATTAATGATAAAATGGCATTAATTAACGACTACGATAAAAACCTACCGGTTAGGTTACTATCTGAAAAATATGGAGTTGGTAAGCAAACTGTGCGCGATGTAGTGAAAAAAAGGAAGAAATTTTGCTATATGCTTCTAAAAGTGATTCAATAGATGGTTTAAAAAAAAGATATACGCTCAAAAGTTCAGAAAATCCGGGAGTAGATTTAGCATTAAATGAATGGTTTCGACAACAAAGATTTAAGGGAACACCAGTTTCAGGTAAGTTTACTTCAAGGCAAGATACACATAGTATGGAATCAGCAACAATTTTTTTTTTAATTTCAGGAGATATGATTATTGAAAAAGCTAAATTTTTTCATGCTGAATTAAACATTAATTCCGAGTGTCGATATTCATCTGGATGGTTGGAAAAATTCAAAAAGAGACACGGAATTCGTAAACTGAAGTCAACGGGAGAAAAAGAGTCTGCTGACTATGTTTCTGCTACAATGTTTGTGGAGGATTTGAAGGAATATATTCAGAAGGAAAAACTTACAAACGAACAGATTTATAACGCAGACGAAACTAGTCTATTTTGGAAATGTTTGCCTCAATATTCTTTAGCCTGTGGAAGTGAACGTTCCATTGAGGGATACAAAGAGTCTAAAGAAAGACTCACTGCCTTGTTATGTGCCAATGCAGCTGGGACTCATAAGTGTAAATTAATGATTATTGGAAGAAGTGCGAAGCCAAGAGCTTTAAAAAACGTTAAAGACCTTCCTGTAATTTACAAATCCAACAAGAGAGCTTGGGTAACGCAACAATTTTTTTTGGAGTGGTTTAATAACCATTTCGTTCCAGAAGTTAGAGAACATATGGAACAAAATGGTTTCGAAAGAAATTGTAAAATTCTGTTACTTTTGGACAACTGCCCAGCTCACCCAGATGTGAACGCAATGATGTCTGAAAACGTGGTAGTAAAATATATTCCTCCGAACTGCACGTCTTTGATTCAGCCCATGGACCAAGGAGTGATTCGAAGTTTTAAATGCAATTATCGAAAGTCGATTGTGCAGAAACTCTTATGTGCAAACAGCAGACAGGAATTCGTAAAATCATTAAATATAAAAACAGCAATATGGACAGCAGCTGTTTCTTGGGATGCAGTATCCTCACAGGTTTTGCTTAATGCTTGGTCTAATTTACTAGCTTTTGAAAATGAACAAAGTGACCGTCCTGAAATACAATCAGATGTAGAAGTACCGGCTGGTTGTTCCATTCATGATTTATTAGAGTGGATGCAGTGCGATGCTGATGTCATGCCGTTTGCTATTTTATCTGACATTGAAATCATTGACATGGTCAATCAAGCTCAGGAAAGTGATCATAGCTCAAATTCCGAAGATGAAGAGACTGAAATTGAAACTCCAACATTGTTACAGGCAATAGAGGCCTGCAATGTGTTGTTAAAGTTCGTAGAAAATTCTCCAGCTATAGCGGAAACAGATAAAATTCAAATGCATCGTATTCAAAACCATTTATTTAAAGAACAATTAAAAACAATGAAGCAAACTAATATAAAAGAATATTTTAAATAAATGAATATTTGTATGTTTAAAATAAAAATATGAGGTATGTATATGTATATGAATCTGTAAATACATATAGAAATTGAATTCTTGAATAAAAATAAATTAAAAAAAATTAATTCTTGTATGTTGTAATAAAACCTCTATTAACCGTGTATTTCGATTATCCGTGCTAGTCCCGGTCCCGCGCGAGCCGGATAATCGAGGTTCAACTGTACATACAATACATGACGAGAATGCACTAAAGCGTACAAACCCAACCAAAAACCTGCAGCATTTCTACAACAACAATCAAGCTCATCACTGGCTACGTTTAATCGGTGATAAATGAGGTTGGCGAATTGGTACAAAAAAGTAACATGTAAATACATTCTGCACTGTACTCTGTGGTACAGGCTATAATTGTTTAGTGTTGATGAATGAAAAATTGATTGAGCGATGACCCTCTTGCTATTGTTGAAGATTGGGCCAAAAATGAACTTTACTAAAATTGGTCTATGTAGGACCTTATAATGATAGCATACTATGGTTTCTCGGTTTCGGAATTTGCAGCTCAAAAAGACACATATTACATCAGATGCTGACCAAATTAAGTACAGAACGTAACCAGCCGCAAGTAGCTATCTAATCTATAAAATTTTATATATGCTAGCACAATGTAATAAAACGTACATGTAATGTAACGCACAATGTAATGTAATAAACGCACAGGGCGATAACGCCCAAAGCGTACACTTCTAAAATTTTATTTAAATAAATACTCACCAGAAGAAGACCTTGCAACTCTTCTCCAAACTCGAGTCAGAATAAAGCTACTCAATTAATCAATTATGTGACCCCTACCAATTCATCTTAACCCAATGCATGGTACGTTAGACAATATCTGTCTATGTTTTCATTTAGCCCCTAAGCACAGGTCTCGGGGATTTGAGGTCCTGGCATTCCACAAGCCGAATCTCAACATCAGATCTTGGTTTATTTTCTATATATTCTATTAATCTATTTTTAATCCTAGTAATATCAAAAGTAGTATAGCGCGCAATGAGCGTCTTTATCGAAACCTACTAAAGCTCGACCACATTGGTCCATTGTTTAATATAGTCCTGCCGCTCTTGGACTAGCAGTGTTTTCAAATAGTCTCCCACAAAATATGAGTTTTAAAACGTATTGAAATAGTGCTACAATTTGTAGCAGCACTGTTTCTAACGAGAATGTGCGCTGTCTTGATACATTTATTTTACCACACTTTTTGAACATACATTTATGTGAACAAAACAATAAAATTACATTGAATTAACACACAAAAAGAGCAAACTTTTACTCAAAGAAAAAAACGAAAACCAGAGACAAAAAACACAACCCCTTGCTCAAACTTTTTGGTCCATTTGAACCGAATAGTGACTCAAAAATAAGTGCTCATTTGTGAAGAGAACATAAGCACAAAAATACCAGCTAATTATGAGGGTGGAGCTATCAACTCATCGGCACGGCTGCTATGACGAGTCCGACACTTAAGCAAAGTTTATTGCATGACCCTGGACATCATTTTCTTGTCGTTACGAGCGAATTAATATATATGAAATTACATAACCTTGCGACGTCATTTTGGACCGAAAGCACAATCTACAACAACTTGACTTTTACTTCGATCGCCATCTTTTTTCTTCCATTCCATTGGAAAATTTATGACAATTGCAATACTTGGGGTCCAAACTCCGCCACTAAATTAAAAGTTTGTTATTTGCCAAACATTTGCGGAATGCTATGTTAAGAAAAATATTTTAAGTGAATTCCTAATGAAAAAATGTTTAATGCCAACGATCGTCTAAATATCTTTATCGGGTTTTGGCTGCACTTGAAAGTTGGAAAATTCCACTTGATGGAAAATTCTTTTGTTAGCTAGACTTGGATGCCATTTTGTTTTTTGATGAAATTAATACGGTAACACAACTTAAATGCAAAATTGGTCGGCTGACAACCATTCCTGTTTAAGTTGGAAAAATAATTTTTTTTTGTGAATTTTCGGAATAATTCTGGTGCCGAAATTTTGGAATTTGTTTTCTAAAACTTTGACAATTTTTTGGAAATTTGGCAGCCCGTTACGAAAAAAAGAAGAATGCTAATACGAACAGCTAAAGACTGATTTGATCCAGGTCTTCTCAGAATCTGGTTCCTTAATCCAAAAGTTGCAAAGCACGGTCAATATATGTATTCAAACCCCAACATCTTTCAAAATTCTTTAATAGATATAGATGATGATTGTGCAACAATTCCAACTTGGGCTGAATTTGATTCCTTTTTTGATACACAAATTAAAGACTCTAGAATTAGTTGGAAATATAAAGCCTGGCTTCTCGAAAATTATCAGCCTCGATCTAATTATGGCAAGAAAGACAGTCGCGTAAGTTCTTTTCAAACAAATATGTCACAAAATTTAAATGTCATGGGATTTGAAAGTGAAATCATTTAAAGATGCGCAAAGACTCTAATACAAATTGTACTCCAAACTGCCAACTTTGTAGGGAAAAGCATTACTTGAGAGTTGGTCCTAGACTTCATGCGAAAAGCTTCAACTATCGATTACAAATCGTAAAAGTTTCACATTTATGCTACAATTGTCTCTCGTCTGATCGTGAAATGAGAGATTGCAAGTCGTTACACGTGTAGAGATTGTAAGTTCATACACCACAGTTTGCTGCATAAAGGCAATTAGAGAAACCTTGCTATTTACGGGTATTATCCAAATCAAATCTAGAGGACGAAGATACGATGCCCCGGGATCTTATACCACGTTTACCTCGGAAAAACTTAAAACCGTTTGAAGCTTCCAATCAAACGTAATCCCGTGCACGTTACCAGTTTAAGTAAAGCCGTTTCTGAAACATATACAAAAACCTGTCTTTTTAACCTTTGGTCTAGTGGACCCTAGTTTTGAGCTTGAAGTATGAGCACCTGTTTTGAAGACACTTCTGTCTAGTCTACTACGTAGAACATTGGGCTCATCTCAACTACATTAAACTGCCAAGATCTACTGACCAATTAATCTACTGATTAGATTAGATGTAACTAAAATGTACCGCCTAGTAGTGTTAGACCCTAGCCAAGCCAAATATCACATAATTCTATTTTGACAGTCGCTAAAATGCCCAGTGGTAGATTTTGAGCTTCTTACGGTTACATTTGGTATAATTTGCGCCCAATTCCTCGCCCTAGCCGAAGGCCACGTAGAGGAAGCTGTAAAATACCGGTCAACGCGACCGTCCAGGACCACGTCTTAAGTCCTGTCAACGATTCCGAGAAATACCGCCTAAGAAGCGTTACGAAGCTGTTGGCCGACTGGGGTACTGCCTAAATTGTCTGGCTCGGAGCCACTTAGCGCCTGAATACCTTGTGTTGGAGAGCCGTCGCAGATGCGACCACCGTCACCACACGTCTCTGCATGGCGCCCCGTCTCTGCCACTGCCGCTGAGCCAGTCGTTCAAAGATCCGTTGTAATCTTGCCGACGGTGACAGTTCGTTTGGCAGAAGACGATTTTGACTCTTGCCGTCCTTCCGATTTCAAAATCAGTAGTTTGCCTCCTTCGAGGTGATGGCACGGCCGATGCGGAGCACATGGCTGCCTTTTTTTAATTAGCCAGCAATCAGGGGTTTTTTCCCTATACATGCAATGCATTGCGTTGGTCGTTGGAAAGCAAGGGATCGAAGTGGGAAAGAGGGAGTTATGTTTATTGACATTCGTCTTAAATTTCTGGATGTCGACATTGGTGGGATATACATTTGCCGGAAGTCGATTCCACATACGGACAGAACGGACGAAAAACGAATTCGGTCTGTAGTGTATAATGCGGTCAACCGGCCATTCGATAACAAATGGGTGTGGATTTTTGGAAAGTCGTGTATCCCTGCCGAACATCCTCACGTCAGGAATAAGACCACGAATGTCTGAAGAACACACACCATGGAAGTAGCGATAGAACAGCGACACACAACCCACATTCCGACAATGCTCCAGGGAAACAATAGAGTTTGATACCCTACTGTCACCTATCAGCACCATCGCTCTCCTTTGGACACGGTCCAGAAGCTCCAAGGATGATTTTGGAGCACCTGCCCATATATGGGAGTTGTATTCCATCTTTGGCCTGATGTAAGTTGTATAGATATCGAAAAGATCAGGAGTGAAATATTTCTTGCATCGCTTTAGGAAGCCTATACACTTGAGTGCGAGCGTCACATTGTATTTACATGCCCAGAACATCAAGAGCATCTGATTGTTCGACATTCATACCATCGATAGTTAATGACGACAATGTTGGGTCATTGAATCGCTTGTGAGACAACATGCAGCACTGTGTCTTACGCGCATTAAAATCTACTCTATTCACTCGACCCCAGTCGGAAATGGCCAGTAAATCCCGACCAAGTGTCTCTTCCATTATTCGCCTTTTGTCTTCAATATCTTGAAGACTCGGCCTACGGTCGAATGAATATGAATGACATAGGTTGCTGTCATCCGCGAAAGAGTAGATTGGATTCACGGTCTGACCCAAAAGATCATCAATGAAAATGAGAAATAATGAGAGAGAAAGGAAAAGGACACCTGCGGTCAGCCTATGTTTATTGGATGAGAACCCATCTACAACAAATCGTATAGTGCGATGCGACCCCAAAAACAGTGAGGTACCACAACTTTCCAGGATAATAAAAATAAATAAGCATTATTTTATCAAATTTTCAACGATCTTTTCTTGTTAGACAGCGTTCTAAAATCACCAACTTCATGTGTGTGTAAAAAAATCTCGCACTGAACTAAAAAAAACCTTAAAGGATTTGTTATGGATAATGTTAACTTTCATTTGCAATTGGTTTCATCCCATTTGAATTTAGGTTGTTGCACTGTGTTATTGTATTTGCACTTTTTAACGGCCAGAGCGGTTCACATTATACAAGAATCTGTTCTTTCAGAATCACCAAGGAATAATACTTATCTTTTGCCGTCGTTGGGTCCTCGTAATTGGAGCGTTAGTGCGAACATATTGATTTAAAGTACATTGACCACATCGCCGTTGGTGTCCCAATTCACAATTGCTTTATCGAAACTAAGGACACTTCGTCTATTTCATTGTTTGCATTAGTATTTCTCTCCGATACATTGATATTCATGGGTAAAGAGGTTCTCGAGTTTTAGGCGCTCGTTCACCAAACATTACATTTTTTATATATATTTAGACTAGCTGAACTGGCCTGCGTTGCTAGTCCTAAAACCATATGTAATGCGTTTATTTATGAATGCATGTTGAGCCATTGACCATCATAAATTGGACCAGAATATCGCTTGCTATCAAAACATCCACCTCTTGATGGTTTGTGTCTCCATCTTATATATTAATTACTTCAAATTCACTAATAATTTGCGGTTTATCGGTCGTTCACCAAATTAATAAAAGTGTTAGTTGTATGTGCCCGCTTTGTGCTGATGTACCGACATTAATAGAAGGTCACCAGCAAGAATGATTCGACATTGTACACGAATCAGTCTCGTAACCAATAAAAAAGAAACAATTTTTTTATGCGTCACAACTACGGCGCTAATTCTTTAATATGTGTTTATTCAAAGTCTCAACTCACGATTCAATGCTAATTATATGGGACGATTTGGTTCTAATATTAACAGCATAAAGCACAACTCCGGCGATATAAACAACAAAGAAGGCCAGAGTGTCGCTGTTTTCGCACTCCAAAGTAAGAAAATTGCACACATAAAATCATGTGTGTTTGTAAGAGGCCTGTACGTATATCCGCACAATTCAAAATATTGCGTTCTTAATGGTTGGACAGAAAACCAGTAATTTTCTTACAGACATATCAATTCCCAGAATAGGCAACAAGTACATAAGCTCAAACTGCCATGTAGACAAAGCACACATGTATTACTCCGGTGTTTTAAAGACATTTCAATGTTCATGCATATATTGCTTTTGATTTCTTTGCGTACAAGTTGCTATTTGGTGGCGTACAAGTTGCTATATTGAATTGTTCCATTTAAATTGGTATTATTCTCCGCATCGTTTACAATAAATTATAACCATATTTTGTTTTTGATTTTTTTTAAATTAAAATATAACCAAATTCTGCAAAGTCAGAAATTAAACTGAACTTTTCCTTAAGATTTAAATATAGAAATATTTTCATTATTATTAACTAAATAACTTTAATATCATCAATATTTTGAATAAAGCACGAAACAGTTTAACATTAATTTAAATGTATGCACATATGTATGTATGTCAATTTTATACTTCTCTTTCCACTCTTCCTTTTACGTGAGAATTTCTGTTTTCTCTAATACATGTACACATGCAAAAAATAAATGCACGACATGTGCGTCTTAATACTCAAAAATGTTTGCTGAGTGTGTTCGCACCTTATTTACTGTGCTTAAACACACTCGATATATATTCATTGTACTTGAAGTTGCGGTGGGTTGCTGTCATTCTCTGATCAACGGCTCATTCTCGATCTTCTGTTAGGTTTTTTAGTATTTCACTCCGTTTTATAATATTTTCTCTTTGTAATCGCAACCAAAATATATTAGTTTCCAAAACTTGTTTAGCTCGTTTGTTACGAATTCCAAAATTTGTCAACTTGTTTTTGTTGATTGTTGTATTTTTTCGTTTACGCAACCCTTTTACCTTCAAATTACAACCCTGAAAATACAAGAAAGACTATTTCTTAATCCGCGTTCCATTATGTTTTTCCTTAAGTCTTAATATAGATATTAGCTTTGACCTCGAAACACACAAATAATACTCTCCTCCTCTCCATTTAACTTCAGAACAACGTTTTAACCGGAAACTTTTAAGCATGCAAAAGAAAAATAATACACCAAACTTAAAACTTACGCAACGTTTTGGATTTCTATGATTAAAATACATATTTTATTTTATTTATGAAATATGTATATTCATTTTAATAATAAAAATTTATGATTGACACTACACTATTCCAAACCAAATTGTTTACCTCTGCCTAAAAACCCATTGTCATCCAAGCACTGGTTTTATATCGATCTATCCCATGACATGCAACAAACGTTAATTTGCCTCTCCAGCTCGATTCTTAGCCACAAAAAGTTTTTATGACTTTATACAATTTTCGGCTTGAACACATTTTGAAAATCACAAATCCACATTAAAACCGATCTATCACAAAACCCCACTTTAGCAACGCGTACTTTGCCAACATTTCGAAAACCCAAACTGATCTATTCAGTGATCAGTACTTTATATAAGTTAGCACCAACCCCTGAATGTGAAGCGATAGATTGTTTGTATGCCTGTCTGTGCCAGATTTGCCTACGTTGCAAAACATAAACATATTCCAAACAAATTTTTCTAAACAAAACAAATATTGTGAAAAAAACATAAAAATGGATTTAACGATTGCCGTTAATTTTATTGGAGGATGAGAAGCAAGAATCCGATGTTGTGCAATTACCTCGTCGAGCATTACGAGATATAATAATGCTTGGAGATGCCCACAAAACAGTAAGTACGTTCGTTTGGAAAAAGATAATTATACAAAATGTGTATTTCTTTTAGATTTGCTGCCAACTTCCGTGTAACAAAATTATTTCGGTTGCTGATTGGGAAACTGGAAGCGAACACTGCTCTATCTTTCAGAAGCACAAATATAAGAGTGGTGTGAAGCTCGCAACATTTTTACGCTTCCTGGCTACAGGAAGTCGCCAACAATCTGTGGGAAATGAGGTGCTCTCATTCACATGCAAAAGCTCTGTCTTTAGTATTATTGCGGAGTACCTGGACTTACTTGAGGATAAAATGTGCGACCAGTGGATAAAAATGGTAATAAATGGGGTGTGGGATGGGCAACTACAGAACAACTTTGAAAGTGGCAAACGGAACTCGTGGATTCTTGGTTAAATACATATGCATGTATAACACAATGGAATTAATAAGATCGTAATTTTTTTATATAGGTGATGCGGGCTATAAACTAAAACCATTCCTAATGACGCCGTACAGGAGACCATACTGCCGGAAGGCGTTATAATAAGAATCACGCAATGTTGCTGGACGTTGTTTCGGAGTGCTAAAAATAGATTTCGTTACATATAGAATCCCGACTGCATTATGATCCTGCAAAAGCGACACAAATAATAAACGCATGTTGGGCACTAGTCACAAATTGTAAATTTTGTACGAGATCAAAATATCAATTGCATCCGAAGTAATCCATAATACCCGAAACAGTAATTGCATCTTACGCTGGAGTGATACTTCACATTTATATCTAATCCACATATCGGAAATACTCTCTAACGTTCTTAGACAATTTTTCTAAGTTGGCAGTGGTACAACCTACATATACCATCACGGACTATTAATGACGTAAAACCCAGCTAGCATTTGGAAGATCATTTTTTGAAAAATCACCTTGCTGAGTCTTCTTCGAGTACTTTTGGTGATTAAAAAGTGATTAATCACCTACATGATCAAAAAGGACTCGATAATGATTCGCGCTAATAGGTAAAAAGAGTTCGATTTAAATTATAACAACAAATTGTATAGTATTCGCAAATTAATCTTCCAAACGTTTGAAATTTGACTATTATTTCCTGCAGGTGTTTGAAAAGTAATTATATTTATGATCATATTTTGCTCAGATAGATGATTAAAAACTGCTTATTTTGTTTTCTTAAGAATAACGGGACAATCTTTGCGTATTTTTGAGTAAATGTCAAAAAGTAAATTTTTTGTTCATTTATAAAATTAAGTTCTAGGTGTGACGATCATTTATTGTGAAAGTGAAATATACAAAAAAATAAAACGTGAATTTAAATTTTGTAGTGGCACTTGTAGATTTTTTTCTCTCTTTAGGCAAAACATCAACGCATGCACAGGCCTTTTATTTAACGTATGCGTAGATGCATGCAATCTCTTTCAAAATTGCTTTAGTATGTAACTTGTAACGTAGTTTGTCGTGGCACAAAGGATGTGTTTCCGACTGCGATCTGGGGAATCCAGGTTCGAATCCCAGCGAGGCTAAACTTTTTTTTTAGTTTTTTTTATATTTTTTTGTTTTCTTTTATTTTCGTTGTTTGTATATTTGTTGAAAGTGAATTAGGAGTGCTGTTTCTTTGTCGCTTTGATATTGTTATGTACGTGTGGGTAACAACATACATACATACGATACAAGGAGACATATTTGCTTTGGAAAATAATGGATGTATTGGTACTTTGCGCTTTAGTTAGTGGAAGTTTTCGGAGATACCATAGGTTTTATAAGGGGTTTGATCAGTAGCCATCTTTCATTGTGCAACAAGTTTCCTTTACCGAGGTGTCACTCAGTGCTGTCTTCAAAAGCCATAAGGCCAGTGTTTTTATAAGTGAACATTTTCATTTTTTTCCAAACTGAAGTAGGTAAGCAAAAGGATCCTGATTTTCTCAACATGGCTTTCGAATAAAGCCCTTAATTTTTTTATTAGGTGTCCTGAGACAAAGAAAGTAAAAGGAATCGCATTAAACCTGGGAACTTCACAGGAAAAGCCAGCACAGGTGTTAATTTTTTTTAAACTCCGAGTACTGTGTGGTTTTCTTTGTTTTTATTTGCAAATCATTTGGTTCTTTTGCATCTCTTGTTCAGAGACTTTGAACCTGGATTTGAGGATCCACGTACATATGTATATACAACACCTTTCGCATAAGATAATATTCCGCCCGAGAGTAGAATCAATTTGGAGATATCTCTTTTTGTTGCTGTTAGTAGGAAGTGGTAAGTTTGGTCAAAGATGACTCTTTTATCAGCTATTTCCTAACGGTACCCCCGTCTTCTATAGCTTTAAAACGCAGTACCTCAACATAATTGTATTCAGCCGTTGAAGAGGCCTATATTTCTACACTGCCGTTTTTCTCAGTGGTTCAGTCAATAATTGTCCGCCGTGTTTATCGCTCCGCAGTAAAGTAGAAAGGAAAAAGTGTTTTTCGAGTGAATTTGAAAAAAGGGAAAAAAAAGCCCTGTGAAGTGGAAAAAAATAGTTACCGACACAATACATAGAAAGAAAATCAATCGAAAAAGATTTTTTTTTAGAAAAAAAAATTAGTCATAAGCTTGAAAGAAAAAAATATCAAAAAAATATGTAATTCTAATCCTAAATTTCCTTAAATCTATCCTAAAATTAATCGTATTTATGTTGTAAACGGAAAAGTCGTGTGTGTCATATTATGTTTTAAGTCAGATTATTACGGTTCGGGACATTTAAATAATAATTAAGAATTAGAAAAAGTGAAGTTTCAGTACTGGCATTAGAAATATGCCATATAATACATCATCATTTTGGGGTTGATCGTTGATATTCTTCCCCCCCTTCGTCATTCACCTACACATGAAAGGCCTTTCATCGAGGGATCCGTATGACAAGTATGTTTTTTATTTTTCTTTTATTCTTTAACATTTTGCTTGCTGAGTAACATTAGTTCATGGAGAGACCCTTTTCTTCTCTCTGAGCATGATATAGCAATTTGCATGCAAACGTTTGTATGTATGCACATTGTTCATTGTTCGCATAAAGAGTTTGGGGTTTAATGTCTTAAATATTCTTGTTCCGAAATAACTCTGTAAAACAGGTTTTCTTATGATCAATCAAAGAGAGCACATGTAAAGCAGATTACAATGTAACTTAACATTGGACTGTAACAGAACGTCATAGTTTGAGAATCACAAATGTAATTACAGTTTTGAATATTTGATTGATCATGATAAGACTTCGTTTTGTTTATACAGCATCTTGTGTTAATTTTTTTTATTTACAAAAAAAGACTTCTCCATGAACAAATTTTGGTTCTCGTTTTTATTCTTTTTTTCTGCGCTCATAAAAGGAAAAAAATAATTGAAATTATAAAAATATTATTTTAAGTGCTCCGGACCGTGTACAGTAATGTCCATTTTCTTTGGGTCATTTATATAACAATTTATTGGTTGTTGTTCATTATTTAACGCAAATGCACACGACAAGTTATGTTCCATTCCGTTTATTTATTTTTTTTTATTTGAGTTAAGTCATTTTGACAAATTAGCATAATTCCACTAGGGAATATTTTTTTTTAAGTAATTTTATTTAATTTCTTTCTTCTTCTTTTGGCCTTATGAAAGTTAACCATATTCCGGTTTAGTTCAATGTTTGAATTACCTTATCTAAGCCAATTTTTGTTAATTAATACTTTGATATATTTTCATGAAGATTTGAATATATCTGTTTTATTTTCGTTAGAATGACTTTTTTCCTTATTAATAAATCAAAAATGATTTGTGCTTAAAACCCTGAAATTTCCTGTTTGATTCCAAACCTTTAGACACCTGGTGAGGAGAAATATGGGATCTCGAAAATGTATTTTTTTCTGGTTTTATCGTTTTTGTTTCGTGATCAGGTTGGGTGGGCAAATTAGCATGACACAATAACATCTTCTGTGTTATCACCAATCCCTAATAATAGAATTCTGATGTAGTCCTTTCTGTTCTTCTTCCTTTTCCTTTTTCTACCATTTCAAGCACGCAAAACTAAATTGTAGCAATGACTACGTTAGCATTTGAGTTTGAACCCCCCCATCCGACGAGCAATAAGGCTGGAGACCATGCGTGCTTAGCTCATGATGTGCTAACAAAACCATTGACATGTCCTTTTGATCCTTGTATGCTACAGTTTTATGGTGCCCAACGTGGGGCCCTACACAAACAGATGATCTAATTAATTCAATCATTATGTTGTTATATAAGATAACATAATTTACATTGTGCGGCTCCTTATTAATTCAACACTTTCTTTTTATAACTATTCTCAATTTTTTTTCCCTATTCATATCTTGCTTCCGATGAATTCTTTTATTTGGTGGATTTTGCTATTGGTAAAAATTTTCATGTTTCCGATAGTAACCCTTAATAAGAGTTTTCCTCATTCGTCTTATCGCAAACCTTTTCATATGTTCTGAGCATTTTCTGGAACTTAGACTTTGGATAATTACGCTAAATCTAACCGTTGTGTGAGGAATGCTGATTAGGTTTACTCTGATACTGTAGCTGGAAAATAGATGGCACGGTTCTGTCATCTATCCAATACAGTAAATCCTTTTCTATCACTTCAGTTTCCGCTTTCTAGTCTATCATTTATACTCATCTACTTCTATCTGATTAGGGGTTGTATTTCACTCACTAGGTTGTATTTGGGAATAATTGGAATCAAACAGGGATAAAATAACTAATTCTAATATAAAATTTTTTTCGAGTTTAAAATTTTTATTATATACATAAAAAAAGAAAAATTTTATTTGTTTTAACTAGATTTTTTTTCAACTTTCATAAATATAAAAACTCAACATTTGATAGGTGCAGACAATTATTAACAGTTCTTGAGTTTCTCTTTACTTAACAAAGAGAATTTCTTTTTCCGTTTAAATTTGGTATATTGCGTATACGCACCATACCACTTAAAAATTGTTGGTTGTTCGAGTTTTTCAACGAAAACACACACATAAATGTTATCGCACGACTACACGCGCATATGAGCGAATTTTATTTCCGGCTGTAATTGTGTTGTGTTGGTAACATTTTCTGTTGGCAATACACATCTACATACAAACAGGCTAAAATCTTATTTTATTCTCTTGGGTTTCTCTTCTTCTTGCGTGGACATAAATTGCACCAAAATTAAAGTTTTGTCTTGGTTATCTTTGTGGTTGTTTGTTTTTGGAGTTTTCTGAAAAAAAATAAATCATGTCGCAAGCGCACATTGGTGATATTCTAGAGAGCGTGGCCGAGGGCACTAGTGCCAATTGCGAGGGTTGCAATAACATCGTCAGTTCAGCTACTCAATTGCACCAGACTGTTTGTGGACATATTTTTCACAAGACTTGTTTGGTTAAATTTTTGAAGACGAGACCTTACTGTCCAGTTTGTAATGCTAGGATCGGAAATGAGGGACCTTCTCCAATGGGTACAAGATCTCAGAGCAGGGCTCGTGATCGGGATCGTGTTCGAGATCATGCCCAAAATACCGAACAGACCAATACATCATTTATTTCTACCGCTGAAAACAACTCTACTGATCCAACTGGAGTGGCTGCTATGGACTCGAATCAAAATGATTCAATGAGAGATTTTATAACGTCAGTTATCTCCGGACAACAGACGCAGTTGTTTGCCAACTTAAGCAATCAGATTGCTGCGATGGTAGAAAAATCGGTTGAAGCCAGCTTAGCTAGATTGAACATAGGAGCATCTAACTCGACCAATCAAGCAAACGCCATTAACCGAACTTCTCCTCATATGCAGACCCTTCCTGCTGTGGAACAACAAACATTTTACCAACTTTTAGGCATTACCCCCAATAATAACAGCGGAAGTGTGAATGTTCAGAGGCATTCAGATGCATTTGCGGCTACTTCCGGGTTAAACCATTCCATGTCAGGATCTTCCCCTTTGTCTGATTTGAGTGTCCGTCCTGATAAGGTTTTGCAAATTATGGCCAATTGGAAGATAAAGTTCACTGGTGGTCCTAATAGCTTATCCGTGGAGAAGTTTATTTACCGTATTGAAGCGTTAACCAACCAAACTTTGCAAAGGAACTTTGCTCTGCTTTGCCACAATGCTGGTTATTTGTTCGAAGGAAAAGCTGCTGATTGGTTTTGGCGATATCACAAGTCTGCTACAAATATCTCGTGGCCGCATATGTGTCAAGCATTGAGGCAGCAGTACAAGGACTCCCGCACCGACGTTGATTATAGAGAGATGATAAGGGAGAGAAAGCAGAGGACTAATGAAAGCTTCGATAGTTTTTACGAAGCTATTGTGGATCTCACAGATAGATTAGATGAGCCATTGTCTGATATTACCTTGGTAGAGATATTGCGCAGAAATCTCTTACCCGAGATACAGCACGAAATCCTCAATTTGCAAATCGTTTCTGTACAACAACTTCGCGATACATGCCGACGTACTGAGTTCTTTTTACAAGATGTTCGAAGGAAACATGGATTTAGTTCTTTTAAACATGGATCGGTGGTGAAAAAGATTTCTGAAATAGATCAGGAGTGCGGTGAGGACGTTGAGGTTGAGTCTGATGAAAGCGCCAGTATTGATGCGATAGCTTTGACGTGTTGGAATTGCCGTGAAGTTGGTCATCGTTATCACGACTGTTTGGCTGACAGAACCGTTTTTTGTTTTGGTTGTGGGCTACCAGACGTTTACAAACCGAATTGTGTAAACTGTTCAAAAAACGGTCGCACGGGTGCACACAAGGGTGCATCCAGAAATCCAAGGAACAACAGAACGCTGGGTCCCGAAACTATATAAATATTTTGAAAAAGCCAAATACAATCGTTTCTGGTTCTACCGGAAACACTTTAAAATTACCCGGAAATGACACAATTAATGAACAGCACGTAGAACAAGAAATTCCTGACACGAGTAAGATTCATTATTCTTTCAAACCACTTCATGTTCGAATGCAAGAGTATTGGAAAGCCAGGAAACGTATTTTTGATTCTCCTTTTAATCCTACCCGGTCTTCTTTGAGGATGCGTGCATTTTGGCAAAAAGTTAGGGGTTTTAGGAGGAAATTCATCTACTCAGTTTTAAACAAACCTGATGATGTAAGACCTTATGCTGAGGTAACTCTCTTTGGCAAGAAGTTATTGGGTCTTTTGGATACTGGAGCGTCACTTAGCTGCATTGGTGGGAAAGTAGCCGAGGACAATTTAGCCTCTGGTTCGCCTTTTAAAAAACTAAATTCTTCAGTGAAAACTGCAGATGGAAAAAGCCAGTGCATAGTGGGTTTCATCGAGACGTCCATTACATTTAGGGATATCGAGAAGAGCATTACCAATTTTATAGTCCCTAGCCTACAGAAGGATTTGTTTTTAGGCATAGATTTTTGGGAGCTTTTTGAATTACTGCCGGCAGGTCTGGGTTCTGTTAGTACTCTGGGTTTTTATTCTATGAAAGACGAGTATCAGACCAAATGGAGTTAACCCCTATTCAGCGACAACGATTGCATCAGGCAATTAGCACCTTTCCATCTTTTGCGAAGGAGGGTCTGGGAAAGACGTCTGTTTTGAGCCACGTTATTGATGTTGGCAACGCGAAACCCATTAAACAGCGTCATTTTCCGGTATCCCCCGCGGTAGAAAAACTAATATACGCTGAGTTGGATAGGATGTTGGCTTTGGGTGTGATAGAGGAGTCTAACAGCGCTTGGTCCTCGCTGGTGGTTCTTCATCGAAAGCCAAATAAGAAATCTCTGTCTGGATAGCCGAAAATTAAATTCTGTGACTATAGGTGATGCATACCCTTTGCCACAGATTGATGGGATCCTCAGTAGACTGCCGAAGGCAGAATTTATAACAAGTTTGGACCTTAAAGATGCTTTTTGGCAGATTCCTCTAGATAGCAAATCTAAGGATATGACGGCATTTACAATCCCCGGTAGGCCTTTATATCATTATAATGTAATGCCTTTCGGGTTATGTAATGCCCCCCAAACCATGTCCCGTCTGATGGATAAGGTTATACCGCCTGCCCTAAGATCCGAAGTTTTTGTTTATCTGGATGATCTGCTAATTATTTCGGAATCGTTCGAAAAGCATCTTGAGGTCTTACGGACAATTGCTCAACGACTACGCGACGCAGGGTTGACGATCAACGTTGAAAAGAGTAAGTTTTGTGTCCGTGAAGTGAAATACCTTGGACATTTGGTTGGTAACGGGGTTATTCGCACAGATCCGGAAAAGCTGTCCGCCATCACTGACTTCCCAGTTCCGCGATCTGTAAAACAACTTAGACGATTTCTGGGAATGACAGGCTGGTACCGGAAGTTTATTCGGAATTACGCTTCAGTTACTACGCCTTTAACAGATTTGCTACAAGGTAAGAGAAAATTTGTATGGACAGAACAGGCTCAAGACGCGTTTGAAAAATTAAAGTCCTATATGAGTACTGCGCCAGTCTTACATAGCCCTGATTTTTCGCAACCGTTTTATATACATTGCGATGCTAGTAAGACTGGAATAGGAAGTGTATTGGTACAAAAGAATGCGGAGGGTGATGAAGTTCCTATCGCCTTTATGTCAAAGAAACTAAACCAAGCCCAACGCAACTATTCAGTTACCGAACAAGAGTGCTTAGCAGCTTTGTTAAGCATAAACAAATTCAGAGCATATGTTGAGGGACAGGAGTTCACGGTCATAACTGACCATGCATCTTTAAAATGGCTCATGTCCCAAACAGATCTTAGTACGCGGTTAGCTCGATGGGCTTTAAAGCTACAGGCCTACAGATTTAACATTCAACACAGGCGTGGTAGCTTGAACGTGGTACCGGATACTCTATCCAGGACTAATACTGACGACTTGTCCGAATTGACCTTAGATGTGAATAGTCTGTCTGATTTCGTCAATGACAGTGGGGTCTTCGTGGATTTGACTTCTACACATTTTCAATCGGACGAGTACAAACGACTTATCGACAAAACAAAGGAAAACATTACCAAATTGCCAGACTTGAAGATAGTGGACGGATACTTATATAGACGGACCGAGCATGCTACTGGGGATCGCCTTCGTGACGATCTGGTGTATAAACTGTGGATTCCAACTGCAATGATTCCTGAAGTCTTGAAAAAGGCTCACGATAGTCCACTTTCCGCGCACGGAGGCATCAGCAAGACCCTGGAGAGAATCCGCAGGTACTACTACTGGCCAAATTTAGTTTCTGATGTCAGGCAATATGTGAATGGTTGTGAAACCTGCAAATCATCCAAGTACCCAAACCAAGTACTTAGGCCTCCTATGGGGAAAATGGCGGAGACATCCAGATTCTTTCAACGATTATACATTGACTTCCTTGGGCCTTACCCCAGATCAAAGTCTGGTCATATTGGAATATTTATAGCTTTGGATCATTATTCAAAATTTCCATTTTTGAAGCCGGTCAAGAAGTTCTCATCGGACGTGATTGTAAATTATTTGGAATCTGATTTGTTCCATATGTTTGGCGTGCCAGAAACCATAGTCTCGGACAATGGGTCTCAATTTAAGTCAAATCAATTTAATGACTTTCTAAAACGGTATGGTGTAAACCACATATACACTGCTGTACATGCGCCGCAAGCTAATGCGTCTGAAAGGGTTAACAGATCAGTGTTGTCAGCAATTAAGTCTTATGTGGACCCGAACCAGAAGAACTGGGATTCATTCCTTAGCAGTATTGCCTGTGCTTTGAGATCCGCTGTTCATTCGTCGATCGGGACTTCGCCCTATTACTTAACTTTCGGTCAGCATATGATAACAAACGGATCGACATACGCCTTACTTAGAAATTTAGAGATGCTGGAAGACCGATTGGTTCAGTTTGATAAGGAGGATTCTAGGCAGATAATAGGTAGGAGGGCGGCTGATGTGAAACGCCAGCAATTCGAAAGAAATGAAAGAAGTTACAATCTGAGAGCCAGAGAGATTTCCTATGATGTTGGTCAAGAGGTTTTCAGGCGGAACTTTAAGCAGAGTAACTTCGAACAGGGCTTTAATGCCAAGTTAGCTCCAACTTTTGTTAAAGCGCGCATTCTCCGCAAACTTGGTAATTGTTACTATGAGCTTGAAGACATGAGGGGTAGTAAATTAGGCACATATCACGCCAAGGATATCAGACAATGATCATCTACAAGTGGCATCAGTTTTCTGGTTTTTGCAATCCCCGAAATCTGATCTTTGCGGGGGTAGTGGCACTTGTAGATTTTTTTCTCTCTTTAGGCAAAACATCAACGCATGCACAGGCCTTTTATTTAACGTATGCGTAGATGCATGCAATCTCTTTCAAAATTGCTTTAGTATGTAACTTGTAACGTAGTTTTTCGTGGCACAAAGGATGTGTTTCCGACTGCGATCTGGGGAATCCATGTTCGAATCCCAGCGAGGCTAAACTTTTTTTTAGTTTTTTTTATATTTTTTTGTTTTCTTTTATTTTCGTTGTTTGTATATTTGTTGAAAGTGAATTAGGAGTGCTGTTTCTTTGTCGCTTTGATATTGTTATGTACGTGTGGGTAACAACATACATACATACGATACAAGGAGACATATTTGCTTTGGAAAATAATGGATGTATTGGTACTTTGCGCTTTAGTTAGTGGAAGTTTTCGGAGATACCATAGGTTTTATAAGAGGTTTGATCAGTAGCCATCTTTCATTGTGCAACAAGTTTCCTTTACCGAGGTGTCACTCAGTGCTGTCTTCAAAAGCCATAAGGCCAGTGTTTTTATAAGTGAACATTTTCATTTTTTTCCAAACTGAAGTAGGTAAGCAAAAGGATCCTGATTTTCTCAACATGGCTTTCGAATAAAGCCCTTGATTTTTTTATTAGGTGTCCTGAGACAAAGAAAGTAAAAGGAATCGCATTAAACCTGGGAACTTCACAGGAAAAGCCAGCACAGGTGTTAATTTTTTTTAAACTCCGAGTACTGTGTGGTTTTCTTTGTTTTTATTTGCAAATCATTTGGTTCTTTTGCATCTCTTGTTCAGAGACTTTGAACCTGGATTTGAGGATCCACGTACATATGTATATACAACACCTTTCGCATAAGATAATATTCCGCCCGAGAGTAGAATCAATTTGGAGATATCTCTTTTTGTTGCTGTTAGTAGGAAGTGGTAAGTTTGGTCAAAGATGACTCTTTTATCAGCTATTTCCTAACGGTACCCCCGTCTTCTATAGCTTTAAAACGCAGTACCTCAACATAATTGTATTCAGCCGTTGAAGAGGCCTATATTTCTACACTGCCGTTTTTCTCAGTGGTTCAGTCAATAATTGTCCGCCGTGTTTATCGCTCCGCAGTAAAGTAGAAAGGAAAAAGTGTTTTTCGAGTGAATTTGAAAAAAGGGAAAAAAAAGCCCTGTGAAGTGGAAAAAAATAGTTACCGACACAATACATAGAAAGAAAATCAATCGAAAAAGATTTTTTTTTAGAAAAAAAAATTAGTCATAAGCTTGAAAGAAAAAAATATCAAAAAAATATGTAATTCTAATCCTAAATTTCCTTAAATCTATCCTAAAATTAATCGTATTTATGTTGTAAACGGAAAAGTCGTGTGTGTCATATTATGTTTTAAGTCAGATTATTACGGTTCGGGACATTTAAATAATAATTAAGAATTAGAAAAAGTGAAGTTTCAGTACTGGCATTAGAAATATGCCATATAATACATCATCATTTTGGGGTTGATCGTTGATATTCTTCCCCCCCTTCGTCATTCACCTACACATGAAAGGCCTTTCATCGAGGGATCCGTATGACAAGTATGTTTTTTATTTTTCTTTTATTCTTTAACATTTTGCTTGCTGAGTAACATTAGTTCATGGAGAGACCCTTTTCTTCTCTCTGAGCATGATATAGCAATTTGCATGCAAACGTTTGTATGTATGCACATTGTTCATTGTTCGCATAAAGAGTTTGGGGTTTAATGTCTTAAATATTCTTGTTCCGAAATAACTCTGTAAAACAGGTTTTCTTATGATCAATCAAAGAGAGCACATGTAAAGCAGATTACAATGTAACTTAACATTGGACTGTAACAGAACGTCATAGTTTGAGAATCACAAATGTAATTACAGTTTTGAATATTTGATTGATCATGATAAGACTTCGTTTTGTTTATACAGCATCTTGTGTTAATTTTTTTTATTTACAAAAAAAGACTTCTCCATGAACAAATTTTGGTTCTCGTTTTTATTCTTTTTTTCTGCGCTCATAAAAGGAAAAAAATAATTGAAATTATAAAAATATTATTTTAAGTGCTCCGGACCGTGTACAGTAATGTCCATTTTCTTTGGGTCATTTATATAACAATTTATTGGTTGTTGTTCATTATTTAACGCAAATGCACACGACAAGTTATGTTCCATTCCGTTTATTTATTTTTTTTTATTTGAGTTAAGTCATTTTGACAAATTAGCATAATTCCACTAGGGAATATTTTTTTTAAAGTAATTTTATTTAATTTCTTTCTTCTTCTTTTGGCCTTATGAAAGTTAACCATATTCCGGTTTAGTTCAATGTTTGAATTACCTTATCTAAGCCAATTTTTGTTAATTAATACTTTGATATATTTTCATGAAGATTTGAATATATCTGTTTTATTTCCGTTAGAATGACTTTTTTCCTTATTAATAAATCAAAAATGATTTGTGCTTAAAACCCTGAAATTTCCTGTTTGATTCCAAACCTTTAGACACCTGGTGAGGAGAAATATGGGATCTCGAAAATGTATTTTTTTCTGGTTTTATCGTTTTTGTTTCGTGATCAGGTTGGGTGGGCAAATTAGCATGACACAATAACATCTTCTGTGTTATCACCAATCCCTAATAATAGAATTCTGATGTAGTCCTTTCTGTTCTTCTTCCTTTTCCTTTTTCTACCATTTCAAGCACGCAAAACTAAATTGTAGCAATGACTACGTTAGCATTTGAGTTTGAACCCCCCCCATCCGACGAGCAATAAGGCTGGAGACCATGCGTGCTTAGCTCATGATGTGCTAACAAAACCATTGACATGTCCTTTTGATCCTTGTATGCTACAATTTACTACTTTTATTAAAATCATTAAAGTATTGTTATAGATTAAATAAAAAAGGCAATGTCAGCTTAACGAATAAAAAGAACTGAAATTGTGCAAATCAAAAGATTAGCAAAATGAGGCAGAAAATTTAATTTCGCCAAAAAGATACAAGTTTGAACATAAAAACAGAGAATATTGAAGAAAACATTCAAGAATATGAAGAGCCAAGTCAATATTCAAATGAAAACAATGTTGATAGTGACATATTTTTTTTAATAAACTCAGAAAGCCGACTGAAAAACACTCGATTTAACACTCCTGTTCCGTAATCCGATTTAGAGTGAAATCCGAATCCAATTAAAATTAAACAGTCCAGTACTCATCTTCACAAGAACTTTTGTGATATATTTTCACTTGCAAATATGCTTTATTCGCAGAACTACAAAAGCAAGTGAAAATATCACACAAAAGTTTTTGTGAAGATTAGTACTGAACTGTTTAATTTTAGTCGGATTCGGATTTCACTCTAAATCGGATTGCGAAACAGGGTAAATACATTTAGAAATACGACTGGTAAATGACTCAAGTTAGAGTCATAAATGACGCAAAAAAGTTCACAAATGACGCAAAAAAGACTCCCAAATGATTAGAAATATGGGTGATTAATGACGATAAAATGACTAATAAATTACTCACACTCGTAAGTGATTCAAACATGACTGAAAGACGAATCCAAAAAGAGTCACAAATGAAGTCAAATGAGACAAACAAATGATCAAAAACCGTTTCTAAAAAGACTTTAAAAATACTCGGAAAGAGTTCGAAAATGACTCTAAACTAATATGGAAAATGACTCATAAATGATTTATTAAGAAGAGTCGCGGGGCAGGCACACTTTTCTCCCGACTTTTTAATCGCGCAGAAGAGTTTAAACCACTCGAATTTGATTAAAAAATTCAAAAAATGCTAGCTGGGAAATACCAATACTGCAACTAATGGATATTTTCCACGAAACTAAGACAATTTTTTGTGACAGTGAGAAAACTCTAAACTCGGAAACTATAAAATCGCTTTATGTAGAAAAAGCGAATGCTCTACCGTTACATAGCACATGCAGTGGCCAGGTATAACGCCTGCATAGTACTTTAAGGGAAATCGCTAGAGGTCAAAATTCGAGAGAAGCATCAGTGATACATTGATACTACAAGCCACAAAGATAACTTATGATAGAATTATGACTTATATTTGTTTAGGTTGCGCCTGGCAATTATTGTCTAATAGATTACTCTCACTATTCCTGTTTTGAACGGTGAAATCATAATTTACGGTGAATACGGATACTTAAGTAATAGTACAAATCTCAATGCGTATTATGAAGTTATTGACGGAATTCGAACCCGGTTTCAACAGACGGAAATGTAGAGAATGCTAACTTCAGATGCATACCATATTGAAACTCTTCTGTTAGCAATAGATATACTAGAAGCCGGGGAACTGCTTTGAAAGACATTGCAGGCACACCAGACTTTGACGACTTTGAACAATACCGTAAAAAACAAGATTAACGGATAAAAGCCAGTTAACACCAACCACTAAATGTGCCTCCGTTGCAAATCTGCTCGCAGTGGACATCGCAACAATGATAAGCAAAACAAAATAATTTGTACGTTGTTTACTTTCAAGTATCAAATGACGAGTGGTTGATTTTATGAAATGCAGCAACTCGTCCGGCATCGGCGTATCTTTAAGGTTTATATACGGTGATCCATCTAGAAGTATTTTTTCAGAACAAAAAAATATAAAAATTCAAATCAAGTGTGGAATCTTTATTGGTAATTTGAAAGAACGTTTTATTTTTTGAAAATAATTTCCTTCAAATGTTGGCAACTGTATTATGGAAATGAGCATTCGGTGAGAAACGGGAAAATCCAAAATTTTGTTCGACCACAATTTTGTTCAGTGATGAGGCCCATTTCTGGCTCAACGGCAAAGTCTTCAGCCCGCATTTGGGCTGAAGAGTAACAAGAAGAAGTTTAAGAGGTGCCATTAAACCCAGAGAAAACCACGATTTGGTGCGGTTTATAAGCTGGTGGAATCATCGGTGCATATTTTTTCAAAAATGAAAATCGCCGCAACGTAACCGTGAATGGTGCTTGCTATCGCGCCATGATATCGATCTTTATGCTACCTAAAATTGAAGCCCGTAATCTTGACGACACTTGGTTTCAACAGGATGGTGCCACTTGCCATACAGCTGCTCTAACAATGGAGAGGTCATTTCGAAAAGCAGCTAATTTCACGTTTTTGACAAGTGAGTTGGCCGCCTAGATCGATTGATATCACTACTTTAGACATTTTTCTTTGGGGTTACATAAAGTCCAAAGTCTATGCTGACAAACCAGCTACGATGCAGGTTTTGGAAGCCAACATTACGCGTGTCATTAAAGTCATACCGGTCGAAATGCTCTTCCAAAATTGGACCCTTAGAATGGAAACCCTGAGGCGTAGTTACTGCCAACATTTAATGGAAATTATATTCAAAAAATAAATGTCATAAAATGTCCTTTCAAATTACCAACAAAGATTCCAAACTTGATTTGAATTTTTATATTTTTTTGTTCTGAAAAAATACCTCTAGATGGATCATTCTATATTAAGAGACGTAGTTTTTAGTTTTCCAATAAAACTCCGAGAATACAAACGTATTTTTTTTATTTATATAACAAATAAGTATTTTAACCTGAAAGTCAAAATTTCGGTAAGCACATATTTTATTAGTATTACACATTCAAATACATATATACCCCTTATTTAGTTAGCCGCAAACAATAATAATATTAATATATATATGTATACGTATGTATATGGTTTTTTGTTTTGCATATTTTTGAAGTCCGCTGCCACTGAGCAGGTCCAAATACTATAACCAAATTTATCTTCATTTAGACAGACAAAACTAACATATTGCCCAAGTATGTTTAGGTGCTCGTAAAACGAACATTACATTTTTGTTTATTATGATGAAGAAGATAACATTAACAAATACCGTAGACATATGTGTGTTTAGGGTAAACTCACTAAATTTGCTGTTGTTGTAACAACAATATATTTTGCTTTGAAATCCTGTTCGTCTTTGGGGGATTTGCTTTGATATGCAGTTGAACGAATCGCGCCATTTAATCTGAATGCGTTCAAAAATACCTGGGGTCAGATGAGTGGCCTCATGTGGTCCCTGATGGCAGGCGGGACAAAGTCCGGAACGCTAGCATCAATTGGTGCCCAATACGAATTGAGGCGGATGCACCAACCAGAACCACGTGCGTCTGTCGAGGTAGCACCTTCTCAGTTTAAATCTCCGGGGGATGTTCGCCTAGCACTACATTCACTGTATAGCTGGATATTGCTGCTGCGACTTCATCAGTGTGAATGCTGTTCAGATCTGCCTGATAGATTCGATGATCTAAAGACTATGTCTTGTAATGCTGGACATCTCTTTCTCTCTAGAGCATGAAGATCGAGCCTGGGCGGAAGCATCTTGTCTATATGATGGTGGTTGGAATGCTACTGCGAAGACATCCAACCAGATACTGCGTAGACAAGAAATTGTGTCTCCACACGGTAAGGACCTTCGTCTCCTTATGTAGATGGTCCTTAGAAGACATAAGGAGACACCCAGTTGATGTTCTCAGGGCGGCATTCTGGCAAGTCTATATTTTCTTCTACTGCATCGTATTGACGTTCGCCGACTACACACCGCTGCGTAGTTCGCTACAGTCCGACTTATCAATTTGTAAGAGTTACCTGAGATTTAATTATACTTTTTTACTTGTCGCAGATAGCTGTAACATGTGCAGAAAAGAGGGAGTGAGTAGAATAAATCTGCGTGACTTCACTGAAGGCATCCCAATTTTTTTTTTTTTTGTGATTGAGATACGTACGGCGATAAGAGATTACGAAACCGGATGGTTTGTTAATGGAAAGGACTATGGCGAGCTATGGGAATCTTCCATTATCCGCATGGTGGCGTTCACTGCAGAGAACGTTGAGCTATAAATTTGCTCTACCAAAGCTATGCCGTTGTCTAGAAAGTTCGTGGTAGGCAATAAAATATCCTAGGACCAAGCGGTTATTGCCGTGTTGCAAAATGCGTATGTCAGGTAAATAACGCGGAGCTCAGCTTCTTACCGGCGGTAGCAGTCCAGACTTTACTGTGCCCGTCTTAAATTGTGTCTTTAGAGTCAAACTCAGGCGAGATAGGTCTGTACTGCATAAAAGTACATGATCGATGTAGTATAATTACATTAACCATCGTTTTAATGGCATCGTTTTTTAACGGTGTATGGAAATATAGGAACTGGTGATGTACAAACAAGATTGTAACAATTCAAACTTGGCACCTTTGCGGGCACCTTTGTAACAATAAAATTAAGTTGTTATACAAGAGTAATCACCGTGTCTTTATCAGAAAATGTTATTATTAATTTAGTTTAACATAGTTTTGCAGGGATCAAACCACCATATTTTTAGTACAGGTTATTAACACCAGCAACGCCTTCACGCTTCAAATAACCACTTAACTGACCCCTTTTGGTACACACTATTAGTAAAAAAAAATATAGCCGCTTACTAACAAACAACAAAAATTGTTGTGGAGTGACGAAAATGAACGGTTCTCAAGATAAATTTCAGCAACTATCAAACATGATCCTCGCATGTATGTACGTACATGTGTGCGCATTCCAGCGCCGCACCATTTGTAAAGCGGAGGACACGACACGTTGCTAACGAAACACAAAATATGCCCTTTAGCAGTAACACTATAAATGAATATGAAAATGTAAAACGTTCTTTCCTTTTTGAAATTTTCATATAACTATTGAACATTTTGAAGCTATTTTTATGAATAGTTCGAAAGTGTTTTTTGCAACTAATTGACATTTAATGGCTATGCGACTTGATTGTGTTCTTAGACTCTCAGAATCAGTTAATTACATTTTAAAAATGACAGAACGTTTTAAATTTTCATATTCATAGGAAGTGTTGATGTCAATGGGTGTATTTTAAATGTGGTGAATGAACGTTTACGCAATTGCTTCACAAATTTGAAAACAAAACATCGCAAACACGTGTACAGCAATTATAGCATTTCAAAATTGTACAACGAACACAAAATAGTACCAAAAGTTACATAAGTGTACCAAAATAATTTTTAACCCGATTCTAAGCTACTTCACTTTATAATTCACCAACTAAAGCGCACGATGCTAATTGTAAATAAAACAAAAGATTTTCAGAGAATTATCTTAAGTTTTTATAATTTTTAAATGCTCGCATACAGCTTTGGTGGCATACCTCGACATCCTTTATTTCATCCTTCAGCTCCTAAATTCTTCATGGCTTATTGAAGCACACTTTTTCTTTTGAACATTCACAATTGAGGAATTCTAACGGTGTAAATCAAATAATCGTGGCCGCCAATAAACATCGCCATTTTTTCTTTGGCTGGGTGGCACTATCCTGTTGGATTGATCGCCCAGGTCTATATCCTCAATTTCTGGCCACAAGAAGTCCGTTATCATCTTGCAATAGCGAAAAAAATCACTGTTGGATTCTCATTAGTCCAAATGCGGCAATTCTGCTTGTTAACGAATCCATCCACCCACTGTCGACACATTTGGTCGATTATGCTGACCAAAAAAGTAACGAAGTACACTTAAATTTGAACGCCCATTGTCGTAAAAGGCTGCTCAATTGTGTACCTCTTCATAAATTTGTCAACGTTAAATTGAGTTGGCAAAACACTTGACGTTTAGTGTGACACAGAAATAACATTATGCATTATGGTTGGACCACCCTTAACAATGCAAAAATGCGAAACCTTTTTCAGGTATGGGCCGCTCAAAAGAAGTGACCATTTTTATACAGTTTTGTTTTTGTTTATAACGCGTGATCCATTTCGAGGTTCCCTACTTTTTTAAAGAAAAAAACACAGAAAATTCAAATTGAATGGGAAATGTTTATTATCGTTTGAAAGAAATTTCTTTGGCATTTATTTTTTCAAGAATATGTCTATCAAATGTTGGCCGCGGCTACGTCTCAGATGGTCCATCCGCTGAGTCCAATTTTCGATTACTCGTTCGAGCATTTCGACTGATAACTGGCGAACGACACGCGTGATGTTTTGCTCCAAGGCCTAAATCGTAGCGGGCTTGTCCTTGTTGAAACCAAATGTCGCCTAGATCACGAGCTTTATTTTCAGGCTCCAAATAGTCGGTTATCATGGCACGATAACGGTCGCCATTGACGGTTACGTTCTCACCGGCATCATTTTTGAAGAAAAATATGGACCCATGATTCCACCGGCCCACAAACCCCACCAAAACGTTGTTTTTTCTGGATGACGTGGCAGCTCTTAAACCTCTTCTGGCTGCTCTTCGTCCCAAATGCGGCAATTTTGCGTTTATATACCCATTGAGCCAGAAATGTTGGCCGATTTTGTTGACCTTATGGTCGAACGAAGTGCACGAAACACATTCCTCACAGAACGTGAATTTTCGTAATAAAGTTGAACGATTTGTAAACGTTGTTCAGGCTTAAGTCTTTCCATGATGAAATGCCAAACAACAACAGGGTTTACTATTTAGTCAAAACAGTTTTTTATTTGTTTTTGAGCCGTAATTGAAATGCAAAGGTTTTCAAAGTCGCAAAAGTTAAAAAAAAAAAGTTTCAGAGAAAATAGTGATGTTTTAGGTTAAGCCTGGACACCACTTATCCCATGTCCACACTACAATCCGAATTACATAATTCGCTCTCTGAATTATAAATCTATAGATTTTTTTAGATTCTTTTTATTTACAATCTGTTTTTTGAAGAATAAGTAAATGAGATAAAAATAAATGCGACTAAACCTATTTAGGATTCTATAAATCCAACAACCTTATGTACTTATATATTTACAGTTTCCATACATTTATGCACAAAAAAATAAATATATAGTACTCATTTTCTAAAAGGTAAATCGAGAATGTGAGACCTTTTAAATCGAGAGAATTCGTTGCTTTCATCTAGAAGAGAAATTGCCAACGGATTTACGTGATTGCTTAATCTTAGGAGATAGTTTGTGCTGATAGCGTTAATTTCTTCTTTAACCATTTTTATTTGTAAGTCTTTATGAATATTGTTATTGGTTACTTGCCAAGGAGCTTTAGTATACATACGGAGTGTTTTAGATTGGTACCTTTGAAAAAATATTAGAATTGCTGGCAGTTCCCCAGAGCTAAATTCCGTATGTCCACCCTGGTTTTAGGATCATCTTGCATAGTAGAATTTTGTTTAGTTGCCGTATTTTAGCTTTAATGTGAGCCTCCCATGTCAATCGAGAATGTCGTACATTGCTGAACTATTATCATTGACTCTGACGTAGAAACTTCTATCTTCGAGATAGGATTTGAAAAGCAGGGATAAGTTTTTTTTTAATTTATACAGAAGTCCTTGGTGCCAAACGCTATCGAAAACTTGTTTTACATCTAAAAATATCGCATAGTATTCCGTTTTTTCTAAAGCATCTGTAATGTCATTTATTACGCGGTGGCACTGTTCGGGAGTGTTTATGACGAAACCCGAATTGGTAATCAGGAATGATGTTTTTCGATTCCATATTTGGTAGCAGCCTCTTTAATATAATTCTTTCGAATACTTAAGAAAAAATTGGTAGTAGGCTAATTGGTCTAATGAGGAATTGGATCTTCTGGTATATTCGATTTGTTCGTTGGTATTCTTGAGGTATATGTCAATAGAGCTGTTTTGGGATCTTTTAAGCAAAAGTTGTTTGTATACTCTACATCCCTTGTAGTTTGCTGTGTGATCTTCTAAGCAGTGGATACATCTCGGAGGAGTATTTTAATTGTTTGTACAATCGGCCGTAGCATGGTCCAAATCGCACTTGACACATCTAAAAGGTCTTTTGCAATATGTCTTTGTGTGACCAAACATTTGACAACGATGACATTGAATTAACTCTTCCGTTTTTTAGGCGGTTCGATTTGTACAATAACTTTGTTAATGTCACAAATATTAAATATGTATATCTTCATTGTTAGGTTTAGGAGCAAGACCCACTGACGTCATGACCTAACAATATAAGTTTAGCTTTAATATCTACTATAGAAGTACTGTGATGTATTCCTTTATGATCTATCTTGCTTGATTTGATGGTTTTGCTCTCCCCGCGAGAAGAGAACGGTCGTTAAAAAAACTCCTCTCGGAAGTTAATTCTAATTAAATAAAATAAACAGTGAAAGTGCAAAAATTAACTTAATTGCCGGAAAATAATTATTAAAATTGTTTAAATTCGTTATATGTAAGTATTAACTTGTAAGGAATTCAAGCAGTTTTTTTGACAAAATAAAATTTTAAGTTAAACAACAAATCCAGTTGTGTACGAAACAGTGAAACAAAACAACCAAAATAAAAAAGGCACACACACAGCTAAAAAACTCACAGCTTGATGAGCCATCGTCTTACGGATTAGAACAACTCAGACACTCTTCGCGATAGATGCAGATGTAAACAATGGAATGATAGAGGTTACGTACTAAGAAAAAAACTCTCACCCGGCAGTGCTAGCAACAACAATAATAACAAAGAAGGTGTAAGCACAGCGAACATAGAAAGAGCACAGGAAAACAACGAACTGGCACAAGACAAACCATTTAAGGCGGTACAGACAAGCTCGGATCGCTTCATTACTATTAAGCGTAAATCCAGCCCTGCCAAAGGTAACACAAACAAAAAAATGCAAAATTGTGAACGGTGAAGAACCACCAACGTCACCGCTATGCATTGCGGGCGAAGAAGAACCTCAATCTTCAACCTCGGCAAATGCAACTCCGCAACTCCAAGGCCACCCCAATATACCTACGGGAGAGTAGCTCAAATGAGCTCGTAAGTATCATTGCCCAACTTGTTGGTAGTGGTGGCTTTCACATAGTGTCAATAAAGAAAGGGAACATTAACGAGACAAAAATTCAGGCATACACCGAAAACGATAGAAATAAAAAATATTTACACGTATCGTCTAAAGAGTAGTAAGGGTGTCGCGGTAATCTTAAAAGGCATTGAATCATTTGTAGGACCAGATGAGGTAAAACGAGCACTGGAAAAAGAGAATTTTAACGTTCACTAAGTGGTAAACGTTCTTAAAAATAAAAAGGTTCCCCAACCAATGAACAAGGTCGAACTTAAACCTGGCTCGCGGAAACAAAAATTAAGTTCATCCTATATACAAACTTCAATATTTGTTATATAGAAGAATTACGGTTGAAGAACCCCACAAAAGAAATGGTCCCGTTCAATGCCAAAATTGTCAAGAGTATGGACACACAAAATCGTACAAAGCCAAATCGCAGGAAGAGAAAAGGTGTAGCAATTGCGGGGAACAGCATACCTCAAACTACAAAGGTTTTAGGGTTTACAAAGAACTTAAGCAGATACTATGAGAAGCGTTAATGAATTTCTAACCGAAATGCGCCGAACCCTATAATCGACATCCAACAGACCCCAGTTTACTCTAGCGACGGAAACGGTGTAACATACGCGAATGTTCTAAGGGCGCACATACCTAATGCCCCAGTGCAACAACTTGGTAACGCTGAATCAATGATTCAACAACTGGTACAGAGTATCAACTTGTTCATGTCAACTATGCAATCAATGATGCAAGAATTCATGTGTAACCAAAATCAGTTCATTCAAGTTCTACTTACCAAAAAATAGGACCTCTTAAGATATGTACATGGAACGATGTGAACCAACATAGGCACGAACTGACAGAGTACCTAGATCGTCAGAATATTGATATAATGTTACTACCGGAAACGCATCTTACATACAAATACAATTTTCAGATACCTTATTTTAGATTTTATTGTACTCACCACTCCGACGGTAAGGCTCGTGGGGACTGGTATCCTAATACGAAAACGAATGAAACATGAAGGAGACTCACAAAACTACCTTCAGGCGACAACAATTCGTATCCAGATTCAAGGTAGTTTTCAAACCATTTCAGCAATATAATTCCCCCCGCGGTGTGCGATATCAGAAGATATATTTCTTTTTCATTGGTCTGGGACGCATCTTGTTGTTGTTGTTGTAACAACAATATATTTATTTTGAAGTCTTGTTCGTCTATGGGGGATCTGCTTCGATATCCAGGTGAAGGAAACGCGCCATTTGAACTGGATGCGTCCACAGAGACCTGGGGGTCAGCTGAGTGGGCTTGGCCGGACAATTGAAGAGGTGCAGTACATCATGTGGTCCCTTATGGCAGGCGGGACAGATCGCGGAAGAGATCGATAACAACGTATCCAACTTGAACGTGATCCTGGAACAGGCTGCCATTCACGCTACACACAGTCAAATAAAAGCGACAAATAGTTTAAATACCTACACTAACCGGGAAATAGAGCACCTTGTACGTGAAAAAAGTCCTGAAAAAGTTCCGTCGCGAATGGCAGCGAAACAGGTCACCAGCGGTCCGACTAAGACTGACGCTTCTAAAAGGTGCAAAGCGCACTTACAAATGAAGAAAGTAGACAGCATGCTAGTTTCATTGCAAGTCCAACTTCGACAGCTTTTACCAAATTCTCATTGTGGAAAACATTAAGAAATACTAGTATGTCCACCAAAATGCAATTTTCAAAACGCGACGCAAATGGCGAGTGGACAATACCAGAAAAGGAAAATGCCAATGTTTTCGCAAACCATCTGTTCCAGGTATTTCGCCCAAATCCTGCAAGTAGCGACCTCCTTCCACCAGATGATAAAGTTTCTGCCGTAATTCCATTCTTTACTAACGCAAATGCATGTCATTAAAGAAACCGTGAATCCAGGTAAACACCTGGAAATGATCTTATCACGCCTAAATCATTACCTTTCTCATACAAGCCGATCAGTTTGCTTCCCTGCTTATCCAAAATATTTGAAAAAGTTCTTTTATCGAAAATAAAACCGTTCCTCGTGTCAAAAAACATAATATCAGAACATGAGTTTTGATTCCGGAAAGGTCACAGCACCATCGAAGAAGTAGACCGTCCCCAGCAATTGAAGCATTTGTCAAAGTTTGGCACTTTGGCCTGACCAACAATCTTTGCAAATACTTACCGGCAAATACGCATTGAATTCTTGAAGTCCGCAGATTCAGAGTCAAATGTGGGCAACACGTCACCGATGACAACGAAATACTAGCTGGTGTGCCTCAGGGAAGTGTCCGACATTGAAACTAAACAATATCCCTTTTTCTCAATCTGATAATGTTTCATACCTTGGAATCCACCTGGATCGCTGACTGGATAAGTCATATCGAAGCCAAAAAGATGTGACGGTCCATCAACTTCACTCGCTTCTTAACTCGAACTAAGCCTGAATATAAGGTCCTGCTATATAACAGTGCAGTTAAACCTATCTGGTTCTACGGTGCTCAGCTATGTGGCAAAGCAAGCTCGAGCAATCTCGACAAATGGAAAGAGTCCAATCGAAGATATTTCGGCTGATTACCGGTGTCCCTTGGTATATGAGGAACGAAAACATCAACCGAGAATTAGAAATACCCCTCGTCAAAGAGGCAATTCAAAAAATCTATATAAAGCACAAAGAGAAGCTCGAACTTCATGATAACACACTTGCTAGACAATTATTGTGCAGTTCAAGCTCTTTAAGAAACGAACGTTATGGTTTCTAATCTTCACTTGTGCTTCAGCCGTAACAGTAATCCCAAACACACGACCCGAAAGACTGTGTAGAATTCTTTTTCTACTTCACGTGGCTCAAATGCTCTCATACGTGATCCTTAAAACAGTCAACACGAAAAACCTACAAAACCTAAATTACGTCGTCCACTGTGCTATTCTAGAGTTATCCGTTACACATACAAAACTAGAGTTTTTCACTCTACATAATTTCGCGAACACTCCGTTGATGACTGTAAGGGCCCTCTGGCCCTTTATCACGAGGTTTAAGCCAAACCAGGTTTAAAATTCTCAGACATGTGATCCATATCAGTTATATACTATTTTGATCAAATTAATGCAAATTCCTGCTAAAAAGAAGAGATCCACATAAAAAGATTCGTATACTTATCGTTAGGCTCCTTTAGAGCAGATTCGATAATTTAAATAAAGCATATATGTATAAAAAATGTGCAGGAGGGACAAACGTCCGGAACGTTAGCATCAATTCGTGCCGAATACGAATTGAGGCGACTGTACCATCCAGATCTCAGATGATCCAGAAAAACGCGCCTGCCGAGGTAGCATCTTCTCCTCAGGTGAAATCTCCGGGGATGTTCCCATAGCACTCATGCACACTATAGCTGGATACTGCTGTTGCGACTTCATTAGCGTGAATCTCGTTTAGACCGCCTGATCGATGATCTAAAGGCTCTCTCTTGTTCCCTGGACCTCTCCCTCTGGATCAAGAAGATCATACCTGATTTGCCTGGGTGGAGGCATCCTGCCATGCGATGGTGGTTAGGATGACAACTGCAAAGACACTAAAACAGGTAAAGCTTAGACAACAAGAAATTGTGGGTGCGCACGGTTAGGATCTTTGTCTCCTCATGTAGATGGTCCTCAGAAGATATAGGGGGACACACTGTTGATGTTCTGAGGACGGCATTCTAGCAGGTCTGAAGTTTCGTTCACTGCGTCGTACTCAAGTTCGCGGACCACAACGGCGCTGCGTAGTTCGCTACAGAACGACCTTTCGCTTTGTAACAAGGTTTCTTTGTCGAGTCCCTAAGTACTGCCGGCAAGTGACTTGAGGACCTTGTTCCTACTTTCGAGCTTTTGCAGATAGCTGTAGCATTATCGAAAAAGGCTGTCAAATGTGACCCCAAGGATTAGCCAAGGGGTAGTTGGTAGTCGGGATGTTGTCGTCATCGACTTTCACATCAATTTACAACCGCACCTCTGTGGTCACATTAAACAGTGTGGCTGATGATTTTGAGGCAAATATTTCCATATTCCTCGCGGTGAAGAATCGTGCAAAGTCAGTGATGTAACAGTTGCTGACGCCAGAGCTATGCAATCATCAGCGTACGACACAATTTCAACGCCGTATGGTGGTGCAGGAATTTTAGAGAGGTTAAATAGAGCCAGAGATAATACCCCACCCTGGGGAAACTCCCTGTTTAACTCTACGGGGCTTCGCCTTCCTGTCTCTAAATTCTATGATTGGCGCCCAAATTTTTAAAACTAGGGGGAAAGGGAGTTTCTGCAATGTCCTCGAACAGAGTGGTATGATTAACCGTGTCGAAGGCTTTTGTAAGGTCAAGATCCTCGAGGAACGTCCTGTCGTTGGACTTGTTCCGGTTAAGGCCGAGACTTATACGTGTGGTGATGGCATGTAAAGCAGTTTTTGTACTGTGCTGCTTGCAGTACCCATGCTGACTATCAGCACAAGGAAGGTGTTCGATCAGACTGGGGACGAGCAGTGCTTCAAGCTCTTTTCTACTGGAGAAAGCAAGGACATCGGGCTGTAAGATTCTTCTTTGCTTGCGTCTTTGCCTGACTTCATTACCGGTACCACTCTGCAATTTTCCAGGCATCGGGTATTAAGTGAGTGGCTAGCGACAGATTGCGCACCTTAGTCATATACTCTACTCCCAGGGTATCCAAGTGCTTTAACATCAGCATTGAGATTCCGTCCGGACCCAGCGCCTTTGATGGCTTTGCGCTGCGGATGACATGTGCAACTTTGCCAACGGTAAGTTGCGGTGGTGCCTCTTCAACTCGAAGGGGCGGTTACGACGCAATACTCTCCTTTTCGCCGTATCACTCTCTAGGTGCTCAAAAAAAGCCGGTTAAAATAACACGAGCACCGCTTTGGATTTGTCACAGTCGGTTTGACCGTTGTATACAACTTACCAATTCCGGAACTTAATTTGCACTGCTTTAAGTGATGAATATGTGTTTTTGAACTTCGTAACAGTCCCTTCTGTGTCTGGGAAACCAATATTTAAAGAACAGCTTTTATTGCGTGCAAAATTTGTAGTTCCTCTAGCTGTCTCAGGGGGCCTAAAGTTTTTTTTTTTTTGCACACAACTGTTATGCTTGATTTCATTCGCGAATGGATTTTACATTCCATATATAATTCGAAGATCCCCTTGCGAAAATCTGTTAAAATTTACTGCCTCGACCCATTGCGTCCGTTTGGCAATGACACTCGAAAATGCACTTCTATACTTCATACGTTAATGTATATGTGCCACTTTAGAGCCTTACAAAAAAAATATAATTAATTTTGTTGACCTCACTTTGTGCCGTTTTTGAGAATTACTGCAAATATCTCCCTTCCTACAACTACGGAAAAATAAAATATGAGAATATGACTACAAACTAGCGTGTTACGGCAATGGAGGCAAACAACGTAATCAAAATTAAGAAAAAGGCGATAATTTTATGTGCAAAGTAGAAAATAAGGGTATACATAACCTTTTTTGGTTCACTGTACAGCCGAAAATAAGAAATAACGTGAAGAAGTCGCAATACGTTTGCTATCTTAGCATTATTTTGTTAAAGTATGCAATAATTCTATTTTCAACCTAAAAAAATTCAAAAATATGTTACCAAATTTCTGCCGAGGAAGTTTGAAACAAACCAACAAAACGTTGAGATAAAGATGAAATTCTTTAGTTTTCTTTACATGAAGACATACAATTTTACCATCATAGTACCACAAAGTAAAGTATAAAAATTAAATAAACGGCTCAAATTGGATCAAGAGCAATTATATTACAAGAAATTGATCCAATTTAGATCGAGATCAAGCACATACATAGTTGTAATACTCAATAAATAATCCAAGAAATAAAACAAACTGAATTGCATGTCTGAACACACTCAAACATAAAATTTAAGGTAGATATACGTACATAAAGCATAAGGCATTTATTTAAACTTAGTAAAACGTTGAAAATATTTCCATAAACTGCAAACTGGTGCACTACGGGCAGGAAACGGAAGTGGCCATACTTAGTTCTAGTCGGCAGCCATGTGCATCGGTTGGTGAAGAATTTACATGCGTTGCAAACTACGTTTAATTCAATTGAGCTTTGCGTTCCAACAATTGTCGAGTACCCCGCCTCCTGCATTATTTCAAGTGCGTGTGCTGCTGCGGACATACTTCGGACTATTGTGGGACAAAAAAATCCGGTATGGCCACATGTTATACTTGGTATAAAAATTATAGGTATGCATTAGACTCGTACATATATGAATATGTGGTTTAAACAGTCATTCCTCCATCATATGCGTAGTCAGCTTTATTGTGCATCACGAGACGATTATCAACGAAGTAGAAACTGTCCGATCGCGTTTCAAATGGGCTGGATATCATTTCGGCAACTGTAAAAAATTTATATTTAATTCTTTCTTAATAATTTATACAAATATTTTAAGTTTAAATCAGAATGTATCAATACCTATGCGCGCGATACGGCCAGCTAGTTAGTAGGGTCACCTGTAAGTGACGGTTTAATAGACCATAATTTGTAATAGGGTTGTAACGAATGATCCCATTTGCCTATAAAACCGCCATCTGCAAGTGACGGTTTAATAGACCATCGCGTGCAGTATGTAATTTGTAGTAGGGTTATAACGAATGTTCACTTTTGCATAATATTGTACATTCGCTTAGGAATTTGCAAAACATTATTTTTGGATAATCAATTTCGCATTCGTAAAAAATATTTTAGTATTAGCTTCCTCGTTTGAAACATGGCTGTGGCGAACCTTATATACCCTCCATCGTGGATTCCGGTCCAATGCGAAAATTTTGTCTAGGGGCCTACCACCAGCCTGTTTTCTATCAGAGAGTGTTTCGTTCTATACCAACTACATTCCTCTTCCCTTGTAAAACTTTACCATAACATAGTTTATTATAACTTGCATAATTGCAATCTCTTAAAAATTTTATAACTATCAGTTCATTACATTCTTTGAGTTTTTTGTAATCATTAGTTGTTAATATTTTTGAAAGAGAAAATAATCCACAAGTTCATTACACCAATACCTCACTTTGCGTCGTGGTTACGTTCCAAAACAACACGACGCAAATTGAAACGACGCAAAGTGAATTATGATTTTCTATAGCAAACCATGTAAAGATCGAAGATAGGTTCCAGGGTTACGAAAATACTACTTTTTAAAAAGAAAATTGAACAAAGTAAACATTTAAAAAACAAGAATAATATAAAATTTTATTACATACATACAAAAAACAAAAAAAAAAACAAATTCAATTAAAACAAAATAAAATACATATTCAATTAATTTATAAAAAACAAAATAAAAATTAATCACTGTCTGATGAGTCCATAGTGGCTGTTGTCGTAAGTCGGCTTTCTTTCACAAAAAATTGGTCCAATGTTTTCTGAACAGCTTTTTTTTTCAACGTAAAATAAATTTCCTTGTAGCAATTGATATTCGTAGCTACCGCCTGGGACACTTTAAAACTCCTTCCGCTGTCAGGATCGTTTTTTAAAAAAATCTCCATAGCTTCGTCAATCAAACACATCGCTTTGGAAATTTGTTTGGAGGTTAAATTTTGTTCTTCGGAGATTTCTATTGAACGGTCACTGTCATCTTCTTCATTAGCAAATTGCAATTCCAGTTGCAATAGTTCTTCATTAGACAATTCTTGGGTGTGCGAGGTTAGCAATTCATTTATGTCAGTCTCCTCCATACCTTCAAAATTAGACTCTCTAGCTAAATTAGAAATTTCATGACGAACAGCTGGTGTACCATCAACTTCTGCAGCGCATATTCTGTGAACACATTCAGGCCATATTTTGCGCCAAACACCATTCATGCAAGATGGTTTAACCTCCTCCCACGAATCGGAAATAATTTCTATGGCTTTCATAATGTTGAACTTTTTCCAAAACTCTAGCATGGTAGGCTTATCTTGTCCATCAGTCTCACTTAAAAGAAGTTTAAATGTTCGTCGAAGGTAATAACTTTTAAAAGTCGATATTACTCCCTGATCCATCGGCTGAATAACTGATGTCGTATTAGGCGCAAAAATATAAATTTCACGTTTTCTGACAACTCATCAACATAAACTGGGTGGCCAGGAGCATTGTCTACTAGGACCAAAGCCTTGAAGTTTAAGTTTTCCTTGTTGCAATAAGCTTTAATTTCTGGAATAGCACAAGTTGAAACCCAGTTTTGAAATAATGATGCTGTCATCCATGCTTTTTTGTTTGCTCGCCAGTGGACAGGAAGCAGATTCTTTGAACAACCTTTCATAGCTCTTGGATTTTCTGATTGATAAATGAGAAATGGTTTAAATTTGAAATCACCATTTGCATTACCACCAAGAAGAAGAGTCAGTCTATCCTTGCTAGCTTTAAATCCTGGCGCAGATTTTTCTGTTTTAGATATGAAAGTTCTGTTAGGTAGACGTTTCCAAAATAACCCAGTCTCGTCAACATTAAAGACTTGTTTCGGATCATAGCCACCTTCATGAATTAACGCTTTTAACTCTGTCGGGTAGCGTTCTGCAGCAGTTATATCAGCGCTAGCTGCTTCGCCTTTAAGAGCAATGCTGTGCAGATTTGCTCGAACCTTGAATCTCTCAAACCAGCCCTGACTAGCTTCAAATGTTTCATTCTTGTCAGTATTACTACCACTAGCATTATCGTTGGATACTGCTTTACTTTTTATGTCATCAAATAAGCTTTTTGCTTTCGTCTGAATTACCATTTTACTTAATGGTATTCTCTGCGCAACTTGATTTTCAATCCAAATAGAAAGAAAGGACTCCATTTTGATCATCAAAGCACTCCTTGTACGGGTCATCGTTTTAGCATCTAATGATGTTGCAGATTTTGCAGCATCTCTTATTTTATCCCCATCTCGATCTCTAATAGTTCTGACAGTTGTTGCAGCCAGACCAACAGCCTTTGCTATCTCCACAGCCTTCTCTCCCTTATCAAATCGTCGCAGAATATCTAATTTTGTCTCCAAGCTGATAGTTTTTTTTTTTTTATTTTTGGTAATTCTACCAGCAGCGCCCTTTCCACTCATTTGGCTAAAAAAAATTACAAGTGTATGTAAAAAAAAATAATATAACTCTGCCAATAAATAAATTGGAAAAATATTTACCTTTTTTGTAACCAGAAACAACCCGTAAAAATTTATTATTCTCTTTTAAAAAAAAAGCACAACACACTAATTGAAACTGAACTCTAAAAACCTCCTCGCGAGGCAGTCAATAATCGTATTTTTCACACAGACACGATCGGTAATACACATGTAGTACACAACAACTGTTCGTTTCAAAGCGTCAGTCTCTGCTTGTGCGTTGTGATAGCAGCATTTAACACACAGAGCAACAACAATGTTTAATAATTCTTGGGACAGCTTTAGCAGAATTCTGTTTGCGACCGCACATTGCGTTGATTTTCAGTTAGAAAGGGAATCCCCGAGTTTTGATGGCATGGCGCAATTAGAAACAAAAGTCGTGTCATCTTTTAAGGCCCATTTAGTCTCGACGGTTGACGGTGGACGGTTGACGGTAGGCAATCAGCTATTTCAGTTGAGGGTTGCATTTTGCATGTGTTAGAGGGAGATAACTACAGTTTGACGGTTGACGACGGTAGACTTCTGCAGGTTGCAGAATCTACCGTCAACCGTCGAGACTAAATGGGCCTTTAGACAAAAAAAGGAAATTTCAAAAAAAAAATTTAAGACTCGAACCCAAAACAACGCAACTTCGAAAAACTAACGACGCACAGTGAAAATTAGTACTAATTCAGCAGCGACGCAACTTCGAAACAACGCAAAACGAAACGACGCAAAGCGAGGTATTGGTGTACTTGTTTTTTTTCGAGCCAGCCGCGGCGGCCTCTTAACCGTTATCATTTTTAAAACATGAAGGTAAACCATTATATTTATATGTTTCTTTATATGCGTTTCCTTTCTTCTTAAAAACACCCATTACGCTGCAATTAGTTTGAATTGCTATGAAGACAATGAATTTAAATAAAAAATAATAACAGATTTAAATGCATTAAAACCTGAGAAAAAGGCAATTAAATGATACAGCGAGTTGAAATCAGCACACATTCTACGAAATGAATCACCACATGCATCCCATCACATCAATCCGGTTCTATGTACCGGATTGACCCGAAACAAACACTCTTCGGCCAGGGCTAGTCACCTCAACAATATGTGTTTTTTGTTCGTCCATTTTTTAGTCGTGGGAGCAGCACTTCCCGGAATGCCTGCTCCGAATACTACTGGTCCGAGCCGGGATCGAACAAAACACCGGACCTTAGATCTGCTCGGTTTGTCAGAACCGTATACACCATCGTGCTACGTCTGTAAGGTGTAATCGTTGCATGGAGTGGGTGCACTTCAGGAGCTGTTCAGGTCTGAACCACAGCAGGGAGTATAGCGAAGCAGACTTTGTTGCCTCGCGCTGTATTAACAAGCAGTGGGTTTCTGGATTTGGTGTCATCATCGCCATCTACATTTTCGTCGTCGTCGTCGTCATCATCCAACTACGAGACTCCCCGCAGTCGCCCTCGCAACAGCATCAACATATACAGCATTTTACACCACAGATTGCCGTTGCCACTCCTGACAGTGCATCAATTTTGCAATTTAATTGCAATGGCCTACGCAACAAAATCAGTGAGGTAATAGAATTTATGAGTCGGAGAAACATAATGGTCGCAGCGATCCAAGAAACAAAGCTGAATGGCACCTACAGCTTGCATAGTTGTGACGGATACAACGTGCTACGTAAGGATCGCACCAGAAGTGGAGGTGGGAAACTTGCTTTCCTGTTACACCATTCTGTGCAGTACAGACCTATTTCGCCTAAGCTTGACTCTAGAGACCCATACATGGAATGTATGGGGGTAGCAGTCAAGTCTGGAACTGCCGAAATAGAGCTGTACAACGTATACATACCGCCGGTTGGTAGCTGTACCCCGCTTTATATGCCTGACATAAGCTATCTTCTACAAGGCAATAACCGCTTGGTTCAGGAGACTTTAATGCTCACCAGGAACTGTGGCATTCTCTCCTAGACAACGAACCGAGGGGCATAGCTTTGGCAGAGCAAATTGATAGCTCTACGTTCTCAATAGTGAACGAGGACGCCCCACGCGGATTATGGGCGATTGCCATAGCTCGTCAGACATCACTAAGGCATTGATTAGGCCAATGACGTCACCTGGCAATTTGTCATCTCACTAGGATCGGACCAACTTCCCATAATTCTCTCCATAAATAGATCATCAGACGTTACGTTTCTTAAGCAAAAAAAGGCTGATTGGGAGGCTTCAGAGAAGCCACCAACCGTAACCCTGTCGTGTTACTTGCAATTTTTCAGTGCTCCGCGCTACTAAATTTTAAATAATTAATTTAAAAAAGTTAAAGTATTATTTATCCGTGTTCAAATAAATAATAATCACTAGAAGTGTATTTTACTTAGTTTGGTGATATAGTGCTGTCCAGTGTTTTATCAAATATCATAATATTTTTGCTTTTTATTCTTGTTGAGTGCTGTTTTATTTTTACAACAACAACATTGTGATTTTGTAATTTAAGCTGCAATTGTTGGTAACTTATTTTTGTGCATTTTGCTTTGTCTTTAATATTCGTTTTGTATTTCTTGATTTTTGGAGTGTTGCCACTGTTTTCTTTTTGTTTTTCCCTTTTTGTGTAGTTCACAAATCCAATTTTAATCACTTTATACATATATATTTATATATATATATATATATATATATATATATATATATATATATATATATATATATATATTGTTATATATATTGTTATTTTATAATTTAATAAAAAAGAACATGACTTGCACTCTCATAGGTTGCAATTTAACATCCAACGAGAGAATGATTGGTTGCTGGATATGTGGTATGTTTGGTCATACCAAATGTGCCGGCGTTTCTGCTCGTGCCGCTGATGCCATAGGTCAAAATAATGGCATCAGATGGTGTTGCCCGCGATGTAGAAGAATTGATATACAGTTTTATAAATTCTTTAAGGATACACTTGCGGAAGTATCCAAGATGGGATTGGAGTTATTAAGCATTCAGGAGAAATTTTTTAAATTCTCTGAAATGTTTGATAAATATCCGGATTTGGACAAGTTTGTCGTACCAAAGACGACGACACCGACACCAAAACGAAAGAAATCGTCGAGGAAAAATTCTCCCAAGTTGACGGAAAGAACATCCGCGGTACCTGTAACGGAACAGGTTAACGATATGCCGATGGATGTGGGACCGTATTCTGGCGGAGAAGAAATTGCTTGTACAGTTGGACTTATGGATACTGCTGTTAAAAAACCGGAAGGAACACCGAACTCAATTTCAGCTTTGAGTGTGAACCTGCAGACACCGTTTTTAAAATGTCCTACTAATGTCAGTGAGGTGTTCATTGACGTTGAGGCCGGAGAGAGGCCGGTTGTTCAAACGGTTGATTTGGCTTGTTCGTCAAGTAATAGCAGACCTAGAAAATTGACAGTCATTCCAGCGAGAAGGACTGTCTTTATTTCTCGGTTTGCCCCTGACACCGAAATAGATGACATTAGTTATTATATGAAGTCGAAGTTGGAAGGTGACTTTGATTTGAATATTTTTAAATTTAACTCGTCTTCTAATCATTTATCCTCATTCAAGATAAATGTGTCAGAAGATATCTTCGATAAGATTGTTGACCCTAAATTTTGGCCGGACAGGGCGCTTGTCAAGGAGTTTGTTCAGAGAAGTAATAGAGGAGGGAGATCTAGGTTAGCGAAATTGCCAGCTAAGTCTACAAACTCTCCAAAAAAACTAGATAAGGTATACACTATAGCTTACCAAAACGTAAGAGGTTTAAAAACTAAATTAAGTCGCTTATTTGTTGATAGCTATAACTTTGATTTTGATATTGTTGTTTTTTCTGAGACTTGGTTAAAAATTGACATTTTGAACTCTGAGGTTCTGTGTAATAATTATAAAATTTATATAAAAGATAGAACAGAGAAAATCGGTGGTGGTGTCTTAATTGCGGTTTCCTGCTGTCTACCTTCTGAGCGTATTTTTTCTGATGAATTTAACAATTTGGAATTTATTGCAGTTTGTGTTGCATTGGGATCTAAAAAACTTTTTATTACCTGTTCCTACATTTCTCCTTCGCCCGATTTTGATGTTTATAATGAACATTTGACTGCCGTTGGAAAAATAATTACAAGTATGAATGATTCTGATATTATCCTACCATTGGGAGACTTCAACTTATCTTCTGTATCATGGCATATATTGCCTGATTCAGAAGCACTTACTCCTCTTACTAACAGTGATTAGACCACTGATGTTGCTGGCCTATTGGCAAAAATGAATTTGTCTCAGATTAATAATATTCTTAACCAGAATGGAAGGATTCTTGATTTGATTTTGACCAATGAAATACGTTCATTTCAAGTTATGAGAATGCATCCAATTTCTACTCCGGAGGACAACCACCACCCGACTATAGGTATTTCATTTTCAGTTACATTACCTTACCAATCACCATCTCCTAGTCCTGCTGGTGGTTTTTCTAGATTTTGCTTCAAACGTTGTGATTTTCATAGACTTAATTCCCTTTTATTATCTGTTGATTGGAATGCTATCTGCTGTTGTAGTACTATTGCGGAATTTGATTTTGTTGTTAAGAAATTTTATGACATACTACATGAATTTGTATCTAAAACAGTGCCTATGGAACCCATTGTTGTAGAAAAAACTATGCCTTGGTCTTCTATGGAGTTATGTAGATTAAAAAACATAAAGAGTAAATCATTTAAAAGATTCAAAAGAACAGGACTAACTGATGATTATGGTAGATATTCCATAGCGCGACAACGGTACAATTTCGAGGCTCGTCGATGCTATAGGTCGTACTTGACAAGAGTTAGGGACAATTTTAAAAAAGACCCTAAATCATTTTACGATTTGTTAATTTAACACGTCGAACATCTTCTAAGCCATCGAGAATAAGATTTAATGGTGTTGAGTTCTCAAGCGATCAGTCTATTGCAAACTGTTTTGCTGACTTTTTCGAAAATACATATTCACTACGTTCGTTTAATCCTGCAATTCCGTACCCTTACAAAATTTCATCAGTAGGTCAAATAGTTCCTCCTTTTTTAGATTTTTCACTTATTGAATTAAACTTGCATCGTCTTAAACCCACTAGTACTTCTGAACCCGATGGCATTCCGAATGTTTTATTGAAAGGCCGCTCGGAATCCCTGGTCTTACCCTTATCCTTATTATTTAATTCATCATTACAATTGGGGTACTTTCCTGATTTATGGAAACGGTCTTACTTGTTTCCACTTCACAAATCTGGTAGTCTGTTGGATGTATCGAACTATAGAGGGATTGCTAAATTAAGCGCAATTCCTAAGTTATTTGAAAAAATTGTAACAAATTTTGTTTCACATAATGTGGCGCCAACATGGATTTCGTAAGTTAAACAAAATTGGGTTTAGTAATAATTTCATAAATTGGCTTTCCTCCTACCTAATTGGGAGGGAACAAGTAGTTTTATTTGAAAAAAGTCTTTCCAGATCAATTCGTATTTCCTCTGGTGTCCCACAGGGCAGCCACCTTGGACCTATTCTCTTTTTACTAGTCATTAACGACTTGCCCGACTCTATTATCAACTCTCATTTACTAATGTTTGCAGACGACGTTAAATTATTTTCCTCTTATGCTAGCTTTGCGGACAGTCACATATTGCAGGGTGATTTGGACAGATTTAGTACTTGGTGTGAATTTAATTTTATGGAATTAAACCTTAAAAAGTGTAAGCATATGTGCTTTTCTAGACGTAGTTTGTTGGCTACTAAATTTAATTTATGTGGCTCTGAATTGGCATCGGTTGATTCATTTATTGATCTCGGTTTTATGATGGATAGAAAGTTGAATTTTAATAACCATAGCATTACTATGGTAAATAAATCGTATGGTGTCTTTTATTTTGTGAAACGCTGGGCAAAAGAGTTTATTGATCCATATACTACGAAACCGCTTTATATTTCCCTAGTTAGGCCAATTTTAGAATATGGATCAGTGGTTTGGGATCCCCAATATGATTACTATGTTAACAAAATTGAGTCCGTGCAGAAAAAAATTTTAATATTCTGCTTAAGAGGTCTTCACTGGAATACTGGTTATGAACTTCCTTCTTATAATGGCAGGTTAAATCTTATTAAATTGCCCTCATTGAAGAGTAGGCGAACTATGATGAATACGATGATGGTATATAAAATTATATGTGGGGTTGTGGCTTCTGAATACTTAATATCAAAAATTTCTATTAACGTCCCATTTAGTCCTACTAGATACTATCAGTTCTTACACTTGGATTTTCAAAGGCACAATTATGCATGTGGTGACCCATTTCGTAGAATGTGTGCTGATTTTAATTCGTTATATCATTTAATTGATTTCTCCTTAGGTTTTGATTCATTAAAAACTGTAATAATTTTTTATTTAAACTCATTACACCAAGGCTCATTGTCTTCATAACAATTTAGGCTGCTATAAACAAATTTAGTAATTGTTATTATTCGTAAATACTTATGTATATTATGCTTTATATTATTTTTATTAGATTTTAATATTGTAATAAAGAAAGGTGGTGGTTATATCTTGATTTTGTATTGCATGCTTCTAGTCCTTCTCATACTTTGATTGGATTGTATTATTGTATTAAATTAAGGTGGTGGTTATATTATAAAGTATTAATTTGGTGTTTATATTTTCTAGTGATTATTATTAATATTTTTTTGTACCGATTGGCTGTTGGTAAATATCTGTAGCTAATTTACATGGATGACGTTTCTTGTCATCTCCATTATGAATCGGTCCATAATGTGTACGTTGTCCCTACGTCATGGGGACGTGGCCTCCTCGGTCGGCAGGGGCAGGTGTGAGTGGCGTGGGAACGTTCGTCTAAAAAAATAAACTTGAGTTCCGCAATTGGTAAGTTGTGGACAACGGTCAAATCGCTCTCTAACCCTGGAAGAAAGGATGATCGGATAGCTGTCAGGTTCGGTGATAGAACAGTGACAGATCCGAAGCGGTGCGCGTGTTATATTAACCGACTTTTCATTGAGCACCCAGAGAGTGATAAGGCGAAAAGGAGAGTATTGCGTCGTATCCTCGCTCTCCGAGTCGAAGAAGCTCCACCACAATTTACCGTTGGCGAAGTTGTCCATGTCATCCGCAGCGCAAAGTCATCAAAGGCTCTTGGTCCGGTCGGAATCTCAATGCTAAAGTTTAAGCACTTGGATACCTTGGGAGTAGAGTACATCAAAGTGCTCAAACTGTCGCTAGCCACTCACTTAGTTTCCGATGCCTGGAAAATGGGCAGAGTGGTTCCGCTACTGAAGCCAGACAAAGACGCAAGTAAAGGAGATTCGTACAGGACGATCTCCTTGCTTTCTCCAGTAGCAAAGACGCTTGAAGCAATGCTCCTCCCCAGCCTGATCGAACACTTTCCTAGTGCTGATCATCAGCATGGATTCCGCAAGCAGCACAACAACTGCTTTACACGCCATCCCCACACGTAAAAGTCGCGGCCTTAACCAGAACAAGCCTAACGACAGGACGGTCCTCGTAGCCCTTGACCTAACAAAAGCCTTCGACACGGTCAATCATGCCACTCTGTTCGAGGACATTGAAGAAATGTCCCTTCCGAAACGTTAGGTCGTAAACTATATGTGTGGGCACCAGTCATATGTAGAATTTAGAGACAGAAAGTCGAAGCCCGTAGAGTTAAACAAGGAGTTCCCCAGGGTGGAGTGATATCCCCGGCTCTGTTTAACCTCTACCTCTCTAAACTTCCTGCACCACCAGACGGCGTTGAAATTGTGTCGCACGCAGACGATTTCACAATTCTGGAGTTACGACCTAAAGTGGATGACATATGCGAGAAAATGAACTCTTACCTCACTGACTTATCACGCTTTTTCACTGCGAGGAATAGGAAAATATACGTCTCCAAATTATCAGTCACACTGTTTCTGTATGGGCCGCAGCGCTGCGGATGTCACTCAATGTGAAAGTCGATGACGTCAACATCCCGACTACCAACTACCCCAAAATCCTTAGGGACACATTGGACAGCATTTTGCGATCATCTGCACATGCTACAGCTATCTGCGAAAAACTCAAAAGTAGGAACAAGGTCCTTAAGTCACTTACCGGCAGTAATTGGAGAGCCGACAAAGAAACCTTGTTGACCTCTTACAAAGCGATAGGTCGGTCCATTGCGAACTACGCAGCACCGGTGCGGTCGACGAACGTGAGTACGACGCAGTGGAAGAAAATTTAGACTTGCCAGAATGCCGCCCTCAGAACATCAACAGAGTGTCTTATGTCTTCTGAGGACCATCTACATGAGGGAACGAAGGTCCTTACCGTGCGTAGACACAATTTCTAGCAATACCTGCTAGGGTGTTTTTGCAGTAGTCATCCTAACCAACATCTCTTGGAAAGGAAGCTTCCGACCAGGCATATCAGGACGATCTTCATGATCTGAAGAGAGGTTCAGCGGTACAAGAGAAATCGAAACTATCAGGCAGGTCTGAACAGCATTCACGCTGATAAAGTCGCAGCAGCAGTATCTAGCTACAGTGTGAATGTAGTGCTAGGGGAACATCCCTCGGAGATTTCAGCTGATGGTCGTGGTTCTGGCTCAGCCGACATCTGGATGGTGCAGCCGTTTCAATTATTATTGGGCACGAATTGAGTGTACCGTTCTGGACGTCTGCCCCGCCTGCCACCAGACACCACATTACGTGCTGTACCTCTTTAATTGTCCGGCAAAGCCCACTCAGCTCACCTATAGGTCTCAGTGAACACATCCAGTTCAAATTGCGCGTTTCCACTACCTGGATATCGAAGCAGATCCCCCATAGACGAACAGGACTTCAAAATAATATATATGTATTGTTGTTACAACAACAAGCCAAAAGCAAAGTAAGAAATTCGCACACATAAAATCATTTGTGTATTGCAAGAGGCCTGTAAATTGGGCACAATTCAATGCGTTTTTATGGTTGCACACATAACGATTCTAAGAATAGGCAACAAGTACTAAAATGCACAAAAAGCTATGTATGTAGGCAAAACAAACATGTATTACTTCGGTGTTTTAAAGACACCCGAGTGTTTATACACATAGTGGCTTTTGCTAGTAGCATCGACGTGATCAGTTGTTATGTGGTGAAGTAGATGAGGACGTAATAAAGGCAGAAACGTTTAACGCAATTCAAAGTGAACGCAATTCCAAGACAGCCTACTTTTTCACGCTCTTTTCACAAAAATTGTAATTTAACTGAACATGTTTTTTTCTTAATAACATCATTTTTGTTTTGAATTTTAGCTCTTTTAATATATTTGCAAAACCAAAAAGACTAAAATTGAAACGAGTGGTTCCATTTTATATGGTTTTATTGTCCGCATCTTTATTAAGCCATGGTATTAATTCTTGTTCTTAAAAACATCACCAAATTCTTAAAAAAAAGTCTGAAATTTAACTAAACTATTCCTTAAAATTCAGGTATAGAAATATTTTCATTATTATTTTTATTAACTACATATATAACTTTGATGTCATATTCAATAAAACACGAAACAGTAAAACAACAATTTTAATGTATGCATACTCGTATCTGCCTATTTTATACTATTACGCATTGGGATTTTGCCGCAATTGCGGGTGTAGCAAATTGCAAATATACTGAGGAAACACGCAACAAATAACTGGGCGTTGTTGTTTTATAATGCGTGTTTTTTAAGTATATTTCTTTAGTATAGAAGTCGCCGAAAACATTTTATGTCTCGAGCCTCGTGTGCTCTTTCCACTCTTCCTTCCTTTTCTTATTACGTCTTTTTGCCCTAATACATATACACATGCAAACAAATAAACTACACCAGAGTTACGCTTGTGCGCCTAAACACTCGAAACTGTTTGCTGAGTTGGTGTTCGCAACTTTTTTTTACTGTGCTTTAAACATTATATGGACCTAAGGTAAAAAAAAACAATTTTCACTTTTTTTTGATGTGGACAACATCTGAGCTTCGAATGAGACCGATCCCATGCCCCAAAAGTGTTCCCTCCCAGAGATATGCTCGTTTTATGAAAATGATGGTACACCAAAGATACACGTATTTAAATCTTTAAAATGGCTCTCCTGAACAAAACTGGTTTTTACCCTTAGGTCTCTTTCTATTTTGCGGGTCACATATTGAGGATCATATTGAGCGTGAATGTTGTTCAATCCTGCCTGATAGTTTCAATGATCTAAAGGCTTTCTCTTGTACCGCTGAACTTCTCTCTTTAGATCATGTAGATTATACCTGATATGCCTGGATCTCTTGTCCAAGAGATGGTGGTTACGATAACTACGAGTACAGCAGGAAATTGTGTCTGCGCACGGTAAGGACATTGGTCTCCTCTATTGCTATATATGTATATTTCCATCATGATGATCGCAGCGATCATGATGTTTCTGCGACTCATAAATTCTATTGCCTCACTGTTTTTGTATGGTAGGCCATAGCAATTAAATTGCAAACTTAATACACTGCCAGGGGTGGCAACAGCAATCTGTGGTGTAAGATGCTGTACATGTTGATGTTGTAAGGGCGATTGCGCCCACTGAAAACCACCCACTGAAAACTTCGTTAATGCAGCACGAGGCAACAAAGTCCGCTTCGCTATACTCCCTGATGTGGTTCAGACCTGAACAGCTCTTGAAGTGCACCCACTTCATGCAACGAATACACCTTACAGACGTAGCACGATGGTGTATACGGTTTTGACAAACCGAGCAGATCCAAGATCCGGGGTTTTTTTGATGCCAGCTCGGACCAGTAATATTCGAAGACGGCATTCCGGTGGATGCTGGTCATATATTGTTGAGGTGACTGCCCCTGACCGAAGAATGTTTGCTTCGGTTCAATTCGTTACATATAACAGGCAACATTGAGGTAATAGGAAATCTTATCGCGTATATCATTCACATTTGGTCCTTACATCAGAATTAAGCAGTCATCAGCGTACGACACAAGTTCAACGCCTTCTGGTGGAACAGAAATTTAAGTGTGGCGGAGGTTAAACAGTCTCCTGTCTCTAAATTCTACGAACCACTGGCGCCCATACATATAGTTTACGACCCAGCGTTTTAAACCAGGCGAATGGGATGTCTCTACAATGGCCTGTACGATTAGCCGTTGCTTTCCTCTTTGCCTGGCTTCAGTAGAGGTACCAATCTGCCCATTTTTCACGCATCGGGAATTAGAAGAGTGGCTAACGATGGATTAAGATTTTTGGTCATGTACGCTGCTCCCGAAATAAGTGGTTCAACGTCTGCATTGAGACATGCCCGGACACAGTGACTTTTTTAATTATTTTACGCTGTGGATGACATTGGCAACTTCGCCAACGTCTTGTAGCGGCACTCGTAGTACCCTTGACCGAATTTTGCTGCTTCGAGTCAATCCGGTACATAGAACCGGCTGTCGTGGGTAAATTGTGATTGTGCCCTTTTCGACTCGGATAGCGCGGATAGGACGCAATGCTTTCCTTTTCGTCTTGTCACTTTCTGGGTGCTCAATAAACCGACGAACATCCCATATCGATAAAGGTTAGGTTGATGGTTCTCTAAAGGCATTCCAATCATCCTTCTTTTGATTGAGATACTCGTACGCAATGCTTTCCTTTTCGTCTTGTCTCTTTCTGGGTGCTCAATAAACCGAGGAACATCCCATATTGATAAACGTTTGGTTGATGGCTTCTCTAAAGGCATTCCAATCATCCTTCTTTTGATTGAGATACTCGTACGTAGGGCGTTAAAAGTATATGAGGACGGATGGTCTGTTTTTAGGGAGGATTATGGAAAGGTGGTCCAAACCTAACGGATGGTGATATCTGGCGAGCTATGTTAATAACCCATGATCCGTGTTCGAGCGCTCTCGCTATGCCCATCTGGTCGATATCTAGAAGAGAATGCTACAATTCGTAGTGGGCATTAAAGTCTCCTAGGACCAAGCGGTTATGCCTTGTGGCAGGTTGCTAATGTCAGACAAATAACGCGGGTACACTAACCAGCGAAATGTTTACGTTATTCAGATCTATCTCGAAAGTTATAAACTTGACTTCTACCCCCATACAGTTAGTGTATGGGCCTTTAGAGGCGCGATAGGTCTTTACAGACGTTGCACGATTGTTTGTGTGTGTTTGTTTTGGGTCAATCAGGTACAGTGTTTTGTAGAAGAGAAAGGGAATTACTTACCAAGATCAAGTGGAAGATTTGGAAATTCGTAGATATGCTCACAGCTGTTTTTCGAATAAGGTATGCAGTATCCAAATTCAAAATCAAACGTCTTCAATAATCGATCGCGAAAAAAATGTCTCTCAATCATTCTAAAAGTATTAACCGGCCGACTTCCAACAGTAAATTCAACACTAAAAATATTAAATAATTATAACTGTTATAGTTTTAAACCGTAATAAAAAAATTACGTTGCGCCAACTGTTTTCAGATTTAGAAATGCTGGAGTAAATTGATAACGAACGTATCTACCAGAGTTGGGATCGGCAGTGGTTTCTTCGATTGTCAGATCTTCGGTAGCAGTCATTAAATTATCTATATTTCCTTCTGCGAACTGTTCGCTCGGTGGTTTCGCTATTTCGAACAAAACAGCCCCACTTTCCAAATCTCTTATTTTGAAACGTGTAAAATCGATTTCGTAAATATTTGCACTTGGTGAACACAAGTAGTCTTCGCTAATTTTGTTTAGTCTTAATACATCATCCGGAGTAATGGTACATAATTGAATGTTCTTTTCACTGTCAGCAGAATTAGTAGCGTTGTTGCTCGACTGTAAAGTTAATTGTTTGCCGATAACACTCATTGTTTTAAAAGCGTTTGTATTTAGGACTGTAAAAATATTAACACATCTTTGAGGGGCTGAAAGTAAAAAAGTTACAATATAATAGTAGCATAGGAAATGAAGAAGTAGATTTCTAAATGAGTTACATAGGACTGAAAGCTAAAATGAGTTTTATTTATGTTGGGAACACAATAGAATTGTTTCAAGCTGAAAATTAAAATGCAGACTAAAAATCGAGAGTGCAAGGGTATGTATGCTGTCAAAAAACGTACCTAACTATCTCGAAATGTCAACAAAGTAATAATGAAGATATACATATTTTAAATATCTTGACTTATTTAAGACCTTACACTCTTTGAAATCTTAGCAGGAAGAGTAAGTAGACGAAATTGAATGCTTAAATGCCCAATATAGCGATCCAATTAAAAATGGGCAGTCTGTTCCGCGAAAAAACATTGTAGTAAGTTAATGTTATATTTTTCATATAGCGGAAATATGTACAAATTGGTTACAGTTTGATACTGACAATGACAAATGGTTCAACGGATTGGATTATTATACAAGATTATTAGATATATTAGTCGCGTTTTATTTGACAAGCGGAAAATTTCGATTAAACAACCCGCTAAAGAGAAAATATCAAACCGTTATAAAAAAATATATTTACTAAAAATGTATGAAATATACACGTCAAAAAGAGTTTGATTTAAAATTGTTACATTTGAAAGAAAAATGTAATAACCGTATGTATTAAAGGGATATGACTTTTTGATACAACTGTAACTCGCGTCTTAAATAAGTTATTATTTTTAAGCGTAATATACTAATCTTCTTTACCAAACCATTTTTCATAAGTCTAGTTTGATCTCATCGCGATATTTTACAAAAACATCTTTCTTTAACTTCTATACTTAGTAGGTGAACACACCCATTTCAATAGTAGAACTCAACATACTCCGTTGATGTCATATGGGTTTTGAAAGCTAACCTTAATAGCGTTAGTCTGTAACGGGATTTTAAAATTGTTTCAACTTTCATCATGGAGTGGTCAGACAATGAGAACCGTATCGCTGTAATAGCGCTTTTTAGGCGTGAAATGAAAAAAACGATATTTTCAAAACGCTCCGACCACTAGGGATTAGCCGCATGTTCGTCTACCGATGCATAAAACTGTTTGAGGAGACTGGAGATGTAAAAGACCGCCACCGGTCGGGCCGCCCACGCTCTGTTCGAATACCGCATGTCATCAAAGCCGTTAAATCAAGAATTCACAGAAATCCGGTCCAAAAACAGAAAATAATGGCCCGTGAGATGAATATCACGCAAAAGTCCATGAGTCGAATCATTAAAAAGACTTGGGGCTTTCAAACGACGTACCGGACATTTATTGACCGCAGTTTAAAAAAAATAGGATTGAAAAACGTCTGATAGCTTGCACAGAAAATTTTTGTTCACCGATGAAAAAATGTTTACCGTTCAGGAAAAATTTAACAAGCAAAATGATAGTGTATGCGCGCTCATCTAAGGAAACATCTGAACTGATCCCAATGGTGGAAAAAGTCATCACTCAGCTTCAGTCATGGTTTGGTGGGGTGTTTCTTACGATGGGGTCACTAACCTGCATTTCTGCGAAAAAGGAGTCAAAACATCGGCCAAAGTTTACAAAGAAACCGTTTTGGAAGCTGTTGTGAAGCCTCGTAACAATTCCCTGTTCCAAAACCAGCCATGGACTTTCCAGCAGGATTCTCCGCCGGCTCATAAGGCTATAACGTCCCTGGCCTGGCTGCGAAAGAATTTGCCAGCGTTCATTTCCTCTGAAGAATGGCCCTCAGGTAGTCCAGATTTGAACCCATTGGATTACAAATTGTGGAAGTTTTAGAGGACAGTATTGTAACAAAAGATAACCCAACATTGGATCTCTTAAGACTGCTTTGGTTGCAGCTGTGGCCAATTTTCCAATGGACGAGGTTCGTGCAGCTATTGGATTTGGCCAGTGCGACTTAAGGCGTGTGTAAAGGCAAAAGGCGGACATTTCGAATAAGTAGATTGTTTTTGGATACAATATACATCAATAAATATATTAAAAAATATTTGGTTCAAAAACCTTTATTACTTTTTATTTACAGCATAAAACGTGTGAAACAGTATTGATGTCCCTACTAAGTAATATTTTTTTGTTCTTATCTTTGAAGGTCGTGTATCGTTGTTGTTAAACAGAAACGATTTATTTTAAATTTAAATGTGACACAATTTTTTATTATTATATTTTCTTGTTTATTTGACATTAAAAAAGCTTTGACATACTATAAAAATTAAATAAAAGATTGTTGGTTATGCTGGCAAGTACTTCGTTGCCACCACCTTTAGATATTTTAGAGGACCAATATTCGAAAATGTCAATGGTTCTTAGAATTAACTCTTGACATATTTATGTAATACAAAACCAAAAACGCCAATAAGATATGTACAGGGTGGGCCAAAAGTTACCATGGGGTTTAAAAGTTTAATAAAATTTTCGTTTTTATATATTAATTTTTCAGACTATATAAATAACACTTGGAGAATAAATAATGGGGAGATTCACAACTGAACAAAGAGCCAGAATAAAAGAATTTTATTATTTAAATCAGCGATCAATTATCTTAACCCAAAGTGATGAAGCTCATTGTCATTTTAATGGCTTTATTAATAAGCAGAACTGTAGGTTCTGAATATCCAAGAGCCCTTCTTCAACGCCATTCGCACCCTATTAGGTATGGTGACATTATTTTTCATATATAAGTACGAGTATAATGTAAAAAAAATTCATTTTGTATATTATACGAGTATAATATGAGAAAGGAAATTAATAAACGACAAAGTTATTAAAGTGGTTAACCCCATGTTAACTTTTGGCCCACCCTGTACATTACAATGTAGAGTATCCTGAGTTATTGATTCAATACAGATTACAAAAAGATATAACGCTGTCTGTTTCTTGCGTTTCTACATGCGGGAAAGTTATGTGTCGCCAAATTCTTTCGTTATGTTAAATTTTTTGCAATTTATACAAACTATCGGCATTCGACCAAAAAATATTGCGTAAGCCGAATTTTTGCCGATTATCTTACTTTGGCCGACCCGAAACCGATTTATCGGTAGGAGCCTAGTGACAGCTGCAAACCAAATTTGGGTTGAACTGGTTTGTTCTTATTGACATATGTGACGCGCAAAATAGAAAGGGACCTAAGGTTAAAAAACCAGTTTTTTTTCAGGAGAGCCATTTTAAAGATTAGGTCCCTTTCTATTTGCGTTTAGAATCGTCGACTTCACTTTCATAAAACGCGCATATCTCTGGGAGGGAACACTTTTGGGCACGGGATCGGTCTCATTCGATGCTCAGATGTTGTCCACATTAAAAAAAGAAAGAAAAAAAGAAAATTGATTTTTTTACCCATAGTTCCGTTTCTCTATGCGCTGTCACATATGACGATCTCTTGTACCACTGTCCAGTGATAATAACTTAATTATTTGCAGAGTGGACTGCTTGATAGGCAAGTCTTTTTCAGATTAGAGTTGTCCGCAATGATTTGAAAACCTTCAAACTGTTGGATTAGACTTTTTTAAATATTCATTCTTCTTTTTTAGTTCTTGATTATCATGTGTGTTTGTAATTTGTTTAAATACATTTATTTAACCTTTATATATATTTAATATGATTGCATTTCATATATGTTTTGTTATTTCTATAACTGGTAAATTTTATATGCTTCATAATGTTATTTAAGCTGATTCTTTGTACGTGTTATTAGCCACAACTAAGCATTTTTTGCGTATCATATTTTTTTTATATAAACAACGTTATTAAGTTTAATTGTGTGTTATTTGAAATAGATTTTCCTAATTTTTTGCAATAATCTCTATTGATTTTATGCAAATTCTCAGTATGATTGAGGACGCAGTATTGAGCAGGCTAACCAAGAACTTGACGTTACTTCTACTAATGACATGGTGCATGAATCGATATGCGTACGTACAACCAGACATAAAGGCAAGTCTAGCTATCCTGTTCTTTTCCGACATGAAAGACTTTTTTGCTGGACATCGGCCGAAAAATCCTGCAGCTACTCCACTCCTCCTCTACAGATCGTTAACTAAAAAGTTATCTCACTTGACTAATAGATTCTGTAGGATCCTTTTGAAAGGAAAATCTTGAAACCTCCAGGATTTATGCGGACGACCTACAGTATGTACTTCAGATATGCAACCTCTGCAAATCATTAATATCAGCCAAGAAATAACATATTGGTTGAATGAATATTTTTCGTGATTAGCCTACATCATCGATGTTTTAAAATTCACTTGGATACTAGTTTCTTACCACCGAGTTTATCTCACCATAAACTATACGAGAATTGAGTAGCAAATGTACACACAACTTGGTCAAATTATTCTTTCATTTAATATTTAAGATGCACTCGAGAAAAGTATCGTTAATGAAGGGTAGATTAGGACTTTTGATAAACAAATTGCATAGAGATTTTTTACTTGAAAGAAGTGCTTGTAGTTTTATGTAATCATATTTATGTGGCAGAAGGCAATTTGTGTCAATGCGTTTCTTTATTTTTTTTGCCTGTTGGAAGTAGGGTACCTACCCCTGGGCTCAGTTTTTGTCCTAGGAGAACATGTTCTAAAACAAAAGCTAAGTTGCGCCTCGTAGAGTTATGAGCTACTTATATTCTGTTAAACCGTATGCTTACACATCGTCTTTTGTGGATGACTTTTTAGGCCGTCTCTTAGTTGAATTTGTGCACCTTTGAATATTACACGTTTTTTACAAAATCTATCTTCCTCTGTTCCTTAAAAAGTCGTTTGTTTCATATCACTCTAAAGTTCATTATTTCAAAAGTAACGCCGCTTATTGATCAATAATTCCACTGTTACAGTAACCGGACATTACAACATATTGCCAAGCAATTTTAAAATGTTTAACTTGGGTAACATCCAGGCATGTGGAATTGGCAAAAATAGGACGAATCCGTTCCGAACTGACTCCGGGCGTTAGAACGACTTCGAACTCCGGTTCTTGGAGCGACTCCGGTTTCGAAAGAAAGTTATAGAATGTAGTATATTATGCCCATTCAACCTAAAAAAGGTTTAGCAATACGCTTTATTATAAAATCAAAACTTAAGCATGTGATGAAAAAAACTTTTGTGGCCTTTTAACGGGTCTGACAAAAGGGAACCCAATGGAAAAATTTGCACAGGTTGTCATGATGGACAACCTGTTGAAGTGAGACCGGTAATGCCAATTTTGTTTATCATTTTGCAATAGGCTTTCCGCAAAATATACGATTTTGGATATTTTACAAAGAATGGCTAAAACGCGAACATAAATTATTGTTAGATGAGCTTGAAAGTGTCCATCATGACAAGATACCAGCTAATTAGAAGTCGCGCAATGACAAAAAAATTGGCACCATCGACAACTTCAGAAGCTGTGGATCGCACGACAGCCGGTTCTATGCACCGGATCGACCCAAAGGAGGAATTCTTCGGCCAAGGGCTGTCACCCCGGCATTATATGCCGCTACAACAACTTCAGAAGCTGCGAGAAAAGGAAGAAAAGGAGTGCATATCTTCTTTTCTCGCGTCGTTTTCACCCGAATAGACGGTAGGCTAGCCTTGTGTTGGCTATCTTACGATCTACGGTGATTCATATGGTTTAACGTAAGAGAAATATAAATTTTGGGCTTTCCTTTTTATTGGTTCCTATTTTAATTAAAGTTAAGAGAAATAACTTTGACGCTAGCTGGTTCTATAAGTTGTGCTTCTTTGCGTGGTATCAGAATGGACTGTTGACAATAAGTGAGTCGGCTAACCTAGGATAAATCAATTTAACCTTAACGCTTGTCTTAAAAAAAAATCTGCAAAACTAAAGTCTTTCGTTTAATAACATTTCAACCTTTATTCAGAGTCAAGCATATTTGTTTCGAACTCCGACTCCATAGCCCAGCTTCCATCATATTTAATGTTATTTAACGTTCTATTTTTTTTTTATTGATTTTCACTTACTATATCATTTTATTTTTAGTCTTATATAGTCACATGTTTATTTAATCATATTGTTTTTTTATTTGCAAAAGTTTTTAGAAGTTTAAGATTTTTATCTAACATTTCGGTGCATGTTGCAATTAAACTTAAAAGGCCAATGGGCTTTGAATTGCATATCAATATAGAAAATTATATTACGAGTATATACACCGGAAATTTCAGAAGCGCAGTCAATTTTTTAATAATTGCTATTGTTTTGACCGTTTATTTTTGTGGGTTTGTGTTATATGAATTTTTACTAATTGATTCCCAAAAATTTGCTTCAACAACAATAACTACGAAATCCTACGACAGCTGGTTCTATGCACCGGACCGACCCGAAGCAGCAATTCTTCGACCAAGGGCTGTCACCTCGGTACGGTATGCCGCTATAACAACAATAACAAAAGTTAATAACATTAATACAAAAAGTCTTAAAACACTGTTGTCTTCATAAAAATTGCAGATAAAATTAAATCAGTTAATAGCAATTAGCTCTATCGGCCTAATGGGTTATTAATTACAAAGCTAAACAATTAGATAGAGAAATAAAAGATTTTATGGTTTTAGATAACGACTTAAAATGATTGCCTTAGCGGTATTCTAAACGGATACTTTTGATAGACAAAAAACAGGCGTTATTAAAAAGAGGCAATGACAAACTGAAAGACACAATTAAGAGTTAAAATTTTTGTGAACAACTTGTTCTAGAGAAATACTTCTTGAAATCTACAGGTTTACGTTATTGAGAACTGCATTTTATCCACTGGCAACAGTAGAAGATGGAGTCGATACCATTTTTTAATTACTTATTTTAGGCCGTCAGAACGCCATTGTCTTTGCCGCCTCAACAATAACCGTACATTTTGGGGTTGTCTTTATATAAAACGTTAGTTCAAGATTTCTAGTATTTTGTATTCTGGGTATTGCCGCGTTGTTGCTCTTTCGGGTGGATGGACGTTATGATAACAGAGCTCGTATATGACAACCACAATTACTGCAGAATTTGCCGAAAGGCTGCCGCATATTATCTGAACCTGCCCAGTAATGGATTTAATTTTTTTTTATTTGTTTCTATTTTATATAGAAACAATATAGTCATACAGCTATGGAAAATGAAGATAGATATATTTTAGGGGATTTCAGGCAAACACACTATCGTCAACAGCATTCAGAACACTTTGAAAAAAGAAGAATATTTTAGGGGATTCTCAGACAAACACACTATCGTCAACAACATTCAGAACACTTGGAAAAAAGAAGAACAATGTTTAAAAGTTTCAAATTTGGCTTCCGTTTACCCTTTTTAAAAGTTTTCCACGTGGTAAAATGGTCAGTGTGCCAAATTACATTAATTAAACCTAGGTTTAAGTCCTGATACGAAAATATATTATGGCATGGCACTACTGCGGTAGGTTCCGGTCAATGAGTTTAAGAATTATCGGTCCTGCTCTGGTTACCGCATTCGCAAACAATCTAACGTATTTAAATTTCTAACCTGTACCGGTCATCGAAAATCTCAGATTTCCTCATCATACTTTCGATTTCAAAATAAAATCACTGATTTTGCACAAAAACCAAATTATAAAATAATATTAATATATATGGTACAAGGGTTTAATATAATATATTTAAGTTGTATTTAGATCAGACAAATGCAATACATATATAACATTTTATTGAAAACCGATTATTCTATTTTTGCCATAACTCTTTTATACGGGACCCTGATATTAAATATTAAAATAAAATAAAATTCGGACGGTCATATTTTCATAGTTACGGACCACCAAAGATTTTATACAAAATTGTCTTTATCATTCAAAATTCGTAAAGCCATTGCGAGCCGGCGATCAATTATATACAAATTCAACTTGTATTTTTTTTTAATTTAAAGCTTTGTAGTCGTATACTCGGGATATATGGCCGTGCGAAAAACTTTTTTGTTGCTTTTTTGGCACTTGAGCAAAAGAAGCAAGGAAAAGAAAGTTATGAAATATAACGCTTTGTTGCAGTTTTCGGCCATTCCCACCTTTACAATTTTTATTTACGACGGACCTTGTTTATTCAATGTTTCTATTATAAATTCTAGTTACTTCTGTAACCTTATGCTTTGAGTGAAATATTTCGGATTGTGGCTCTAGTGCCGCCTCCCTCTCTACGGCCTCTTTAAGCAAACAATAGGAATATCTCTTTTAATGCGGTACCATTAAATCACATTTACAATAAATTTTATCCCGTTTTCTAGTGTTTCCTGTAAAAATACACGTATAATCCAATGATCAGTTACCAACTTGAATTTCGAAAAATTTAGCTCAGCAACAATATTGCAATATTTACAACTAAAAGTCAACTTTTGGTGGAAACGTAACTTATTTATTAGACTTTATAAAATAAAAAAGAGCACACGTTTTAGAGTCTAACTGATTTTTACTCATATACGGATTAACGATTTTTGGTTTTGCCGTTTGTAACTCCTTCTTTTCTTAAACCTTTCACTATTTGTTTAACACTACCCTCAAAATATAAACAGAAACGAAAATTATTAATGTCAATATATTTTAGTGAACACAATATACAATATATTGGTGCCACATTTTATTTGAAGTATGTATGTAGTAACAGCGATGCCACCCGAAGTAGAATTCGACTACCAAGCCGGTTGACATTAAATCGATACCGGCTCTGCAAAGGCCCGCTCCATCGTCGGTTATTTGCATTCTGATTATAAGAGAATGAAGACATCTTCATTTCGGTCCAATTAGTCTTGACGGTTGACCGTCGTCAACCGTCAAACTGTAGTCATCTCCCTCTAACACATGCAAAGTGCAACCCCCAACTGAAATAGCTGATTGCCTACCGTCAACCGTCAAGACTAAATGGACCTTTACTCGTCTATGGGATTCTGCTTCGATATCCAGGTGAAGGAAACGCGCCATTTGAACTAGATGCGCACAAAGAGACCTGGGGGTCAGCTGAGTGGGCTTGGCCGGACAATTAAAGAGGAGCAGCAAGTCATGTGGTCCCTGATGGTGGGCTAAACATCCGGAACGTTAACATCAATTCGCGACCAATACGAATTGAGGCGGCTGCACTATCCGGATCTTCATCCAGGGCGGAATTTTGGCAAGTCGGCATTTCGCTAAGAGGTCTACAAGGTTTCTTTGTCGGCTCATAATAACTGTCGGCTTGTGACTTGAGGACCTTGTTCCTACTTTAAGGCTGATCGTGGATAGCTGCAGCAAGTTAAGAGGTTCAAAAAAGGGAGTCTTATGTGACCCCAAGGATTTTGTGGTAGTTGGTAGTCAGGATGTTGATGTCACCGACTTTCACATTAAGTGACAACCGCAATTCTGCAATTCATATAATGATCAGTGTGGCTGATGATTCAGATGCGAATATTTTTATATTCCTCGCAGTGAAGCTCACATATGTCATCCACTTTAGGTCCTGACGCCAGAATTGTGCAATTTTTAGCGTACGACACAATTTCAACGCCGTCTGGTGGTGCAATAAATTTAGAGAGGTAGAAGTTAAACAGTGTCGGAATTAACACCCCATCCTGGTGTTGCCTCCAGATGGGGGTAACTGAAGAACGAACAAATGTTTCAAGCGAGATATTTATTGAGAATGAAAAAAATTCAATTTAAACATTTTCCTGCATAACACAAATTTCTAATGTAAACTGATAAACAGTTTAAAGTGTTTTTAAAACAAGTAGATTATTAATTAATTACACATATGTGACGCGCAAAATAGAAAGGGACCTAAGGTAAAAAAACAGTTTTGTTCAGGAGAGCCATTTTAAAGATTATGTCCCTTTCTATTTGCGCTTAGAATCGTCGACTTCACTTTCATAAAACGCGCATATCTCTGGGAGGGAACACTTTTGTGGCATGGGATCGGTCTCATTCGATGCTCAGATGTTGTCCACATCAAAAAAAGTGAAAAGTTTTGTTCAGGAGAGCCATTGTAAAGATTAGGTCCCTTTCTATTTGCGCTTAGAATCGTCGACTTCACTTTCATAAAACGCGCATATTTCTGGGAGGGAACACTTTTGGGGCATGGGATCGGTCTCATTCGATGCTCAGATGTTGGCCACATCAAAAAAAAGAAAAGAAAATTTACCCTTAGGTCCCTTTCTCTATGCGTTGTCACATATATTCCAATACCCTACCTTAATTAATGCAATTTCAACAAATTTCTAAATTTACACAATTTAACATAATTTAGAGCTTTATTTAATAAGTCAGCTTGCATTTCCTCCGAGGGACAGTAAGATACTTTAAGAATCCCATTAGATTTTAAGTCACGAACGAAATGGCATTTAGTATCTACGTGTTTTGTTTCTGCTACATTTTTTACAACTTTGATTATCTTCAAATATAACTGTCGGTTCTTTAATGTTAATTACAAAATCGCTGAAGAGTTGTCTCAACCACATTGCTTCTTGAGCTGCATCTGATAAGGCAATATACTCCGCCTTCGTCGATGAAAGTGAAACAAAGTGTTGTTTGTGGCTTGACCAACTTACGCATCCGTTATTGTATTTGAAAACATATCCGCTGTTTGACTTTCTATTCGACCGATTCTGCGCTTTGGTTTTTCTTACCGCCATTTAGATACATAACTAACCTTATCAATTCTGTCCAGTCCACTTCCATAGGTTAGCTAAAATGCTGACTGAGTATTAAAACTGAAGCTGCAATATCTGGCCTACTGTTTACACAAAGGCAAATCAAACTTCCAACAAAATTGCTTCTGTCTAGTTTGATATAGCCCACATCTAATGGTAATCGGAAATGTATTTACTTTGTTGTATGCGGAAATACCCATCATATCCCCTCGCATTGCTTCAGCCCAGGATGCACTTAATGGATCCCCATTACTGCTAATTGATCTATTTTTGGCATCATCTCGTCGCATCACTCCATTTTGTCATCGTCGAGTAAATGCATCTTGCAAATCGTTTTCATAATGAAAACTAGCGTACTCAATGATGGTTTCAGATAATGTTCTTTCAGATTCATGTGCGGCGTCACCTCCTTCAAATGTATTAGCTGCTCGTCTTTCAACATGCATCCGCTTCTGCAGCTTTTGTTGTCGCACACCTTCCACAGATCTTCCTTAATTAAGCTTGTTCATTGCAGACTTTATCACCTCTCACGAAAACATTTTTTTTAAAGAAAAAAATTCAAAATTGTTTGCCTTATACTTAAAAAGCGCTCATAACCTGTAGAAGGAACAAACATTTCAAACGATATATTTATTGAGAATGAAAAAATTAATTTTATACATTTTGCTATAGAACACAAATTTCTAATGTAAACTGATTTGGTAAACAAACACAAAATCAAGTGTTTTTAAAACAAGTAGAGTTTTAATTAATTACATATATATTCCAATATTCCATATATATTAGCAACACCCCTTCCCTGTTTAACTCTTCGGGGCTTCGACTTTCTGTCTCAAAATTCTACATATATATGGCTAGCGCCCAGACATAATGTTTGAAACTAGTCGGAATAGAAGTTTCTGCAATAACCTCGAACATACTTGCAAGATTGACCGTGACGAAGGCCAATGTAAGGTCAAAAAAGGCGTGTAAAGCAGTTGTTGTGCAGTGCTGCTTGCGGAACCTATGCTGATGATCAGCACAGGCAAGGTGTTCGATCAAGAAGCAAGTGGTTAACGACAGATTAAGCACTTTGGTAATGTACTCTACTCCCGGGGTTTCCAAGAACTTCAAAATCAGCATCAATGACATTGGCAACTTCGCCAACGGTAAATTGTGGTCGTGCCTCTTCGACTCGGAGAGCGCGGATAAATCGCAATACTCTTCTTTTCGCCTTATCGCTCTCTGGGTGCTCAATAAAAACCCGGTTAAATAACACACGCACCGCTTCGGTAGAGCTGTAAAACTATCGATAGTCGCCCCATTCAATAGTTGCGATAGGTTTTGTGATCAGTGTCGATACTATCGGTTAAGTTTGTAATATGTTTGTAATATTCTACAAAAACGCCATTTTTTTTCAAAAACGTATAAAAAGTTGTTTTACGAAGTAGAACTAAAAAATGGAAACCAAAACGCTTGTAGTAATGAATAAGTTAAATCATGAGATCATTAGATGGTCCAAATACAGTCGTTGGAAAACAGATTGTTATGAGTTAATAAAGTCTCAATGCCTAAGAGTACGTATAAGAGCGGTAGCAAAGGCAAAACGTAAGCCATTTGTTTATAAAAATATATTTTTTTGTAAAAGTTAACTACAAATTATATTTACGGAATTTCTAAAAAAATTAGAATCCAATGACATTTGTAAACTGAATAGAATATCAACAATTTTGAGTCAAAGAGACTTTTTCGGTTGGGCGGACCTAAAAATGTAAAAAAGCTTTCTTTAGTAAGTATTGCTCTGCCATTGATGATGTACGTAAAAATCGTCTGTTGCTGTTTTAACTTGAGTTTTTTACAAAATCCTTATTTTCAAAATGTGCATATACTTATATATACTATATACAAACACGTAAAAATCCCTTTTTATCTCACAGACAATTAATGAAAGGTTAAAAATGTAATCATGACCTTGAATGGTGAACACTTTAAAAAACATAATCTTTGAAAAAAAAAGAGTCGATAAAAAAACTTAAACTAGTGTTTTTCTACCTAATTGGTTAATTTACAAATATGTAAACCCTTTCCAAAGGCAGAAGTATTTGTAAAGCAGCAGAGCAGCACTTTTAAAAAATCTTAAAATTGATTTCAGTTTAGAACTCTTATCTATGCCACTATCCCTAATGCCTACACATTATTTTTACAAACTTTGTCTTAGAGTCAAGTGCTGGACTATTTCTTTGTATATAGACTAAATTGATGCTTTTTGTAAATTAATGACTTACTTATTGTGTTTTTTCTATAAGTCTTGAATCTTAAGGCATCTTTCAAAATCTATTGTTTAGCTTTAAAATTATTATATTATATCAACATTTTTGGATTTCAAGCAAGTTTATCTGTTAGAAATTATGCTGAACATTCTTTCAGATTCCTTCGATGTTGCTGGAAAGGAATATCTTGTGGCACAGGATTTTAGTGTTGCCATCTCGTTGGCATGATTTGCACAATCTTCAAATTAACTTTAGATTTACCTATTTTGAAATAAGAATTAGTCAATAATTTTTATATAGTATTCTTTATATTAAGAAACAAAGCTGCGGTTGTTAACTTCGCTGAAGGCATCTCAATCAGCCTTTTTTGATTAAGACGCGTATGTCGTTCAGAGGTTATAAAGTCGGATGGTCTATTTAGGGAGAGAATTATGAGAAGGTGGTCCGATCCTAGTGAGATGACAGGTTTGCCAGGTGACATCGTTATTCAGGCCAGGCGATGCCATAGTTATATCTGGCGAGCTATGACAATGGCTCATACTCTGTCTAGGGCGTCCTCATTCATTGTGCAGAACGTAGAGCTAACTATTGGCTCTACTAAAGTTATGCGCCTCTGGTCGCTGTCTAGGAGGGAATGCCACACTTCGTGGTGGGCATTAAAGTCTCCTAGGACCAAGCGGTTATTGCCTTGTAGCACATTGCAAATGTGAGGTAGATAACACGGGGCATAGCTACCAACCGGCGGGATGTTTACGTTGCACAGCTCTATCTCAGCAGTTCTAGACTTGACTGCTACCCTAGAGTCAAGCTCAGGCGAAATAGGACTGTACAGCACAGAATGGTGTAACAGGAAAGCAAGTCCCCAACCTCCACTTCTGATGCGACCCTTACGTAGTACGTTTTAAACGTCACAGAGTGGATCGTATTCAGCGTATTTTCTTGAATCGCACCGACCATTCTATTAGCCCACTGATTTTGTTGCGTAGGCCATTGCAATTAAATTGCAAAACTGATGTACATACTGTCTGGTGTGGCAACAGCAATCTGTGACTATAAGATGATGTGTATGTTGGTGCTGTTGCGAGGGAGACTGCGTAGTTGGATGACGATGACGACGAAAATGTAGAAGGCGATGATGACACCAAATCCAGAGACCCACTGCTAACTTCGTTGATAAAGCACGAGGCATCAATGTCCGCATCGCTATACTCCCTGATGTGGTTTAGACCTGAACAGCTCCTGAAGTGCACCCACTCCATGCAACGATTACATCTTACAGACTTAGCACGAAAGTGTATACGGTTCTGATAAAACGATCAGATCGAAGGCCCGGGGGTTTATAAGATCCCGACTCGGACCAGTAGTATTCGGAGCAGGCATTACGGGAAGTGCTGCTTCCACGACGAAAAAATGGACGAACAAAAAATACATATTGTTGAGTTGACTGCCCCTAATCGAAGAGTGTTTTCTTCGGGTCAATCCGGTACATAGAACCGGCAGTGGCGGAATTGAATACGCAGTTATGATAACTAACTCTGGGTATCTAATTTGCAGTAGATAAGACATGCATGCATACTTATAAATGAATCGTGCTGCAGTATTTGTCTCTCCGAAAAAATAATTTATTGTCTTGATAGACATGTATGTATACTTATACTTAATAGCTGTCGGGATCGAGTTCTAAAACTGCTACAGCATATTATGTATCTAATACAGTTTTTAGAGACTGAAGTACAGCTTTACGTTTTCAATATACATATATATACATTGTACATTTGATAACAACGAAATTTGTTCTAATACAGTTTTTGGAGATTGCAGTACTGCATGTCGTTTTAAATATACAAGAACACAATTTGTGATAACATCTAAATATTGCGTTTCGCTATCGAGTCGTAGATATAAAGGCTTAGAAAAAAAAGCACACAAAGTGGGTTACTACTTAAATTTGTGAGATCGAATGTCCATCATTACATTACTAATGATTCATTCCGATTTGAAAAAAGTTGAACTAGAGAAATGCTGTCAACTATTATATATAATTCTAGGAATCGACTGTAATCCCCAAAATAATTTTTAAAAAAAGCTAAGCATGGTCTTAAACAAATTCTTTAAGTATTAGCTACGTACAATTTAATGTGAAAAACCGACCATTAAAGCAGCATTTTGTTAGTTATGACATATGTATGTGCAATTTTGGACAAAAATCTTTAGCCGTATTTGTGCCATTTAAAAAACAATTGACCCTCTTTCTTGCAAATTTCACAATTTCAATGAAAATTAAGAAAGTACTCGTTTATTATACATGGTATAATGAGAAAGGTAAAGTCACTAGTACTCTTGGCAGGACACAGGTTCATGTTTATATCCGATTTAGCATGGCAAATATTAAAATTAAAAGATGTGTTGCTAGAGTTCACTAACAAATATCCTGAGGCCTACAATGAAGCGAAAATAATTCGCGAATATCTTACGGACAATGATTTTCTACAACAGCTCAAAATGTGTGTACTTATCCATGCAACATGCATTGAACCACTTAAACATGTCAGTAGTAGTGAAGCAATTGTTGCTTCTGATCATCATGACTTCAAGGAAATGCTTACTGAAATATTTAGTTATATGGAAAGTGCATACATTAGCCAAACGGAGTTCTTAAATTTGATTCCACCAAAGTTTTATTTTGCTTTCAATAAAGATAAACTTGATTTGATTTCTATAAACATGGAAAACCAGATCTTTCAAAACGCTTTGGTAGCTGCAAAGGAATCCATGTTAAAGAGATATATAGATCGACCAATCGATGATGTATATTCATTCCACAGCAACATTAATGTTGAAAGAGTTTTTGCAATGGTGAAGAGAAACGAAGACATGGCGCCTCACAAAGAAATCTATACAAGGTGCCAGCAAGTGAAAGCCCGCCACAACAAATGCATGCATTATATTTTTGATTTGCAGCATTTCGATCAGACCAAAGATGAGGTGGAAAAAGGTACAACTTTAATGAGAAAACATATTCATGAAAATGCAAGGTGGAATGCTAGAGAACGAATGATAAGATTGGAAAATATAGAAAGAAATCAACAAATAAAAAACGACGATCAGATAGTAAAATTCTGTTTCAAAATATAGATCAGATAGATGAACCTATTGAATTGGGTGACTTACTAACACAATTATCAGACATCGAGTTACAAAGTCACAGAATAAAAATTCTTAAAAAACAAATAAAAATTTTGAGAAGCAAACATTACAAATATCATGGAGAAAAAATATGGCAAACAAAAACTATTGATTTGGCGGCTGAACTAAAAGAAAAGTTAAAAAATTTACACTCCTATACTGAATTTTAACCATTTAAATAACAAACAAAAATTCATTAAAAAAGCACTCAAAAATTTGCAGATTATATTTCTTTATAGAATTGAATAATGTAAAATAAAGAGTGCAATTTTTATTTGCCTATTTTTCAGTATAAAAAAATCGTTGATGTATTTCACTTAAATATAAACATTTTACTATTATTGACCATTCTATAACCTGCAATCATTTCTTTTAAGCCCACGGTTAAACTGTGTTATATTTTGAAATACAACTAATTTTTAAAAAAAAATTCCGTCTACTTTTAAACACTTTAGTCTATATTTTTCGTACTTTACTCCCGATTTTTATCACTGATACCTCTGTGGACGCTAAGCTTGTTTTATATTTCAAAAAATGTTGCAAAATGTTGCCGCAAGATGGCGCGATTTACATGTTTATTAAAAAAGTATAAAAATGTACCGTTATTTGAGATTTTTCACAGTTGACACATTCAACAAAAATTATGATCTAAGATTTTTAGACAAAATTGCAGAACATTGTCAAATGAAACTTTCAGGTTTTAAGGGTCAAATAAGCGATTATCGTGAGTAACCTATAAATAACGGTACTTTTGCAGAAAAGCCAAGTTTGGAAAACTTGTGGAATAAAAATTGTTTCTGAGCCCCCAAAGAATCATATTCAACAATAAAAAAATTCTTTTTCGAAAAAAGGCGTTTTTGACATATTGCTAGTTATAGAATACTTTCTTAAAACACTGTTAAAAAATGCATTATAAACAACGGCTTATACCATGAATTTTCTGGACACATTAAAAGAATTATTCTTTTCCTATGACATCTTAACTGTTCAGGGTAATGTGTTCTGGAATCAACTTAAAAGTCATGCAAATGCCGTGTGATTCGACATTGCTTACTAAGGGTGCCTTGTTTTACCAATGTTAATACCAGCTGGTGAAACCGCTGTGATTATCGATCCTAGCAATAAATAATTTGACGTCAACACCTGTTCATCCTCCTGATTAAGTCGCAAATGAGTCAAAGCGCTAGAATTCATAATATTTTCCGCTTCACATAACAGGCACTGGAATGTAAATTCTCTTGTGGCTACTTCTTTTAGTGTCATACATAGGTCCTTTTTGACACTCCGAACCATGGAGATGCAATATTTTCTGAAGTCGTGGATCCAAAACTGTTTTCTTATTTCGCCAATAGTAGCTTCAAAGTTTTGATGTTACATCTTGACGTGGACATGGGCAACAATAAGCTTCGTTAAATAAATATTGGGCTACAATATGGTCGAGTATATTCCAAAATTTCTGTGATTCCGTGGACAACGAATGGCTTGCACCTCGATCGCATTTTGATACTGCTGGCGGCAATTTTTCCACATTTCGAGCAGACTCAATTCCCAGTCAACGCAATAATAGTTTAGCCGAGAACACAAACTTGCACAAAAAGCGAAGTGGGTCAAAAGCTCACATTGTGACGCTCAATAATTCACGTTTTGTCGGGAATCTTGTACCTTGTACAACTTCAAAGTTGTCTCACCAAAAAACTATCCATCATAGTGACCGATGTGCCTTCATCTAAAGAGCATATGTTTCAACAAACAATTTGTTCCATAAAGAGTCACAGTCAACACCCCAAACAAGAAATCACTTTTTTTGACGCATGCTCGAAACATAACGTAAAACTGGCTCAGCATAAGGGCAACTTGTAGCGGCGTTCACATTTGAATTATTTTCAGTAAAAACACTTGACTGACTGTCATGTGATCATTTGTTATGTTCTCGTTAGTAGCCATCTACATGGACATTCGGTGCGTCGACGACATATACATCCACGTCGCGAAAAACATAACCTCAAATTTTCTATTCCACCTGTTAGGCACACTCGGGGCTACACATTTTCTGCACTCTTGCTGTTTTTGCTGATCATCTGATACATACTTATATAAAACAACTCTTCTCTTTGCATTAATCGTTCGGAGAATCATACTAACACTCTAAACACTTCCCACCAAAACTGATACACCATTCATTCAGTTGCTAAAATCCTAAACTGTGGGCCACTGTGCCAATTGTGAAGAATATTGAGCCCAATATAAATGTTTAGTCATAGGAACATTTTGCACCAATTTTTTCATCTGTGTAGGTTTTGATAACTAATTTGAAGTTTCCAAAAAGGCGGCAAGATTTTGTACTACGCACGGTGTGGAATTTTTCTGGAGTCCGTGGCAAAGATCAAAAATTTCATTGGATAAAAATTGCGGTTAATACGGCCGCTCAAACTTGATTTTTTTCTTCAGTGTACAAGAAAAAACAAAAAGTTAACGAAGTTATCAGTTTTGCAATCGATTTTTAGACAAAGTATGAAACCAAAAATTATATTTTTGGTGTTTTTTGAAAGGTGCGTCCGAGTTCAATCAAATAAAAAATGGTATTTTCCGAGGTTTAAATTCACAGTTTTAAAATCACACTATATTTGGTATGTTTTCCAAATTTGATAGAATAGAACTAAGAAAGTTTCGATTTGTTTCGGATGCTGTTGCTTCAGGATTATTAAGTAGCCATTTTTACCGTATTCATTCAAATTGGCCTATACTTCCTTATTTACATGTTATTAGGATAAAAGTGCTGTTACCTTCTAATAAAAATATAGTCTAGGCGCACAGAAACAATGTTTTTTACTGAATCTGTGAAAACAAAGGGTGCTTAGATTGTTTAGTTTTAAAATATTGCATTATTGGTACATGTGATTTTCCTGGGCTCGAAGGTGTTCTTTTTTATTTTGAAGTGTTGTAAAAAAAATTTCAAAAATGATTTCCCAATATTTAATAAAATATTTTATTTTTTTATGATTTTCAGATTTTGCGGTTCAGTGGACCAAGAGTAAATGTATAAGTATATATCATGTCTCTACAAAATTCTGTAATATTTGATTTGTTCCGTAACTCCAAAAACATAAGTGCATTTAAATTGGGTGTTTTGAAAGAATTGGACATTTTGCAAGAACTTACGGAACCAAGCGGCGATTTGAAGACAAAACTTTTTTATTAAAAAAATGGCGAACGTCAAATCGTACAAAAGAAGCGTCTAAGAAAAAAACTCAAACTGTCTAAGTGAATTTTCTTTCTTTATATACGTCCATGAAAATCTTCGCAAAGCTGGTCACCGTATCAAGATAAGGCTTTCAAAGCATCTAGAAGATTGTTCGTCCTACACAAAAAACGGAAGCTTCATAATGCGACGCAAGCTATATCTACGCAACTTATATCAGAATCGGATAACGCCATGAAGTATGCGAAGAACCTAGACAAGACAAGTTCATATTACAAACGCAGTATCGACCGCAAGCCCAAAACGAGTTCGTAGAGTAAAAGGGTGTATTCTAACACCTCCGATAATAACTTACCTACAAAGTATACGATTGAAGAGGCTTTAGCGTTGTTTATGGACTTGAGATTATAATTTTGCGCAGGTCGTTAAAGTGTCACAATATGAACATTATTCCTTCCTACAAACAAATTGGACGTGCAAAGAAGCATTACCCCGTAATATAAATATAACTGATCAGCGAAGGCATCGATTCAGGAGTTGATTTACCATACCGCAAGACGTCTTATTTAAAGCTTACCTGAAGAAGATGCTGAACTACTTCTTGAAAGACTAACATTGATGAATAAATGGGGATGTGATGGATCATCCGGTCAAAGCATTTTCAAGCAAGCAAAAGCAGCAGATGATAACACTATTACCGATGCAAAAAAGTTTATGGCCTCCGTAGTTCTTTTACGGTGCAAAAGTAAAACCACAGTGCATTGGAAAAATGCTCGGCCTCATTTGTCCACTTCTACCGTCCAATATTTTTTAAATATTGAAAGGATTCTGCACAAATAATATCTACAGTTAGCAATATAAGAAATCGAATTGATAAATTGAACGGATAGGGACGTTTGTACTCGGGCTATAACAAAACCTGAACCGATATCACCCATTTTTATATAAGCTGGTTATTGCTATATCGTAATGAGCTTTGCCAAATATATGGAAGACAACGGAACAACAATAATGTGTCCGAAACTAACTCGACAATTTGCAACCTAAATTTTCAGCAAAACAGTGGCCGCATAAATCAGAACACTAGTCGAGACAATTAAATTTACTAAAAGTAGTAATGAATTGGCCTTGTCCACTGCCACTTTTTTGGAAAAAATTGACAAAATTTTTGATTGCGATGTTTTTTTTTTTTGAAAAAAAATTTATTAATAAATTAATGAGAACCATATCTATGCCGAATATTTTCTTGAAGATGTTTTCGAAAAAAAAATTACTATTGATTAACTAATTATTTGAATTATTTTTACTTTTTTCATTTATAAATGAAAAATGATAATAAAAAAACTAGTTAACTTGCACAAATGTTTTAAGGCCCCAATTTTGAACCTATTTTAACTTATAAACATTTTATTAAAACCAAAATATCTAAAAAATGTAATTGCTATTTACGAATTCAGTTAAGAAATCTTTAAAATACACGCCAAATATCGCAAATTTGCTGACAATGCTATTATAGCATACGCAGTCTAGAGAGACTGTAAAACGCAAAATAATAAAAAAGAAACATAAATACACACACGTTAGCAACAGTGCTCGCTCTTATTATGAACGACGTCACTTCACCCTTCATTTTTACGAACGCTTTCGCTCTCAGCAATGTGAGCGCAGAAAGAAATGATAGCGCGTACGCTGGACGGGTAGCTCAGGAAATACCCGTCAAAGAAACTTTTAGCTTGTATGACAAGCACATTCTTTATGATATATATTCTTATTTTAGGTCTTAATATTTTTAATTTACAATAAACATTTTTCTTCTAATAGCGCCAATCTTACAGTTGACTATGGTTTTGTCTGTCAATAAATTCGTTTAAAACTTTGTATATTACTTCCACCTTTCGCCATGCATGTGTGCTTGAAATAAACAATGAAAAACTGCCAATTTGGAAATGCGAAAGCAGTACATCGGGGGTCAAAAAATAGTAAAAAAAAACTGTACACTGTAGTTACCAGTTTAAAGCACAGTACGGCGTTATCTGTTTTTTAAGTGTGCGTGGACAAAAACCGAATTAAATATTTTAATTAAATTTTTTGGCCAGTGTTACGCACTATAACGCAACAAAAAATTTACGTTCCTATAAGAAATATACGTGTTTGTTTGCAGGACAAGAAAATACGCTCAAACATGCACGTACAATTTTAAATAAAAATTTAACAGAAAACTTCGTACTGACCTTTAATTGGTAATAAACGTATTGTTTCAAAATAAGTTGACATGAATGAAATCGCCATAGCGAACATTATTACACAACAACGGTTGCTCAAAAAAGTTTTAGCAGTCGAATCGAAATTATTCACCTATGTGCTGCATTTCGACTTAGCCGAACACTCATTTTTGGTGTGCGCCAATTCGACCTCATGTACCCTTGGGGATTGTATTAGAAATGGAAATTTACCGACTTTATAAGCATATACACATTAAAAAAAATGGCACATAGTCAAAATTTAATATGTTGTTCATTTACATTTGCAAAAACATTGTTCACATTAGCGTTTAATTAATGAAATAAAAATGATAATTTTTTATCAACGTTTCTCTGCTGTGTATGTTATGGCGACGAAAATGTTTTGTGCTCAATAGTTAAAATATAACAGAATTTTTTTTAACATTTACAATAGTTTTAATATGTTTTTACTTTTTACTGCTTTAAGACAAAGTTTTCTCCATTTGTTATTAATTTTATAATGTAACTTTAAAAAAAAAAATTTTATTGTTATAAAGGGTGTTTTTTTACGTGTATTTTTCAAGAAGAAATAAAACGCACATATGTCCAAGATTTTAGCTTTATTATACAGATAAGGGTTTGCCATTATGTTTTAAAAATGATTTCGGGCAAGTAGACGCCGCGGCCAGCTCGAATAAATTCCAGAGGTCCAATTTTCGACCATTTTTTGCAGCATTTGAGGCCGTATGTCAGCAATAACGCTCCGAATATTCCCTTCCAAGACAATAGTGTCTGGCTTATCTGCGTAGACAAGCGACTTCACATAACCCCACAAAAAATAGTCCAGCGGTGTTACATCGCACGATCTTGTAGGCCGCGCCACAGGCCAACGGCGCGAGTAATCCGCTTACCAAAAGTTTTCTTCAATAAATTGATTGTTTCGTTGGCTTATGACATGTAGCGCCGTCTTGTTGGAACCAATCAACATCCTCCAATTTAAGCACGAAAAAGTCATTAATCATGACTATGGCGTTCCCCATTGACTGTAACATTATGGCCGTTATGAAGAAATATGGACCTTTGAATAAACCTGTCGCCTCACAAAAACTCACATAGCAACTATATAGCAATAGATATACACATAAAAGCATACACGGACGATGAAATATTAATATCGAAAATTTCTATAAAAGTCTCAATGAGATCTTTTAGATATATTATTCGATTTCTAAAGGTACAGCTCCAAAATGAGCTGTATAATTTGTTCAGGTGTGACTCTCATGAGAATTCCTTAAGTATTGTCGACAGAGTCAAAGAGTTTTACGTGATTATCGCCACTATAGCCTGAACCACGGTGTGCCATCACACTAGGGCCGTAACAATGCGACGGCCAACGACCCATTGGATTGATTCCGCCGGTACCAATTCGACGAATGACAGTTATGGGTCCTAACTTCCCTCTTGGCTACGGGTCGAGGACTATCTAAACCTCTACTGTCAAGGGAATGTCACTTGCACGGACATCACAAACAACAATAAAAGACTTTGCCTCCCTCACGGGAGACAAGACGGCAGAGGAACAACAACGACGATTGTGTGAGGCAACGACAATATCTGCGAATGGTCGCACCAGAAAACCCCCGTTATGCTCCTACGAGTCTTATCCTATTGAAGGCTACACGAGCAAACTCCCCCAACTTCCTAAATGCACTATCATCCTGCATGCAGCGACTGAAGTCGGACTTGTCGACGGTCTGCACAATGCCCATTCCATCCAAGTGCTTATGTCGCTGTACAACAGACATACCAACAGGACGTGCTTCCAGTCTGCAGGACCACCCCCACACCGACAATTGGGAGCCGCAGAGAGACCCCTCCGAAGAAGGAACTCATTGAGAGAGTCATGGCCAGTCAGTAAGAACCCCAGAACTAGGCCGAAGTCAGGGCGTCCCTTAACAAAGTCCGTGTCCCGTATGAATTCATACGCCAGCCGCCCCTTGTCACTTTCCGTCCACCGATGCCTCCACCTTGAGATCACGCACTCCTCTAAGCGTGCCTTCTCTCGCATACCAGACACAGGCGCCGAAATTCAATCTCTTTCCAGAAGTGGTAGGTCCTTCTTGTCCTTGAAAGCAATCGGATTTCTTCAAGGTCAAGAGGCACTACACCCAGCAATACCTGCAACGCGTTTGTCGAAACCGTCCTGCACACTGGTATGCAAGACAGCACGGCTACTCGACGACACGACAAGACCTTGTTTCTGTCAGCAAAAGACATAACCGTCTCGTACCATATAGGCGCGTCATATGTTGCGCAAGCAACAAATAGGCCAGCATATATAGTACGAGTGACACGCCTGCTGAGGCCCCAGTCACTCCTAAGAATCCGCCTAACTTTCGCCACAGTGACAGAAAGCTTATCTTTCACATGAGTGAGATGAACCAAAAGGTGCATCCTCTGACTCATCAGTATTCCTAGGTATTTGACCTCAGTCGCATACTTAAGACTAACGTGTCCCATGATTACAAGAACCGGGCGAGCCCGTGACAACCTCAGCATCAGCAGCATCATCACAGTCTTGTCCATCGCAACAGCGACTCCTACACTCGCACCCCATTGAGACACAACACGCATTGTCCCCTCACCCTCAGTGTCCAGAATAGCACGAGACTGTCCTTTAATCAGGATGAGCAAGTCATCCGCACATGCAGACATCTTGTACGACTAACCAAGCTGCCTCAACAGAGGATCAATTATTAGGTTCCAAATAAATGGACCACAGATGGATCCTTGCGGACAACCACGATCAACGGTCTTCCATACAGTGTCATTGGCACCCTCCATACAAACATTTCTGCCACTAAAATAGCTCTCCCAAAGTCTCATCTCGCGACAGCCAACTGAACTTAGCCTTCACCTGACGCTACCCCAGGAGAGGTGGTCAAACGCACCTTTAAAGTCGACGAAAATGCCCAGGAAATACTAAGCGTGCTTCTACCCTCCCTAAAGCCAGACTGGAATTGAGAAGCGCTGCATCGCCGTTCTCCTAAAGTCGGTTCACCATTATCCTTTCCAGAGCTTTTGCAAATGCTGAGAGGAGACTGATAGTGATTGGTGAAGGAGGCCGATAAGAGCGAGGATTACTTCTTACTCTATCGGGAGAGCAGCAGAACAACAATGCGAGCACACTTTGACCAACGTACTGATCTCAGAGTTGAGATCACTAATTCTAGGGTCAGTAGGGTTGGAGCGACGAATGTCATCACGCTCGTCTGCGAGTCCCTCTGCCGGGAAATTTGGTCGTACTTTGTGTATTCGACCAGCAGGGATATGGCAAGCGGCTGCTGCATTGATGATGGCCCGGAACTTTTTCTCAGCTACCCGAACATCCGACGAAATAGTTAGATTATTAAAGCTGCGGTTGGTGGCTTCTCTGAAGGTCTCCCATTCAGCCTTTTTTGATTTAGAAACACGGAGAGAATTATGGGAAGATGGTCCTATCCTAGTGAGATGACGGGTTGCCAGGAGACGTCGTTGATCAGGCCAGTCGATATCATAGTGATCTGGCGAGCTATGGCAATCGCCCATAATCCGCGTGGGGGCGTCCTCGTTTACTGTGCCAATGCTATGCCCCTCGTGGTGAGTATTAAAGTCTTCTAGGACCAATCGGTTATTGCTTTGTAGCAGATTGCTAATGTCAGGCAAATAACGCGGGGCACAGCTACCAACCAGCGGGATGTATACGTTGTACAGCTCTATTTCGGCAGTTCCAGACTTGACTGCTACCCTAGAGTCTCTAGAGTTAAGCTCAGGCGAAATAGGTCTCTATTGCAGAGAATGGTGTAACAGGAAAGCAAGTCCCCAACCTCCACTTCTGGTGCGATCCTTACGTCGCACGTTGTATCCGTCACAACTGTGCAAGCTGCAGGTGGCATTCAGCATTGTTTCTTGGATAGCAGCGATCATGATGTTTCTCCGACTCATAAATTGTATTACCTCACTGATTTTTTGCGTAGGCCAGTGCAATTAAATTGTAAAATTGTTGCATTGTCAGGAGTGTCAGGACTGTTGCGAGGGCGACTGCGGGAGCGACGTCTACGACGAAAATGTAGACGGCGATGATGACACCAGAGACCCACTGCTAACTTCGTTGATACGGTAGGAGGCAACAAAGTCCGCTTCGCTATACTCCCTGATGTGGTTTAGACCGGAACAGCTCCTGAAGTGCGCCCACTCCATGCAACGATTACACCTTACATACGTAGCATGATGGGGCTCGGATCGATCCCGCTCCCACGACGAAAAAATGGACGAACAAAAACACATATTGTTTAGGTGACTGCCCCTGACCAAAGAGTGTTTGTTTCGGGTCAATCCGGTACATAGAACCGGCAGTCGCGGGATTAAACATTGGTATAAACGCTGGAAGTAACGCGTAACAAATGTTAACAAACTTTACATTATATACATTTATTATGATATCAAACAACAACAAAAATCAAACAGAACGAAACAGTTCAAAACAAAGACATAATTTAATAACGACAATGGTCAATAATTTTAAGAGATTAAATGCATTTATAAAATCAAAAACACTTCTCGAAATTGTGAAATTAAAAAAATAAAATTATTCCTGTAAGTATTTATAATTGTTCTCAAATCGACTTAAATAATTGTTCTCAAATAGAAAAAAAATAAAAACACAATAAAAATCTTTAGTTTAGAATTTGCGACGTAAAGGCGGTTGTTGTAGCTACTGGAAAAATGTAAAATTTAAAATGCTAGTAATATAAAATTTCAACGTACTCGTTTAGAATTTGTATAGCATAACGGACACAAGAAAGCAGTTACTTTCTGATCCACATAAACTAATTTTTTAATTGCAGTTTTCGGGTATTCTCCTAATTCCACTTTGACCAGATTTCATTTGGCAATATCTTTACGATATTATTAACATTAAACCCGAAGAAACGGATTTTGTAATCCGAATGCCAGTGAATTTTCATCCAATATGCGTACAAGTGATTAAAACACAATATGTGAACGATCTTAATGCCAAGCTATAGTTTGGCCGCCTTAGAGCAAACGGCGGTATCATTTAGCCAACTAATGTTTAGCTGCCGCCGTCATCAATTTTCTGTTAGCAATCGACTACATTTTCTAAGAAGCAGCCATATTTATTTTTTCAATTTTTGTTGCAAACTAGTGGAAAACGGAAAACAGGCTACAGGCTTTTAAGTCCGACTATTGTACAAGATATTATTAAATAGTTGAGAAATTTGCGGTAATTTGTTTTTTATTGAAGTTAACTTGATGCACCGATTTGTGATTTGATTGTCAATTACTTTGGCTGGTGCTTGTAATGCTGTATGCTGTAGACCTGCGAAGAAGGTAAGCTCTGTCGCAAAACTCTGGCTATACATACATTCCGTATATACCGATACATACTTATACATATATATATATATATTGAATAAAAATTATTTTTTACTCCTTTCCAACTACAAGAATGTTAAAGTGTAATCAAACTTTAAAGCTATATAACCGTGTTTGTTCCGAAATGCAAAGAAATTTATACAAAGACAGTACAGTGGTGTATATAAATCAAAAAGTGCGGAAAAAGTGCAACATATAAAATGTCGCGGTCAAATAGTTTATTTCTCTAATAGTTTGAGTAATTGTCAATGCGAAGTGTCCATGTTGTACGAAATTTGATGTAAAGGTAAGATCATACACAATCTATCCACAGACTTTTTGCAAATAAATTTGTGTAATCAATTGGTGTTGATTAAATAAGTGTATAAACAATTCAGGGTACACTCCATTAGTTTTATGCTCATTTTTAAGCTATGTGAAAGATTGCGTTATAGCTGGTGTCTTATTTTATGTGTTTAATTATTTACGCTGTAGGATGGGCGGTTGTGTGAGCCAAATACCGATTGTCTCGCGAATGGCACAGAAAAAATCCTGCAACGTCTGACTGCATCCGCGCGGCTCACTTACGCCCAAAACAAAGAACGACGAACATTCATACTTACACATACAGTGAAAATAGAGTTGCACAAAGCGGTTTCGATACATGTTTTGGTTAATGTACAGATGAACGGGTACAGCCAAAAATAGTAGTTTATGGCACAGTGCAGAGTACGGCGCGAAAAAAGAGCACTCATATTAACATTGAAATATTAGTTAGACACACAATTTCTTGAATTTTATGGCATACGTAAACATAGCCTCACTTTAAAAATTATTTGCGAACTATTTCTCACAGGTAGACGACCTTCGGCAGTCTCATCTGGGACAGACCTAACAGCATGCATGGATATTGGGATTCGGTTATTTTAAGTTTATATGTCTGAAAACGTTGCGAAAGGTGTTGTTGTTCTCGCAAAAACTTGAATCCAATTCTGAAGTGTTAAGCCAGCCGCTTGCATCGCATTTTCCTACGAAAATGTGTCGAACTCAGCTAAAAAGCAGTTTATTGGCCATGACGGAAATTCAATTTAAAATATGCCATCAAATAGTATTCAAAAAATAATAGATTTTGTGGAACCGCCGACTTCTTAAGTGAAATAAAAATTGCGACTATTTATTTGTGTTTCTTGAGTTGAATCTTGTGTCAGATAAGGAATGTCCTTTGCTGAAAACCTTTAGGGTCAACCGAAGGCCAGCACACAAGAAGTTTTGGCCAAAGTGCAGTTTTTACGTATATATGTTACGTCCCTAGAAACACGGACGCTAAGGTCCGGATAGCCTTGAAAATGATTTCCCATTTGGTCCTCTTGTGTAGACAGGCACAATTTTTTTCTAATTTCGAAGGTGGGCGGCTCCACGTGGAATGGACATATCCATTTCGCATGCTTAAAATTCTTAAATAGTTCCGTATTGTTTACGTATACCGCTGCTATTGGATTCGTAAGGGTTTCACGATCCACAATTTTGGGTCATGAGGGCCTTCAAGGGATCGAAGGATGGAGACTCAATATTTCGTTCGAAATATTGTTTGACAATCTGTTCGAACCACGTAAGTAGTCAATGATTATAGTCACAAGCTGTTTGGCATCGAAAGTGGGAGAATTCGGCAGAATTTCGAGAAACAATTCAAAATGTTTCAGTATTTTCATAACATATTGTTGTGTACGAACTGTTGTGACGCACTTAATACATACAGGGTGATTTATTCACGACTGGACAAATTTCATAAGTTGTCTGGTATTTCAGTTTTTGTCATATTATCTATCATACATTCCATTTTTCTTAAATTAAATAACGTTAGGCTTCCTTATACGGGACAACCTTTTTACTGTTCCCTGGAACATACTATTAGAGCTCGACCGAAGACGGTTTTTTTGGCCGATGCCGAAGCCGAACTTCAGCCAAAATCCTAAAATTCGGCCGAAGCCGAATGTTTTTTAGATTATAATTAAAATAACGTACTTTTTGGTTGAGATCATAAAATAAAGCTTTATTTAAAAGTTATTCATACAAAAAAAAGAAAAAGCAGAAAACAATTCATTTAAATTGGATCAATACATTTGTCTTTAAAATGTAATAAATCAATAATCAAAATTAAGGAGTTTAATATTAAAGTGGCAGAATAGGATCTTTTCGGCGTTTATTCCATGTTAGCTGGATCTTCTTTCTGCATATAGCCGCCCAGCGGCACTGAAAAGCTGTTCACTGGCAACACTACTAGGTGGAGCACTCAAATATTTCATAGCAGCTTTTTTTAAAATAGGAAAAGGACAAGACTGCCAATATTCGTATATATTACAATTGCGCAGTTTTAGCGGTTCTTGGAGATATAATTCTATTTCTTTATCAAGAGCGTCGTTGCTTGGTATTTCAGTTGTTGAAGTAGGCATATTGTCATGATTTTCCCAAAGTGATTTTTTTTGTCATTTCTCTTGGCATTAAGATGGAAGAGTTATTATTGCAATCATCTACACCGGATCCAAAACATTCCTTTTCTTTTGTCATTTCTCTTGGCATTGAGATGGAAGAGTTATTATTGCAATCATCTACACCGGATGCAAAACATTCCTTTAATTCATCGATGGAAAGTTTTACCTGAAAGAGAATATAAATTGTCAGTCAATTATAATTTAAGTATACATATTTATATCTTATAGCTTACCTGAAATTCATCTAAGTTTTTATTTTTAAATCTTGGGTCAAGAAATGTTGCAATAATCAAACATGATGTGTTTGATAGATATGCAAATCTATGTATCAACGATTTCATTAAATCCTCCTTGAAATCTGTTAGAATTGTTGTTGAGAGTTCCAAATTCGATTTTAATAATTTAATTAACGGAATTACTACAGAAGCACATGACTGATCAGCTGACATATCCAACGTTGCTTCGTAAAAACTCTCTAGCAATGAAATTAATGCTGTTATATTACCCCAATCCTTAGCAACTAACAATGGGATTCCTCCTTGCTGAACAGCATAAAGGGTTACGGCAGTACGTTGCTCCAAAAGCCTTTCCATCATGATGTATGTGCTGTTCCATCTTGTGTTGATGTCCTGCAACAATTTATGGTGTACTGCTCCACAATCTTTCTGAATTTGTTTAAAGTATCGTGAGGCTTTTTCCGATTTTTTAAAATGCGTTACTATTTTACGACATTTATTTATAAGGCTTTTAAGCATGTCGCTTTTATTTATAGCATCCTTAATTACAAGTTGCAGGGAATGGGAAACGCATCCAAAATATTGGATATTACCAAGTCGCATCGCCGCTCCCATATTTCCGGCATTATCGCATACACCAACATGAATACGGTCTTCTATTTCAAAGTGTTGCATTATTTCAGATAATTTGTTATATATGTATAGTGCTAAAAATAAAGTTGGATTAGTCAAAGTGACTTTACATATTTAAAAATAAACATACATTTATGGTCTTCACTCATATCAACTGCTCCATGAATAATTTTTTCTTTAGTCCCACCCGTTATAAAGTATGCCGTAAAACTCAACAGCGAGCAAGTCTTGCCTCGGCTTGACCAAATATCGGTTGTAAAACTTATCCAGTCCGATTTAATATTTTCAATTTAACCTTTTGCTTAACTTGGTCATACGTGTCCAACATTAGGTCTCGATAAAATTTTTCCGATTTTAAGTTATATCGTCTTTTCACATTGGGGACATTAAAATTCAACCTCTGAAAGGCAGCTCCTTTCACAACATTAAATGGTAGCATATCCACCAGTATTAAATCCATTACAGATTTATCAATACGTTTAGAAATTGGATCGTCATTGGACCATTGCGTCATTTTGTCCACCAAACTTTTTATAGTTGCTTGCTTTTGTTTTGGACTAGATGGTTTCTCAGCCTTCTTCCCTTCACTCTGCAGTATCTTAAAACTTTTCCACTGAACGATGTGCATTTTTTCCAAATGATTTCGTAAGTTAGTAACAGTTTGCTTCTTTGGAATTTTGCTTCCAAGTGAAAGAAATTTTTTACACGTATTACATTTTGCCTTATCTTCACTTCCTTCGAAGAATCTCCATATTGGATTAATTGCAGTCATTCTAAAGTTGAAAATTAAAGTTAGTATGTACTGACAAAAATAAACAGTAATGGTAAATACCTTTTAATTGTTTAATCTGAACTTTTTCTCAGAAATTTAAGGTCGCGACCATATTTTGTAAAATTTTGTGTTCGCAGAATTGTTCTTCTAACTTGCCAATCACAGCTGTGTCTAACCAAAATACAATAAAACAGCGTTGTATTTCAGGATGAAATAGAGGTAGACGAAACACAATTGATGTCGACAGCGATCGACGACTTTACGTGCAAAAATCTAAAAAAATTGTATGAATAAATTGATTCCTAAAAAAATTTGTTCGGCTTTGGCTAATCGGCCTTTTTTCGCCGAAGGCCGAATGTGGGCCGATCATTGACTTTTGGCCGAAGGCGGAAGCCGATTAATCGGTCGAGCTCTACATACTATTTGTGATTATAGCTTCATAATTGAGTGCCCAACGTGTAAGCGAAAGCGGGTATCCCAGAAGTCTTATGTTCGCTAGTGTCCGTTTTGGTCCCATTTGGTCTACCAGTATTCGCGGTTTCGTGTGGTTTTTAGCTAGTTGCAAAATAACCTCCAGGAGCTTCGTTTTGCTTTCCTTATGGTTCTCAGTGTTCTGTGGTATTGATTCCAATATATTGCACTGTTTGCCATTTTGAATAGTCTACGAACTGATTTGCCCTGATTTCTTAACTGCCCTGTCATCCAAGGATTTTCCTTAGCTGATTCCCTGTCCCGGATTCTTGAATGAACTCTCCTCAAAGGAACGTGTCAGAGATTCCGTGAGTTTGGAGACTTCCCTTTCAATCTCTTCTGGTTGGACTTTAGTTATTTCCAGTTGGGTTTTTCCCTGTTCCTAAAATGTATTGGGTTAGGCTTTGAAAGCGGTGGTCAAAGAAGGAATGCGTGGCTGAGACATTTCCTTACCAAACGTTGTCATTCGGACTTGGGAGAAATATGCGGAGCTTCAGATGGTAGATAGATCGACGACCTGGGTTGTTAGGTCAATCTCTGTAACAAGATCCTACAATAAGCGTAAAACACAATTTCTACTGAGTTATAAAAACCAAAAAAAGTTATAATATGATTGTCCTATAAGTTTGACCTGATTCCCCTAGCACTACATTCACACGGTAGCTGGATACTGCTGCTGCGACATCATCGGCGTGAATGTTGTTCAGACCTGCCTGATAGTTTCGATGATCTAAAGGTTCTCTCGTATACCGCTGGACCTCTCTCTCTAGATCATGAAGATCGTACCTGATCTGCCTGGGCGGAGGCATCCTGTTCAAGACATGGTGGTTAGGGTGACTGCTGCGAAAACACCCTAGCAGGTATTGCTTAGACAACAGGAAATTGTGTCTGCGCACGGTGAGGACCTTCGTCTCCTCATGTAGATGGTCCTGTTGATGTTCTAAGAGCGGCATTCTGGCAAGTCTGGATTTTCTTCCACTGCGTCGTACTCACGTTCGCCGACCATACAGGTGCTGCCTAGTTTGCTACAGACGACCTTTCGCTTTGTAAGAGGTCAACAAGGTTTCTTTGTCGGCTCCCCAAGTACTGCCGGCAAGTGACTTGAGGACCTTGTTCCTACTTTTGAGTTTATCGCAGATAGCTGTAGCATGTGGAGAGGATCTAAAAAGTCTGTCCAATGTGACCCCAAGCATTTTGGGGTAGTTGATAGTCGGGATGTTGCCGTCATCGACTTTCACATTGAGTGACAACCGCACCTCTGCGGTTCATGCAGTAAACAGTGTGGCTGATGATTTGGAGGCGGATATTTTCATATTCCTCGCAGTGAAAAAACGTGCTAAGTCAGTGAGGTAACAGTTGATTTTCTCGCAAATGTCATCCACTCTAGGTCCTGACGCCAGAATTGTGCAATCGTCAGCGTACGACACATTTTTATCGCCGTCTGGTGGTGCAGGAAGTTTAGAGAGGTAGGGGTTAAACAGAGCCGGGGATAAAACTCCACCCTGGGGAACACCTTGTTTAACTCTACGGGGCTTCGACTTTCTGTCTCTAAATTCTACATATGACTGGCGCCCACACATATAGTTTACGACCCAACGTTTCAAACTGGGCGGAAGGGACGTTTCTTCAATGTCCTCGAACAGAGTGGCATGATTGACCGTGTCGAAGGCTTTTGTGAGGTCAAGAGCCACAAGGACCGTCCTGTCGTTAGGCTTGTTCTGGTTAAGGCCGCGACTTATACGTGTGGTGATGGCGTGTAAAGCAGTTGTTGTGCTGCTTGCGGAATCCATGCTGATGATCAGCACTAGGAAAGTGTTCGATCAGGCTGGGGAGGAGCATTGCTTCAAGCGTCTTTGCTACTGGAGAAAGCAAGGAGATCGGCCTGTAAGAATCTCCTTTACTTGCGTCTTTGCTGGCTTTAGTAGCTGGACCAATCTGCGCATTTTCCAGGCATCGGGAATTTCGTGAGTGGCTAGCGACAGATTAAGCACTTTGGTCATGTACTCAACTCCCGGACTCGGAGAGCGCGGACACGACGCAATACTCTCCTTTTCGCCTTATCACTCTCTGGGTGCTCAATAAAGCCATTAAAATAACACGGCAATAAAGCCGGTTAAAATAACGCGCACCACTTCGGATCGGTCATTGTTCTATCACCGAACGTGACAGCTGTCCGTTCATCCTTCCTTACAGGGTTAGAGAGTGATTTGACCGTTGTCCACAACCTACCAATTCCGGAATTCAAGTTGCACTGCTTTAAGTGGTCTAACCATTTGTTCCGCTTATATTCGTTGACCAACCTACTGATTTCGGAGTTGAGATCCCTAATTCTAGGGTCAGTAGGGTTGGAGCGACGAATGTCATCACGCTCGTCTGCGAGTCCCGCTGACTCTGCTGGGAAGTTTGGTCGTACTTCGGGTGTTCGACCAGCAGGGATATGGCGAGCGGATGCTGCGTTAATGATGGCCCGGAACTTTTTCTCGGCTACCCGAACGTCCGACGGAATAGCTAGATTATTAAAGCTGCGGTTGATGTCTCTGAAGGCCTCTCAATCAGCCCTTTTTTGATTGAGAAACGTACGGCGTTCAGAGGTTATGAAATCGGGTGGTCTATTTATGGAGAGAATTATGGGAGGGTGGTCCGATCCTAGTGAGATGACGGGTTGCCAGGTGACGTCGTTGATCAGGCCAGGCGATGCCATAGTGATGTCTGGCGAGCTATGGCAATCGCCCATAATCCGCGTGGGGCGTCCTCATTCACTGTGCAGAACGTAGAGCTATCAATTTGCTCTGTCAAAGCTCTCTGGTCGTTGTCTAGGAGAGAATGCCACCGTTCGTGGTGAGCATTAAAGTCTCCTAGGACCAAGCGGTTATTGCCTTGTAGCAACTTGCTAATGTCTGGCAGATAACGCGGAGCACAGCTACCAACCAGCGGGATGTATACGTTGTACAGCTCTGTTTCGGCAGTTCCAGACTCTACTGCTACCCCCATACATGGGTCTCTATAGTCAAGCTCAGGTGAAATAGGTCTGTACTGCACTGAATGGTGTAACAGGAAAGCAAGTCCCCACCTCCACTTCTGGTGCGATCCTTACGTAGCACGTTGTATCCGTCACAACTGTGCAGGCTGCAGGTGGCATTCAGCTTAGTTTCTTGGATCGCAGCGACCATGATGTTTCTCCGATTCATAAATTCTATGACCTCACTGATTTTGTTGCGTAGGCCATTACAATAAAATTGCAAAATTGATGCACTGTCAGGAGTGGCAACAGCAATCTGTGGTGTAAGATGCTGTTGCGAGGGCGACTGCGGGGGAGTCTCGTAGTTGGATGATGATGATGACAACGACGACGACGAAAATGTAGACGGCGATGATAACACCAAATCCAGAGACCCACTGCTAACTTCGTTGATACAGCATGAGGTAACAGAGTCTGCTTCGCTATACTCCCTGATGTACAGACCTGAACAGCTCCTGAAGTGTACCCACTCTATGCAACGATTACACCTTACAGACGTAGCACGATGGTGTATTCGGTTCTGACAAACCGAGCAGATCCAAGGTCCGGGGTTTTGTTCGATCCCGACTCGGACCAGTAGTATTCAGAGCAGGCATTCCGGGAAGTGCTGCTCCCACGACGAAAAAATGGACGAACAAAAACATATATTGTTTAGGTGACTGCCCCTGGCCGAAGAGTTTCGGGTCAATCCGGTACATAGAACCGGCAGTCGCGGGATTGTGATTATGACATATATATTATACATATAACAACGTCCGATGTTGCCCAAATTTTTACCAGTTCAAATAACTTACAGTAAAAGTATATCGCCGTGTTTTCTTAAATCTTTCAAAAAATATTTACATTTCAGGAGTTAACATCATCCTATTTCGATCAAATTACCAGCTTCTAACTTTGGCATACCTTATCAGTTTTCATAGTTTCGATGAAATCCGTTGAAAAATAAAAATATTTGTTTAGATTAAGAACTAGTAATTTATTAAAATTAAACTTCTCCGATATTCCTGAAATTTGCATCATAGGAGTTTTAAATGAAGTGTCCTAATATCCTGCACAAAAATCGAAAATTTTCCAAAAAAAATTCTTCACACAACGTAACGTCACCTTAATGGACATATATAAATTTACCTAGTTGCTCAACGATAGCATCAATCACTTATGTGTGCGAAAAAAAACAAAGTACATAAGTTAGGTTGAGAAACAGCCGCCCGTGCTATGGATTTGCCCCTAGCACTACATTTACACGGTAGCTGGATACTGCTGCTGCGACTTCATCGGCGAGAATGTTGTTCAGAGCTGCCTGATAGTTTCGATGCAATCCCGTGACTGCCGGTTCTATGTACCGGAATTACCCGAAACAAACACTCTTCGGCCAGGGGCAGTCACCTCAACTATATGTGTTTTTTATTCGTCCCACAAAAGTCGTTACCGGTGATGACCGCAATTAGATTTCTGAGATCAATTTTTGCAGATTAATCGTGGTACGCGTTCTCTGTTTATTCATTCCGGGCCAGATCTATCTGACCTCAATGGGATGTTTATGCAAGTGGGTTTTTTTTCCACCAATCCTTGCCAATGAAAAGAGTTTCCCTGGTATTATCTGCTTACCCCTCGGTAGAGGAAAGCCAATATCGCCACTACAGTCATTTGAGTTGTGTAATTTTAGTTATAACTTGAGCGCGGACTACAGTGCTTCAGAGAGCATCATTGAACCCTTGCCCTTGGCAGCCACCGCCACATCATCCGTGTTTGCAATTATCTTGCAACTCGTCATCTCCATGGCTTCGAGCAGAATATTGATGTTACGATTCCACACCAGTAGGGAGAGTACACTTCTGTGTGTGTTCCCCGTACTGCCAATAATAGAGGCGCCTAGAGTTGCAGCGTCTCTAGATTTGCCCGTTGTAAACGCATTCTGGGCCTCCGATGGACTCTGCCAGGTGTGAGGGATGATCTGATGTATGTTTATATTGATGGTAATTTCCATGTTTTTAAGCAGAAATGGCTAATTGGTCTGAAATCCTTCGCCTAAGTGTAAGATGCTTTCCCTCTTTTGGGATGAAGACGATCTTATACGCTGCCCGCAGCGCATGAACATGCGACAGTTGCAAACAGGCTCCGAAGATTGGCAAGTGCTGTTGCATAAATGTATCGATGTTCACCAGAAGTCCGCTAAAAATTATAAGTAATTTCATCCAGTGATCTTAACCACGCATTGTTTGTGATGTCGTGTGATCGGGATATCGGTGATGCTCGGCAGCCTGGAAAATGTGTTTCCATAAGGGCCTCTAGGGAAACCTGTGGTTTTCACAATCAACCGCTTAAGTCGTAAAATCAATATTTTCAGTGGAGACAAAATACATATTTTTAGCATTTTTGACTACAATAAATTTTTTTTTTTTAGAATTTTTTACAATAAATATTAATGATATAAAATGAATAAAATAACGCAAATTTGTATGAATAATAAATAAGTGAGAGTAATATAAAAGCGAACTAAAAAAGAACTAAAGTAAAGTGGAAACAGCTAACTTTTGGTATTTAGATATTACAATTTTTATCGTGGGATATGGGGTATACTATTTTGATATCCTCCAAGAAAGGACGGAATACTTGATTTGCCGTTCCGTTTGTAATTATCAGAGATCCTATAAGAAATATGATTCTCTGCAATTGGCATCAAAAGCAATCCCCCCCCCCCGGATTTTTTGCATGATTTTAAAGATGTGGCGCCAATACACCGTAGAGGGTATTGTTTTCAAATTGTTACGAGTATATCTTCGAACACAGTAAAGACATTTAGACTCGCAAAGATTCGATCGAGAAGTGATCACTACTATACATACCTGAAAATATGTCCATCTACGACCATGCATTAAAATGCAAGGGGTTGAAATGACAGCGGTTTGAACATTTTTTGATTGGTGGTCGGGGATACTGGGTACAATTGCTAAGGTCTGAACCAGTGGGCATGAAATGATCTAAGGAATACGTTGCTTAAATTTGTCCAGTTGTAAATGAATAACACTGTATTTTTGAATTGTTTTTTTGCAAAACCATTTTTTTAAATCTTTATTAGTGTAAAAATTAGCATTATCAAAAATATTTTCAAAAAAGTGTGTGTCATTTCAAAAAACAAATGGCACCGAGGGAAAAGATAACTTTTTTGAACATTTGCTTAATTTTTAACGGACATAGTTGCTGCACGTTTCGGCCCATGTGACCCATATGGTCAACACGAACGATACTAGACAATTTGGACATATGGGTTCTGAAGTGAATGCAAATTTTAGTACAAATCCAAATATGGACTTATTTCAAAGGATTGACTGAGACCAAGTCCAGGCTCATGGAGACCAAAGGGGCCCAAAAAGATCTTTTATGAGCAAAAAAAAAAGGAACCACCAATACATATGGCCATGTGGGTACTCACATAAAGCCGATGCCTCTACTTATTTTGAAGATTTAGGTGGGATTGAGTTCGGACTCGTGGACACAAGGGGTCAGAAAAAATAATTCAGTTAACGGTTAATCTTAAGTCCTAAAACATAATCAAGCTTTTTATCAAAACATGGTTTCTTGTCGACTTTAAAAAAACATGTTGCAACACCAAAGGAGTATTTCCTAAGTTCCAATATTCTGAAAGTATGGATCTAATCAATTTCTTTTTAATGTTCTATGAAAATGGCACTCGAATGTTGGTTTTTGTTTGATAAATATTACTTTACCATGAATAAACAAAAGTAAGTGCCTTTTATATGTTTTCCTAGTTGTTGAGTTTTATATTTTGAAGTGCACAAACTAAAGTTAATGTAAAGTCAAACATCGTATAACATTTCTTTGTCTATCTATTTTTAAAAGTAAGGTAGAAAGTAAAAGTGCCATATACTGGTAAATCGAATGTTTGTATTTCTAGGCAAATCCGCAAAATTTTGTTTGTAGTTTGCAGAAGTTAGTAGCTTATGACACTAATATTGATAATGTGGTTTGGAACCAAACTTCGATTAGTACGCATTGCGTGAGGATTATGCAGACGATGACTCTTGCGGTAATACAGTATCTATTGCAACATAATTTAACAAATATCTTTCCTATTTCGATAATTTGGCGAACTCTGGGCTTATAAATTTTAAATATTTTATTTTAAAAGTTCTATTCGTTCCTTTCGTGTTAAATTGGATAATAATCACTAAAGTGTTTATTACATAGTTTAATGATATAGTAGGGTAATATACTTAATTAAGACTTAAAGTTGACTTTTCGACTATTGCAAAAAGACAACTTTTTTCTTCAATACTTTGGAATAAAAAACAAGTTTTCATTGAAATAAAAACTTTTATTTAAGAAAGTAAGATTAATTATAAACAAATAAACACATAATATTCATGTTTTAATAACTTTTAAAACAAAGCTTATTTTTTAAAGCGTACATTTACCACATGTCTGCTTCAAATGATCTCAAAAAGATAATCATATTTAAATTTTTCTTCGCTATCATTGCAATATTAGGGTACTCACTTTCCATTGTTCTCCATATAAGTATTGGACCATTTTTGTTTAACGACAAACTGGCGGTGTCTTCAGATTGTACTTTCATTGTAATGGAAAACCTTCGTCATCATTATTGCTATTTTCGCGCCTAGTACTTACACTCAAGTCAGGGAACCCCCATTTGTTATCCCTTTCGGTGGCCTTGGAACCAACAATTTCTTCGGCCTCATCAACATCGGGTAAATGGGCATCAATAGGTATTCGAGAATTTCTGATTCCTTGCTCAGCAGTATGAATATAATTTCAGGGTTAGTATACTTACCGACCTAACAACATTGTAAACCTAGAACATTGTTGAAGGCATAAGTATTTAACCTCGGCATACAATAAAATAAAACTTAGTATAGTTATGACAATTACAAATAATTGAATTTAAAATAAAAAAGTCGACATGAAAAAGTCAACTTTTAGACTTTTTTAAAAACCAAAAGTCGACTTGCCGACTGACTTTTCATACGCAAAAGTCGATTGATCGATTAGTCGAAAATCGAGTTATACAACACTTTGGTATAGGCTATCCAGTATATTCGTAAATATCATAATATTTGTGCTTTTTATTGTTCAATTTGAGCTGTGTTTTACCAGAACAAAACATTTTTGTTAATTTAAGCTTTAATTGTTTGTAGCTTAATTTGTGCATTCGTTTTATTTTCCTCATTATTTTTGTGGATATGGAGTGGAGTGTTGCCACTGTTTTTTTGTTTTTCCCCTCTAATCTTTATTGTGTAATATTTTGTGTAGTATACACAATTGCAACTGCTTGTGCGTTTATTAATAATAAATTTGTTAATGAAATTGTTTACATAATGTTTTACTCTCTTATTGGATGTAAAACGAGTATAACATCTAATGAGAGAGTATAACATCTAACGAGAGAATGATTGGCTGCTGGGTTTGTTGGTTTGGTCCAGAAAAATGGCATCAGATGGTGTTGCCCGCGGTGTAGATGAATTGAATATTCTAAATTATATAGTACATATCCGGACTTGGATAAGTTTGTATAACACATCTGTGGCTTCTAAAATTGAACAGGTAAATGTATTGCCGATGGATGTAGGACCGTCTTGTGGAGAAGATTTCATTTCTAGTGTTATTGAGCAAGTTGTTGATCTTGCTGTTAAAAAACCGATAGAGCCACCGAGTTAAATTTCAGCATTGAAAGTGAACCTGTGAACGACATAAGTTGTCCAGCTAATGTAATAAGAGTGTTTTTTAGGGCGGGTCGATTAAAGAAATCGCCCAAGTGACAGATGTGGGTTTTTAGCCATTGAAGGGAGTTTTTCTCCTACTTCGTTAGGCGTTCGGCAGATTTAGCACTAAGCCAATTTATTGCTTTATGTGCGAAACGCCTGGTGACAAAAGACCTGTTGGAAGAATTTTTGTATTGTTGGGGTTCTGACGTAGAGGGCGAATGAGTGAGATGTTTTAAAGCGCACTGAATCATTCTTCGTATGCTCTTGCACGATATTGGACATGTAGAAAATTGTTTAAGCGGTAGACTAAGTCCTTACCAGTACCTGCAGCAGGTGTTTTGACCGCATTAGATCCCATCTGGATTTTGTGATGTCAGCATGATTGAGTGATATTATTTTAACATTTGGAGACTTTAACTTATCTTCTGTATTATGGCACATGTTGCCGGATTCTAAGGCTCTTGCTCCTCTAATTAACAGCGATTGGTCCACTAATGTTGCTAGACTAGTGGCAAAAATTAATTTGTCTCAGATTAATAATATTCTCAACCTGAATGGGAGGATTCTTGATTTGATTTTGACCAATGAAACACTTTCATTTCTAGTTATGAGAATGCATCCTATTTCTACTCCGGAGGACAACCACTATCCCACTATATGGATTTCATTTTCAGTAAAATTACCTCCATTCATTACCAATCTCCATCTCGACGTCCTTCCGCTGATTCTTTTAGATTTAGCTTCAAACGTTGTGACTTTCGTAGACTTAATTCTCTTTTATTATCTGTCGATTGGAAGACTGCGAGGGCTGCTATATATATTTCTGGCCTGTTAATATAAATGCGAATATTTATCATCAAAAATGGTTTTATTGTTTTTCAAAGTATTCTCCAGCATGATTTATACACTTTTGCATGCGCTCAAACCAATTGTCGAAGCACTTTTTCCACTCCGATTGAGTACATTCAAAACATGGGTTTCCTGGCCTTTATAGGCCTCAGCAGCATCTTCTGCATCGTTGACTACGCATTTTTTTTCTTGGTGTGCGGGAATAAAAAGTAGTCATTGGGTGCCAAGTCAGGGCTGTACGGCGGATGACCCATCAATTTGACGTTTGGCCGGTCATGGTGCACAATGATTCGTCTTCTCTTGTTCGTGTTTCGAATTTCTCCGGAGACTTCAAGCAAACAAATTGTGATGTACCACTCAGAATTGACTACTACTTTTTTCAAAATTTCTTTGAGCGATTGTCATATTGTGCGGGATCCAACGAGAACAAACCATTTTTACGGTCAGGTGTTCATGCAATATCGAATGTATGCTGGTGGAAGAAATTCCCAAGGTTGCCTCTATCTCACGGTATGCCTCATGACGATCTTGCATTATTAGTTCACGCACGGCATCAATCTTCTCTGGCACAACGGCCATTTTGGACGACCTACACTACCTTCGTCTTTGAGGGGGCGCCGGCCACGATTAAATTCATTAAACCAGTTTTTCACAGTGCTAGAATGCTAGGATAGTGCTTAATCGCCATACAAAGATTTAAGTTCATCGATGCACTCTTGGCGTGATAATCCACGTCGAAAGTTGTGAAAAATGATCGCACGAAAATGTTCGAGAGTTAATTCCATTTTTTGCCAAATAGATTTTTTCAAGGCACTGTAAACAACACAAATGATGGTCGTACGTCAAAACGTTCTGAGCACGTTTATGCTAAAAATGTCAAACTTTCCAATAGAAATGTCAGATGGCGCCAAGACCAGAAATATATATAGCAACCCTCGTATCTGCAGTTGTAGTACTATTGCTATGGAACCCATTGTAGTAGAAAAAATTATGCCTTGGGCATGCATAAAGTTATGTAGATTAAAAAAAAACATAAAGAGTAAATCATTTAAAAGATACAAAAGAACTGGTCTAACTGCTGATCGTGGTAGATATTCCTTGGCGAAGCTTTAAATCTTACTTGTCAAAAATATGGGACAATTTTAAAAAGAACCCTAAATCATTTTACAGTTTTGTTAATTTAAAACGTCGAATATCTTCTAAGCTATCGAAAATAAGATTTAATGGTGTTGAGTTCTCAAACGATCAGTCAATTCAAAATTGTTTTGCTGACTTTTTCGAAAATAAATATTCTTTACGTTCGTTTAACCCTGCAATTCCGTACCCTTACTTCAGTAAATCAGATAGTTCCCCCTATTTTAGATTTTTCACTAATTGAATTAAATATTCCGAATCCCGTGTCTTACCCTTATTCTATTATTTAATTCATCATTAAATTGGGGTACTTTCCTGATTTATTGAAAATGTCTTACTTGTTAAATCTGAAACCACTTCATAAATCGAACTATAGAGGAATTGCTAAATTAAGCACAATTCCTAACTATTCAAGTTAAACATAATTGGATTTTATAATAATTTCATAAACTGCTTGTTCCCTTATCTCATTGGAAGGAAACAGGTAGTTTTTTTTGAGAAAAGTCTCTCCAGATCCCACAGGGTAGCCACCTTTAACCAATTCTTTCTTTACTACTCATTAACGACTTGCCCCATTCTATTATCAGCTTTAATTTACTGTTTGCAGACGACGTGTAATTATTTTCTTTTAATGCTAGCCTTGCGGACTGTCACATACTGCAGGATGATGTGGACAGATTTTTTTTTTTTCGAACGTTCCCATCTCCGGCACTCATACCCGCCCCTGCCGACCGAGGGGGCCACATCCCCATGACGTAGGGACATCGTACACATTATGAACCGATCCATAACGGAGAGATGGCAACAAATAACATCATTCGAAGATTAGCTACAGACACAAGTCAACAGCCAACCGGTAAAATACCACATAAACAAATCTAAACTAATATAGAGAATTTAAATAGGCATAATGTACCCACCACCATAATCTTTAAATATCAATAATAATACCCAACACCAAAAAACAATAAGAATTAATACTTAAAGCTAGAATCTAGTATCTACTAATAATATTATACAGAATGTGAGTTTAAATGAAAGATAATAATAGATTTCAATGCATCGAAGCTTAAGGAAAAATCTATTAATTGAAATAAGGAATTGAAGTCGGCACACATTCTACGAATTGGATCACCACATGCGTAATTGTATCGTTGAAAATCCAAGTGTAAAAACTTATAGTGTCTCGAAGGTCTTAACGGGACATTAATATAAATTCTTGATATTAAAAAGTCCGACGGAACAGCCCCCCGAATAATTTTATATATCATCATAGTATTCATCATTGTTCGCCTACTCTTTAATGTGGGCAATTTAATGAGATTTAACCTACTGGTATAGGATGGTAGTTCATAACCAGAAGACCAGTTAAGATTCCTTAAGCAGAAAAGTAGAAATTGCTTTTGCACAGATTCAATTTTGTTTACGTAAGAATCATATTGGGGATCCCATACCACCGAGCCGTATTCCAAAATTGGTGTCACAAGTGAGGTAAACAGCTGTTTCGTAGTATACGGGTCAGTAAACTCTTTTGCCCAACGTTTCATAAAGAAAAGAACGCCATATGCTTTATTTACCATTGTAATAATATGATTATTGAAATTTAACTTTCTGTCCATCATAAAACCAAGATCAATAAATAAATCGACAGATGCCAATTCAATGCCACATAAGTTATATTTTGAGGGCAACATTTTAGATCTGAAGATTCCTGGTATGAATTTAATTTTATGGAATTGAACTTAAAAAAGTGTAAGCACTAGAAGTACTAGAAGTAGATTGTTGGCTACTAAATTTTATTTTATGTGGCTCTGAATTGACATCAGTTGATTCATTCATTGATCTTGGTTTTATGCTGGACATAAATTTAAATTTTAATAACCATATTATTATTACTACGACAAATAAAGCGTGTGGTGTCTTTTATTTTATGAAACGCTGGACAAAAGAGTTTACTGATTCATATACATACTACGAAACAGCTTTTATTTCTCTAGTCAGGCCAATTTTAGAATATGGATCAGTGGTTTGGGCTACCTAATACGATTATTATGTGAACAAAATTGAATCAGTGCAGAAACAACAACAACAGTTTTGCTTGAGGTCTACATTGGAATACGGGCTATGGACTCCCTTCTTACAACAGCAGTTTAAATCTTATTAAATTGCCCTCATTGAAGCTTAGGCGAACTATGATGAAAGCGATGATGGTGTATTATTAATTATCCGTGGGGTTGTGGCATCTGAATGTTTGATGTAAAAAATCTCTTTTAACGTCCCATTTAGAGCTTCTAGATACTACCAGTTTTAACACTTGAATTTCCAAAGGTCAAATTATCCATGTATGGATCCATTTAGTAGAATGTGTGCTGACTTTTATTCGTTATATCATTTTATTGATTTCTCCTTAGGGTTTAATGCATTAAAAACTATATTTTTTATTAAACTGATTGTCGTCATTACAATTTAGGCTACCTGCTAAGTACAAATTTCCTAATTGATAACTTCTAGTGTTTCTTATAATTTTTAATTGTTTCTAATATTGTAAAAAGCAAAGTTGGTGGTTATACTTTAAGTTTGTATCGTATACTAATAGTTTTTCCAATTTTTTAACTGGTTTTGGTTTCTTAAATTTTACTATGGTGGCGGTTATATTAAAGTTTGTGTGCAATTTCTAGTGATTATTATAATTTTTTGTACCGATTGGCTGTCGATGAATATCTGTAGCTAATTTACATATGTATATGTGACGCGCAAAATAGAAAGGGACCTAAGGGTAAAAACCAGTTTTGTTCAGGAAAGATTTGAACGTTTTAAATACGTGTATCTTTGTTGTACCTTCACTTTCAAAAAAAATCTCAAAATTTTTATAACTATGAATGTAAATTCTTTGGAAATTTTATAGTTTTTTTGGCCTTTATGAAATATTCACCTGTAGTAAGTTAAAACGAAGGCTTAAGAAAAAAGTGCACACAAAAGCTTAACTATTACAGTTAATTACGTTTTTTAATCAACCAACGCCCAAGGACAACGTTAAATGTATGTAAATCGAAAATACATGGTGTCCGTCGGTATACTACTTTGTTTGTTTATAATTTTTGATTAATTGAAAGAGAATGGATCTTATATTAATAAATGTTTTTTAACGTCGGCAATTATGTATGGAATATAATATCAGATAAATGTCGGCCTCTATTCTCACACATTTCACGCGGTATTTTACTAATTTCATCCCGAATATTTTGTTTGAGTTGGGTTGGGCAGTTTGCATAAACCTTGCTTTTGAGATATCCCCACAACCAGAAGTCCGAAGCAGTCAAATCAGGCGACCGTGCAGGCCAATCAACATCATTTCTTGAAATAACTGGTTGTGGAAAGAGGTCTCGTAGTAATTCCATTGTAATCCTGGCTGTATGCGATGTGGCACCGTCTTGGTGATACCACGTGTTAATCAAGCCCAAAGCATGTAAACTCTAAATAGGACGCGCATATAATTTACCCACACATATAATTTACGAGCCAACTTTTCAAACTAGGTGGAAGGTACTTGTCCTCGAATAAAATCGCGTTATTACCTGTGTTGTTGTTGTTGTAACAACAATATATTTATTTTGAAGTCTTGTTCGTCTATAGGGGATCTGCTTCGATATCCAGGTGGAGGAAACGCGCCATTTGAACTGGATGCATCCACAGAGACCTGGGGGTCAGCTCAGTGGGCATCCACAGAGACCTGGGGGTCATCTGAGTGGGTTTGGCCGGACAAATGAAGAGGTGCAGCACATCATGTGGTTACTGATGGCAGGCGGGACAGATGTCCGAAACGTTAGCATCAATTCGTACCCAGTAAGAATTAAAGCGGCTGCACCATCCAGCTCTCATCTCCGCCAGAAACACGCGCCGAGGTAGTACCTTCTCCTCAGGTGAAATCGCCGGGGGATGCTCCACTAGCACTACATTCACACGGTAGCTGGATACTGCTGCTGCGACTTCATCAGCGTGAATGTTGTGCAGGTCTGAACAACAATCATTATGATAGTTTCGATGATCTAAAGGTTCACTTTTATACCGCTGGACCTGATCTGCCTGGGCGGAGGCATCCTGTCCAAGAGATGGTGGTTAGGATGACTGCTGCGAAAGCACCCTAGTAGGTATTGTTTGGAAAGCAGGAAATTGTGTCTGCGCAGGGTAAGGACCTTCGTCTCCTCATGTAGATGGTCCTCAAAAGACATAAGTTCTGAGGGCGGCATTCTGGCAAGTCGGCATTTTCTTCCACTGCGTCGTACTTACGTTCGCCGACCATACAGGTGCTGCGTAGTTTGCTACAGACCGACCTATCGCTTTGTAAGAGGTCAACAAGGTTTCTTTGTCGGTTCCCCAAGTACTGCCGGCAAGTGACTTGAGGACCTTGTGTCTACTTTTAAGTTTATCGCAGATAGCTGTGCATGTGCAGGGGATCGAAAAATGCTGTCCAATGTGACCCTAAGGATTTTGGGGTAGTTGGTAGTCGGGATGTTGACGTCATCGACTTTCTCATTAAGTGACATCCGCACCTCTGCGGTCCATGCAGTAAACAGTGTGGCTGATGAAGTGAAAAAGCGTGCTAAGTCAGTGAGGTAAGAGTTTATTTTCTCGCATATGTCATCCACTTTAGGTCGTGACACCAGAATTGTGAAATCGTCAGCGTACGACACAATTTCAACGCCGTCTGGTGGTGCAGGAAGTTTAGAGAGGTAGAGGTTAAACAGAGCCGGTTAAAATAACACGCGCACCGCTTCGGATCTGTCACTGTTTTATCACCGAACGTGACAGCTGTCCGATCATCCTTCCAGGGTTAGAGAGCGATTTGACCGTTTTCCACTACTTACCAATTGCGGAACTCAAATTGCACTGCTTTAATTAGTCTTGCCATTTGTTCCGCTTATATTCGTTGACCAACCTACTGATCTCAGAGTTGAGATCACTAATTCTATGGTCAGTAGGGTTGGAGCGACGAATGTCATCACGCTCGTCTACGAGTCCCGCTTACTCTGCTGGGAAGTTTGGTCGTACTTCGGTTATTCCACCAGCGGGGATATGGCGAGCGGATGCTGCGTTAATGATGGCCCGGAACTTTTTCTCGGCTACCCGAACATCCGACGGAATAGCTAGATTATTAAAGCTGCGGTTGGTGGCTTCTCTGATGGCCTCCCAATCACCTTTTTTTGATTGAGAAACGTACGGCGTTCAGAGGTTATGAAGTCGGATGGTCTATTTATGGAGAGAATTGTGGGATGGTGGTCCGATCCTAGTGAGATGACGGGTTGCCAGGTGACGTCGTTGATCAGGCCAGGCGATGCCATAGTGATGTATGGCGAGCTATGGCAATCGCCTTTAATCCGCGTGGGGGCGTCCTCATTCACTGTGCAGAACGTAGAGCGATCAATTTGCTCTGCCAAAGCTCTCTGGTCGTTGTCTAGGAGAGAATGCCACAGTTCGTGGTGAGCATTAAAGTCTCGTAGGACCATGCGGTTATTGCCTTGTAGCAGATTGCTAATGTCAGGCAAATAACCCGGGGCACAGCTACCAACCGGCGGGATGTATACGTTATACAGCTCTATCTCGGCAGTTTCAGAGTTGACTGCTACTCTAGAGTCTCTAGAGTCAAGCTCAGGCGAAATAGGTCTGTACTGCACAGAATGGTGTAACAGGAAAGCAAGTCCCCCACCTCCACTTCATAAATTCATAAATTCTATGACCTCACTGATTTTGTTGCGTAGGCCATTACAATAAAATTGCAAAATTGATGCACTGTCAGGAGTGGCAACAGCAATCTGTGGTGTAAGATGCTGTATATGCTGTTGCGAGGGCGACTGCGGGGGAGTCTCGTAGTTGGATGATGATGATGACGACAACGACGACGAAAATGTAGACGGCGATGCTGGCACCAAATCCAGAGACCCACTGCTAACTTCGCCCGCTTCGCTATACTCCCTGATGTGGTTCAGACCTGAACAGCTCCTGAAGAGCACTCACTCCATGCAACGATTTCTCCTTACAGACGTAGCACGATGGTGTATACGGTTCTAATAAACCGATCAGATAAAAGGTCCGGGGTTTTGTTCAATCCCGGCTTGGACGAGTAGTATTCGGAGCAGGCATTCGAACCGGCAGTCGAGGGATTGAGGGCTTACCAGTGTTAAGGGTCCTGGTGAGGTCAAGAGCTATGAGGACCGTCTTGTTGTTAAGCCCTTGGTCGAAAAATTGTTGCTTCGGTATCGTCGCTGGCTTATATACGTATACCCTTCTTTCAAATAACTCAAGAGAAACCAGTCTTGTGCTGTTAAATCCGCTGAACGTGGGGCCATTTAAAATCGCTTCTGCGCAAAATAATGCGTTCGCCAAAAAGGGTCCCCTGATCGCTGTTCTGTTGTGTAGTGTTTCATTTCAAATTCCCCACGTTTTTCACAAAATTCTGAACTAAAAATAAAAAATATAAATACATTTAAAAAGTTATTAAACATTCAAAGCACAACGGTAGTTTTGGACATAAGGCATGCCTGCACTGATATGTGTCCGAGACGTAACGTCAGGTTTTATTAGATTGTGATAAAAAACTTGAGGAAATGTTCATCGGCAAGAACAGATTTGAATAGCAATATCTGACACACTTCTCGAAATTTTGAAAATTTATCAACTAAGATGAAACTCATTTACAAATCATGGAGCGTAACGAAGTTATTTGTTTTCTAATATCTTAGAACGTACTTTTTTAAATAACATGCTAGATTGTCCAAAACGGGTTATTTTAAAATTAAAATAATAGGTTTAATCGAAAAATCAGTTTTTGAAAACCCGGGTTTGGATAGTATTTTCTCGTAAAACCGGTTATTTTTATTATAACAACAATTGAGCATGTTCCAGTCGGATGAGACCTCTTACATACAGGGTGATTCCTTCTCGACTGGACAAATTTCACCAGCGTATTCCTTGACTCATTTCATAAATATATGTCCATCTACCACCATGCCCGAAAATAGAAGGGGCCAAAATCGCATGGTGGTCGGAGGGTACTAGCTAAGTTTTGAACAATGATAAAACCTAGCATACAATACAAACTTTAATATGTATAACAACCTCACTTATTAAACTAATTTAAAAGGAAGGAAAAACTATAAGTAAACAATTTGCATATGAAATGTTGTTAGAATTATGAAAAGTTGTTAGAATTCTTATGAAGACAACGAATTTAAATAAAAGATAATAAGAGATTTTAATGCATTAAACTTAAGAAGAAGTCATTTCAATGATATAACGAGTTTAAATCAGCACACATTCTAGAAATGGATCACCACATTTGGAAATCCAAACCTAAACTAGACGGTTTAAATGCGACGATGTTTTTATTTAAAATTCAGAAGCCACAACCCACGGATAATCAATCGTATTCATCATAGTTCGCCATAGTTCTTCTATCAGGTAATTTAATAAGATTTGAACTGTAATTGTAAGAAGGAAGTTTATAACCAGTATTCCAATAACGATTTTTTAAGCAGAATAGCCAAAATTTGTACTGCAGTTACTAAAACCACTGAAAAATAAACTTTTTTGCCCAAAATAAAATCACAGGGATCTGTATTAGGACCGTTTATGTTTATTTTATATGTCAACGACATGGCAAACTCGATTGTTGCTCATAGCAGTACATCCTTTTTCTATGCTGATAATATTCATATAGTTTTTAAAAGTGATTCGTTTAATTCCTTGGAAACAATAGTTAATTCTACTTTAGAAACTATTCATGTATGGCTACAAAACAACAATCTTTGTATTAATACTAACAAGAGCAAAGCGTTGCTTTTTCGTTCTATACAGAATGACCAGAATAGCATTGTTTTTAATATTAATAACACACCAATTGAAATTGTAGATGAGATGAAGCGTCTTGGAGTTATTATTGATGGTCATCTTGATTTCTCAAGCTATATTAATTCTTTATTTTCAAAAGTATTCTTCTTGGTGCGACGGTTACATTCTACAAACTTATATTTGCCTAGGTTTATTAAACGAAGGGTAGCCTATGCCTCATTATTTTCTCAAATAAACTATTGTATTGAAGTTGTGTCTGGTACTTCTTCAGGCAATATTGATAAAATTGAGCGTATTCTTAAAACGATTGTTAGGTATGTATATGGACTTCGTCGTTTTGATCACATCTCTGAGAATGTTATACAGTTTTTAGGGTCTCCATTTAAAATTTTTATTGATCATCGCATCATTCAATCTTTTTATAAATTAATTGTTTCAAATTCACCGCCAGGGTTACGAAATGAGTTTGTATTTAGCAGATCTGTAAGAAATCCGCAACTGTTAATACCGCGCATTGCTACGTCCATGTATGAAAAGTCATTTGTCGTAAGAGTTGCCAGAATTTGGAACCATCTTCCAATGTGTTTGCGAACTTTTTCCTATTCAAACTATGTTTTTCGGCAGAAGTTTTTGGAGTACACGTTATCTATTCTTTCCTAGGACGTTTTTTTCTTATTTCTTCGTTGTTAGCGGGCCCACTAATTGTTACCAATATTGTTTATATTTACATATCGGCTGGGGAGCCTTTATTGGGATAAGTTAGTTAATATTAGTATTGTTAAATTGAATTTTATTATGTACAACTAGATTGTAAAAACTGTAATTGAATACACTTGTACTATGTAATATAGATTAATTGGCCTTATAGGCTTTGTATATTACAATGAAATAAAAAAATAAATAAATAAATATATTTAGAACAGAAAGAGCAATAATGGGATTTTCAGACAGTCTGCTTCTAATTTTTTTCACATACTGCCCAGTGGTATTTAATATTCTTTCACTTTCATTGATGATGGCCTTATTGTCAGAAGATTTAAATAAATTGGTTACGTTCAGAGATGGGCATATTGCACTAGAATGTGTCTATCATTAATGGTAGTGCTATTACTCGTAAAATATCACTACCACTAAATGGTTAGTGTTAGTGAAACATCATATTGCACTAACACTAACCATTTAGTGGTACTAAAAAAATTGCACTACCACTAAATTTTAGTGGTATTTAAAAAAATGTGCACTCCCACTAAATTTTAGTGCAACATTGCACTAAATTTTAGTGGTAATGAAATTTTAATAGCACTACAACTAAATTTTAGTGTTAGTGCAATTATATAAGCACTATCACTAAATTTAGTGGTATTTGAAAAAAATGCACTACCACTAAATTTTAGTACAGCATTGTCATATTACCATAGTGATGTTAAGGTGCAGCGGTTCAGTTCAGCTCATGTTATAATTCAGCGACAAACAACTGATATTATACTTTTATATGTATAATATTATAGTGATTTTTACAGTTGCACTAAAATCTAGTGGCAGTGCAATTTTTTCAAATACCACTAAATTTAGTGATAGTGCTATTAAAAAATCACTTCCACTAAAATATAGTGATAGTGCTATTAAAATTTCACTACCACTAAAATTAAGTGGTAGTGCAATTTTTTTCAATACCACTAAAATTTAGTGGTCGTGAATTTTTTTTAATACCACTAAATGGTTAGTGGTAGTGCAATTTGATATTTCACTACCACTAACCATTTAGTGGTAGTGAAAAAATGCACTACCACTTGCTGTGCGTGAACTGATTAAGCAAGACCGACATGTGACATTGAGACATCCATGGGCATTAGTATGACAAACATCAATAAGATATTGCATGTTCATTTGGCCGTATAAAAATTTGTTCTCGTTGGATCCCACATAATTTGACGAAAGGTCAAAAAAGGCTCGTATAGATTGTGCAAAGATATGTTGAAGAAGTATAACTGCGGTATCTTAAAGGCAGTGTGTAACACTGTCACAGTGACGAATCATGAATACATGCATATGAACCCGAAACAAAACAGCAATCGACCGTATGGGTCTTTCAAGACGAGCCAAATTCAACAAAAGTTGTTCGTGGAAGTACATCGAAGCAAATGATTGCGTTTTTGAAAAACAATAAGACCATTTCCAATGATAAATTACCACAAACCCAGCAATCAATCATTCTCTCGTTTCATGTTAAATTACAACCAAGGAGAGAGCAACTCATTAAAAAGTTAAATTTGAAGGATATTATTAATAATAAGGGGAAAATGTGTAATTTGTATACTACACAAGAGTTAACAAAATTATATAAGGAGACGGAGAAAAACCAAAACAGTGGCAACACTCTAATACCCACAAAACAAACGAGGATGATAAAACAAAATGCTGTTGTTGTTCTAAAAACACACAGCACAAATTCAACAATAAAAATCACAAATATCAAGATATTTATTAAGCCATTAGATAGCACTATATCACTAGAGTGGTAAAAAGCTAATTTTGGGCGTAGCGACAATACATTCTAAATTTGCAGAAAAGCTAAATGAAAGAGTTCTATGGACCCCTTGGACGGATTCTTAACTTACCCAGATTTTAAAAACAATCGTGTCTATTATGCACGCTAACGGATTTATCGCGGTTCGTAAAGACTCAATCCGCATTTATATCACTCCTAAGGAAAATGGTATTATGCAAACCGGATAATCTCTATTATCGACATGCAGTAAACTGTCGAATTGCCGTTTTGCAACACAAAAACAAACAAAAATGAATTCATCAAGTGGCTTTTTTTAATATATAGGGAAATCTTGGTACATGAAATGAAGTTCGAAAGACGGCTGTGAGTGTTTTCAAATAAGCAGATGCAATGGGAGCAGCAAGATTCTTGAATTCAAAATGAATTAATTTTAATTATTTCCACAGGTTTTAAGTTTATACGAGGGCGTATCAATTATCCCGTGACTTCGAATAATCCACAGTTTTTTTTTTGCAAAAAAAAAATATTTTTCAATATTATTTCGACATAATTATTGTTTAAACATTTGTTTAAACAATAATTTAATCGTTGGCGCTAATTCTCTTTTTAACGAGCCATTTAGTTTTGGAAATAGGAAATAGTCACTGGCGGCTAAATCCGGAGAATATGGCGGATGATGATCTACCAATTCGTAACCCAATTTATGCAATTTTGCCATTGAGACTGCACAAGTGTACAACTGTGCATTATCTTGACAAAAAAGAACTTTTTTCTTGACCACATTTGGTCGTTTTTTTTAAATCCTCGTTAAATCGATCCAATAAGTTGGCACAATATTCACCCTTTTTTGATTTTCCCTTTTGAATTGCATTTGAATTGCGGTTAAACAAACCAAACAATCCTTTGAAGTTGTCACACGATTACGTTTATGGTCAATAGAGAGCAATCGCGGCAGGCATCTTTCTTAAAAGCAACTGATCATGTAAAATCGAAACCATATGAAATGCGTATGCGTACTCTTCGATCGTCCAACACCATATCGTGGATTCTTTTGACGTTTTCGGATGTGTTGACCTCAATTGGCCGTCCAGAACCTTCAGCGTCATTTGTACTTGTGCGACCACAACGAATGTCAGTAAACTACTATTTTACATTGAAAAAAAAATCGATGGTGCAGAGTTTCTATAGTATTTATCAAGCTTTTCCTTGGTTTGATTGTCAGATTTGATTGACATGGATTTTTAACATTATCCGCGAGGCAGCTGGTAAAAGTACTTGATAGTACTTGATAGCATCAGTGTTTCATATAAATAACTACGAGGGAAGTTGGAACAGTCGCGGAATTATTGATATGCCCTCGTAGCTTCCATAGCAAGATAAAAAAATGTTTGTATTCGCAAAAAAAAAGTCGCCCACTCGCAAGAAAATTTAATTAATTATCTGATCCGCAACAATTTTCTGTCGGATATTAATCGGAAGTGAGTCGCATGCGGTATACATAATACGCATTTTCCGAATGCCACCTTACATACTACCAAAATAGTCAACTGCGGTATCAATCCGATCCGCAGGCATCCGTCGGCGTGCATAGTAGACTCGAATGTCACAGTTGGATTTCTGAGAAAGTTCGATTGTTATTTTGCATATTTGCATTTTTTTACGCATTTGGCCAATTATGAATACTCCGTCACCAATTTAAGCCAAATTTCAAAAAATCAGTTTATTTTTGACCCGCTGACTACATCCCATATGCTCATGTGGATGCCGTTTTTTCAGTTTCAAACTGGTCCAATTAAAAATGGCGTTCTAGAACAGTTGTATGTAAAAACGGGTGAGACCTTTGTACTGGGGCTGTATTAAACCTAAACCGATATATCCCAATTTTATCTGAAATGGTAACTAATCAATCGTTATGAACTTTAAAAAATGGCATCAAGATTTGATGAATTATGTGACTTCTAGAGCTAAACACATGAAATCGGTTGAACGTAAATATGTGCAGAAGCTATATTTAAATCTGAACCAATTTCCTTCAATCACATTAAAGATTATTCTTGTTCCAAAAACTATCTTGTAAAAATTTTATTAGGATTGGATATAATGTGTGGCTTTTAAAGGTAAAAACATAGAGCCGGCTAAACATATGTGTGGGAGCTATATCTAAATCAGAACCGAATTTCTTTAAATTGCAAAGCGCCCGTCCTTGGCTCAAAAAACTAACTTCTGCCAAATGTCATGAACAACAATTGCGACAAGCTTTAGATTTACAGCAGACGGACGGGTAATCTACCAGACAGACATCGTTAAATTGAGTCAGCTAGTGATTCTGAGGCCTTAATTGAATAACTAGCTTTAGATGGACAGCAGACTGACAGAAAGACGAATCGGCTTGTGATTCTGAGTCGATACGGAACTAGCTTTTAATACCCTATTCCACAGTGTGGTGCAGGGTACAAATATTTGTTCAGCCGGTAGCAAAAAGTTGAACGCAAAAGTCGATTGCTCCATTAAAAGTTAATTACGACTTTTTTTAATTTTTGCAAAAAAAAAGCCGATTGATTAGTCGACTAATCGATAATCGAAACCTAATATAGGGTCGTCATTTGCTTAGTAAAAAGGTAAGAACAATAACAAATTTGAATCAGAAATACAAGTGTACAGAAAGATGAGAAAAGATAACATATATTTTAACTGAATGCAGCCGAAGATACTTTTGGAGCTTTTGTTTCGAAAGCAGAAATACTTGTTAGCGTATTTACATTGACCTTCAAAATAAATGACGCTATTTTTCTTTATTGACACTTAATAGGTACCTTGACAATTAAAACATTACGAAGCAAGCATGGATTCTGAAGATTCACGTCCTGGATCGTCGGCGTCGACTTCTTCATCAAATTCTTCGCACAATTCCGGGCAATCTCTTACATATACCAATTCTAACGAAAAGCAGAAAAACGAAGAGGAAACTGCAGCTTCTTTGAGTCCCGCTAGCAGCTCTAGGAGTCAAAAATCTCAACGAACTAAGTCCAATGCCGGATCTCAGCGTTCCCAATCAAAATCCGATTCAGATTCATCATCATCATCTATGAGTGATAATGAAGACGATGCAAAATTCAGCAATGTTCAAGTTTTGCCTTCTCAAGGCACTGAAACAGAAAAGAACAATAATGACGAAAGGCACTCTTCCGAGTCACCTAGGCGCAGTACACGAGGATCAAGCACATCTTCAAATGCTAGCCGAAACAACAGCGAGGAACGTCACCATGCAACCTCGGAAATGAATCTAAGTCATGAAGACCTCAGTGACGTCAGTGATTTAGAAAGTGAAAAGCGTACATTTAATTATAACAACAGCAAACAGTCCATTGATGACGACAGCACGAGTGGTGTTGATGATACAGTGTCTAAAAATGAATTAAATAAAAACACGTATACCAACGAAGACACCAAATCTAATTCACCTGTAATGGATTTGCGTCAAAAACTCGAAAAGAAGAAAAATCATTTAAATGTGAGTATCAAAATCGTTTTGTTCAAACATCATAGGTGGGAAATGTCTGTAAAAAGTGAGCGCACTAAATCTTAGACAATATTATCCGTTTTTAAGCAAGCAAAAAATTCGGCTTTTAAATCCCGCAAAGGCGATCATTTTAAATCTTCATTAAAAAACGAATATTAAACATTCTAACATTTATCATTGCTACCTTTAGAACTTTATATCTGCTAAGGGAAATCCGCTCTTATTTCTTTTTGTTTATTATTTTTTGTCTGTAAATTTAATATTATCGAATCAAACGAAGCTATGGCTTGTTGAATTGATACCTGTTGATTTCCAATATGTTTCTATTTATCAAAAACTTCTGCTTCTCTTCAATAAAAACTTTTGCTTTTAATAAATAAAAATCATAATAAAACGATAAAGATTATTAATTTTCGCATGGAGGAGTTCAAGTCGGATTTTCCGCTAGTTATATAAAACGCATAAAATTTATTTACCTGATTAACACATGAATATTTCTGTATTTTTTTTAAGGAAATTGAGTATAATGTGTCGTTTATTGAAACTGAGGGTAAAACGTTAAATGGCAAAGGTGTTGTTGGAGAATCATTGGAAGATTTAGTAAAAACTCACGACGATGATGCTCTCGATTTTGAGGCTGAGGAAGGCGAATGTAATGATGTGAGCAAAGATGAGGAGAAATCGGAAGCTGAAAAGGAAACTGATAAAAAATTCGAGACTATAAATTCACCTAGACATGGTGATGGGGAGGAGTTGGAGGAGGGCGAAGTTTCAGACGAAGATGAAAAACGTCCGGAAGAAACAGAGCCAAAACCTGTTTGCAGATTTTACACTAGAGGACAATGTACGTGGGGAATGAGTTGCCGATTTCTACATCCTGGTGTAACTGATAAAGGAAATTATACAATGTTTGATCTGGTTAGGCCAGTTCCATTGCTTCAAGGTAGTGGGGTTACTGGGAATAGACCCTCGAATTATACCATGCATGCCGCTGATTATCACGACTATCGCACTGAACGACCTTCCTTACATCACCGAAGTGTTATCCCACATGCGGCCACTGTTTATACAGCAAATCATGAGACTCGCCCAGTAGCATCCGCGGATACACCAGTTGTGGTTGAAAGTGCTTGGGAGCGTGGTCTCCGCACTGCAAAAGAAATGATGAGAAAGGCTAACAAGAGAAAAGAACAAGATATGGACTTTGAGGATAAAAAAATGCATTTAACATTATCACCGGACGAGTTGGAAAAGGATCCGTATTACATAAAAGATAGACTGTCTCCAGCAGAGGTAAGTGATTCTATGAACGACAGGCAATATCAAAAAAAAAAACCAAATTTAAATAAAATAAAACATCTTATGCCCGAAAATATTAATTTGAGATACTCGTGATATTTGTTAATCTCTAGTTTTTATTAATATGTCGTTAAAAAATACTTCTTCTAAACGATAAGATTAGCATATACTTTAGAAAATTAATATACAAAACGCAGTCTTAAACAGTCTTAAATGGTTTATCGGTTCAAAATTCTTTATTCTCGAAGAGAAATATTGAATCTGAGATTAATTATTTCCAACAAAAAGCGATGCCTCTTTAAGTCGGCTTAAGATGTTTAAATGTATTGGCAGGTATTTATTCGAAAATCCATAGTAAAACTCTACTCTATTCAGTAAGTAATAACTTGATATTCAATTCAAACACACATACGTATATAATTACACAGTACAACAGCCAATATGGGGGGGGGGGTGAGAAATTCCAAGTCAGGGTGATGGATGGTACTAGGTCAGTATATTATTCGTATGTGCCAGTTTTTTTTTATGACCTTTTACATTTTTTCCTTATCTTGATGTTTTTTCGCTTAGTTGTAAAATGTTGGCAAAAACGTAGTTTGACATAACTCGAGAACGACTAGTTCGATTTTGCTGAAATAAATTGAGAAAAATTAATAATTACATTTTCTTTAATCCATTAATATACTGTTTCTCTACCAAATCAACATTTTTGCAATTAGAAATAAATTTATGAAGAAAATTTTGCCAAAAATTTTTTTTTTAAAACATAAATCCCAAACGGAAAAACGTGTAGAGTCTTATAACTTTCACGTAAAGTCACATAACCTATAAACAAAATGCGACATAGATCATAGAAATCGATTAACGCGTTCTGCTTTTATTTACAATTAAGTGCATGTATCCCATTTTGACAAGAATATTGATATATGTTTTTATTCAAAAAAGTGTCATTTATCGCCTTTTTTATAAATTTTCCCCAATAACTCCAGACTTCTGGCCATAAACTACTTAAAAAATAAAGTAAAAATTTTTATAATATTTTATTTTTATTTTATTTATTTATTTTAATAAATATTGCCTAGACTTTTTCGATGGTGGTTGTTCGGGACTAGTGGCATCGCATTCATCGCTGTCATCAGTTTCTGAACCACACATAATGTCAATGTGTGACTCCACTGCTGGCCCTTCTGCACCTGCTGAAAATTCTTTATCATCAGGATCATCCTTGTCTTGGCACACAAGCTTACTCCACCAGCAAATTTCCGCAAGTATTGCACTCGGCGAGTTTTTCCCTCTATATCTCATTTCAAATGGCATAGCAACTTGATGATAGCGTTCGCCTTGTTCATCAGATTCGGTAGCCAATTGTTTGCTGAAGTAGTCCAGATGATGATGTAAATAATGGATTTTCAAGGACATGTGGACACCAATTTCCGAGACCGATCTTACCATCCTTTCCCAACAATCCTTCTATAACTTCTTTGATTGCCTGCCATGCGTCTAATACAGCGTCAATCAAAATATTGTTGAATGCGCCACTTTTAATCAGCTTTCGTATATCTGGACCATTTAGTACGCCTGATTGGAAAAAATGAAGTTGTTAAGATGGAAAATCATGGGAAATGAATGTGATATTATAATTTACCTTCTTTAATTTTACTTTCGCTGAGTCTCTGGTAAATTAGTTTCAAACACAAGAAAACTTCATCTCTTTTGGCGACAGTTTTGATGAAATTCTTAACAATTCCAAGTTTAATATGCAGTGGAGGCAGCAATATCTTCTCCTTCGGCACTAGAGGCTCACGAATAATATTGGCCGTTTGTAACCTGCTGTGCTCTCTGAGTTTCCATCCGTGGCATGCATATTGGTCACCGGAAAATCGTGTGTCCCAATCGCACAAAAAGCACATATATTTTATATAGCCGCTTTGAAGGCCGCAAAGCATTGCTACAACTTTTAAATCGCAGCATAGGCGCCACATATGCTTGGCGTAGTTAACCATTTTTAAAATATTTTCCAGTGCATCATATGTTTCTGTACTATAGGCGATTGGAACTGAAGGTTTTTTATTGGTCTTATGCAGTAAAACCGCCTTCAAGCTGAGTTTTGAACTGTCAATAAATAGCCTCCAGTCATCTGCTTCATATTTTATTTACATTGCGTTCATCAATTTTCCTACATCCGGGCAATATGCAGAAGTTTTTTCATCATTCACAAGGAATAAAGTTTGGAGTGTTGCCTGACGACTTCGATAAGCTGTGACTTTCACACCGGGTGCCAAAAGATTGTTTGATTTCATAAAAGAAGCCAGTTCTTCTGATTTATGCTGTGTTAGTTCCAATTTGGCAACAATTGAATCAAGGCTATTTTGATTTACTAAAATAGGCTCATTGGACACCGATGGTTCGGGATTATATGAAGATACAATATCTGGGCTAGAAGCTTTTGGCACAGGAATGTGGTCCGAATGAGGCAATGGTGTTGCGGCACTTGCAACACCAACGTAATTATACGATTTTCTTATCCTTTTTGCGGCTCCTTTATTCGCATATGCATAGCAATTCAATGGATGTGACCTTCGCCAGGATTAGTCCAATTCATTGGGATACCGAATGGCATAGTTTCACGACTTCTATTTTTCCAATCCATTAGACGGTTGTAGCAGCTTTTACACACCACATTTGGTACCCAATTTTTGTTCAGTATAACATTTTGGTTGAAGTACATCTCGTATATTTGAACAAAAGCAGTACTGAAATTTCCCCTTTTTTATGTGTTGAGACATATTGACCACAGCAGTAGCAGAAGCTATTTATATCTGGCTTGCACAGTTCCATATTCTATTCACTTTTGTTCACTTAAAAAACTGGAGGGAAAATACTTGTTCTCTTCGCGTTCGTCGGCACTTGTTTAATGACAAAAAACGAACAATGAACACCTATTTATACTATTTCATTTTCATATTTTTCAATATTTTACCGACAGGTACTTATGAATTGGCGCATCTTGCAACGTTATAAAACATGACCACTCATGAATGTGGGTGGAATTCGTGTAAAAAAAGTCATGCAGGTAGCCAACAGAAAAAACAAAAATAATTACAAAAGTGCCCTTGCTTTTTTTCCTTTTAATTGTTCACGCACATTTATGACCGTTTTTTAGTTTGTTACAGCAACCATAAAAATGTAATAACCTTTTGTTTATTACTCTTTTTTTAATTCTGAGAATCATAAAAAAAGTCATCAACCTTTTTTCCAAGGAATTTTGAGCATATCTCGAGCAAATTTTTGAAATTCATACCTTTACTTAATTTTGAATAAAAGCAGAACGCGTTAATCGATTTCTATGATCTATGTCGCATTTTGTTTATAGGTTATGTGACTTTACGTGAAAGTTATAAGACTCTACACGTTTTTCCGTTTGGGATTTATATGTTTTTTTTTTGGCAAAATTTTCTTCATAAATTTATTTCTAATTGCAAAAATGTTGATTTGGTAGAGAAACAGTATATTAATGGATTAAAGAAAATGTAATTATTAATTTTTCTCAATTTATTTCAGCAAAATCGAACTAGTCGTTCTCGAGTTATGTCAAACTACGTTTTTGCCAACATTTTACAACTAAGCGAAAAAACATCAAGATAAGGAAAAAATGTAAAAGGTCATAAAAAAAACTGGCACATACGAACGCAAAACCCTTTGAGGGTTTTAATATACTGACCTAGTACCATCAGCCTGACTTGGAATTTCTCACCCCCCAGACCCCCAAAAATGTTCCACTGTGTTATTTTTACATTAATACTCGTCGTGTTACCCATATTAACAAATAGGTTACCTAGTGGAAATTTCACTTCGAATCGAAAGATGAATTTATTTTTAAGATTAAAATGATACGGTTCGGTCTCATTAACACTTGGGCCCAAAACGGTCATTATAGTCATAGGGGCCATATATGATTAATGTTATTTATAGTTATTCGTGGTAACCGTAAATAAGATTCGGTCGGTGTTAAAATGTTTAAAACTTAACTTACGCATTTAAAGCACAACTGCGATTATATCGTATTTATTTTAACGTCGTGATACTTGCTCTGCGCTATTTTCAAAGTTCTACTAGATTTTTGTCTAATATAATAAAAATTACACAGTGCAACAACCAAAATGCGAATGGGATAAAACCAATTGCAAATGAAAATTGACACTATCCATAACAAATCCTTCAAGGGTTTACTTTTGTTCAGTGCGATATTTTTTTTTACACGCATTTGAAGTTGGTGAATTTGGAACACTGCCTAATAACAAGAGAAGATTATTGAAAATTTAATAAAAATGATGCTTATTTATTTTTATTATCCTGAAAAGTTGTGGTATCTTACTTTTTTTGGGGTAGAGGAATTCGTTTTTGATATTTATTTTTATACAAAACTCCCGCTGCCATACAAGTGGTGCAATTTCTTGTAGATTTTCATAGAAGGTGTATTTATTATTATTTTTAGGCTGAGAAATCAATTCTTGATGTTGGCTTCATTGTAAAACATATTTCTAATTATATTATGAAGTACATTTGATTACTCTCTATTAGTTTCCATGGTTGAAGCAACTTGGCGAAAACGTCTACCTTGCTCATTTGTTTCGGTGAAAAGTTGGTGTTCATACCAATCTACTATATGGTGATGGAGAAAATGAGTTTTTAATGACATATTCACACCAAGTTCCTCAAAGACTTTCAAGGGACTTTTAACTCTTCGTGCACTATCTGCTTCTCGTTTTTTACCAAGAACATTTTTATTTAAGTCTTTAATTGCATTCCATGCAATTAATTGATTTTGATCTAAAGAATTATGAAAATCATTATTTTTCATCAATTTTCTAATGTCTGGACCATTATTTGCAATTGGTCTTAAAGAGTGCTCTGATTTCATAAATAACATGTTTCGTGGATAACATAATATTTGTGTATTTTATACCCTACACCACTCTGTAGAACATGGTACCATAAGTTAGTTTCATGGCAAATGTTTGTGACTAACAAAACTAAGCTAGACCCACATTTAACTGTACCGATGGACGTATAACCACCTGCCGATTTCCATTTAACGATGTCTGTCTATTCGCGTGTCCATCTAAAGCTTGTTTTCAAACTACACGTCGCAATTATTGTTCGATTTTCATTAAATTTAACAGAAGTTTTTAGCCAAGGGCGGACTATTGAAATTGAACAAAATCGGTTCAGATTAAGATATGTATGTTCATACGATATGTACGAGTATGTGTTTAGCTCAAGAAGCGACATCTTCCATCCAATCTTGATGCACCCTACATACCGCCCTTTTATTTTTTAGCCTTCGTTGTCATGTAAAGTCCGATCGTAACTAAATGACTGAGGTCAAATTCGAATAGTCCTCTATTATCACATTTCATTTTCATTTTTCATTTATTGATATTCAAAAAGTAACCGAGCCTTTAGGCCTTATATAGTTACAAAATTACTTCAAATTTGTTTAAAATATACAAAAAAAAACTTAAAGTAAGATTAATCTATTTTATATAAATAAGTATTAAGTTAAGCATACGTTAAATAATGTTTTTTTTTAATTATTTTATTTTATTTTGATATCCCAAATTACGCAAAAAAAAGGTATTAATGAACGACTACTAGTTAAGTTTCGTAGTGTAACAGCAGCATGAAAGTGCAACACACTAAGACTACTAGCCAATACTATTGTTTCAAATTAAATCAAAGACAAAGCAATACCCGTAGAAAACGCTTTTTTTTTTAATCATTTACAAATCATTATGTTTCACATGTTGAAATATTTTTTTCTTATAAGTATGGCAGGAGTAATTAAATGATCTGAGCGAGACAGGCAGACTATTAAAAATGCGAGCAACTCTTACGTGAAATGATCGACCTAAATCTGAATTCAATCGGGGAATTGTAAGCTGTGGATTTCTTCTGGACCTTCCAAACAGGAAAAATTTAACTACAAAGATTGGTGTCTGAAGTTTATACATCTTATAGAAGTGAAGTAAACTCCTTATTTTTGTAAACTCCAAAAAGCTACAATGCAAAAACCGATCAATGTACTCCGAAACGTGCCGCCGAATATTAAGAGAATATAAATACCTCACCACACGATTGAATGCTCGACGAATCTTATCCATGACCTGAGCCACTGCTCCAGAGTAAACTTCAATACAATACAGAAATATTGGCATAACAATCGCATGAACTATCCTAATTTTAATGTGTAGTGGAAGAGACAATTTCAAGTTGTACAACTTTCGCAAAGTAAAGTTAACTCTGGAAACCATGGAAACAGCATGGGCCTCAAACTTTAACTTATTATCAAGAGTAATACCAAGACATTGAACATTATCAACGAATTCGATTACACTATTTGATACAGACACTACAACATTGCTCTCCAAAGGACTGCCAAAGAACATTGCTTTCGTTTTATTCACATTGACTGTAAGTCCATTACTGGACAACCAAACAGCCAAATTAGATGTTACGAAATTAATATTACTCTGCAACACGTCCAAGAAGTCCGAGTTTCCCTTAAACAACAATTGAACATCATCAGCAAAAGCAAAAGGAACACAGGAGCTGGTTTCAACACTAACAAACATATCATTAATATACATTACAAACAAAAGCGGTCCAAGAACAGAACCCTGAGGAACTCCACTACTAACTGGAAGCAAGTCTGAGGAACAGCCATTTAAACATACATACTGTCTTCTATCAAACAAATAAGACTGCAAAAGCCTACACGCGGAACTTGAGAACCCATACGAAAAGTATAACTTCTCAATAAGCAGCGCATGATCCAATCGGTCAAATGCCTTCTCTAGATCAAGCGCTAGAAGAACGCAGCAACCACGATCAACAGTAAATTTTCTTATATTATCAGTCAGACCGATTAATGTGGAAGTTGTACTTCGATTATACCTGAAACCAGACTGACAATCATGGAGCATTGAAAAAGCATTGATCCTGGAGACCATTTGGACTTTGAGAATATGTTCTACTATCTTTGACAAAATTGGCATAATGGAAATCGGTCTATAATCTTCAGCATGTCGAGCATTTTTCTTTTTAATAGGAATAACTTTTCCAATTTTCCATAAGGCTGGGATGGAAGAAGTAGTGATAATTGTATTAATCAGGTGCAGCATATAATCACCAATGTACGGAAAAACAATATGTAAAAATTTGAGAGTGTAACCATCAAACCCAACAGCTTTTGACTTAATCTTACTAAAAGCCTCAGACATTTCACTAAAATTAATAGAATGAAAAGAAAATCCTCTAAGGTTATTACTCGGAAATAACGGGTGACTCCTATGGTTGTTCGACTGGTTAGAGGAAAAACAACAATTTAAATCAAAGACATCAACATCATGAACAACATTTTTACCTTTACCAACTCCGCTCTTGTTCAAAATTGACCATATTTCCTTACTCGACTTATTTAAGAATAGTTTGCTATGAGCGGAACGCTTATTTCTTCTAAAAATACTTTTTACTTTATTACGACACCTACAATATATGCGCCAATTATCAGCATTTCTGTTATGCAAATAAGCTTTGTAGGAGAGATCTCGTAAAGATAGATGATACCTTATTTCAGCACATTTGAACCAATCATCTCTTTTTGCGAATGTAAGTGGACGCCTTCTTACTGGAACAATAGAATGCAAAACATCAAGACTGCTATTTAAAACAGCCAACTGCTCATTCACATTGGATGTCAAAAAAATGTCCTCGAGGCTGCAAGCAGCCAGCGTATCTAACAATGTGTTGAAATTAATAGCATCATAATCTACATACTCGTAAAATTGCTGAGACGAGGCGGCTTGCAAGCTAAAAGAAGCAAATATGAAAGAATGGTGTGATATACCTGCGCAATAAAATTGAGCAGACAATTTCACAAGCTCAGGCATCGACACCAAAAAATAATCCAGTAGGGACGTGGTGTTATGAAAAACGTCATTGTGCGTAGGTCTCGAATTATGAACAACAGAAAGATTCAAACTGGCACAATAACTACGTACAGATGCAGACTCCTGCAAATTAAATAAATTTTTGTTAAAGTCTCCTATTATGACAACGTTGGAGTATCTAACAACTACATCTGAAATTTGCTCTACAAGGGCATCAAAATTGCCATGAGGAAGATATACAACCCCAACTAAAACTTTCAGATTATTAACGATTATTTCAACAAATAGACATTCAGCAATCCCATAAGAATTACCAACAAAAACAATTTTATGCTTTAGATTTTTTCCAACATAAAGAGCTACTCCCCCACCTCTCATGTCAGGACGATCATTTCGGTAAAATATGTACCCTGGAATGTCCAAAGCTGCAGTAGAAATATGTGGTTTCAGCCATGTCTCACTGACTCCAACAACGTTTAAATAACAGTCTTCTAAAATACTTCTAATTTCATTTATCTTTGAAGCGCTGCTATTTATTTTAAAGCTTTGACAATTGAAATGTCCTACATTAACACAATCCTTTAAATTTCGTAATTGGGATGATAAATAAGAGTTATTACTAACAACATCATCATAGTTATTGCCGTTCATTGTTACCGAACAAAAATAAATTAAATAACGCTTTACGCAAATTACCAGAAAAAAATTATTAATTAAAAAATAAAAAATCTACTAGCATGAACCAAGCTGATCTGCCAAATTCTTATAAATGCATCTTATGAGAAACAACAATAAAAATACAATCAGTTTGAAACTATTGCTACTGGCATCGTATTAGGACTGCCGACAACAGCATCTAGCAGATCGACACACTGATTGATGTCAAGTAATTTGTTAGAGCCATCTATGTGCGTTATAAAAGCCTTAGGCCTATCAGCATTCTGCAACTTAAATTTGTTTATCTTCTTCTCCTTCAATAACTTTCTGCAGATGTATAAGAGTTTTGAAGCGGCACGATTCAGATGGTCATTCAAATACACTCGGCTACGCACAGTTCCACCAACGACATCAGAGAGCAATAGAGGATCACTTTTGTGATAGTTCGCCATTATGCAATCTCTGGCATATATGGTGTTGAATTTGACTAGTACCGATTTACCTTGAGCAAAATAACAACAATGTTGTATGTCCTGCGGGCACAGATCAATGTTGCATAAAGACGCTATTTTAACAATAGGTTCTCGCAAATGCTTAATACCATCAGGCAATCCATTAACAATTATATCAGCGCGGTTCAGCCGCCTTCGCAATACATCGTTTTGAAAATCTAAGTCCTGGATAGTGCTACTATAAGTTTTTTCAAATTGATTGGAAACAGCGAAGCAATTGCGAACTTCCTCCTCCAACTTTTTGATTTTTTGGTTAAACTCATCACGTATAGACAGTATGACTTCGTCCATTTTTTCTGTGATGGCCTGCAAGTGTTTTTTCATCTCCTGCTTATACGTCTCATGCTGTTTTTCCATTAAAGTCTTAAACTCCCAAAAACCACCAAAGCCGCCACTAGAATTTAAACTGTCATCGCCTTGATTTGGTCTTCCACCTGAATCTTGTTTCTTTGTAAAACATTGAGGGCATTTGAATTGAAATAATTTATTTTTGTATAAAAATGAATGCTGCTCCTTGGTTACTTTTATGCAGGCAATGTGAAAAAATTCGTCACATACGCAGCAACCAATACTGTTTTGATTATTGGTAACATTACTCAGGCATTTTGGACATTTGTAGATTCGCTTATTGGTGGACATAGTTAAATGTGTGTCACAATATATTTACAGCCCAGGTTAATCAGATGTCTTAAACGTAGTAACAAGAAGATCACTAGAACGAACAAGCTGGGCAATATGTCGCGTTTGTTTTTGTTGTTTTCTTTGTTGACACACAAAAGCGCGGTTATGATACACACGTACAACGAATATCAGCACAGCCAAAGTTCACAGCACAACTTCAAAACAAAGCCAGTACCAGTAAATAAATCACTGATCACTTTGGAATCTTCCGAGGACAAAAAAAGCAATAGCAGGTCTGATACAGGCGATCTGTATACGATAAAACTCCAAACAAACAAAAACTAAAGGCGCCAACAAATAGTTTCTGCTTCTTCTTTGCTTTTTTTAACACAGAAACCTTGTTGTGTTATTTATATGCTTTTAATTCAATGTTTTTATAACTGGATTTATCAAGCAGACTTTAGCAAAACGTACAAATGCTATTAAGTGCATTAATAACTTCTACAATGATTTTTTTTATTAATATTTTTAATAATTTTTCCGGTAACACAAATTTCTCAACTATCCATAGCAGAGTTGCCAACGTTTTTCCAGAAATTCGGAAATTATTTTGCAAGCGCGATCGCCAGATTTGTCGGCACCCGACTTTTTTCTTTGGGGTTATTTGAAGGAGCAAGTATATGTGAACAAGTCCGAGACAATCCTTCAAATCAAGGCCTACATTGTTGCAGAAATTCGAACGTTACAGCCACAAACTTTGCAATGATGTTATGAAAAATACTCTAAAATGAGCCCATCATTGCGAAGCCGAAAACAGAGGTCATTTAAGTGGCATTATTTTTTCATACTTGGTGTAAAAAAATTTACATTTGGTATATGATATAATCTGAGCAAAAAAATTAATAAACGAAAAAGTTATTAAAGTTTTTAAACCAATGGTAACTTTTGGCCCACCCTGTAGATTTAGAGACAGGAAGTCAAAGTCCCGTTGAGTTAAACAAGGAGTTTCCTAGGGTGAAGTGAAATCCCCTGCTCTGTTTAACATCTCTAAAATTCCAACACCACCAGACGGTGTTGAAACTGTGTCCTACGCTGATGATTGCACAATTCTGGCGTCAGGACCTAAAGTGGATGACATATGCGAGAAAATAAACTATTGCCTCACTGACTTAGAAAGCTTGTCCACTGCGAGGAATATGAAAATATCCGCCTGCAAATCATCAGCTACACTGTTTACTCCGTGGACCGCAGAGTTGCGGTTGTCACTTAATGTGAAAGTCGATGACGTCACCATTCCGACTACCAACTACCCCGATCTTCTGCACATGCTATAGCTATCTGCGATAAGCTCAATAGTAGAAATAAGGTCCTCAAGTCACTTACCGTCAGTAATTGGGAGGGAAGCCGACAAAGAAACTACGCAGCGCCGGTGTGGTGTGGTGTGTGTGAGAAGGTTCCTCGACAAACGCGCGTTGTTCTGGCTCAGCTGAGATCTGGATGGTGCAGCCGCCTTAATTATAATTGGGCACGATTTGATTCTAACGTTCCGGACGTCTGTTTCGCCTGCCATCAGAGACCACATGACGTGCTGCGCCTTTTCAATTGTCAGGCTAAGGCAGGTCTCTGTGGACGCATTCAGTTCAAATGGCGCGTTTCCTCCACCTGGATATTGAAGCATATCCCCTATAGACGACCAGGACTTCAAAACAAAACATATTGTTGCAGCAACAACAACCCACTGCGTAATACGTTGATACTGCATGAGGCAACAAAGCCCGTTTCGCTATACTCTATGATGTGTTTCAGTCCTGAAAAGCTCCTAAAGTGCACCCACTAAACGCTAAGATTACACCTTTCAGATGTTGCAAGGTGGTGTAACCGGTTTTGACAAACCGAGCAGATCCAAGGTCCGGGCTCGGATCAATAATATTCGAAGCAGGCATTCGGGTAAGGGCTGCTCCCACGACGAAAAACGGACAAACAAAATATACATATTGTTTAGGTGACTGCATCTGGCCGAAGAGTGCTTGTTTCGGCCAACTCGGTACATAAAACAGGCAGTCCTAGGATTGAGAATTCGAGTTGGTTCGGTTCAGTGGTTTCTTAGATACTCTTTAACTGTGATTCAAATTTAGTACATAAATCATATGTACCAAAATATTATTTAATATTATGACAAACAAAAATGTAATTCAAACTAAGGTATATTTTAAAAAAGTAAGGTACATTTATAAAATTATCGTAACATGCACAGAAATTCGGTTATCTCTGCTTATACCTTAATGAGATAGTGGTAGCAATGTATATGTATGTAGGCCTGAAGTTATTTTTTTTCTTGCTTTATGGATTAAGTAACTGTTTTTATGCATTCTTTTATCTGTTCAGCCTATCCGTCATCCCATTTATCCGGAAGCTGCAAGCGAAGCATATGCTCCCCCAGATCGGTATGGCCGCGGCCCGGCAGCTCCACACTATGATGATGTTGATCCATATGGACGTTCTACCCGATATAGGGAACTACCGCCACATCGAATGCCACAGTACGAAGACGATAGACGTATACGCCCTACAAGAGAAGTAATTGTACAAAGAGTTGAACCGGTAGGCCGTGGAGATGAATGGAATGATCCCTGGATGAGATCGAAGTCTCCTGGTGCAAGAGGCACTTCTCGCGATAGGGGTGATAAGAGGCGCAGAGACCGTCGCAGTTACAGCAGCAATTCATCATACTCAAGCTCTAGCAGTTCACAAAGTGATTCTAGTTCTGATTCCAGTCGTTCCCTTAGTTCACGCGGCCATCACAGACGACGCTATGCAAGTAACTCTCACAAAACACCTCCACCTACCTCACGTAGACCTGGTGGAAGATCAATGAGAACCCCCTCTCCCTCTCAGAGAAGATCCAGACGCACCCCAAGTAAGTAAATACCAAATTATTAATTCGTTCTAAATTGGTTTCATTTAAATTGCATGCAGCAATTGACGATCTTAAAAGTGATCTCACGGAGTTGAAATCTAGCTTAATCATCGAGAAAGATCAATGCTTCTTAAAAGGTATATCAGTTAATCAAATTTGTTTCTTTTTCTTCGTCACATACAGGCACATCTAAAGATTGAAGAGACGAATTTAAATGTTGATATACATGTATTTCCTTTTCCCAAAGCCAGTTCTCCAAATGTCATTTTTATGTAGTTTTTCGTAATACAACCGTGACGCCCATTCGGAAGCAAACAATAGTACAAATTCATATTTGGCGTATTTTGCTTTGGTAGAAGTTCTGCATTTTCTCAACGTCTTCGTTTTTCCCTTTGTTTGGTTTTTCATTGCAAAAAATGCCGTCATCGTCCAGACAAAAGTAAACTGAAGGAAGATATGGTTTTTTATTCAAAATATAAGTTTAATTTCTAGAAAAAAATGTGTTATGGAAACTCCTCCATATTGTTTAAAATATATCTTTAGAAGTAAAAGGTTCCTTTTGATTTTTGTACATTATTATAAATTTAACCTTAGCTTGATTTGAATATTTTGCATAGAAGAGGATACGATATACATTGCAGCTACCAATAATCCTCTCAATACAGAAATGTCAATGTATTATTTGTTATAAATATTGCCTCATTTAACATTTCTTTAATTTCGATAATATTTATACACAGGTATACACCACTCGCCAACTTCAAAACGAAGGACAAATATGTCAATATCTCCAGTTTATAATAGAGGTAACGCGTACAGCCCTGCTCATAAGAAAAAACGTGTATCACCAGTTGCAAAAAAGACACATAGTGGCCGAGAAAAAGTAAGACGTCGCCATTCGTCCTCATCTTCGGATTCTGGTATGTATTTTGAAGATATTGTGCGTGTTTTTGGCAACATTATTTCCGCCATTGTTTTTATCTACCGTTTTTTAATCACCTGGAAAAATATGGAAAAAGAATGCTAGCTTGCCAAAAAAAACATGCATAGTAATTCAGCGAGAAATGAGTTTTTGTTTAATAAACGTTACGTTTCCCCAGATTCTACCGCATCAGATTCTGAATCAGACTCAGGTTCGTCATCATCCGGAAGTTCTTCACGATCCAGAGATAACTCGCCTCCTAAACGTTCGCGCATTCCGGATAAGACAGGTGGTAATGAGCGTAAAGGAGCTAAAAAGGGTAAATGTTTATATATAGTACACGTATTTCACTAAGCGAATTATAATTTAACTGGCCGAAACCCAAAAAAAAAATATCAACGAATTGATTTTTCCATCTTGGAAAATACATCAAGCTTATTACTGCCAATAACAGACATATTTTTAATGCGTGTACATCTTTTGTTCTAGTGGATCCACCGAAAAAAAGATCACCCATAACGATTGAACTAAAGAAGCCGACAGCTGTTGGAGTTTCTGCACTGGCGTCGCCGACTCATTCAGCCACATCTGAAAGGGACTCAAAAAAATCTAGACGGGAAGAACTTTTAAAACAGTTACGTGCCGTTGAAGATGCAATCGCTAAAAAAAGGTCGAAACTATCGTAGTAAAGGAAACCGGCATACAAATATTCCAGTCCCAGGAACATACTATTTTCATCTAAAATTTTCAATTTAAGCTCCATTGACAAAAAAAATAAAATAAAGTTACAATAAGAACTCTTACCGTGTGTGTCCCAAATAAACGCGCAACTATTTTCATTTATCCTGTACAACACGTAAAGTGTTGTCAAATAAGTTTTAATTTTTAGAAACTCTGCTTAGAGTTGCTGTCTGTGTACTGCGATATAACAGAAGTGTTTTCGTTAAGCCTCAATAACTGAGACTGGATAGCAAAACCGCTATAGTTAAGCCATTTGCTAACAAATTTAAGCATGTTTTTAGAAAAAACGCTGCTGTACTTGGTTCTGGAAAAAATTAGTAAAATAATTTGCTGTAGCCTGGAATAGAGGCTTATACTCGATACAAACAATTAATTTTACTACTTTCTAATTTTTGTAAGACTAGGACTTTTGCTTTATTCCTTTGAGCACTAACAGAATTTAGACTTTTTGTTAACAAATAACTTAACAATTGCGGTTTTGTTATCATGCCTTATTTTTCGAGGATTAATTAAAAACGCCACTAATGCACATATCTAATTTAACTTACAGGAAGGAAGTAACAAACTAGAACTACCTAAAGCCCGGACAAACCGCGTCCTCGTAATATATTTAGAAGTTACCAATGTCCGTCCGAAGTTAGATTTATAATTACCCGTGATCAAATGCTGATAGAGTCCGGGCGTAGTAAATTAAACAATGAAATTATTTATTTATTTATTTATTTATCTAGTATCCGCGACACTCAAACTATAATTGTTGTTTGTATTTTGATAAAGTGCTTACAAGGATAATACAAATTTGTTTTTAATGTTAGTGCATGCCCTCTTTAGTCTTTTTTCTTATTTTGAGTTTAAACAAAGCATTTTCAGATGAAATGAAACATTTTACAAACTTAATGAAACCTTTTGACAATTAAATGAACCTTTTGAAAAGAAACTTTTTGAAAATGGAACGGAACATTTTTCAAGTTGAATGAAACATATGTAGTAAACTGACAATTAAACTAATAAATATTTATTTATGAGTCCGGATTATCTTTAAAATATAACTAGTTCAATAACTCTTGTTTAAACTGATTGAATTTGAAACAACCACAAATTTAAGAATAACCTAATCGCTCGGGCAATGACAACGTAAATAGTCTACGGATAAAAGTCGAGCAATCGGCGGAATGGAGCTCCTCATTATACTGCATTTCCTCCAAATCATCAGCCACACTGTTTACTGCTTGGACCGCAGAGGTGCGGTTGTCACTCAATGTGAAAGTCGATGACGTCAACATCCCGACTACCAACTACCCCAAAATCCTTGGGGTCACATTGGACAGCCTTTTTAGATCCTCTGCACATGCTACAGCTATCTGCGATAAACTCAAAAGTAGGAACAAGGTCCTCAAGTCACTTGCCGGCAGTACTTGGGGAGCCGACAGAGAAACCTTGTTGACCTCTTACAAAGCGATAGGTCGGTCTGTAGCAAACTACGCAGCACCTGTATGGTCGGCGAACGTGAGTACGACGCAGTGGAAGAAAATTCAGACTTGCCAGAATGCCGCCCTTAGAACATCAACAGGGTGTCTTCTTATGTCCTCTGAGGACCATCTACATGAGGAGACGAGGTCCTTACCGTGCGCAGACACAATTTCCTGTTGTTTAAGCAATACCTGCTAGGGTGTTTTCGCAGCAGTCATCCTAACCACCACCTCTTGAACAGGATGCCTCCACCCAGGCGCGTTTCCTTCACCTGGATATCGAAGCAGATCCCCCATAGACGAACAAGACTTCAAAATAAATATATTGTTGTTACAACAACAACATACTGCATTTCCATTGATTTTGCAAGAACTTTTAACAATATTGACCATTAAGCCATTTGGCAAGTATTACGATCCAAGAGTCCCGGTAGGGATAATAAACCTTATAGCTGCACTATACCGGAACTCGAAATGTAGAGAGTGTACTAAACGAAAGGACATTGGGCAGAGAGTTCAGTTATATATATATATATATATGTATATATATATATATATATATATATATATATATATATATATATATATATATATATATATATATATATATGTATATATATATATATATATATATATATATATATATATATATATATATATATATATATATATATATATATATATATATATATATATATATATATATATATATATATATATATAGCGTTCGTTTACTCTGAAGAATGGCCCTCAGGCAGTCCAGATTTGAACCAATTTGGTTCGAGCTGTGGCCAATTTTCCAATGGTCGAAGTTCGTGCAGCTATTGACGATTGGCCAGTGCGACTTAAGGTGTGTCGTCGAAAAACTCTAAGACAATCTAGCCATGTCCGTCCGTCCTAAAATATATGTTTATGTGACAGCGCATAGAGAAAGGGACCTAAGGGTAAAAATCAATTTTCACATTTTTTTTGATGTGGACAACATCTGAGCATCGAATGAGACCGATCCCATGCCCCAAAAGTGTTCCCTCCCAGAGATATGCGCCTGTTATGAAAGTGATGGTACACCAAAGATACACGTATTAAAATCTTTAGACCTGAACAAAACTGTTTTTTACCCTTAGGTCCCTTTCTATTTTGCGCGTCACATATGTACATTATACGAAGCATTTTATGGACTTAAAGGTAGCCTCCCTTCACCGATGGATGGAGTGTATACTAAATTTGTCATTCTGTTTGCAACACTACGAAATATTCATCGGAGACCCTATAAAGTATATAAATTATTGATCATTGTAAAATTCTAAGACAATCTAGTCATGTCCTTCCGTACTAAAACATATGTATGTATATGTACAAGGGCGGATCGATTTGTAGGGAGACAAAAAAATCGCTCAAGTGCATGGAATATCGTATTCTAGGGATCAAAATAAGAAACTCTTAAACGAATTCTGGTGTCCCAACTTTTGGTCGGGTCAAATTTTTAAAAAATCCCACTTTGACCCATTTATAGTGCCCCAAAAGAGACTAAAATAAATATTTCTTTGAAACAAAGAAATTTCGTCTTTGGAGCCATTTCAAAGATACCATCTTTGTTGCTACTGTTTCTTGGATTGTTGTTATTATCAAAGTTTGAAATATGAATTTTTTTCCCGTTTTTTTTTTTAATATTTTCTTTAGTTTACAATGAATCCACCATCCTCTACACCGCAATTATTTTGAAAAAGTTTACATTCCATTTGCAAAAAATTAATTTGTTTTGGAAATAGTTTTATTTCATTTGGTTGGGAAAATGTTTCATTTGCTCAAATATGTGTTTCATTTCATTTAAAAAATGTTTCACTTTATCGCTATACTTAAAATATAATAACCTTTTTGGAATGATAACATTTCAGTTTGACAATTTGTTGCAGAGTTCTCGTTTAGATTACATCTAAATTGAAAAAGTTTTTCAATAAAAATAAATAGTTTTCAGTTATTGTTTGAAAATAAAACTAATACTCTGTTAAATTGACTCCCCAGAGAAAGCTGCTCAAACATAAAACTAGTTTTTAAAGCTACCCATAAATGAACGAGCGAAAGTTTTTTCCGGTCAGTGCCAACAAAAACACTTACGTATTTATTATAATTCAAGAACAAAGTTTGTTAAATAAATTTGGTATAAATCGAATTACAAAACGCTAACGTTTGAAGAATTAATACCATCTTTAATCTTTGTTTCGCTACGTTTTGGCGGATTGTCCATTATTATAGGGCAGTGTGAACATTTACACATTTATCTAGGACATATTTCGTTACAAGCCAAAGGTCTTCAGTTGGGGTCTTTTGAAGTTTTTAACTGCATGGTCGGTGACACTCTCCGTTAATGGTTATTACGAAGCTTTCGCAAAAGCAGGCTTTGAACCGCCCGCTTTTTCCAAGACTACACTCTAATACATATATTTCAAATCTGATGTTCCTTACTTGAATACTTTGTTAGTTGTGGTCGTTTAAAATTTATGAAAGTGTGGGCGATGCCACGACCCCTAGTAGCATACTGCGTAAATTTAAAAATGATCTGCTTTTAAAATGGTCATTGGAGCGGGGCTGGTACGTTTTCTAAGACTACACAATAGTATATTTTTCAGATCTGTTGTCCCCAGATTAAATACTTTGAGTTCTAGTCGTGTAAAGTCATTAGATGTCTGGGTCGTATCACGCCCCTTCTTAACTGTGCCTATTTAGGCCCACAAAAGCATACTCGTACTAGTTTAGTTTCTAGACGATTTGCATAACATGTTTTTTTAATAAAGCGTGTTTATTCGTTACGCACTAATATTATATTCCAAATCAGCTGTACCTAATTTAAATACTTTATAACTTCGGATCGTTTACCTTTTCCGGTTACGGACACGCCTCTTCGTACAAACGCAGCCGTATATACTCTATGTTAATTTATTCGACCAAATTAATTGTTCTCATAAAATATTTATTCATTTATTTCTAGTTTGTCCCCTTCAAAGTATTCCCCCTCAGATATAATACACTCGTGTCAGCGTTTCTTGCAATTCTCAAAGGAGTCTTCCTGGTGTGCACTTTTTGGCGTGGCCTTAAGCTCTCTCAGCGATTCGGTTTTTATCTCCTCAATCGTCGCAAAACGACGTCTTTTTATGGATCTCTTCAGTGAGCAAAACCTTGTCATTTGATCGAATTTGACGTGCTTTTCGGTCTTGGCTCTACCATAGGGACGATTGGACTTGGTTTTCGATGACATAACCATATACCCATGATTCGTCACCAGTTATGACCCCTTTAAGCAAATCTGGATCGTCGTTACCGTCATTCAACATTTCCTGAGCGATACCCATGCGACGTTTTTTTTGTTGTTCGAATTCAGCAATTTCACTGCCACATGCTCGAAATATTCGAAAAAGTTGTATGGCATGAGCCAACGGATAAGCCGACATCATCTAAAACTGCTCTAATAATGCTTGACAATTCTCCATAGCAATTTTCTTCACTCTCTCAACATTTTCATTGGTTTTTGACGTGATGGATCTACCAGGACGAGTGTCGTCTTTACTACTTCTCGACCTTTTTGAAAAGCTGTATAACTTGTAAACAATCACTATATGCCACTCTCAACATTTCAAGTGCTTTTGAGCACTTAATTCCATTTTTAACACAAAATTTAATGCAAATATTTTGATCCGTTTTTTCCACAGCAGAAAATCACCAAACAAGTAAAAAACTTCTAACTGTTATGCCTCTCACAACAAACTCAACTAAGAAGATATGTTCGAGTCAAGTGTGCCAACATAAAAATAATCTAACTGAATGCACGTAGACCGAAAAATTACAAAATTCTATATTTACTGTTGAACAGACTTCGTATGTATATTAGTTCCAGCGGTTAAAGAAAGATATTGTTATAGCGGCCCTTTTTCTTTTGGCTCCTATTGTGAGTCACAACATACTTGCCATTTGCTCTTCATATTTTACCGCATCAAAAATAAATTCTATCGAATTATCGAAGTTTTTTTCATGCTGGAATCAACTAATTTCCCACAACATCTCATTAGGGAACAAGGGGGAAACAACTCTCAAATCAGTGAGCTGCACACGATATACTTATAACTCTTATTCTCACTGACCGTGACTTACAGTTTAACGACTGCACCGAACGGCTAATGCATTTTATAGTGACGTTTTTTACATGGCTTAGAGACTAATCTCTTACTCGTAAAGTCGCCGGCATTTACGAAGTTAAAACCGCCGCTGAAAAATGGCTATGCGTTCTTGCACCTAGGTATACTGACATGGTCGTGCGCACTACCATCACACCAAGGCGAGGTAGGATGTTCTACGAAAATAATCTCCATACTATAAGATATCTTATCACGAAAATTCACTAAAATAAAGGAACAGGTAGCATCTTTTTAACTTATTTCAAATGGTGAAAACTTGCTTGGCCCTTAAAAAATAACTGGGACCAACGAGGACTCTGTCCTTTTGGGGTTTACTATACTCGCCTTAGTCTTTCTTCATCCGAAGAAATCATCCACCCAGAAAAAGTCCGAAATTTTGTTGCTTAGTGTATTCGATATATCATCTGGATATCGAACCATATCTCCCATAGACGAATAGGACATACAAAACAAAATATTTTGTGTTACAACATCCGATCGGCCCAAATCTTGATAGTCCCCATTCAAATGTATCTCCCGATTTAGGGCCTCACCCGTACAACGAGATTCGACTTTTGGCGTTATTAGCGCACAGGAAACCCATTTAAATGGACAAATTCACGCAGAAAAAAGATATGGTTACTAAATGGTTAGGAAAAAAAATAATCTGCAATACAGGCATGTACGTTGCAGCCATACTATTGTTTTTTGAATTTAATTTTGACAATAGTATGATTGCGGCAACTTTAATATTGTTGAAGTGTAAGAATAGTATTGTTGGCAAAGTTAGAAATGAAAATATGGTTGTAGAGACCATATAAATGTGGTTGGTGGGACAAAGGTATTGTTTTTAAGGTTTTATGTTAACAATAATATTATAACGGCAATCATACCGTATGGTTGTGAATAGACACAGTTTTGATATAAACACACCATACAGTATATGGGAGTTGTCCATTATAAAAAACAACAGCATGCGGCTAGCGCTGCAAACGTATGTGAAATCAGAAGGCTGTGCGAGGGAATTTTACTGTGTTTACTTTGTTTGGTGGAATACTCTACTGCCGACTGGATCTCGTTTATTTAAAATCTGCTTGCACTTTAGTGTAAAACCATTGACCATGGTTTAATTACATTTGTTGCTTGGGGCTGATACTGGTGAAGTAGCGTTTACCGAAATTGCGGTCAGCCGTGCTTGCACCAAAAAATCATTTCGCCTTCCTTTGAATAACTTTTTTGGCTGGTCTCAAATCTGACTATAAACTAATTGCAATGTAATTTTAAATAATTTAGATAATGTTGTTGTTGTTGTTGTTGTTGTTGTTGTTGTTGTTGTAACAACAATATATTTATTTTGAGGTCTTGTTCGTCTATGGGGGATCTGCTTCGATATCCAGGTGAAGGAAACGCGCCATTTGAACTGGATGCGTCCACAGAGACCTGGGGGTCAGCTGAGTGGGCTTGGCCGGACAATTGAAGAGGTGCAGTACATCATGTGGTCCCTGATGGCAGGCGGGACAGATGTCCGGAACGTTAGCATCAATTCGTGCCCAGTAAGAATTGAGGCGGCTGCACCATCCGGATCTCAGCTGCGCCAGAACCACGCGCGTCTGCCGAGGTAGTACCTTCTCCTCAGGTGAAATCTCCGGGGGATGTTCCCCTAGCACTGCATTCACACGGTAGCTGGATACTGCTGCTGCGACATCATCGGCGTGAATGTTGTTCAAACCTGCCTGATAGTTTCGATGATCTAAAGGTTCTCTCTTATACCGCTGGACCTCTCTCTCTAGATCATGAAGATCGTTCCTGATCTGCCTGGGTGGAGGCATCCTGTTCAAGAGATGGTGGTTAGGATGACTGCTGCGAAAACACCCTAGCAGGTATTGCTTAGACAACAGGAAATTGTGTCTGCGCACGGTAAGGACCTTCGTCTCCTCATGTAGATGGTCCTCAGAGGACATAAGAAGACACCCTGTTGATGTTCTAAGGGCGGCATTCTGGCATGTCTGAATTTTCTTCCACTGCGTCGTACTCACGTTCGCCGACCATACAGGTGCTGCGTAGTTTGCTACAGACCGACCTATCGCTTTGTAAGAGGTCAACAAGGTTTCTTTGTCGGCTCCCCAAGTACTGCCGGCAAGTGACTTGAGGACCTTGTTCCTACTTTTGAGTTTATCGCAGATAGCTGTAGCATGTGCAGAGGATCTAAAAAGGCTGTCCAATGTGACCCCAAGGATTTTGGGGTAGTTGGTGGTCGGGATGTTGACGTCATCGACTTTCACATTGAGTGACAACCGCACCTCTGCGGTCCAAGCAGTAAACAGTGTGGCTGATGATTTGGAGGCGGATATTTTCATATTCCTCGCAGTGAAGAAACGTGCTAAGTCAGTGAGGTAATAGTTGATTTTCTCGCAAATGTCATCCACTTTAGGTCCTGACGCCAGAATTGTGCAATCGTCAGCGTACGACACAATTTCAACGCCGTCTGGTGGTGCAGGAATTTTAGAGAGGTAGAGGTTAAACAGAGCCGGGGATAAAACTCCACCCTGGGGAACTCCTTGTTTAACTCTACGGGGCTTCGACTTTCTGTCTCTAAATTCTACATATGACTGGCGCCCACACATATAGTTTACGACCCAACGTTTCAAACTGGGCGGAAGGGACGTTTCTTCAATGTCCTCGAACAGAGTGGCATGATTGACCGTGTCGAAGGCTTTTGTGAGGTCAAGAGCCACGAGGACCGTCCTGTCGTTAGGCTTGTTCTGGTTAAGGCCGCGACTTATACGTGTGGTGATGGCGTGTAAAGCAGTTGTTGTGCTGTGCTGCTTGCGGAATCCATGCTGATGATCAGCACTAAGAAAGTGTTCGATCAGGCTGGGGAGGAGCAGTGCTTCAAGCGTCTTTGCTACTGGAGAAAGCAAGGAGATCGGCCTGTACGAATCTCCCTTACTTGCGTCTTTGCCTGGCTTCAGTAGCGGGACCACTCTGCCCATTTTCCAGGCATCGGGAACTTCGTGAGTGGCTAGCGACAGATTGAGCACTTTGGTCATGTACTCTACTCCCGGGGTATCCAAGTGCTTTAACATCAGCATTGAGATTCCGTCCGGACCCAGCGCCTTTGATGACTTTGCGCTGCGGATGACATGGGCAACTTCGCCAACGGTAAATTGTGGTGGTGCCTCTTCGACTCGGAGAGCGCGGATACGACGCAATACTCTCCTTTTCGCCTTATCACTCTCTGGGTGCTCAATAAAAAGCCGGTTAAAATAACACGCGCACCGCTTCGGATCTGTCACTGTTCTATCACCGAACGTGACAGCTGTCCGATCATCCTTCCTTACAGGGTTAGAGAGTGATTTGACCGTTGTCCACAACTTACCAATTCCGGAACTCAAGTTGCACTGCTTTAAGTGGTCTAGCCATTTGTTCCGCTTATATTCGTTGACCAACCTACTGATCTCGGAGTTGAGATCCCTAATTCTAGGGTCAGTAGGGTTGGAGCGACGAATGTCATCACGCTCGTCTGCGAGTCCCGCTGCCTCTGCTGGGAAGTTTGGTCGTACTTCGGGTATTCGACCAGCAGGGCTATGGCGAGCGGCTGCTGCGTTGATGATGGCCCGGAACTTTTTCTCGGCTACCCGAACGTCCGACGGAATAGCTAGATTATTAAAGCTGCGGTTGGTGGCTTCTCTGAAGGCCTCCCAATCAGCCTTTTTTTGATTGAGAAACGTACGGCGTTCAGAGGTTATGAAATCGGGTGGTCTATTAATGGAGAGAATTATGGGAAGGTGGTCCGATCCTAGTGAGATGACGGGTTGCCAGGTGACGTCGTTGATCAGGCCAGGCGATGCCAAAGTGATGTCTGGCGAGCTATGGCAATCGCCCATAATCCGCGTGGGGCGTCCTCATTCACTGTGCAGAACGTAGAGCTATCAATTTGCTCTGCCAAAGCTATGCCCCTCTGGTCGTTGTCTAGGAGAGAATGCCACAGTTCGTGGTGAGCATTAAAGTCTCCTAGGACCAAGCGGTTATTGCCTTGTAGCAAATTGCTAATGTCTGGCAGATAACGCGGGGCACAGCTACCAACCGGCGGGATGTATACGTTGTACAGCTCTATTTCGGCAGTTCCAGACTTGACTGCTACCCCCATACATTCCATGTATGGGTCTCTAGAGTCAAGCTCAGGCGAAATAGGTCTGTACTGCACAGAATGGTGTAACAGGAAAGCAAGTCCCCCACCTCCACTTCTGGTGCGATCCTTACGTAGCACGTTGTATCCGTCACAACTGTGCAGGCTGCAGGTGGCATTCAGCTTAGTTTCTTGGATCGCGGCGACCATGATGTTTCTCCGATTCATAAATTCTATGACCTCACTGATTTTGTTGCGTAGGCCATTACAATTAAATTGCAAGATTGATGCACTGTCAGGAGTGGCAACAGCAATCTGTGGTGTAAGATGCTGTATGTGTTGATGCTGTTGCGAGGGCGACTGCGGGGGAGTCTCGTAGTTAGATGATGATGATGACGACGACGACGAAAATGCAGACGACGATGATAACACCAAATCCAGAGACCCACTGCTAACTTCGTTGATACAGCATGAGGCAACAAAGTCTGCTTCGCTATACTCCCTGATGTGGTTCAGACCTGAACAGCTCCTGAAGTGCACCCACTCCATGCAACGATTACACCTTACAGACGTAGCACGATGGTGTATTCGGTTCTGACAAACCGAGCAGATCCAAGGTCCGGGGTTTTGTTCGATCCCGGCTCGGACCAGTAGTATTCGGAGCAGGCATTCCGGGAAGTGCTGCTCCCACGACGAAAAAATGGACGAACAAAAAACATATATTGTTGAGGTGACTGCCCCTGGCCGAAGAGTTTCGGGTCAATCCGGTACATAGAACCGGCAGTCGCGGGATTGAATTTAGATAATAAAAATCTCTACTGTTAATTAACAGCATAACGTAATCCTAATAAATACTTTTGGGGATCATACGAGTAGTATGGTTGAGTGTGCATCAAAATATGGTTGTGAGGATCATATAGTTATGTGTGAGGATGATAATTTTTTATGCTACAACCATATACACAACAATAGTATCGATTCCCCGACAGCCGGTTCTATGCACCGGATCCACCCAAATGAACCATTCTTCGGGCAAGGGCTGTTACCCTTTGGTGACATCACGACAATAGTATGATGCTTTTAGTATATTGTCACCGCAACCAAACTTTTTTCGTCATGTTGAGAGTACTGACATGATCTTTTGATGTTTTGTGTTAGTCTGCTGACTTTATCCTGAACTAGTTCGAATCTTAAAACAATGTGCAGTTTTTATTAGTATAATTAGTTCAATTGTAGCTTGTGAATCATTTTGAGCAGTTTCTTTTGAGATACTTGAAGCTTTTTTTGTGGCATTTGACAGATAAGGACTGTAGACCATTTATGGAACGGAACACAGCTTTTATTAGTAGTTTCCTGTTTTCTAAGTTAAGCTTTCTCCTTCTGTTTATCGAGGCATACATAACCGAGTGACCTTATTTTGTCCACGATGTAGGAGTATGAAGTTTAAAGTTAATTCTTTCGTCTAGGGTGACATGCAAACCCGAACACAACTTTTAGACTGAACACTGTAGCTTTTTTTGTTATGGTTCCGGTTGTCTGAAAACTACTGAAAAACATTTTGAAAATTTACAAAAAGTTAATCACCCCTATCATGAATATAAGGGGAATTCTTGTTCCTTCGCAATTTTCATTTCCCTCGAAGTGAAATTTGGTATCGGGAATTTCTGGTGGAATTTTTTCCCTTTCGAAATTCGAAGTAAACGCATACTCAATCAGCTGGTGAAAATAGCTGATTTTTTTTATGAAACTACCATTTAAAAGTGATTGTGAAAAAGTGACTTAGAGAAGAAGGTATCAAAAATCTACTGGCTGTTTCCTTTAAAGTTTCAATCAAACATGTTTACATGCTGAGCGTCATCCTGCAGACTCCAAAAAAGTCGTTCGCAATTCCCCCGATTATAAAACTAACTGCTTGTCTACGGTTCTTTGCTGAGGGAGAATACCAAAAAGGAGTTTGAAGAGATTCTAGAGTTGGAATGGCACAATCAACATTCAGTGAGGTACTGACCGAAGTTCTACGTATATTTGAGTCGAAAATTTGCGAAAAGTGGATAACGTATCCATCGGATGAAGAAGGACAAAAACTGCAATGGACTTCTCCGCTAAATTTGGGATACCTGGTGTTTTTGGGTGCATTGATAGTACTCATGTAAATATCAATAGCTTAAATGTGGCACTTGTAAGCGTACAACTGTTGTAACACTATTTTAAATATAACGAAACATTGCTTCTGAAGATACGATATGTTGATGCCACTCAGCCTGGAGCTTGCCACGATTATTTTGTATGGAATACGAGTTCTTACAGAAGTTCTATGGAGCAGTGATATTTGCAAAATAGAAACAGAACCTCGTTATTGGGTGAGAGCCTAAGTTAATTACTAATTCATAAATATTTCATATCAATGTATTATTAGGTGATTGTTGATATGCATTAGGGCCCTGGTTGTTGACACCGTTTAGAAGTCCTACTACCGGTTCTAGTGAACAGAAATTCAATGATGTCCACATCAAGTGTCAAAATATCATAGAATGAACCAATGGGGTTCTTAAAAATAGATGGAGGTGTCTACTTGGTGCCAGGAAACTTCACTATGAACCGCAGAAGGCCGTTAAAATTATAAACGCATGCGTGGCACTGAGAATGAAGAGGAATTATATAAACCTGATCCCATTAGCTTGTATGACACTCATTCCAACGAAGATAGCAGGTACATCTCTGTGGCCCAGCGCATTCGTACTTGCATAGCAAACTCATTATAAATGAATTCAATAGATATTTATTTATTTTAAGTCTGGAGAAACTGGCAGACTTGACAGTTGTTTCAGAACCCGCTAAGGCCTCATCAACAGTTTTCCTATCCTCCTGCGATCCTACCGAATCAGATTAAAAGGTTATTTACAAAACATTTAGAAAAACTTGATGAACGATCTGCATATAACTTTTTGTTCTGTATTGGTAGGATCGCAGGAGAATACAAACTTTGTTGATAAGGGTTCCGAAATAGCTGTGAAGTCTGTCAGTTTCTCCGGCCTTAGCCAAATACTTTTGGGTTTTCCATTTAGAAGCAGCTGTTTGGTATTGTGATGAAAGAAGATAAATTTAGTTCAATCATATTTTAAAAGATAGATTAAATAAAAACAAAAGTGAAAATATACTAAAAAATATTAATTGCTTCTTTTCTTCATTAACTGCAGCTTCATCTCTTCGATTTCGATCAGTTTCCGATTTTTTACAATTTACTTTCCACTTCCTGTTTGCGTAAATTTTCAAAGACATCATGATGTCTTCGGAACTCTTTCAGTTTTTTTTTGACTTCAATTCATTATTTTTTTCCTGTGCTCGGTAAACTCTTTTCATTGCTTTGTCCATTTCGACGTAGTGATTTTTTAAAGCCTCACTAATTATTCCTAGTTTGGAACAAACATCTTCTTGAGTCTTTAATTCCTTAGCCATTATATCTGCTGTTGTCATTTTTGTAGCTGTCAAAGGTTTTCGTTTTGGAGGCTGTGCTGAAATGGAATTTTTCGAGCACGTAGGTAATTCAAGATCTTTCTCTACGGAAGGCGTGGTATTTATTGCATGTGAAGGTGACTCATTTAAAATATCAATATAGATATCCGCGATGTGATCCGTAGAGGGTTCTTTTTCGATAAACTCAACGGAAGCAGGCAATCCGAAAATTTTAGAATTCTCGACGCCTTCGACACTCTTTCATTCCTACCAGCTCGTAAATGCTTTCCTCCATCTCTGACAACTTTTTGGTTTGATTTGGGCCGGATCCCGTTCCTCGTCGATGTTTCAAATTAGCTACAACTTTTGAGCGAACGTATCTTTTCGGGTCTGTCCATACCTTCAAAATTATAGAAGAATTTTAATTAAAATATACATTAAAGTATCATGTATGTATATAACACATACCTTTCTCCATTCAAACTCGTCTTTCATTGGCGGACCAGCGCTATTTAGCTCAACTGTAATCGACTTCCAAAACGCTGCAACGGTTTCCTTGGACATCTTCACAAACCCGCAAGCAATGGATCTGTTTTCTTGCATTCTGTTCAAAATAATTTCACTTTGTTTTTTTGTGACTGATCGTGACATAAAAAATAGTTAACACTTACATTGTGCGTCTTTTCTGTTCGCTGATAAAATACAAGTGAATAAAATTGAGTGAAATGCGAAAAAATTTCCGCAAAATGTTCATTCACGATAAGGGGAATTTTTCGAACAAGGGAAATTTTTCGGGCAACAAAATTGCCGATACCAATGTGGTGAAAAGGGAACATTTTTCGGGAGAAATGTATTCGCGATAGGGGTGAATGATATTGGATTGTCGGCATAGAAAAGCCCGGCCATCAATCTGTTGTGGGATTTTGACGTTTATTTCAAACGTTTCTAAACTGCTAGATGTTGAAAAATACGCAGAGTAAGAAAAAAAGCTTCAGTGTACATGAGCCTTAAAGCTATGTAAAAAAAATATTACGCAATCACAGATTATTTTTCTTTTTGTATTTTGTTCGTTACAAAAATCTAACAAAATAATTTTCTAAAATAACAAAACATATTTTAAAAAAGAGAATAAGCAGAAATCTTAGGAGAAACTCAAATTACTCAGTTTTGCACGTAAGGCATGCGCAGAAAATATCACTTTAATTCTGCGCAAATATAAAACAAAATTACCATTATGGTCTTTCACGCTTCTTATAAACTGTGCGTGCTTTTAAACTTTGATGCAAATTAAAAAAGTGCCTGCATTTTAACTTAATAATTGATAAAAATAAGACTGAAATAGATAATAGCATCCTGGTGTTGACGGATGATGGGAGTTCCTCCAGGAAAGTTACTGCAAAATTAGCTATAAGCCAACGAACAGTAATTGGTGTCCAGAGAAGGTGTAATATAGCTCGTGCGCAAAACACTGAATGGCTGCCTAAACTACAGCCAGACTCGAATGCGAGTTTAATGGATCAAGAAATGACGAAAAATAGTTCCATGATACTAAAAAAGGCTTCAGAATTATGTTACAAGATAGTCAGCGAGTCAACCGCTCGTCTAGCATTTTTTTTGCAGAAATCATAAAAATTGGAACTTTGAGGATTGGAAGCTTGTTAATTTGATCGGACGAAGTGAAAATTTACCGCATTCAGTTTGATGGTCACCGATCTAAAGATCGGTGCCAATGTTCTGTCCGTCGTCCATTCCGCACGCGTTTTGTGTCGTCCGCGTTCAAGTTGTCTATCGCCCGTCCTAAAAAATATAAAATTACTCAAAATTAAAACAAAACACGGAAAACAAAATCAATAACCAAACTATAACACATAAACATACCAACTTCAACCTTGCTTATCGTGCGGGAGTCTTCCCAGCGTGTTGGAAGGTGGCGAACGTCCAACCAATCCCTAAAAAGGGTGAAGCCAATAATCCTGCAAATTATCGGCCAATAGCGATTTGCTCTGCGCTCTCTAAGGTAATGGAGAGCATGGTTAACCACCATCTTGTGAGGTATCAAGAGTCCAACTGCCTGCTTAGTGATCGACAGTATGGCTTCCGTAGAAATCGCTCTACGGGAGACCTGATGGCTTTCTTGTCGGAGCGCTGGAGTCGGTCTATCCACCAGTTTGGTGAGAGCAAGGCTGTGGTTCTGGATATCTCCAAGGCCTTTGATAGAGTCTGGCACGGTGCACTCTTATCAAAGCTGATGGCTTTTGGTGTCGGTGATACTTTCGCTCGTTTTATATCGAGCTTTCTTAGAGATCGCACTATAAGAGTTGTGGTAGATGAGTTCTCATCCAATAAACATAGGCTTACTGCAGGAGTACCACAGGGCTCTGTCCTTTCTCCCTCTTCATTTCTAATTTCATTGATGATCTGTTGGGTCAGACCGAGAATCCAATCTACTCCTTTGCGGACGACAGTAACCTTTGTCATTCTTATTCATTCGACCGTAGGCCGAGTCTTCCAGATATTGAAGACAAAAGGCGAATTATGGATGAGACACTTGGCCGGGATCTACTGGCCATTTCCGAATGGGGTCGAGTGAATAGAGTAGATTTTAATGCACGTAAAACACAGTGCTGCTTGTTGCTCACAAGCGATTCGCTGACCCAACAACTTCATCAATTTCTATCGATGGTATGGATATTGAACAATCAGAAGCTCTTGATGTTCTGGGCATGAAAATACAATGTGGCGCTCGTTGGGCGAGACATGTATTCGAAGTGTCGAAAGAAGCACTCAAGTGCATAGGCTTTTTTAAGCGGTGCAAGAAATATTTCACTCCTTCTGATCTTTTCAATATCTATACAACTTACATCAGGCCGAAGATGGAATACAACTCCCATATATGGGCAGGTGCTCCAAGATCATCCTTGGAGCTACTTGACCGTGTTCAAAGGAGAGCGATGGTGCTGATAGGTGACAGTCGGGTATCCAACTCTATTGTTTCCCTTGAGCATCGTCGGAATGTGGGTTGCGTGACGCTGTTCTATCGTTTCTTTCATGGTGTGTGTTCATCAGACATCCGTCGCCTTATTCCTGACGTAAGGATGTTCGGTAGGAATACGAGACTTTCTAGGAATTCACACTCGTTTGTTATCGATTGGCCAGTTGACCGCACTATACACTACAGATCAAAATCGTTTTTCGCTCGTACTTCCGGCTAAATTCGAAATCCAGAAGTTCAAGACAAGTGTCAATAAACATTACTCCCTCTTTCCCCCCTCCGATACTTTACTTTCCACTCGCCAACGCAATGCACCGCATGTATAGGGGGCATCCCCTGAGTGTTGGTTATTTAAAAAAAATTTAAAACAAGAAAGGGCAGTTTGATGGTATGAAGTGCTTCACGGCGTAAAGGCCCATTTAGTCTCGACGGTTGACGGTAGGCAATCAGCTATTTCAGTTGAGGGTTGCATTTTGCATGTGTAAGAGGGAGATAACTACAGTTTGACGGTTGACGACGGTAGACTTCTGCAGGTTGCTGAATCTACCGTCAACCGTCGAGACTAAATGGGCCTTTATGAGGAAGGAAGACTACCTGAATATTTTGCAGACCAACTTTCCGACTTCAGACGACCTGCTGTAACGTGTACAAGATAAATGTAACTAAAGTCTATTTCTATCAATATTTTTTAACGTATGCCTAAACGTTTTAAAATCGTCCTTAAAAACAAACGACTATGGACAAAGTACTAATTACAAAAGGACCGCCTATGATTGCAGGAATGTGCATTAAGGCCCATTTAGTCTCGACGGTTGACGGTAGATTCTGCAACCTGCAGAAGTCTACCGTCGTCAACCGTCAAACTGCAACCCCCAACTGAAATAGCTGATTGTCTACCGTCAACCGTCGAGACTAAATGGGCCTTTAAGGTCCAATTAGTCTTGACGGTGGACGGTTGATTCTGAAACCTGCAGAAGTCTACCGTCGTTAACCGTCAAACTGTAGTTATCTCCCTCTAACAAATGCAAAATGCAACCTCAGCTGAAATAGCTAATTGCCTACCGTCAACCGTTAAGACTAATTGGACCTTAACTGACAAAATTGGTATTTTGCAGTTTCTTACTTATTCTCTTTCTCATATTCGTTTTTTATGTTGTTTTGTATGATATTTCTGCTAAAATGAATTAAAGAATAAAAGCAAAAAGAATAATTCAGTTCGGCTGTGTGAAAATCTGTTGACATTTGCACGGTACTGTTAGTACTCGACATTGCGACTGCATGTTATGGTTCATCAAGATTTAAGGGATTTGCGGTGTGTAACACTGTTCACGTTTTCTGGTAAAGCAGATGGCGTTTGTTTTGTCTGGACTGGATTTGATAAAAAAAGACTACGTTACACACATTCTGTCCTATGAACCTAATATACTTTTTCGGAAAGGGGAGAAAAATTTAAATACACTTGTATCGTCGACTTTCATTTTATGCTTAAAGTTCTCTGGTGCCACACAGTAAATTGGCTCTATATATTTGTGTGGAAAAAAGGAGTGGTTGGAATATAAGCCTGTTTCTAAATGGGTATCAAAATATGTTTTATTAATTTTGTTATTACCTACCTGCGGTGATTTCAGAAATGCATTTTTTGTACAGGTTGCTGCTTTTATTTTTTTAATTAATTTTTTCACAGTAGTAAAAATAAACACTAGGAGGATAAGCCCTCTATGAATTTTATTATCTGAGTATAAGCGAAAGTTAAAAATTTCAATGCTGTAACCCTTTAATGCCCATTTTTTTGGCTGATAAAATCATACTGTACTATATGTGGATAGAAAATGACGAGTTTGAAGCCCAATTTTTGTTTTGACCTTTAGTTTGTTAGGTTTGTATCGCGTACAAATAGACCAGCCGGATTCGCCAAGCATATGAGTAATGTCTTGCCCATTAAAGTGATTTGCAATAGCCACAATGGTGCTGGTGGATCCTTTCGCCGTGGTCATCGCTACAAGTTCTTAATTTTTATTTTATTCGCTATCAATAATACAAAGTTTGGGAAAAATATGTATAAGTACATAGTTTGAGTTACTATCTAAAATATATTACAGCAAATATATACAATAAAGAATATTTCAGTAACCTTTAAAAGTTATTCAGTGTATAGGAAAAAAATCTATAATTAATATCACAAAAAGAGTATAAATAAAATCAACTAAGTCCTTCTATATTACGGCATATAGGATGGATTAATTGTTGCTAAACCAAACTTCTTAAATGGCCATAGTTTGATCTTCTGCGTGTTTCAGTGAATGTTAGAGTCGTGTCATCTATCAGAGTCTGAATCGTTTCTTGTTTAGATTTAGAGAATCTTCTTGGCAAATTATATATTTTTTAATTTTTTTTTAATTATTTATTAATCCAAAGAATACATGTCAATCTTACGTAGGATATGTTACAGTAGTTTGAGTTTTATCACAAGAATATTTCAGCAATTGGAGATACATGGTTGTTTTTTAAGAAATTTATTTCGTTATATATATATATATATATATATATATATATATATATATATATATATATATAGTATTAAGTAAAGGCGATAGAACTAATCCTTGGGGAACTCCAGCAGGAATAGTCTTTGTGGAGGATTGCTCTCCATTGACTTCAACAGTAAATCTTCTGCCTGTGGGGAAGCTTTTGGTTTTTTTTTATTAAATATAATGGGCATTCCCTTTTATGAAGCTTGTATAAAGTCCTGCCAGATGGAGTCAAAAGCTTTCTCAATATCCAGAAGAAGTTTTCCGGTGGGATACCGCCGATTTTTATTGGACTTTGTAATGTTTACAACTCTGTAATTGATGTGTGGTTTATCTAGAGTTTCTCCCAGATAACTAATAGAGTTGGTGATTTCAATTTCTCTACCTTGAACTTTAAGTTTTTGTGTTAGGACTCTTTTTTGGAGATTTATTTATTTTGTTTACTATACAATGATTCCCACAATCATATTATGATTCACACTCAACCATACTATGATCTCCACAACCATATTATGATCCTCACAACCGTAGTCTGTTTCACATACAACCATAGTATGATCCTCACTACCACAGTATGATTCACAAGCAGCTATGTTATGATCCCTACAATCATAGTATGATTTTATACTATGATCCCCAAAATTATTTATTATAATTTAGTTAAGTTGCCAACAATAGATTTGAATTATAAAAATTATTTAAAAATGCATTAAATTCAAAATAATAGGAGTGTTTTATTTATCAGTAGAAAAAATCTGATTAAAAAACGTAATCTTTTTTATTAAAAATATTTCAGTTAAACAAAACCAAAGCAGTTTGTTTCAAAATTTGATTTTCAATAAATTATTATTGCATTAGATCCGTAACAATAACATTGTTCTAAAAAACATATTCAAATGAAGAAAAATTACAATCATACAGAATGATTGACGTAATCATATTATTGTTAACATAAAACCCAAAAAACAATACTTTTGACGCACCAGCCATATTTACTTATATATTGTTGCTACAACCATATTTTCATTTTCAAATTTGGCAATAATACTATTGTAACATTTCAACAATTGCCGTGACCATATGGTAATCTACTCCAGTTATAAATGTTTTTGTTTGTCGTAAGCAAACAGACGTAATACGAGTACGAGTATATGTGACGCGCAAAATAGAAAGAGACCTAAGGGTAAAAACCAGTTTTGTTCAGGAGAGCCATTTTAAAGATTTAAATACTTGTATCTTTGGTGTAGAATCGTCGACTTTACTTTCATAAAACGCGCATATCTCTGGGAGGGAACACTTTTGGGGAATGGGATCGGTCTCATTCGATGCTCAGATGTTGTCCACATCAAAAAAATGAAAATTGATTTTTTACCCTAAGGTCCCTTTCTCTATGCGCTGTCACATATACTGATTAAAGTAAGGCGTTAGATAAAGTAAATTACAGACTCTTGCCATTCAAGTTAAACATACGTATGTATATGGATTAAATAATAATATCATAAACTAGTTTTTCTCTTATCTCATTGGAAGGAAACAAGTAGCATTTTTTGAGAAAAGTGCTTCGTGTATCCTCTGGTGTCCCACAGGGTAGCCACCTTGGACCCATTCTTTTTTTACTATTCATTAACGACTTGCCCCATTTTATTATTAACTCTAATTTACTTATGTTTACAAACGACGTGAAATTATTTTTTTCTAATGCTAGCCTTGCGGACTGTCACATACTGCAGGATGAATTGGACAGATTTAGTTCCTGGTGTAAATTTAATTTTAAGGAATTGAACATAAAAAAGTGTAAGCATATGTGCTAGAAGTAGTTTGTTGGCTACTAAATTTTATTTTATGTGGCTCTGAATTGACATCAGTTGATTCACTTATTGACCTTGGTTTTATGCTGGACAGAAAGTTACCATATCATTCCTATGACAAATAAAGCGTATGGTGTCTTTTATTTTATGAAACGCTGGGCAAAAGAGTTTACTGATCTGTATAATACGAAGCACCTTTATATTTCTCCAGTCAGGCCAATTTAAGAATATGGATCAGCGGTTTGGGATCCCAAATATCATTACTATGTTAACAAAATTGAGTCGGTGCAAAAACAATTTTTGCTAGTTTGATTAAGAAATCTACTTTGGAATAATGGCTATGAACTGTTTCATTGAAGAGTAGGCGAACTATAGTAAATACGAAGATGGCATATTAAGTTATCCGTGGGGTTGTTGCTTCTGAATATCTTATATCAAAAATCACTATGAACGTTCCATTTAGACCTTGTAGATACTATCAGTTCTTACATTTGAATTTTCAAAGGTACAATTATGTATGTGGTATCCATTTCGTAGAATGTGTGCTGATTTTAACTCGTTATATACTTTTAATTGACTTCTTAGACTTTGATGCATTAAAATCTAATTATTTTTTATTTAAATTTGTTGTCATTATAACAACTCAAACTACTTGCAATGTACTAGATTCCGAATTGTATACATACTTATAGTTTTTCTAATTTTTTAAATTGGTGTTGGTTGGTTTAAAATATTGTAATAAGCGAAGGTGGTGGTTTTGTATTCAATGTTTGTATTGTAAACATATGGTTTTTCTCATTTTTCAATTGGTTTTGGTTTCTAATATTTTACTAAGTGAAGGAGGCTGTTATAATTAAGTTTGTCTATATTTTCTAGTGATTGTTATAATTCTTTGTACCGATTGACTGTTGATATGTATTTGTAGCTAATTTACATATTTGAAGCTAATTGTCATCATTCCATTATGGATTGGCCATAATGTGTACGTTGTCCCTACGTCATGGGGACGTGGCCCCTCGGTTAGCAGGGACAGGTGTGAGAGGCGTTGGGGACGTTCGTAAAAAATAAAAAAAAAATTACGAATACCAAACGCTCATAAGTTGTACTTATTTGAAACAGAGAAAAAGTTATAATGTGGCAAAAACAAATGTGAGCTTAAATACGAGTACAAGAGAAAATACATTTTATGACTTAAAAAGTTTTTATTCTGGTTCGAGACCCTTTTGTTGTTTCTTTTTGAGAATCAACGTAAAAAATTGGTGTTGTTGTTGTAACAACAATATATTTATTTTGAAGTCTTGTTCGTCTATGGGGGATCTGCTTCGATATCCAGGTGAAGGAACGCGCCATTTGATGCGTCCACAGAGACCTGGGGGTCAGCTGAGTGGGCTTGGCCGGACAATTGAAGAGGTGCAGTACATCATGTGGTCCCTGATGGCAGGCGGGACAGATGTCCGGAACGTTAGCATCAATTCGTGCCCAGTAATAATTTATTCGGCTGCACCATTGAGATCTCAGCTGCGCCAGAACCACGCGCGTCTGCCGTGGTAGTACCTTCTCCTCAGGTGAAATCTTCGGGGGGATGTTCCCTAGCACTACATTCACACCGTAGCTGGGTACTGCTGCTGCGACATCATCGGCGTGAATGTTGTTCAGACCTGCCTGAGAGTTTCGATGATCTAAAGGTTCTCTCTTATACCGCTGGGCCTCTCTCTCTAGATCATGAAGATCGTAACTGATCTGCCTGGGCGGAGGCATCCTGTTCAAGAGATGGTGGTTAGGGTGACTGCTGCGAAAACACCCTAGCAGGTATTGCTTAGACAACAGGAAATTGTGTCTTTGGTTGCCAACAAATCAAATGACTTATACGGGAGACTCATTTGAATTACTGAGAATTACCCTATGCGTAGAGCAATCTTCAAAGAGCAATATCATTTCCACCAATGCCGTTTCGCATGGGTTTTCGTTGAAAACCACATGTACATGTATTCATACATGCGCTGCACATTAAGACGAACCAATCCTGTTTAATAGTTTTTTTTAAGAAAATAAAAAATCTAGAAAATACATTTGTATAAAATGTTTGCGTATACTCTGCCTTCGTTTCCTTCAGCGTCGATTACAAATTGTATTAACTTGAGACAAACTGTGCTTTTACAGGTCTCAAAAAGTAACATGTAAACGACTGCCTGTTAAAGTCGTTCATACAAATTGATTGCTTCAGAAAAGATTGTTGATCAGTCTCCGCTTTTAAAGTAAGGTGGGGTTGTAACCCGCACGGCAAGGCTGCCTTAAAAAGTCGCAAATCGCTTAAAAGCCTATTGAAGAAATAATATCATGCACTTTGTAGAACATCATTCGTAAAGATTAAATTATTTGTCGTCTAAAACACCAAAACTAACAAATCAGATGAAGCAAGCGTTAAAGAAGTGTTTATATTTTTGTGCATTTTCGATAAACAGGCGTCATCCTTACGGAATACCAAATTAGTGTTGATGTAGCGACTATACGAGGTGACATTGACTCAAAAACGACACGGCGTAAAGGAGCTTGGAATAACATCCGATCTCGTTGCATCCAATCATAAATGGCAGTTATAATTACTTCTGGCACGACACACATTAGAGCAAACTAATAGCTCTATGTTAGGATTAAATCCTATCCATCAACAGACCATCCGACTTCATAATCTCTATTCGAGAATATCGCCGATACGTCTTTTCCCCTGTGTTTTAAACGTTGGGTCGTGAACTGGAGTAATGTCATAAAGTCACTAGCCGGCAGTACTTGGGAGCTGACAAAGAAACCTTGTCCCGCCTGCCATAAGAGACCACATGACGTGCAGCACCTTTTTAATTTTCCGGCCAAGCCAACTCAGCTGACAACCTCTCTGTGGCCGAATACAGTTGGCACCATTCCTTCACATGAATGGAGGACAGAACCTCCATATACGATCCGACCTTACAGTACCATATGTTTTGTTGTTACAACAACATATCTGGCAAAAGATATCACCATATATAGGCAGCTTTAGTGATCATATCAGAGGCTAGGATTAGGTTAAGACCTTGTACCCGTGTCAACCTTGGAAAGTTGACACGTTCATCTACCACCTCGTTGCCTTTAATATTACTGTGTCCGGAAACCCAGCTTAGCGGCATTTTGCAAATCTTTCCCAATTTGGACTTGACCGGGGCTGACTGTTCTGCCTTAAAAGCTGCCTAACTATCTACATACGAGTAGAAGTTAAAACCTTTGTTCGGCAGGTTTATCTGCTCATATAATTGTGTTGCTTCGTCTATAGCTAATATATAGGCCCTTCAACTTCCATTCAGTTGATATGATACCAGTTCCTGTACCTACTCTAAAACATCTGTCAAAGATTCGTTGGAGTGATTTCCCTAAATCACACACAAAGTGACGTGCGAAATCAGCAATTAGTACCATTTGCAGGATTAGTTCTACGACTGCTTGCGGCGTGCTTTTAAATGGTCCCATCGAGAACTGTGCTGGAAATCTTGGAACTTTCAAATGTGTTTTTCTTAAGTTTCCCTTACTCATTAAGTCCTACCATACTGTGCAACCATACGTAAGGAGTGGTTAGACTAAGTCTCTAAAAATTCTGTTGACTATTTTTGGTTTGAGGCCACTTGCGACACGCTGAGAAGTCGCATTTCCTTACCGGTGTTCATATTTAGACGTTATCTTTTCCTTCTTATTCCATGTTAAATATTCGACCGAATCATCAAATAAAAAATATTGTCTATTTCCAAAAAATGGTTTTAAAGTACAGTGAAACCGCAAACCGTTTTTCTCTAACTCAGCGAGACGTTGCATTGTTTTATTGAAATTATTAAAAATGTCTCTAAAATTCCCCTAAAATTTTAGCATGTAATATCTTGATGGTGATAAATAAATGATGATATTAACGTTACATTCAAATTTCTGATAGAAATTTCAAGTTTATAAATTTCTATAACTGGGAATCAGTACCATTCTTACTGAAATGACCCTGCTACACATTCGTGCAGAAGCACTACTTACGTAATTAATACCAATTACAGCAAAAAAAACACCATTTACGTATAAGATAATCCATTACGCGAATTCACGATTCACGATCCTTGCAGAACTATATACTCGTATATCTTGGGCTATATATAATGGGATTTGATTCGATCTTATTGCATCCACTCAGACGTTAGCTGATAGGATGTAAAAAACGACAATAACGTAGCATTGCTAAATTCGTAGTCGTCATTGCGAATGCATGTTTAGTCGCTTGATTTAGTCCCTAGATCGAGTGCCATTAACAATTGTTTGTGTATCAATTCTTTACGTCACGTTCTTCTAATTCCGTAAGATTTTTCGGCCCATAGCACATAAAAACGCTATAGAAGTTTGAGCTGTGTATCCGTCTTCTGCCAATGTAGTGTCAAAGACCACTTTGTCTACTCCGAAAATTTGAATATAATCCGTTTTAATAACTTTATTCAATTATTTAGCTTTGTGTGTAAGCTTTTATCACGCCTCCCTTGCCCACAATCTTAAAAATCAAAAATACAAATTCAAATTGATCTATCTTGAAACGTCCTATACCCCGTTTTTCCCGCAATGTTGAAAACTCACAAACTTTATATTGATCCAAAGCGTGATCAGTACTTCATATATACATTAGGGCTATAACCAAATACCACGAGGTGTTCAATGATGTTTTTCTAAAGAAAACTTATCTTAGGTTATATTAAAAAAAAAACTTTACCCACCAAATTCATTTTCTTATTCAATACAATTTTTTATATCAGAACAAGTTATGTAACTCCATATACTTATATAATTATGAAAAAACAACAATGTCTGTGTTCCACTGACAACTCGTTCACTGTTGTCGTTAACGCAATAACTTTACACCATTTTACGAGAATATAAAAATGATTTTGTTTACAGAAAACTAATGACAATTTGTGTTAACAGAATAACTTTTAGCGAGTTTAAGCGAGGTCGGTTATTACCCGCTTATAGCATTTCTTAAATTATTTTCTTTTCTATAAATTAGAACACGCTTAATATTTTTTAATAATTATTGTAGGAAACAAAATTGAAATTTAAACGTGTAGATTTCCGACATGGATATTTATGCTGCACGGTTTTTATTACACGTTCCGCACAAATATTACTCCTTTGCTGATTTTTGATGATTGAATTATCTTGTATACAATGTTTAATGAAGCATTTCTTGGCGTTTTTGAACCTTGCTGCGAGTATTGACTGGTTTAAAAGTTATCTTCGTAGAATCGGTGATCTGAAAACCATTACTCCGACTGATATATTAATATCAGGGCGAGTATATATATGTTTCTTTGTGCATTGCTAATCCGCTTTATGTTTTTGACGTTATTTTTTTTTCTTTATTTTGGGTAAAGCTTTGATTTAGTTTGTTGTAATCGTTGATTAAATCTGGTATAAAATTGTAAAATATTTCGGGCGATGAAGTTTTTCCTCAGTGCAACTCATCCATTGCGTGCCATAATATTAAATATTACGGCGTATTCAGTTTAATTGATATAAAATATTTTTCTATTTAAATAACTACTTCGTTTTTCCTGTGTTTACTGCTGTTTAATCGCAAATTATAACTTTTGTGCACAGATCGAACTTGTTAAAAATATCATCGATTGCTTGAGATAAAGAATTGTGGTTTTCATTAACTGAAACTAGCACCCCTAGGTAGCTTTCTTTGTTTTAATTTTTTAAAATTTCCACCTGAGCATTCTTTTGTTTTTGTCATATAAATGCAGACACCTTGTTCTTTTTTGTCTTCTTTTTGTTCTGTTACTGCCTTATAAAGCGTGATCCATTTCGAGGTTCCTTACTTTTTTAAAGAAAAAAACACAGAAAATTTAAATTGAATGGGGAATGTTTATTATCATTCGAAAGAACATTCTTTGCCATTTATTTTTTTAAGATTTTGTCTATCAAATGTTGGCCGCGGCAAGGTCTCAGATGGTCCATCCGTTGAGTCCAATCTTCGATGACTCGTTCGAGCATTTCGACTGGTAACTGGCGAATGACACGCGTGATGTTTTGCTCCAAGGCCTGAATCGAAGCGAGTTTGTCCGCATAAAATTTAGACTTTACATATCCCCACAGGAAAAAGTCTAACGGTGTGATATCACACGATCTTGGTGGCCAATCGACCGGCCAAAAACGTGAAATTATCTGCTCACCGAAGTGTTCTCACAATATCACATTGATTGATGCGATGTGTGGGAAGTGGCGCCGTCTTGTTGAAACTTAATGGCGCCGAGATAACGAGCTTCAATTTCCGGCATCAAATAGTCGGTTATCATGGCACGATAACGTTCGCCATTGACGGTTACCTTCTCAACGGCATCATTTTGGAAGAAATATGGACCGATTATTAAACCGGCCCACAAATCACACCAAACCGTTGTTTTTTCTGGATGAAGTGGCAGCTCTTGAACCTCTTCTGGTTGCTCTTCGTCCCAAATGCTTGTTTACATACCCATTAAGCCAGAAATAGGCCTCATCGCTGAACAAAATTTGGCTCGAAAACGTCGGATCTTCTTGGAACTTTTAAGAACGTCGGGCGTACGCTTTCAATTTAAGATCCAGACGTAAAATGCGCCAAACGTCAGTCCGAGTTGTTGCGAACGGCTCCAAATTGACTTTTCAAGGTATTGTCGGTGTACATTTTCAGCTACGGCCGCTACATTTTCTTCACTAATATTACCCAATAATGAATGCTGGGTCTCAAGATGGGTGATGGTGTTGCGAATAGTACGCTCAGTAGGCCGATTATCTTGACCATAAGTTGAACGAAGTGCACGAAACACATTCCTCACAGAACGTAAATTATCGTAATAAAGTTGAACGATCTGTAAACATTGTTCAGGCGTTAGTCTTTCCATGATGAAATGCCTAACAATACTAAAAAAATAACATATCAGCATGACTCGACTCACACGTGATCTGTCAAAAAAAGGCTATTGAAAAAGTATCTCTACTTGGATCACCCATTATATGGCTGGTTACGAAGGTGTGGAAATTAAAACTCCAGATTGAGCCAATTCCACAAACTCTTGCAGCCTTTCTTGTACTAACCAACAGTTGGAACCGTGGTAGTCGTTTTCCGATTCTGAGGAGGATAGTTGTCTTCAAATTCATTACTTGATAACGATTGACAATCAACTTCAGATTTGTTACTTCGTTAGATAGGTATAAATGTCTTTGAACTCCTCTTCTTTGATTTCGTTCTTATGTTTTTAGTTTATGCTATCCATTTTTGTTTATTTTGTAAAAGCTCGGAATGTCGAAAGAATTAAAAAAAAACTTTATTTTCCTTCTCATAATACTCGTTTGTGATTTGTAATTTTTTTTCTTTATTTAAAAAAGTGTTTTACTAAAACATTGTTATTTTTAATGCTCTAATTAAACAGTTTTGTGAATTATAATATTGAAGTAAATTAGCTTAAATTGATTGAATAACTTTGTTTTGTTGTCAAAGTAGTTACACTTTTCAAAAAATCTTAAGCTAAAAACTCCGGTGCGTGAGACCTGTGTCACTATTTATCAAATTTGCGTCCCCACTGGCGGGCTAAAAGACATATGGAAAATAACTGTAAATCGCGTAGACATGTACTTTATTAACAACAAGTGCACATATAGAGTTCGGCCTTGCTGAAGGCCATATACCCTCCATCATGGAGGGTATATGATTGAGACACCTCCAAAACATGGGTTTTTCGCTTCAACAGCATCTTCTGGCGACGAAAATCGTTGACCACGCATTTTTTTCTTGATGTGCGGGAATAAAAAGAAGTCATTGGGTGCCAAGTCAGGGCTAAACGGCGGATGACCCATTAAATCGACATTTTGGCCGTTGAACAGTCGCCACATGACCAGTTTTGCCGAAGAAACAGGCGACCATTTGCTTCAAATTGCTTCTTCCACGAACAACTTTCGTTGGATTTGGCTCGTCCTCGAAGACCCACACGGTCGATTGCTGTTTTGTTTTTGGGCTCATACGCATAGATCCATGATTCTTCACCTGTGACGATCTTATATACGTCTTTTGAAGCACCGCGATCCTATTTTTTTAAAATTTCTTTGCACCAATCGACACGAGCCTTTTTTGTACGGAATCCAACGAGAACAAACCTTTTTTACGGCCAGGTGTTCATGCAATATCGAATGTATGCTGGTGGAAGAAATGCTTAAGGATGTCTTTATCTCACGGTATGTCACATGACGATCTTGGATTATCAGTTCACGCACGGCATCAATGTTCTCTGGCACAACGGCCGTTTTTGGACGAACTTCACGACCTTCGTCCTTGGGCGAGCGTCGGCCACGATGGAATTCATTAAACCAGTTGTTCACAGTGCTATAGGATGGTGCTTCATCGCCATACAAAGATTTGAGTTCATCGATGCACTCTTGTCGTGATGATTTACGTCGAAAGTTAGGAAAAATGATCGCACGAAAATGGTCACGAGTTAATTCCTTTTTTGCCAAATTGATTTTTTCAAGTAACTGTCAACAACACAAATGATAGTCGTACGTCAAAACGTTCTGAGTACATTTATGCTAAATGTCAAACTTTCTAATGGAAATGTCAGATGGCGCCAGGCAGCACTTAGTGTTGCTTAGGCCAGATATATAAAGCAACCCTCGTAAACCACAATTTGTGTTCCTGAAGTCTTCGGAGAAATTCGAAAAACGAACAAGAGAAGACGAATCATTGTGCACCATGACAATGCGAGCTATCACACATCGGCTTAAACCAGCGCCTTTTTGACCGGCCAAAACGTTGAATTGTTGGGCCATTCGCCGTACAGCCCTGACTTGGCTCCCAATAACTTCTTTTTATTTACGCACATCAAGAAAAAAATGCGTGGTCAACGATTTTCGTCGCCAGAAGATGCTGATGAAGCGTTCAAAAACCATGTTTAGGAGGTGTCAATCGGAGTGGAAAAAGTTCTTCGACAATTGGTTTGAGCGCATGCAAAAGAAAAACAATCAAACCATTTTTGATGATAAATATTCGCATTTTCATTATTAGGCCAGAAATATATATAGCAGCCCTTATAGTCTATGTAACAACCTGGGTAATTTACTAAATAACAAGCCGATTCGTATGATTAGTTTAACACATTTATTAATTATATATTTAAATGACAGTAATTGGTATACACCGGTTGATAGTTCTTACAAGACGAACTCTCTCTCTGTTGCTGTCAATTCTCTTGATCGTCGCTGTGTATTTGTTGACATGGTTGTGTGTGTGTCTGTGACTAGACACGGGTTGCCACATCCCTCCAATGTTTTTAAGATGGACCTTGAGGTCCTGCCCACCGGACAAGGTTTCACCTCCGGACACCTCGCTCGGTCGTTGGCTCCCTGAATCGGACCTCTGTGGAATCTGCTGAATACTCGAAGATGAAGACTGCAACTCCATAGAATCTGGAATAGCTTTCGCGACCGAGTCCGTCGCTGCCGATGACAGTGGCAGCGTCACTGCCGGGACTTTCTTCAGGTGGCTAACATTTCTGCAGAAAGACTTACCTCCGCCAGACACCTTCACTATGTTTCCAGTTCTTTCCGTTACAACATACTCGGTCGTGTCAAAGTTCGGTGTCAATTTATGGGGAAACACAACATTCTTCAACAGCACTTTGTCCCCTACAGCAATATCTGGATATCTGGCCCCTCTCTTCTTGTCAGCAAGTTCCTTGCCCTTCTGCTTGTTCATACAATCCCGATCTTTTCCGACCGAGTCATTAAATTCCCCTGTTAAGTCCTCCACTCCCGGTATTTTGTCCCGAATGACACGGTTGAACATCAGTTCCGTTGGAGCCACACCGGTAGTGCTATGTGGTGTGACATTATACATGTGGACGAATTTTTGGAGCTCTTCTAACACGTTCCTCTTATTTATGGACGCTATTTTCAAACGTTTCACCAGGGACCTATTCATGTTCTCGACCTCTCCATTTGCTTGAGGCCAATATGGTGGTGTCAATATTTGCTCTATGCCGTTCATCTGACAATATTGGTTGAACTCTGCACTCACATACTGTCGGTTCTAAGCTGTTTTGGTGGTCCCAGTCTACAAAATATCTCTTTCATTGAGTCAATAACTGCCTGCGAAGATATCGAGCGGAGGAGCTTAAATTCCATATATCTCGAATAATAGTCGATAAAAACAAGGACATACTGGTTATTTGACAACGGACCTAATAGGTCAGTAGCCAGTGTGATCCAAGGACCAGTTGGGAACGGATGTCTGTCCATCGGTGCTGGGTTTGATGGTTGTGATACTAAAAGACAGTCCCTGCAAGCCTTAACAAAACTTTCCGCTTCCCGATCAACTAGGGGCCACCACACTTTTGATCTTAATCTGCGTTTCATGGCCGACTCCCCAGGATGACCCTCATGCGCTAGTTCAAGGACCTTGAGTCGCAGTGGTTTAGGAATAACCAGGCGTGTCCCGCGCAAAAGTATACTACCAAGCGTCGACAACTCGAAACGGAATGGGTAGAAACCGTTGGTAGTAGCGGTATTCCACGCGTTACTGTCAAGACATGTCATGGCGTCAACAATTTCCACATCCTCCAAACTTTTTTCCGCAATCTCAGAAATGGTAAGCGCAGTGGGCACACAACTTGATATGACGTGAAAAATGCTCTGCTCACCCTTCCAATCGAAACAGTTGGTGTTCGTCGTTTGACAAAGTCTGGATAGAGAGTCAGCAATATTATCTTTACCAGCTCTGTAGATTACTCTGAATTTGAAAGCCTGAAGACGTAAAAGCCATCTTTCAATCCGGGCTGGTGGTTTCGACGTAGGCTTAAAAATAGCCTCCAGCGGCTTGTGATCGGTGACCAGCTCAAATACAAGGCCCGCCAGATAATAATAAAACTTCTCCACCGCCCAGACCAACGAAAGGCTTTCCTTTTCCGTTTGCGAGTAACGTTTTTCAACGTCCGATAGGCTCTTGCTGGCAAATGAAATGACACGTGCATCGTTGTTGAATTGGACCAGTATTGCCCCTAAAGCCACGGGACTAGCGTCAGCAATCAAACGAGTCTTACGTTTCGGATCGAAGTAAGATAAATTTGGTATCCCGGCCAGTACAAGTTTAAGGCCCTCAAAAGCCTGCTTCTCCTCTACACCCCAGCTGAATTTATTACTTGTTTTGAGTAGACGTCTTAACGGCTCAGTGCGATTCGCCAAATCCGGAATGAATTTGCCCACATATGTGACTAGGCCCAGAAAACTCCGCATTTCTTCCTTGTTTTTGGGGTCTCTAAACGAAGATATTACCTGGACCTTTTCGGGATCAACCTCAATGCCTTGGTCGGACAATATGTGACCCAGAAATTTAAGCCTTTGTGTCTTCCAGACACATTTCTCCTCGTTCAAGCAAACTTCGTTGTCACGGAAAATTTTACATACTGCCTGGACCGCTTTGTCATGTTCCTCCTCGCTGCTTCCGAATATTATTACGTCGTCGATGTAATTCAAAGCGTTCGGGCACGGCGCCAACAGTTCCTCGAGCATTCGTTGGAATATTTCAGGTGCAGAGTTTACCCCAAACAGTAGTCGTTTGAACCTAAACAACCCTCGAATGCTTATAAAGGTCGTGATTTCCCTGCTATCCTCGTGGAGTTCCAATTGATGGTAAGCGTTCTTCAGGTCCAGCCGAGAAAAGTATTTGGCTCCTCTTAACTTGGTCATAAATGTGTCGAACGTCGGTAGCGGGTAATTTTCTCTTAATATTGCTTTATTCGCTCTACGCATGTCCACACATAGCCTGATATCGCCATTTCCTTTAAATGCCACTACTATCGGCGAGATCCAGGGACTTGGACCATATACCGGTTCGATAATGTCTTGATCCAGCGCCTCCTCTAGTTTCTCGATCACCTTCTCTTCAAGAGCAACTGGAACACGTCGCATAGGCTGCTGAACAGACATCACGTTGGGATCAACGGACAATTTAACGGTCACATTTTTCCACTTCGGAAACGGATTTACTTCGTCAATTCGGTTTACATTTAAAACGTTAAGTTTTATAGCCGTTTCTCGTCCTAATAATGATTGTCTCCCATTTTCAATCACATAAAATGTGGCAATCATCTCAGGGTTCTTTTTAATGGCAATCGGAGCTTCAAAAACGCAAATTACATTAAGTAATTTTTCAGAAGCGTATGCACGAAACTGATTAGTGGACTTAGCGCGAATGTTAAAAAGCGTCGCTTTCCTTTCCTGTAGGCATTTCCAATCTGCGTGACTAATGAGGTTAAATCTAGATCCGGAGTCTATAATCAACGAGATTGAGTGGCCACCAATCTGACACACCACCGTTTCATCCATTTCGCTGTCACTTATTATCTTAAAACAGTCATTATGGCACCTCTTGAAGTCAGCATCAGGGTTATTGTCTTCTACAGACCGTATCTCAGTGCGCCTCCGCTTCGATTCCGAGCTCCGCCCCTGTCCAAGTTGTCTTTTCGTTCTACACTTGCGAGCGAAATGACCTGTACGAGAACATCTATTGCATTTAATATCCCGAGCCGGACAGTTTTGAGCGTTTTCAGCATGGTCTGTGCGGCCGCATCTGCCACATTCGGCGTTATTCCAATCTTACTGATAGTGTGTACATACTTAATTTTACCTGAAATGTAAAATTAAGTATGTACATATTATTACGATCAGACCTTTGTCAGATTATTGCTTTCTTTCTCCTCTAACACTGCAACTGACATTTATCAGATTGCTGAAGAAGTATTAGCTTGCGTTCAACGCACGGCCTCTGAGCTTTGCCAGATTACAACTTTACCGGCATACAGCCTCTGACCTTTGCCAGATTACAACTTTACCGGCATACAGCCTCTGACCTTTGCCAGATTCTTAAATGTTCCTTCAGCCTGTATTCCAAACAAGGCTTCTGACATTTGCCAGATAACAAAATACGGGCCTGTATCACAGCCTCTGACCCATGTCAGATTTACATATAGAATATAGTGGCCTGCATATTAATGCGTCACAATTTTATTAGTTACCGGGCTTTAACACGCATCACTATTTCGTCTAGATTTTTTCTTATTCCTTTATGTTCTTTTTTTCACATCTCCCCTGCCTTGCACATAACTGCATACCTCTGTTTGTTCCACGCGACCACGTTTCCAATAATAAAAAAAAATGTTTTAAATGTTCCGAACTTAACAATTAAGTATGACTTAGTTTTTCTTCTCTTTTTTTTTACTCGTCGCCACTGTAACAACCTGGGTAATTTACTAAATAACAAGCCGATTCGTATGATTAGTTTAACACATTTATTAATTATATATTTAAATGGCAGTAATTGGTATACACCGGTTGATAGTTCTTACAAGACTAACTCTCTCTCTGTTGCTGTCAATTCTCTTGATCGTCGCTGTGTATTTGTTGACATGGTTGTGTGTGTGTGTGACTAGACACGGGTTGCCACAGTCTATAATAACATTCTAGTAATTGATTTAATTCGGTTAACTTTCTAAAAGAATCATTCCATTACTTTGGCCATATATGCTATTTTTAAAGGGAGCTTGGCACCGCCCACTTTTCTTCCAGGATGTGTTTCCATCCACGCCAGCATCACATGTTACACATCTCCTAGTCATATGTTATGAAAAACAAATCCAATTTATTTTTGCATTTTAAAGTTTTGTTTTCCAGTTTATTTAAATGAATTTCAATGTCTTCTCATTGCATACAATACAAATTTGAAACATTATCGGTGATGGTGCGTGAACTTTTTCGACACCTGCGAAAAAGTGAAAGCGTATTCCTTTACAGTTTTTATCGGCCTGTTTGGCTGTAGTATGCCGATTATGTAATTTTCAAATTATGTTAAAAATTTAAAGACCTAATATGGGAGTGTATATAAGTTTGTAACATCTCGAAATACTTATCTGCGACCCTATAAAGTAAATACGAAGGCGGTTCGGGCGCGGTATAAACAGAAAAAAGTTAAGTGTTTTGGAAACTTCCATCTCTGCTATGAACACATGTTAAATTTTGTTTCGATCTGGCAACTCCTTCATATAGAAACAGGTGTTCACAAAAGACGCATCCGCGATTTTTTTACAATGGAAAAATTAGAAATGCTTGGTGTCATTAAACATTTACATAAAAAAGGTTTATCGGGACAAGAAATTCATAATGGTATGGTGAATGTGTAAGGTGAAAGTGCTCCTTCATATGCAACAGTAAAAAATTGGGTTGCTGAATTTAAACGAGGTCGTACAAGCATTGAAGATGGACGTCCAAAAACAGCAACAACAACAGAAATTGTAGCCAAAGTGCATGATATGGTATTAAACGATCGACGAATAAAAGTGCGTGAAATAGCTAATATCATGGGCATCTCAAATGATCGAGTCCATTTAATTTTGCATGAATAACTACAGATGAAAAAGCTTTCTGCAAGATGGGTGCCGGACTTGTTAACAGTCGACCAAAAACGCATAAGAATGAACATTTCTCAAGCTTGTTTGGATCGTTTTCAGCGAAATAAAATGGATTTTAAGCGTCGTTTCGTAACTGTTGATTAGACATGGATCCACCACTGTACTCCAGAGACAAAAGAACAATCCAAACAATGGACTGAAGCTGGAGGAAGTGCCCCAAAGAAGGCAAAAACAATTCAATCAGCTGGTAAGGTTATGGCAACGGTTTTTTGGGACTTCAAAGGTATTTTATTGATTGACTATCTGCAAAAGGGTAAAACAATAAATTCAGAGTACTAATGCAACCTTTTAGATCAATTAAATGTACAAATTCGAGAAAAACGTCATGGCTTACAACACAAAAAAATAATTTTTCATCAAGACAACGCACCAGCGCACAAGAGTGTTTTAACAATGGCTAAAATCAACGAATTAAAGTACGAGTTGCTTGACCACCCACCTTATTCTCCTGATTTAGCTCCCAGAGGCTTTTACCTGTTCCCAAATCTAAAAAATTCCTTGTGTATTGAAGTTTCAGGAGATTATATTGAAAAATAAAAATATTTTTGAAAAACTAACTATTCTCTTTCATTGATAGGCTAAGAACCACCCTCGTATACTGTAGATCGCTGTCTGTCTGTTGAAATCATATTCAGGCCAAGAGAAAAGGGCTAGAGGCAGATCGGTTTATATTGAATATGGACCAAATCGGGCAAAAGGGGAAAGAGTTCCTCTTTGATGGGCTTAAATATGACCTTACAATTTTTTTTTGGGCTTTTCCACTGTATTGCTGTATTAATTAGATTTAAAAAATAGTTACGCATATGCTTGGAAGTTGTAATCGTAAAGGCATTAAAAAACGGGCGTGGCCATTCGTGGATATATGGGCATCCAAAAAATGTAAAATTTTCCCACAAATCAAAATTGATGGGCCAAAATTAATTGATGGGCCAAAAAAACGGCCCCTATGACTATTATCATATTGGTTTTTATAGTCCCTGAGGTGCCGAAAACTAGGTCCTTACGAACGCGAACCTATGTGAACTCAGGAACAGTTGAGCTTTTTAAAGACATTGAATTTTACAATTTGCCTAATTTAGAGACCTTAACCTCTAGGCTCTGGGCTCCAAAAGCCATCTCGTAATATTCCGAGAGATATGGCTATCCAGACACTTAATATTTTGTTACAAATCCAAATATGTACCTATACTTATATTTAAGATTTGGCCAACATTGGCTCGGACCGTTCCACAGGTGCTTAAATATCGGCACTCTTTAACTATGGACATATGGGTATCATCAAGAATCCGCAAATACGATTTCTTCCACATTTCGATTGTATTTGAGGCCTTGGCCCATGAGTCAGAAACAGTGGAAGGGAGTTATCTCGCCCTTATCCCATTCCAGCATTCTACAACAATAGTAGTCAAAATATTCGTTAAACATACAGTTACTTTCATTTAGCAATATCTGTGTACTAAATTTTGGTTAAGTCGGTAGGGCGTGATTGGGAAAAAAGACAAACAATATGGATATTAGGATATTTATTTTGTTCTTTGTGTTTTTTCCAAGTCCGCTGCCACTGAGTGGGTCCAAAGTTAATACATAACAGGCACAAAAGAACATAATTCACGGGAGGCATGAAAAGTTCATATTGCTCTGAAAAAAATCATATATGCTTCAAAATAACGCAACTCTTAGATGAAAACTCGAAAAATTCCTGAAAAATGTGAAAAAGTTAAATTTTTTGCATTTTATTAGTTAAGTTACCGAGATAAATAACAGATGGAGCTGTGCTGCGATCAATGGCACAACACCTTAGATGGCGGTACACGTTAACTTAGGTTGAGCGCAATACTCGTATGACAGGCGCTCTTTTCGCATTGTCGTTTTTGATAAACAAATGTGCTATTTTGCTTGCTGCAATTGATTCGAATTTTGCGTCTTATTACACTGATTTCGAATAGTCATATATCGCGTATCACATCCACAAACAATACAAGCATTACGATCAATTGAAATTCTGTGCGATATTTACCAATTCGATAATTTTTTCAAAAAAGTTTGCGTGTTAAAAGTAAGGATTATTAGGATTAGTCAAAAACGACTTAATTGTTTTTTAGGGAGAGTTAATAACTTGACCAATGCCTCCTATTATGAAATTTGACAGAATGTCCGTGATAATCAAACGCAAGAGGAACGTGCAAAAGAAAGTGAATGGAGACGTACCACCTCAAATTCGACAAATGTTACTAGAAGAAAACCAGTCAATAATGTAGGCTTGATGGCGCTGGCCGAAATAGTCCGAACAAATATGCCTCTGTTGAATGACGAGAAGAACATGTACGATTCACTGATGAAGGTTGTTGACGATAGAACGGGTGTCATTTATTTTCTCGATGCTCCCGGTGGGACATCGACAACAAGTCAGTCAAGGTGTCGAATTGCGTTGGCTGTTGCATCCTCTGGCATTGCTGTCACATTTTTGGAAGGCGATCGAACTGCACATTTCAGGAACGACTCATCAGCTCTTGAATTCTCCAGAATTCTTGTACCTACAATATATTTTATTTTGTAGTCTTGTTCATCTATGGGGGATCTGCTTCGACATCCAGGTGGAGGAAACGCGCAATTTGATCTGGATGCGTCCACAGATACCTTGGGGTCAGCTGAGTGGGCTTGGCCGAACAATTAAAGAGCTGCAGCACGTCATGTGATCTGCTTCGACATCCAGGTGGAGGAAACGCGCAATTTGAACTGGATGCGTCCACAGAGACCTTCGGGTCAGTTGAGTGGGCTTGGCCGAACAATTGAAGATCTGCAGCACGTCATGTTGTTTCTGATGGCAGGCGGGGCAGATGTCCGGAACTGTAGCATCAATTCGTACCCAATAAGAATTGAGGCGGCTGCACCATCCAGATCTCAGCTGAGCCAGTATCACGCGCGTCTGCCGAGGTATTAACTTCTACTACGGGGAAATCTCTTGGGAGTTGCACCCCTAGCACTACATTCACACATTCACTAATGCTGCAGCGACTTCATCAGCGCGAATGTTGTTCATACCTGCCAGATAGTGTCGATGATGTAAAGGTGCTCTCTTGTACCGCTGGACCCCTCTCTAGATCATGAAGATCGTACCTGATCTGCCTGGGCGGAGGCATCCAGTCCAAGAGATGGTGGTTAGGAAGTCTAGTGCGAAAACGCCCTAGCAGGAAATATCAGCAGACGAAGTAAGTATATATTTTTACTGTCATATTCGATGATTAGTAGTTATCTTCCAAGTCGATCTAAAAACATCCGGAGTGAACAATATGGCTTGGAACCTAACTGGTACAGAGGAAGAAAAACCTGCCATTACGAACAAATTATACTTATCCGGAAAGCGACTTTCGAAGAATCCCTAATTTATAACGCTCCGTAATATATAAGGTATAAACGTATGTAAGTCCTAAAAGTTCTTGTTCCGCCGTTCCGGTCCAAAATGTGTACGTTATAGGAATGAGACCCCCTCGGTCGGTTGGGGCGGGTATCGCAACATTGTAGTGTTCTTTCGTATCGCTACATTGTGGTGTATCTCAAGAACTCCCGTTATTCGACGAGGTCCACTAATAGCTGCGTTATCGACTATAAGTTTGGTCAGGCTGAATCTATGCCTTCCGCGATTAATTTGTTGCATGCTCAATTTCAGAATCGGATTTCGAAGAATCCTTAATTTATACTCGTAACACTGTTAGATATACTCGTACTTAGTAGGGACATAAATACTGTTACACACTTTTTATGCTGTAAAATAAAAAGTACTGAATGTTTTTTGACCAAATATTTTTAATATATTTATTGATGTATATTGTATCCAAAAATAATCTACTTATTCGAAATGTCCGCCTCTTGCATTTACACATGCCTTAAGTCGCTCTGGCCAATCGTCAATAGCTGCACGAAGCTCTTCCATTGGAAAATTGTCCACAGTTCGAACCAAAGTAGTCTTAAGAGATCGAATATTGGGGTATCTTTTGTGACAAACCTTGTCCTCTAAAACCGTCCACAATTTGTAATCCAATGGGTTCAAGTCTGAACGCTGGCAAATTGTTTCGAAGCCAAGCCTGGGACGTTTTATCCTTATAGGCCGGCGCAGAATCCTGCTGGAAAGGTTGTTTTTGGAACAGTGAATTGTTAAGAGGCTTCACAACAGCTTCCAAAACGGTTTCTTGGTAAACTTTGGCCGATGTTTTGACTCCTTGTTCGCAGAAATGCAGGTCAGTGACCCCATCGTAAGAGACACCCCACCAAACCATGACTGAAGCTAGGTGATGACCCTTTTCCACACTTAGGATCAGTTCAGATGCTTCCTTAGATGACCGCGAATACACTCTATCATTTTGCTTGTTAAATTCTTCCTGAACGGTAAAAACTTTTTCATCGGTGAACACAATTTTTCTGTGCAAGTTATCAGCGTGCTTCACCAAAAGAAGTTTGCATTTTTCAAGCTGCAGTCAATAAATGTCCGGTACGTCGTTTGGAAGCCCCAAGTCTCAAGTCTTTTTAATGATCCGACTCATGGATTTTTGCGTGATATTGATCTCACGGGCCATGATTTTCTGTTTTCGGAGCGGATTTCTGTGAATTCTTGATTTAACGGCTTTGATGACATACGGTGTTCGAACAGAGCATGGGCGGTCTTTTACATCTCCAGTCTCCTCAAACAGTTTTATGCATCGGTAGACGAACATGCGGCTAATCCCTAGTGACCGGGGGTATGTTCAGTTCTACTATTGAAATGGGTGTGTTCAATGTTGTGAAAGTATTTATGTCCCTACTAAGTATACTTATACATACGTATTTATGGACTCAATGTCCACGTTCTGCCGTTATGGACCGGTCCACAATGTGTACGTTATCCCTACGTTATGGGGATGAGGCCCCCTCGGGCGGTTGGGGCGGGTATGAGAGGCGGCGTTGGGTTCGTTCGTATCGCAACATTGTAGTGTATCTCAACAACTCCCGTTATTCGACGAGGCCCCCAAATAGCTGCCTTATCGACGATAAGTTCGGCCAGGCTGAATCTTTGCCTTCCGCCATTAATTCCTTGTATGCTCGATTGCAGAATCGGATTTCTAAGAATCACTAATTTATAACACTTTCAAATATATGCATGTGTATGTATAAGTATAGAGTTAAAATCAGCGTTTTGTCATTATGGACCGGTTTACAATGTGTACGTTATCCCTACGTTATGGGAATGAGACCCCCTCGGTCGGTTGGGGCGGGTGTGAGAGGCGGCGATGGGTTGTTTCGTATCGCAACAACACCTGTTATTTGATAAAGCCCCCCTAATAACTGTGAATACACTGATCCAAAGTTTCTAAGAAACAAGTAAAATCGACGATAAGTTCGGCCAGGCTGAATCTATGCCTTCCGCCATTAATTCGTTGTTGTTGTTGTTGTAACAACGATATATTTTGTTTGGAAGTCCTATTTGTATAGAGGGGATCTGCTTTGATATCCAGGTGGAGGAAACGCTCCATTTGAACTGGATGCGTCCACGGGTCAGCTAAATGGGCTTGGCCGGACAATTAAAGAGGTGAGGCTGCACCATCCAGATTTCAGCAGAGCCAGAACCAAGTGCGTCTGCCTAGGTATCATCTTCTCCTCATGTGAAATCTCTGAGAACTGTTTCCCTAATTTTTTTTGAGTATAGCCTGTAGGAATTGGTATTTATCGTTTCTCATTGTGTCCCAGATATGCGGTTTTTCGATTTTTGATAGTTTTAAGTAATTGTCGATCTAAATTCATTCTATTTAAGACTTCATTATACGTAATTCGATCCGTCTATGGTATCTTTAATATTCGTCGGTATATCCATATTTCAAAGGCTTCTATCTTTTTGGCATCACTCGATTTAACTGTCCATACTTCTGCCGCATATAATAGTACGGACTATACATAGAATTTAATAAATCGGACTTTTGTTCGAAGACCGATGTCAAGGATGGTTACTACTTTGTAGTATTTGAAAAAGGCTTCTCTCGCCATCTTCATTCGACAACGTATTTATTTTGATGTGTCCCATTGGTCATTTATTAAAACCCCCAAGTACTTAAAATTGGTTACTTTCTCTATTTCAGCATTATTTATTTTTAGTGTTGTGTTGTTGTATACATATTTCCTGCTAATAATCATGTACTCGTACTTTGTCTTTTTAGTGTTAATTTTTATTCCATATTCACTTTATTCACTTACATTCACTTACATTTGTATGTTTGTCCATTGCTTTTTGTAGACTTTTGTGTCATCCGCTTATCGTATGTTATTTATGAGAGTTATATGTACTTGTCCGGATCCCAATTCTTTCTTTCTCAATTGATTCCATAAATATTCTCTGGGAGTAAATATTGAATAATAGGGGTGAAAGTATACATCCTTGCCTAACACCCCTTGCGATAATAATCTCGTCGGTGAGTTCGCCTTTCACATCAATACGCTCCTTTTGGTTCCAGTATAGATTTTTAATACATCGTAATGCTTTTCCGTCTATTCCAATTGATACGAAAATTCCCATTAGCTTGTTGTGCTGAACAGTATCAAAGGCTTTCTCATAGTCAATGAAGCACAGAAAAACATTTTGTACATCTCGGCAGTTCTGGATCAGTATTTGTATGCTAAGTAACGCTTATCGAGTACCCATTCCTTTCTTGAAGCCAAATAGTAACTTTCCCATTGAAGTTTTAAATTTGGGGTATATTCTTCTACTCGTATGAATTAAGAAATATTTTCCGTGCATGACTCATGGGTATTGACCTGTGTCATAAATATTGTTAAAAAGTGTAACTAAAAGTTCTATGTTTTCACGATCTATCAATTTCAAAACTTCTGAGGGAATTTCATCGGGACCTGTTGCTTTTTTGTCCTTTAGAGAGTTAATTGAAAAACTCCACCTCGCATCTAGTTATTTGCGTCCCAGTCGGCATGTCTGGGCTTCCATCATGGAGCGACCTTTCTTCATCAGTAAATAATCTTGTTACATAATCTTTCCAGACTCGTTTTCTTTCTGATGTCTAGAATACAGCAATATTATACTCATCGTATGGGATATCTGGTGATGTGTTTAGGCATGTTCCGTCGTAAGAGACACCCCACCAAACCATGACTGAAGCTAGGTGATGACCCCTTTCCACACTTAGGATCAGTTCAGATGCTTTCTTAGATGACCGCGAATACACTCTATCATTTTGCATGTAAAATTCTTCCTGAACGGTAAAAACTTTTTCATCGGTGAACAAAATTTTTCTGTGCAAGTTATCAGCGTGCTTCACCAAAAGACGTTTGCATTTTTCAAGCTGCAGTCAATAAATGTCCGGTACGTCGCTTGGAAGCCCCAAGTGTCAAGTCTTTTTAATGATTCGACTCATGGATTTTTGCGTGATATTGATCTCACGGGCCATGATTTTCTGTTTTTGGAGCGGATTTCTGTGAATTCTTGATTTAACGGCTTTGATGACATGCGGTGTTCAAACAGAGCGTGGGCGGCCCGACCGGTGGCGGTCTTTTACATTTCTTTTAGTTTTTTGTGAAGGTTATAGTCATCGTGCAGGTTCTACAACATTTCGATTTCCTGGCATTTTCGATTAAGCAGTGCATTTTTTCTCTGGAGAAATATAGAACCCAAAATTGATGCACTGTTGGGGGTGGCAATAGCAATCTGTGGTGTAAGATGCTGTATATGTGTAGTTGAATGATGAAGACGACGAATATAAAGACGGCGATGATGACACCAAATCCAGAGACGCACTGCTTCGTTGATACAGCACGGGGCAACATAGTCCTCTTTGTTATACTCCCTGATGTGGTTCAGACCTGAACAGCTCCTCCTAAGCAGATCCAAGGTCCGGGGTTTTGTTCAATCACGGCTCGGACCAGTAATATTCTGAGCAGGCATTTCGTGCTGCTCCCACGACGAAAAAATGTACAAACCAAAAACACATATTGTTGAGGTGACTGTCCCTGGCAGGAGAGTGCCTGCTTCGGGATTTTAATTAATTCGTTGTATGCTCGGTTGCAGAATCACCAGTTTTAAACACTCTAAAATATATACAAAGGTATGTGTGAGCTTAAAATCCATGGTATGCCGTTATGGACCGGTCCACAATGTGAACGTTATCCCCTCGGTCGGTTGGGGTGAGTGTGAGAAGCTGCGATGGGTTCGCTCGTATCGCAACAAAAAACAAGTAAAATTGACGATAAGTTCAGCCTGGCCGAATCTGTGCCTTCCACTATTGTTTCGATGTATGCTCGAGTTTAGAAGATTTAACTTGGTAATATAGTCACGGCTTAGGGGTTCAGTACTTGATCCGTTTTGTTTAGTAATTTTCTAAATGATGTCCTTTCGGTTTGTAGTCATTCTTACAAACACAGTAGTGTAATGTACTGTTCTAAATTTGAGAAGATCGGCTATTAAATATGGCAAGTGTAACGGCAGAACCTCAAATCAGGAGACACTTTGGAAAGGCGAATATACAACATGTTCCGATACATACTGAACAATAGCTAGACAACGCTCGATGGAATCAATTAGTAGTGGGGCCTAAGCCTCAGTAACTTATACTGGATGGCAAACAAAAGTCATTTGTTAAGTCATTAGTTAACAAAAAGTGTCATGTCTAAAGAAAATGTTAAGATCTACTAAATTTAAAAATGAAAAAAATGAAAAAGGTAATTTTGTGTAAACCTGGGTAAATATCAAGTACTTAAACGACTAAAACAAATTATTTTTCAAAATATGTTTAAGAATCGAGTACAGCACGACTTTTCTGATAGATATGATCCAGCTCCAGTCTTAGTTATCAAAGCTTAAACTAAAACAATACTTGTGATTCAGAACCGATGGATTGGGTGTAACAAACAAACTCCAATTCGTCAATCTCATTTATGCTCCCTGCCTGGGCTTTACAAAGTAGAAAGGTTATTTATTCAGAAAAGTCATACGTAACGCCTAAAAGTTTGTTTCTCTTGAATATCTTTATAGGTTTTAACGTGAACTCTGCTCTGACGAGCGAAGATCGTATTAATCATGTTGTGCGTTCATTTATTTTACTGTCTCCACGGTACTATGTGTGCCGAACAACAACCACTATTGCCCTCGTTTATTCACTACTGGCTGGCCCAGTCCGCGTAGCTGGCTCTTAGTTAAGGGAAGTGATGAAAAATCTCTATATTCTAGAACAAACTAAATTAAATTTAAATGAGTTGTGTAATACGTATGTATATAATGTTTTACTGGAGTGCTCACTGATGAACAACATTTTTTGTTATGCCTTCATTTGCCTATATAAAAAGTGATGAAGGTTTTTCAACTCGTAAGCATTTAACATATAACTGTCCACGGGAGAAACGGGGTGTTTCAAGATTAAATCTACAAACCTGCTACGATTGAACTTGTGAACTTGCACATCATTCCGAATTATTGGTATACGTGGAATTATCAGATTTTCGCCATTGCCAGTTAATATAGTGGCTTCAATGATATTGTCAAAAAAATTTCTAACGGACAAACTTGTTCCATTACAAAGTCGTGGTTAATTTAAGTTGCGTTACAGCATTATCGATACATCAATTTGTAATTGCTGAATATTAGGTGGAGTTTCGGCAAATCAAGTAAATTTAAAAATTCAGCTAGATTATTCACAGTATCACCTGCATCCATAACCCTATTGAAAGATTTGTATGTTTTAGTTTCATTACACAGTACATCACATGATTTCGGGACTCAATTCTGATAATTGTTTGTGAAATTTACCCCTAAAAAGAAGAACTTCTGCAACATTCGTTTGGTCAAGGTACATCAAATAATAATTTAATAATTTATTTAAAGTTAGTAAGTATCGTATAGGGGAATTTGTCACGTTTTAGGCTCTTTTGTTTGTTATAACTCGAGAACCACTAGTCCGAATAAGCCGAAACAAATTTAATAAAAATTAAAAATTACAATTCCTTTAATCTGTTCATACAACGTTTCGCTACATAAGCAACAGTTTCGCAGTTGTAAATAAATGTATGAAGAAAAAAAATATTTTTTGCCTAAAAAATTAAAATTTTTTTAATTCATAAAAAATACAAAACGGTAAAAAGTGTCAAGTTTTATTTCTTTCACGTAAAGTCGCATAACCTATGAACAAATAGATCATGAAAATCGATTTACGCGTTTCGCTTTTATGCACAATTATGTGAAGGCATGAATTTAGAAAAAACTGTGTCAGTTATCTGCTTTTTAAATATGATCTCAACATTTCGGAGTATTGTTGTGATAGTCCCATCTTAGCCACAATGTAATCCATTTCGATTTGTGTTAGCGGTTGTGGTCCATTATTTTCAATATCGGGTGTCCAATCAGCATCATTCAAATTGGTCGGATTGGTGAAAACGGTTTCGGCGTGCAGGGACACAGTATCTAGACTCGGGGGTTTAGGTGTATCGGTAACAGCAGAGCGTTTAACTGGAAGTGTGACAGTAAAGGTCCAATTAGTCTTGACGGTTTATTCTGCAACCTGCAGAAGTCTACCGTCGCCAACCGTCAAACTGTACTTATCTCCCTCTAACACATGCAACCCTTAACTGAAATAGCTGATTGCCTATGTCTCTTTTATATATGTATATTTTTTTTTTTTTTTTAAATAACCAACACTCAGGGGATGCCCCCTATACATGCGGTGCATTGCGTTGGCGAGTGGAAAGTAAAGGATCGGAGGGGGGAAAGAGGGAGTAATGTTTATTGACACTTGTCTTGAACTTCTGGATGTCGCAATTAGTGGGAAACACATTTGCCGGAAGTCGATTCCACATACGGACTGTACGAGCGAAAAACGAATTTGATCTGTAGTGTATAGTGCGGTCAACTGGCCAATCGATAACAAACGGGTGTGAATTCCTAGAAAGTCGCGTATCCCTGCCGAACATCCTCACGTCAGGAATAAGGCGACGGATGTCTGATGAACACACACCATGAAAGTAACGATAGAACAGCGTCACGCAACCCACATTCCGACGATGATCAAGGGAAACAATAGAGTTGGATACCCTACTGTCACCTATCAGCACCATCGCTCTCCTTTGAACACGGTCAAGTAGCTCTAAGGATGATTTTGAAGCACCTGCCCATATATGGGAATTGTATTCCATCTTCGGCCTGATGTAAGTTGTATAGATATTGTAAAGATCAGAAGGAGTGAAATATTTCTTGCACCGCTTTAAGAAGCCTATGCACTTGAGTGCTTCTTTCGACACTTCGAATACATGTCTCGCCCAACGAGCGTCACATTGTATTTTCATGCCCAGAACATCAAGAGCTTCTGATTGTTCAATATCCGTACCATCGATAGAAATTGACGATATTGTTGGGTCAGCGAATCGCTTGTGAGACAACAAGCAGCACTGTGTCTTACGCGCATTAAAATCTACTCTATTCACTCGACCCCATTCGGAAATGGCCAGTAAATCCCGGCCAAGTGTCTCATCCATAATTCGCCTTTTGTCTTCAATATCTTGAAGACTCGGCCTACGGTCGAATGAATATGAATGACATAGGTTACTGTCATCCGCAAAGGAGTAGATTGGATTCACGGTCTGACCCAACAGATCATCAATGAAAATTAAAAATAAAGAGGGAGAAAGGACAGAGCCCTGTGGTACTCCTGCAGTAAGCCTATGTTTATTGGATGGGAACCCATCTACAACAACTCTTATAGTGCGATCTCTAAGAAAGCTCGATATAAAACGAGCGAAAGTATCACCGACGCCAAAAGCCATCAGCTTTGACAAGAGTGCACCGTGCCAGACTCTATCAAAGGCCTTGGAGATATCCAGAGCCACAACCTTACTCTCACCAAACTGGTGGATAGACCGACTCCAGCGCTCCGTCAAGAAAGCCATCAGGTCTCCCGTAGAGCGATTTCTACGGAAGCCATACTGTCGATCATTAAGCAAGCAGTTGGACTCTAGATACCTCACAAGATGGTGGTTAACCATGCTCTCCATTACCTTAGAGAGCGTGGAGCAAATCGCGATTGGCCGATAATTTGCAGGATTATTGGCTTCACCCTTTTTAGGGATTGGTTGGACGTTCGCAACCTTCCAACACGCTGGGAAGACTCTCGCACGATAAGCAAGGTTGCGTAATGGACGGGCTAGCGCCGAGGAGCACTTACACAGGACAAGTGCCGAAATACCATCCGGGCCCGGGGACTTATTTACGTCGAGATTTGCAAGAACCCTTTTAACCCCACGTGTTCGAAAAAATATCTGAGGCATGGAACTAGATATGTTTTCGATCACGGGGAGTGGTTGATTGCTTTCCGGCAAGGAAGAATTTCCTGCGAACATTTCAGCCAATAGGTTAGCTTTATCAACCGGATCAGTGAATGCCTGATCGTCTTTAACAAGAGTTGGGATAGATGATGAACTATCCTTTACTCTTCTTACAAACGACCAAAAGCTCTTACTTCCCCTGGGGGAAGCAAGAACCTTTGTGCGTAGACGTTGTTCGTGTAGAAATTTTTCACGCCTAAGCACTCTGGCACACGAAGTTCTTGCCTGTTTCCGCAGCAGTTCAGTATTGGCGTGTTTGTTTAGGCGCCAATTTCTGAACGCCTCCTCTTTAGATCTGACAGCATCCCTGCATGCCTGGTTAAACCAACCGTTTTTGGCTGGTTTAGCCGACATAACTTTATTTGGAATAAATGTCTTCATTCCAAATAAAATTATATTTTGGATCATTTCAGCTGCATTTACGTCGTTGTCGAGAAAGCACAGTTTCCAATTAAAATGCTGAAAAAAGTGGTTGAGCTCAGCCCAACGTGCCTTTTCGTAGATAAAAACTGTTCGCTTTGGGGCTGGTATCGAAGTGACACGAAGGGCGGAATACGAAAAGGATGCTGAAACAATGCAGTGATCAGAATTACCAAGAGGTGGAAGGACATTAACTTCGTACTTTTCAGGGTGTGAAGTTAAGTAAAGGTCAAGAATATTGTGATGGTGCCCTTCTACACACGGAATATGTGTCGGTTCATTCACTAGTTGCGTCAAGTCATTTTGCGCGGCGAAGAGCTCGGCGTATTGGCCCTCCGGAGTTGTTTGGCTCGAATGCGAAAGCCAGGCGGAATTGTGGACATTGAAATCACCAGCAACGACGATTTCACTGTCCGGATAACTCTCCAGAACTTTCGTTATAGAATCGGAAAGGGCGTCGAAGCCGTTAAGGGAAGCCTCCCTTTCCGAGTTTGGGCTTCTGTATATAAACCCGAAATGAAGTACGTGTGTTCCAATCCTGAACTTAACCCAAAGGGAGTTAAATTCTGGATCTTGTGAGCATAAGTGTTGCTGGCTCTGAAACACTATATCGTTACGTACATATACCACAAGTCCTCTGTGAGAAATAAAAAGAGGTAGGGTGTGATACCCAGGGACGTAAAAATCCTGTGGATCAGAATCCTCACGCACCTGGGTCTCACAAAGAGCTAGAACATCAGGCCTATGGTAATGAATGTGGGAGAACACAGCGAAAAAATTCGTACGCAGGCCACGTATGTTGGCGAAATGTATGTTAAATTTCTTTACCATTACGCCAACCAGAGAACAAAAACAAATGTCAGTATGTAAGCTCAGTAAACAATCTCACCCCTTTGCCGCTACTGGTCCCTCCAATGCTTAGTGTTATGCCTTAAACATTGGAGGAGCAACGACAAAAAAGCAAGAGAGTCAACTGCACTTACACAGATTGGAAAAGATATGGAGTGGTGGAGGGAGGGGGGAGTTCAATGCACCACGGAGAGATAAACAAACTCTCTTAGTGCGTTATCGTTGGTTTTGTGTTATTTTTTTGTTCTTTTTCTCATTTTTTTCCTTCTTATTGTTGTTGTTGTGTTAGGTTTATTGCACATATGTATGTTTGGTTCTTGTTAGAATTTTGTTTTATGTTTTGTTTTATGAGTTCTATTTTTTTTGGGTTTTGTTTGTTTGATGATATTTTGGTATAGTAAATTAGTTTTGAAGTTGTTGTGTTGATGCTTGTTTATGTGCTGTAGTTTGGTTGTTGATTTGTTTTCGTGTTTTATTTTAATTTTGCGTAATTTTATTTTGTAGGACGGACGATAGAAAATTTTAACGCGGACAACACAAAACGCGTGCGGACTGAACGACGGACAGAACATATGCAACCCTTAACTGAAATAGCTGATTGCCTATGTCTCTTTTATATATGTATATTTAAAAAGATTCAGCTGGGGTAAATGCGAAATTGGGCTCTTTCTCCATGCATTAGCATCTGGTATCCGCCAGTTGTCGCAACTGAATAATTTCCCGGATTTCATATGGATATTGGTTGTTACTTCGAAGTACTTATTGAACGGATGATTGTTAACTTGGTCAACTAAGACTCAGCAGCGTCAAGGCTTTTATAGAAATTTATGTATTTTCCAAAATTTGGACTTCTCATCAACAAATCGCTGATAACAACAATCGAATTTTAAAGATAGACGGAGGAAAATAGCCTTCAATAGCCTAAACTCCTTTTGCCATACAAATTAATTAACTTTTGGCAAAGCAAATGTAGCTTCTCCATATGTGACAGCGCATAGAGAAAAGGACCTAAGGGTAAAAAAACAATTTCAATTTTTTTTCTTTTTTTTGATGTGGACAACATCTGAGCATCGAATGAGACCGATCCTATTCCCCAAAAGCGTTTCCTCCCAGAGATATGCGCGTTTTATGAAAGTGAAGTCGACGATTATAAGCGCAAATAGAAGGGGACCTAATCTTTAAAATGGCTCTCCTGAACAAAACTTTTCATCAACTTTTCACTTTTTTTTGATGTGGACAACATCTGAGCATCGAATGAGACCGATCCCATGCCCCAAAAGTGTTCCCTTCCAGAGATATGCGCGTTTTATGAAAGTGAAGTCGACGATTCTAAGCGCAAATAGAAACGGACCTAATCTTTAAAATGTCTCTCCTGAACAAAACTGGTTTTTAACCTTATGTCCCTTTCTATTTTGCGTCACATATAGGGTTGACATTTTTGAAATAGTACACTGCTTGTAACCAAAATTTAATTGTAAATGTAATGTAAACGTGTTGGTGTATTAGCAGAACATTGTAAATACGAGTTGCAAACAGAATAAATAAATAGATGTGCGTTCCCCAACCCTAGGTGTGTTGTGGGCAACTTGAATTATTTTTGCATTTTAAATTGTCTCGTCACATTTGACTGACACTTTACAGATGGATAAATCCAAAAAGTGTCAGTTTTTATGCAAAGTTTCTATACGGTATATTTTTGAGGTTCAAGTGCACAAGATGGGAAAATGTCAATATTTAAATAAACTCAAACAGGTAGCACAAAAAAATTCAAAATTTTCGAATGCAGAAATAGAGTGATGTATTGATTGATTATATTTTCTTTACTGGTTTATTGTGATAAAAATGTTTTATTTCTAATATGGACGATAACTCTATTGTATGCGTTCGTGCTTGAATGTGCAGATGATTGATTTTGTAGCTTGATTCATTTTGACTAGGGGACCTGGAAAACATTGTTTTAATCCCTAAATCAGCAAGAAAATCTAGTAAATAAGTCATGCGTGTTCCACTCTATTATACTCTATTATACTCGTACACTGCACTTCAGGGTGTTCAGAAAAGCCAACTGAAAATAGGTTTTTGGACCACCTAGAATGGGCATTTAATTTTCCCATAATTTAAAAGTAATGTCATTTGAATTTGTTATTCGTTGTTTGTAATAAAAGGTTTTAACATATATGTGGGAGATATATTTTAATGTGAACCAATTTTCTCAAATTAAGCAGATGCCGTCCTTGGTACAAGAAACATAAATAATCTTTTCTTTAATTCATTAAGATGGGATTAACTATGTGGCTTCCTAAGTTAAACCCATAAAACCGGATGAACATATTTGTGGGTGCAATATCTAACGGGTATCCGACTAGTCTCAAAAATGCCCTAGAGGCGCTGAGACACAACCTAATTACGAGTATGTAATGTAATGTTTCGTAAATGAATAAACAAAAAAACTTTGAACCGATTTTCTTAAATTTTAATAACGATAAATGTAATAACAGAAAATGTTATCAAGATTGGATTGAGATGTGGCTTCTAGAGCAGAAAAACCTAAACCGTTTTGTTTAATATTATTAACCTACTTCCTTGGGCTTATAGAGCTAAAGACAAAATAGGATGAACATATATGCATGGGATCTACTTTTTGCGTTTTTTTTATTATTTTTGGAAGCTTAAATAATTTTTTTTTGGCAAAAAAAGGAGCTGAATTAAAAAAGTGTCATTTTGAATATACTTAGTCATTGCAATTGTATTTACATTTACTAAATATGAAATAATTAATTAACACATTTTAAAATAAGTTACTTACCTCATTTTTAAAGTATTTATTTTTTTATTGATGGAATAAATTAAAATTTGCTGGCATACGACGCAAATTATTTAACTTAGAATAAACAAAAATTTGCAAATTCGTCAGTGTAATTTTATAAAAAAAAAGTGCGGAGGTCAAAAACCAGGTGTCAGAAAAACTCCAAAGACAAGTTCTGGCAGCACTGCCCGGGACGATTTGAAACGACGCTGGCAACAGCTTGTATAAGTTTACGAATCTTAAATGACCTCCGACGATCCTGACAATGGCAGAATGCACGCACTCAAAATTCAAAGCATTTTGTAAAACTTACAAGTAAGAGTAGTGCAAGGCAACAATCCTGGATTGAAAGACAAACGGAAATTGACAAATACAAATTGAAAGAGCAAATAGACTTAAGTCGAAAGACAGAGGGAATGGAAAATGATGTGCTGGCGGCTGAAAGTATCCCCTTGTGATACTGAACTGTTTAGAGGTGGTAACGATAAATTGCATAATTTCAGAGACATGCTCACTGCTATTTATGGCAATCATCCAAAATGATGACCTACTCATAAATTGTTCGATCTCACATCAAAAACTCGCTGCTAAGCTAATTAAAAGATGTACATTGCATGATGCAAAGTATTCATTAGCATGGGAGGATTTCAAAAGGCGTTAAAAACAGACGCATTTTAACCAGTCATCAGCTGAAAATATGTTTCGATCTTGAGGTGGCCCCTTCAAAATAAAAGTGAACATTTGCGAAATTTACAGCATAAAATAAACGACTGTTTATTTGTGCTTAGGACATGCAGCATACGAGTATCTGTAGCACAGATGCAAATGTTTATACAATAGACCTTTTTTCATACATTGCACATCCGCGGCTCATTTGTGTTTTTTTTTGAAACATTTAACAAATGATTGAATCTGTCGGCTTTTTATATTCTACACACTGTGGTAAAGGGTATTACAACATAGTGCTGATATTTGTAACACCATAAAGGAATGCAGATGGCCCCATGCAGATCGATTCAGAATTATTATCTGAATACACTAAGAGATGTCTGCCCATCTATCATTGTCAAAGAAAAGGTCGCTATTATGAATGTCTTTCAATGATACTTGGTACATACATTTAAGCCCGATCTAGCTTAAACTATGCATTCAGTCTTAATTTGAGCAATACATATTCCTGGTGAAATTATCCTATATCGGTATCTGTTTTTATAGAGTTCCTCGAAGAATAAAGCTCGGCCTTGTTTAAACTCCAGGCAGAGATGGGTATCTTATATTCGGTCGGTCATACTTAAATTTTTTACTTGTCTTCCTATATTTATTCAATAAATTTAATTTTTAAAATATTTTCATGGTTTTGGTACCGATTGGAACCTCACCACAAAAGGCACGAAGTTATCATGTTCAATTCGATGCGTCCAAAATCATTCACTTAAAAAAGACAAGGTTCTTTTCCGAGAACAAAGTTTTCGGAAACTGTTGTCCTACGGACTTACTGTAGCAACTGTAAGAGCGACAAACATTGTCGGAAATGTAACTAAACACTTCATACGCTTTTGCATCAAGATACTTTGGAAGCTCAATGTGAAGAACCGATCCTGTCGATCGCTGACTATGATCATCCTCACAATGTCTAAACCAACTTCTCTAATTAAGGGGAAATAACAATTCTCCCAATGCACTCAGTGGGAGAATGAGTGCATTGGGTCGTCGACGATGAGGTCGTCGCCGAAAATCGAAAGAAATATCCATCACATGAAACATCACATTTTTGTAGCTCGGCTGACTATATTCCTAACACTTCTATCTTGATGCCATAAGCTCAGAAGCATAGCTTGGATGTCTGATATATTAGTTGTATGATGAAGACCTTTAATTACAGGTCAAAATGCTCTTTCATTTTTTACTTGGAAAGTATGGTATTTAATTTTGTGTTCATTTAAATACCAAACAACTTTGCATCGACAGTAGCCTAACAATAGGTAGCCTAGCCTGCCCATCACGTAGTGATTTATAACTAAATTCGTTATTCATAATGACGATACTTTAACTAGTTACCATCATTGGCTACAAGGGCATCAAATTGGTTGCTGGTTGATGGGACATCTTCATTGTGTGGTAGTTTTTGTTGAAAAATATTGGGTGACCCTGTTTTTTTCCTTTTCTTTGGTACCTGGTGCCAGTTGGTGCCATTCAGCGCTACCGTTGTGCGACGAAAGTGGCAATTTGACTTTTTTGAAGACATGCGACTTTTGCAATTTTCCACAACTATAATTTTTTTGGTTATATCCTGGAGCTTACGCTAGGCATTATGGATACTCGTAGTAGTGTGTCAGAGCATCCTCCAAACAGCCCCGCCACATATTTCATCCAATCTTAAGGAAATTTGGCACATTTCCTTAGGATTTATCAGTGACTGAAAATGCTTCGTAGAATAGCCTGCACAACAGTGAGCTTTAGAGTAAAAATGCCAACAAATCGGAACATTTATAAAATGCCGAAATGTATCAAAAAGTACTTTTGTATCTACCTATTCATTCAAGGATATATAGGTACCAAAGTTTAAAATTTTACCTCAAACCCAACGAATCGATATGAAAATATTTTTAAAATCTGGATATATTTAGAACTCGGTTCATGAACAAGGAGCCCATCTGCACATCCAGTAGAGCAGGGTAAAATATGGTATGCCATGTCCGACTTTTAATGTTTGAATTTTTTATACCCTTCACGAAAGGTAATATTAAATATGTCATTCCGCTTGCAGCACCACGAAATAATGAACGGAGATGCTATAAAGTATTATATCTTGATTGTCGTAAAATTCTGAGACGATCTAGCCATGTCCGTCCGTCCGCGTGTTTGTTGAGAGCACGATATCGTTCAAACGGATCAACCTAGTATTCAAAAATTTTGCATGAAGCAGGCTCATGTTTATGTACCTTTTAAAATACCTCAAAAAAGAGCTAAGCTGCTGAAAGATTAGGCTCAGGTGGCCTGCATGGTCAAAAACGGGCGATTAATAGTCAATATGGACAAATTTTGCTAAATTTCTTGCGCTTCATTATCGTATAGTGGGGGTTACATGAGGATCAGAAATTGAATTGTTTTTTAGTTTGAATGTGTATTTTACCTCTCATTTCATGGAACTGAGTTTTTACAGTGATGTTTATTACTTTTTTTTTATTAAATTTAAATGTATTGTTTTAATAAAATAAAATTACGAAATTTTTTTGTTTAAAAAAATACCCTTTTTGTGCCACGTTTTTAAAAATAATCGCCTTTCGTGCGGCTTTTTGAAATTTTCAACGGTAACCCTGGTGCCATTATCATCGTCATCTTCATTCTCGCCTTCCGAATACAAAATTGTAGCGAAATTCATACATACATAAGAGAATATCGCACTCGCAACGGCAACGGCATTAATGTTAGGAAAACATACAAGCTAACGAATGTAACGTCCGGCACACAGGATTTACTCATATGTGACCTTCTCCGAGAAAAGGGACCTAGTGTGTGAAAATGAAGTTTTGAGAAAAACGCATTTAAAGTTTCATAACGCATTTTCACTGTAGACACACCTTTAGTTGGGACCGAGTTAACCGAGTGAACCCAAAGCGAAAAAAATCGAAAATAAAGCAAGAAAAAAAATCGAAGCACCGGACCACGAAAAAAAGATAGCTGAAGTCAAAGCGCCGAAAAAAAACTGAAATTGTCAAACGGAAGAAAATCGAATTACCAGATCACGAAACACCGAAAAAAAAGTCTGACGAAAAAAAATAACAACCAAAAAAACAAAATTTTAATGTTTTTCTCATTTTTATAGATTTTTGACTACTAGTTCCCTTTTCTCGGAGAAGGTCACATATGTTTAATTGGTTTATAGACTACCAAAAGTTGAAAAATACCCACCGTTGCACAAAGCTTTGATGTGCTCGGAATTTGCGAAACGATGCAAATACGAGTATTACTTTCAAATCCGACACCAATTGCCCTAATAAAAAATTATTTTCAAGTATAGATAATATACTACTACTGTATTTCAAATAGGTAGATGCAATAATTTATCTCTAAAGCTACAAGGGCATATCAATAATTCCGTGACTTTTCCAATAAAAAACATTTTTTTTTTAAAAAAAAATAGTTTTCAATCTCCTTTTTGCTCAATACACTTATTCCAGCGTTTCTACAATTTTTGCATCCCTTCCAAAAAATAGGATTTTTCGAGGTCCATAAAATATGACGATTAAGTACCAGTTCGTAACCAAATTCATGAAATTTGCCCATTGAGACTGCACACGTGTGCACCCGTGCATTATCTTGATGAAAAACAATTTTTTTCTTGGCCATAAGGGGTCGTTTTTAAATCCTTGTTAAGTAGGTCCAATAAGTTGGCATAACATATTTGGATTATCCCGCGTGCATCCCAAAAACTGTTGCCATTACCTTATTGGTCGACAAAGTCATCTTGGCCATCTTCGGAGCCGGTTCACCGGAGAAACCCATTGTTAAGACAGCTGCTTGGTCTCCAGAGTGTTGTAATGGATCCATGTTTCATCCACAGTTACAAAACGCCGCTAAAAATCATCCGAATTGCGGTTAAATAACCCCAAACAATACTTTGAAGTTGTCACACGATTACGTTTATGGTCAATTGAGAGTAAATGCGGCAGACATCTTGCCGACAGCTTTCTTGGGCCCAACTGATTATGTAAAATCGAAACCACACTGCCATATGAAATGCGTGTGGCATTAACAATCTTACGCACTTTTACTCTTCGATCGGCCAACACCAAACCGTGATTTTTTCGATATTTTCAGGTGTATTGACCACAATTGGCCGTCCAGAACGTTTAGAGTAATTTGTACTTGTGTGACCACTAGGAAAGTCAGTAAACCACTTTTTACCCATTGAAATCGATGGTGTAGATTCTCCATAGTATTTTTCAAGCTTTTTCTTGATTCGATTGACGTTTTTTCCGCAAAAAATAATGTTTAACGAGCACTCGACATTTATTTTTTTCCATTTTTACCAAATCCACACACAAACTTAATTACGGAACTCTCTCAAACAGATTTACAGAAGATCCTTGATGGGAGCAGTGTTGCATTTCATATCACTACGAGGGAAGTGGGAAAAGTCACGGAACTATTGATATGCCCTCGTATATTGTTTGGAGATAATTTAATACGCTATTTTAAATTTCATCGGGAACTGAGGTTAAAAACGTTACATATTGCTAGAATAACCCATTCGAGATTTTCCATTCGGCCATATGCCCGTAATCATTATCCAATGTTAATGACATATGAGGAGCTAAAAGTAGAGTGCTCCAACCCACAAAATTGCGATTTTGAAATTATTGGCTCAGAGCATTCTCCTTTTGACAATTTTTCTAAAAATCTTCCCAGCACTATTTAACGTTATTGGTGACGTTTTTATTAATAGCTATATTTTTGCTTAATGAAATAAATCCAAATTCTAAATTTAAAAATGGTCCAAGCCTCAACTGGCATATTTTTATGTGGGGTGTACCATTATTTTTTCCATATCGAAAGAGACTTGCACCACACAAATGCAGAGGCTGCGAGAAATGAAATGAAACTTGAAGCGAAAAAGGGCGAAAGCAGTGATAAAGATACAACCGTGATTGCTTTTGACACCATGAAAACGCTTCCAACCGGAACCTATTATTACAAGCGTCAATTGTGGACTTATTGCCCACAACCTTTCGACAGACCAAGCCTTCATTATGTTTGGAACGAAAGCAGCGCTTTAAGAGGCTCACAGGAAATCACACCTTGCCGAACACCTGAATATGCAGTGGATTCTGGTATCAAGGGAACAGCCATGCATAATAAATATTCCAATAATGAGGACCTTTACATTTATGAGGTTAATTTGACAAAAAGGACACAAGTTTCCTTGAATGAAGCTCTAGATCTGTATTTCCCAGATGATCGCGGTATTTATAAGCCGAACTGGCTGATCTTTAGGACTTAATATCCTTTATATCACATATTCACCAACAAGTTTATACCAACTTGACATCGGGCTGTGTTCAGGACTATGGATTTTTGAGTTGTTATGTTATGTTGGCTTTATTTGCTTTTTCAAAGCAAATAAGTTGTCATATGCTTATCAGGTAAATCGTTTTTGCTCGAACTTAGGTTACAATTTTTTAGTTTATGTATTCTTTTCTAAAATTTTTCATTGAATTGCTGTTTTTTCATGATAAAAAAAATTAAGTACTTGGTCTATTCCACAGTTATCAGAAAACATTTTTTTTAAATACAAGTATATTTTATATTTACAATCTTCAACATAGGAAGGGAGTATATATACGTTGGTCATTTCTTTTGAAAAATCTCGAAGTACTTTTCTGCGACCCTATAATGGATATATATTATTGATAGTCGCAAAATTCTAAGGGGATATAGCAATGTCCGCCTGTCCGTCTGTCGAAAGCTAGAGGCTTCTAAATGACCAGATATATGTCTTATGGTTACAGATCGGTTGGTATTGAATATGGACGAAATCGGTCAAAAAGTTCCCCATTGAGGAACTAAAAAAAAACCGACCAAACAATGTTTTTTTGGACTTTGCACTATATGACTATAACAATGTAATAAAAAAATATTTATGCTTAAACGTTGTAACGCCCCAAGAACGTCGTGGTCATTGGGCCTAGCGGTTCTAGGAGTCCAAAAAGTGTTTCCCAATACTCGGGGACATATGGCTATCGTGAAACAGTAAAATTTTGTCACTAATTTATATATGCATCTACTTATAATTAAGATTTGGATTAATTTGGAAGTTGTATCGGCCTATTGTATGTGGTCCAAAAAACGGTCTACGGACATACGTATGTATAAAAATACCATTAAATTCGCGAGGAATTTGAAGAATTTTAATATGACATTAAATGGGCGTGTTTCACGAATCCTGAGACCACACAGACCTTTGGGTGTTACATTCTTCGAAAATTAAAGAAATTTAAGGGGTTTATATGGGAGTATTTTTGACTTATCGGTACTCAAAAACAACATTTTTTTCAGAATTAACATCAGTTTTACGATTTTCCTGAATTGGACGCCTTGATATATTGGTGTGGTTTATGAAACCTGGGGCTCAAAAACCGTCCCTTAAAATTCGGAGACTTATGGGTATCCAAAAACACTGAAATTCCAAAAACCAAATATGCAGCTATTTACGGTCACTTTGAACATTGGGTATTAAAAAACAATAAAATTTCGACACAGATCTTAATATCATACTAATTTTAATATCCCACTATATTTAAGTCATTGACCCGTGGGTATATGGTCCCTACGGTTCAAAAAAAGGTCCTTACGTACAAACATGGAACTCTGTACAAGCAAAACAGTAGAATTTTCTTAATTAATTAATATTATGATTTGGTTTAATTAGAAGCCTTAGCCTATGGACCCAAAGGCCCAAAAACCATCCCGTAATGTTCGCAAAGATATGATTTTCCAGAAACAGTAATCTTTTCTTACAAAGCCAAATACAGGGTTTTCCATTAAGGACATAACAATTTTCTATATTAATAAAACACAGAATATTTAAGATATAGAGTTCAAATTTATTCCAGGTGTAGTGCAAATATTACATTTTAAGAATGAAATTCGATTTCGGTCAAATGACCACCACGAACGCGTGTACAGCGATCTACTCTTTGGACCCAATTGTCCACTACTCTTGCACACATTTCGACCGAAACGTTGGCAATTTCGCATTGGATGTTGTCTCTTGTCTAAAGTTGTTGGCATAGACCCATGACTTGATGTGGCCCCATAAAAAGAAATCCAATGGTGTAAAATCGCGTGAACGAGGTGGCCATTCGACTGGACCATTTCTCGAGATAACACGTTCACCGAATTTGCCTTTCAGTAAATCGCGAAAAAAGATTATTAAATACAAAAACTTTAAACTTATCTGTAATAAAGTGGTGTTTTCTCGATAAGCATCGTTAACTATGACTAGATAGCAAAAACGCAATAATAAAGTTATGAAAAGGTTACAACAATTTTTTTTCTATTTTTTTGGGTTTTCTTAGGATTTCCTAAATGGGCTTTCAAGGTCACATTCAACTTCAATGCAAATAAAAGATTATTATTTCATTCTTTTAATCCGACGTTTCGTTGGAATTTTCCAACTTCTTCAGGGATGAGAATTTTAATTTTTTCTATTTTTTTAACACACTATGTGCTTTTGCATCTGTGGTTTTCAGCGAAAACCCATGCGAAACGGAATTGGTGGAAATGAAATTGAGCTATGCAGATTGCTCTTTGCACAGTTCGAAGACTATACGCAAAAGGTAATTCTCATTTATCATAGTGAGACTCCTGTATAAGTCATTTGATTTGAAGCCGAAGTAATCGTTGCCAAAGACTGCTGAAGAAAACCCTTGGCGGGCTATGAAACAGCTGAACAGTCTGTCTGGGAACCATAGCCAATACATTTCACAAATTTTTTTAGTTGATTCTGAAAAAGAAACAACAAAAAGGTCTCGAACTAGAATAAAAGCTGTTCAAGTCAGTACACATTTACATTAATAAAACTATTTTTACAAACAAACGACATAGCTATTGTAGTTTTCTATCCAATTTTAGCTATTAAGCATTAACAAAAAACGCCACCATTTGTATACTTGTTTTTTAAAGAAAACGTTATGTTAGAAATTGAGCTTGGTTCCAAATAGTGACCTGTTTTGTACTGTTTTTTGACTGCCGATGCACTGTCTGTGTACATATCAAACATGAAAACTCTAGGTGGGGGTATATGAAGGGGTGTGACAGGCGACATGTCTAAAATGTTGGGTAACGTGCGTGTTTTTGAGGCGCTAAACTTTTTGTACGTACCAAATGATATATACAACGGTGAGCATTTACTCATTTAATGCGAATTGACGGTGATAACATTATTCTGGAAGGTTCTATGAACGTGGGCCTGCGGCTGTTCAAGCTCAAAGCGGTTTATATCTAACTTGGTACTGCCATTCTGGCAAGATTTCTGGTGGGGCAACCCGTTTTATCAAAAAAGAATGTTAGACCCAACCTTTATTTTGGCAAAATTCACGTTACGACTTTTTGAAAGATTTGAGCCAAGTTCGTCTGTACACAAAGAGAAAAGGCATGGTTACCATATGGTCACGGGATTAATAATTTGTTCTCTTGAATAAAATTTGTTGGTGCTACAAAAGTATAATTTTTTGGGGTTTTTGTTAACTATTATATCATTGCGGCAATCATACCGTATGATTGTAATTTTAATAAATATGAATATGGTTTTAAAAACAATATACTTGTTGCGAATCTTACACAGTAGTTGTACTTTTTATTTCAAAATTGCAATTTTTCAAAACAAACTGCTTAGGATTTATATAAGTAAAATGATGTTAGTAGAATATTTAAATAAACTAACGATTTTAGCTGATTTTTTATTGTTAAATAATCCACTCTTATTATTTTGAATTTAATGGGTTTATATAAAATTTACTTAAAAACCTGTGTATGAATATTGCAATTAAGTAATCACTCCCTAATGTTGTCGATTTCTCAACTGGCCAAAGCAGATTACAACCCAAACTAACCCAACTGTTCACCTAATGCATGCAATTCGCTAAAGTTTTAAATTCCGTAATGAGTTTTCAACTGCCCAATTATGTTACCTCCAAAGAAAATACACTAAACATTTGGTAGTATCACAATATTTCTATGCGAGTCTGCTTAAAATTAGAAATATAAAAAATGATTATACTAGGGGACGGAAAATTGTAGCCATGCCCCACATAACAAATTTTCCAAAACACAAACTTCGCTTTAATTCGGCAGTCCGCACTAAGTGCTTGCCGCCACGACCTATTTTTACTGCTGTGAAATTTTAAGTTGAATGTTATATCTATTCTGATACTTCTTTCACGATTTTTTTTCGAGACACCACTTTATCTTTAGTCAATCTTAGTGGAAAGGATTTGTTAGAAATGTTATTGGGAGAAACCAAACCACGCCCCTCTTTTTACCTGCCATGAAAATTGTCAACTTCATTCTTCGAAAACTCAAGAGCAATGTTATGTAGTGTTGAAACATGTATAAACCTAGGCATACTCGAATCACCACCCACGATCATAGTTCTTAAGTCATCGCTCTCGCTAGCAGCGAGTTATTTGTATCCCAAGGCAGAGATTCGACAACGATTTGGCTCAAGTGGATGAGGTATGTATGTATGTATGTATGTATGTATGTATTATTAAGTGGATTATGCACAGTGGTTTCGTACAACAGCTAAGCTCATGTTTTTTTTTTTGGTTTGACCATAACGTTCTTGACTATACGATTTGCTATCCATGTTTAGGTTTCGAGGAAATGCGATGTGACATATGTAGATAATAGTTTACAACATCATAAAAAGCAATTGGACATTTTGAACGACGACCGTTTGTGTCATTTGAACACACGAATATGCAGTAGCACAGAAATGCAGCGGTTTGGGAAACAACATCCGACGTCAACGTTTCCACCTGCGCCAATACCACCGTCACCGCCTCCACCATCATTCAACATTGCTGTACCGACGGGAGCCATTGTATCGTGCGATCTGCCAACCACGCTGCTGCCACATCCCGCAAAATTTGCCATACAGCCTATATGGTCCACAGCCGCTATGGCTGCAGCGCACATACAAGCTGCGTTTGCAGCGGTATCCGTAGCGGTCAACAGTGACGTCAACAGTAGTGACATTTGTGGCAACTTGAAAAACCCCGATTCGATTGTAGCCGATAACGGTTCGGTTCTGATTCAGGAACCGAAGTGTTTGGAAGACAACGAAGGGATGCCAGGTGTCGACGGCGATTTGAAATTAGGTGGCGTACTGGCCGATGCCACGGCGTTATCGCCGACACATTTACGTGGGGTTTTAAGCAATAACAGATTGAGTGTTACGTCGCCGGGCCAAACAGTTCTGTTAACGGATAACTCGACTATTCCCATGGGACCAGTAATAGAGTCCGCCGGTGGGGATGACATCGATGCTTGTTCGGACGAAATCCGAAAGGAAAACGCTAAGAATTCATCTCAACGAAACTTGCTGGTCATAACAAATAAAGCAAAACCATACAATAGCGACGGTACTGATGTGCCTTTGAATTTGTCGAAGCCAAGATGCTCTTCTGGGGCAGCTGGCGGACAGCAGCATGACGCTGAGAGTCTCACTCCAGCCTCCATAGAGAACGTATCATGTAATTGGCAATCTATGTCCAGTGAGGACACTAAACTCTTAATTTGTCGTCTGTGGAATATACCACCCATGGACGAAGTCGAACCAGTACCAATAGTCCCAACAACCAAGGACAGTGAAAATGCAGCATTGCCGGTCAGTATGCCTAGCAGATGTGGCAAGTTGAAGGCGTACGCCTGCTCTGGCAAGAAGCCCGTTCTGGAACAACTGAACGCCCTGCACAATGAACAGCATGAAATAGAAAATCAGCATTCAATTTCGTTTTTGCCCAAAGAAACGCGCCTCAACGCACGCGAAGGGCACAGTTACGGTCATATTTACCACAAACCACACATTAAACGCCCCATGAATGCATTTATGGTCTGGGCCAAGGATGAACGTCGCAAAATTCTCAAAGCATGCCCTGACATGCACAACTCAAACATTTCGAAGATACTTGGCGCCCGTTGGAAGGCCATGTCTAACATTGACAAACATCCTTATTATGAGGAACAATCGCGCCTCTCCAAACTGCACATGGAAAAGCATCCCGACTATCGGTATCGACCAAGACCTAAGCGGACCTGCATAGTGGATGGGAAAAAGATGCGAATATCCGAATACAAGACACTCATGCGAACCAAGCGTGCCGAAATGAGGGAGATTTGGTACCGTGATGCTGCTCCGGGCACCAGTGTGACACCACCAGCAGATAGGCGATTTTGCCACATGTCCCACTGCGACGACGAGGACTTCCCGGTGACAATGATGGCAACAGCTAACTCAAAGGATTTGGCCCTATCTGAAACGACTTCGTCGGCGAACTTCATCGATTGCAGTGCCAACGTTATGGATTGCCCAAATCCTACCAACAACACCAGCTTCCACTCGAAATGTCCCCTCGACGACAATAAGCTAAGCATGCATTCACGCGACGATGACTGAGTCGATGGCTACGACTTTATAATAAGAGCAAACATTACGATCATTTATAAGAAACTAGACTTAAAACATATAAAGATCAGTATCTTAACAAGCAAAATTTATGGCGCTAAACCTAAAATAACAATAAATAAATTGAAGAGAATTACCAACACATTCAAATAATAAAAACGGAACCAAAAATACTCCTTGCGAATATTCTTATTGCTTACGAACGTATGTATGTCCACCCTACTAGCTGTCCTCTAGTATTACTCTCTCCTCAACAGTGGTATGCTCGGACTATTCATGAAGTGGTGACAGTTCTCAAACAAAGTTCCTGGCTGCTGGATACTTGGCGTTTACGCCATTTCATGAATACACCAAATCGTCACCTGAAATCCAAAATTCACTTTAATATCCGAAATTCACAAATGTATGCAACGGAACACAAAAGTAAGTGTAACATCACAATTGTGCTAAAAAAGCAAAAAGTACGCTGCCTTCTTTCTTTTGAGTGAAAAAATGGTCGACTGTGAAAAAATGGTCGATTGTGACCAAATGCAAGGCTTAGACCATGGGTCTATTTTGGTACAAGAACTTAAAAAGTAGGTCCTTAAGATATGCACATGGACCAAAGCAATTGTATTTGAGCCCTTAATCCATGAGGCCTATCGGCTGTGGAACGGGTCGCCTAAAACGTGTACATAGGGAACCCAAAAACAATGACAGTTTGCATTAATTTCCAAGATTCCGTAAATTTTGCCTCATCCATGGACATCCATCGATCATAGAAAAAACATTTTTTTCTGAATACAAGTATGATCCTTTGGGCCTCGCATCACTGGTCCTTTAAGCCGCAGTTGTAGGGCAAATATCGGCTTGAGAACATATCTATTTTGCTATGCAAAATACATTTCCCAATAAATTTCAGTAAGTGTCACCAAAGACGAAAAATCCATACCTCTAATTTTAGTGTGTCCTTTTGGTCCTTTTTTGGTGAAATTTTGTCAATATGGAGGAAATGGCAGTTTTAATGGTTCTTTTTGATAGACCAATAGTTATCGCACAAAAAATGGACATAGTAAAAGAATATAAAGTAAATTTTATTTTTAAAATTAAAGTGCCGTCGTGTTTTACATTATACGAGTACAACGCTTCTCATTATAAATTATGTAAAAGCGTGTTAGGCCATTTTGGATTTCTGGTGACAGAGTATTGATCTCTGCAGGCGAATATAAGCCAGTTGCAAAAACTGTATGCTTGTAGATATAATATATACATACGTATGTTAATGTGTTGAATAAAATAGTCTTTTAAATTGTAGAAGCATTTCGGAGGTTCGAAAAAGGTAAGTAGAAAGTAGGTTTACCGTAAATCTGACTATGATTGGTACACATATTTTATTGGTAAACAAGAATGCAGGAAAACTTGCCGAGAGAACCGACATTTTAATTCCCTTACCCTTATTGGAAACATTAAAGGCGATCAATTATTTGACTTCTTTTCGAAGCCGGGTTTCACTTTTAAAAATCTCAAGGATCCGGTAAACCATTAGAACCATCAAATGTTTCGGAAACATAATTTTGACTAAACATTTGGTTTTTATATAGCCCATTTTGTTTTAATAAAGTTAAAGAAACATAAATGCCAACATCTTTGATCACTAGGTACGTTAATCTCATACGTACAAGTATTTGATTGACGTTAATCTAATAGTATTTTTTTAAAGAAATGACTTTGGTTATTTAAATGCAACCATCAGTTATGCCAGTATTTCCTAACGAACTACCTTTAGCAAGACGTTACCCCGTTTTATCAGACTGGGGTGATTTTTAAAGCGCATCCTTTGCGGTAGTCCCTTACACTCACAAACAGATTCACTGAAGAACTCATAAGCGGTGCAACTGCTGCAAAGTGCTCATATGAAGGGAATTTGGCGCACACAACTCTCTGAACATACCATTTAGGAGTAAATGCAAGACGGGCGGGCGATTTAACATTTGAAATTTGAAGTGCCGTCGTGTTTTAGATTATACGAGTACAACGCTTCTCATAATAAATGGTAATTTTTTTTAAATTTCTTGTTTTATTGGAATGGTTGAACTTTATCATTTAGTAATGTAACACAGTACGAGTATCATTCATATGACTAGCTTGGCTGTACGTCATCCGGTCAACCCAATTTTTCAGTACATTTTCGAATGTTTTGAGTCGAGTCTCTTCAATGGCAACTTCGATTTCATATTTCAACGCTTCAATTGTCTCTGGGTGCTTTGAGTAACGTTTTTCCTTAATGGCTCCCCATAGAAAATAATCCAAAGGGCTGAAATTAGAGCTCCCAGGCGGCCAATTGACATTTCAATTTCGGCTGATTATTGGATTTTGAAACCAAATGTCGTCCATGTAATTTGAATTTTTGAAAACAAAAATTCTTGGAGCATGGCCCGTTAACGCTCACCGTTGGCGGTAACGGAAGCTCCTTGCTTATTTTCAAAGAATGATGGCCCAATGATGCCGCCAGTCTAAAATCCACAGTGACTCGTTGTGGATGCATTGGCTTCTCAATAGTCACGTGTGGGTCTGAACTCGGCAATATTGGTTATGCGGCAATAAAGCCGCTGAGATGAAAAGGAGCTTTATCTGAAAACTGCTGCCAAACAATCTGCCGAGCCAGTTGTGATAATCATATGAATGATATTGTGTTCCATTATTAAATGACAAAGTTCAACCTTTCCAATAAAACCATACATTTGAAACGGAAAGTTAATGCTGATGTTAAAGCACTTGAATACTCCGGAAGTAGAGTACATGACCGAAGTTCTCAATCTGCCGTAAGCCACTCACTTAGTTCCCGACGCCTGGAAAATGGGCAGATTGGTACCACTACTGAAGCCAGACAAAGACGCAAGCGAAGGAGAATCGTGCATGCCGATCTCCTTGCTTTCGCCAGTAGCAACGACGCTTGAAGCACTTCTCCTCCCCAGCCGCTGACACATCATCCATGTGCTGACCATCAGCATGGGTTCCGCAAGCAGCTCAGAACGCTTTACACGCTATCACCACACGTATAAGTCGTGGCCTTTTCCAGAACAAGCCCAATAATGTCAGTCTGTTCTAGGTCATTGCAGAAACTTTGCTTTTCGGCTAGTTTTAAACATTAGGCCGTAAACTAAGTATATGTGTGGGCGCTAGTCATATGCAGAGTTTAGAGACAAGAAGTCGAAGACCCATAGAGATAAACAAGGACTTCCCCGGAACTGTTTAACCTCTACCTTTCTAAATTCCTGCACCACCAGACGACATTGAAAGTGTCGTAAGCTGTTGGCGTCAGGATAGGTCCTGAGTGGATGACATATGCGAGAAAATCAACTGTTACCTCACTGACTTAGCATGCTTCGTAACTGCGAGGAATATTGAAATATCTGCCTCCAAATCATCAGCCACACTACACTGCAAACTGTATGGAACTGCATGCGAACTACGCAGCGCCGGTGTGGTCAGCGAATGTGGGTACGACGCAGTGAAAGAAAATTCGGAAATTTACGCTGATGAACCAGCAGCATCTAGCTATAGCGTGAATGTAGTGCTAAGGGAACATCCCTCGGAAATTTCACCTGAGGAGAAGACGCTACCTCGGCAGACGCGCGTGGTTCTGGCTCAGCTGAGATCTGGATGGTGCAGCCGCTCAATTCTTATTGGGCACGAATTGACGCTAACGTTCCGGACGTTTGTTCCGCCTGCCATCAATGGCGTGCTGCACCTATTCATAGATACAGACGATGTAAAAGAATTACATGCTTGATTTTAAGTCTCGTTCTAACAGTGAGAATCGGACAAGAATTGCTGAAGCTTAAGGCAAATCAATGAAAAAAGTCAGAAATATTTCATGTTCACGATATCTGGAAAACCATGCGTGGAGCAAAACGGGCATTTAATTCGGATTCAGGAGATCATTTTACATAAGGATCAGTCAATTTCGTGCAAAAGAGGATTTTTTGCAGAACAGTGTTACTAAAGGGATGTTCAGTTGTTTGTAAAAGACATCTCCTTTATAGTTATCGTATGTGGGTAGGTGGTTCTTCTTCATGGTCGTGTGGCACGTAACATCTCACTAGGCAAACTATTTGCTTCTTTATTTTTGACTAAAGTGCATGTGACCTTATCGGTAAAATCAGATAGAATAAGAGATCTAAGATAGTTTTAAGCCAAGATACAGGCTTTACGTGATCTAGCTGAGTAGCCGTCCACGTTTATTTCGCAGACACGGTCTTCATACATCCGAGGTTCATGAAAATAGATAAGCCCCCAAGTGCCTGAAGCTAGACATGGAACAGGGAGCTTATAATGCTTTGGATTGGTGTTAAAGAAGCTACCCACAAGTCCTGTGATCTATTGGGTATTCTCGTTGGCAGCAGGGTATTGCTGATTTGTAAGATTTTATGGATCTCTTTAGTATCGGCAGGTATGGCTGGAATCTTAGCGATATATGTATCTCGGCTTCTGTTGAACATCAGCGAGGGGAATAGCCTCGAATAACGCACTGGAACAAACTTTATCGAGAGATTCGACAGCTATCTTTCACATCAGCGTCGAATGATCATCTGTACTTGCAATTAACTTGCACCAGCCTACATCCTGACATTGAGGCGGTGGTCCTGATGCATCCAGACGAACTTCAAGAATGGCCCGCTTAGAGCCTTAACAACTATATTCCAGTTCCTTGGAGAAGTGGTGCTTTCGCCTATGATATCCCAGATTAGGTGGACCTAAGCCGCACTCCCTGTAAGATCTCATTGGGCAGTGCAGACGTGATTCCTCAAATTATCTTTGTTGTTTAGGCGCTACATCGAATGTCGAACGTTTAGCTTGCAATTCTGCCCTTGATGTAGGTTTTTGTTGATTGAACGAAGTTTGTTGTTGTTGTAACAACAATATATTTATTTTGAAGTCTTGTTCGTCTATGGGGGATCTGCCTCTGCCAGGTGAAGGAAACGCGCCATTGAACGAAGTTTGTCACCTCCTCTGCTGCTATTTGTTGTTTTATATGCGAAACGCCCTTTTGACTAAAGGCCGAAAGAGATGCTTTAAATGCACCGAATCTTTCTTCGTATCCACTTCTTGTTAGAATTATGTCACGGAAGAATTTGGTTCAGCGGTAGACTGAGTCTGGACAGCCTTTCCAGCACCAGAAACATGGATCCCATCTGGAGCTTATATCCTTTGCATGTTCCGACAACCCATCTGATTGTTCACACTAATAGCGCTTCCACTTCACTCGACGGGGTCTCAGTAGTAGACAAACTGATGCTGAAGTAGTTACGTCTCTGGACATTGTGAAGCCCTTGACCGGATACGAATTGCGTCATTTTTTTTTTTGCGGACATGACATTAAAGTCATAACCACGTTATTTGATTAGAATCCATCTAATTTTTGTCATACTGTATGCTCGCATTCTGTTATGTTTATAGTACATCTGCACGCAGAGAAAAGATATGGTTAGTATATGGTCACGGCAATAATAATATGTTCTCCGCAATAAAAGTATGTTCGTCGCAACCAAATTTAGAAATGAAAATATGGTTATAGCAACCATATAAACATGGTTGATGCAACAAAAGTATTGTTGTTTAAAATTTACGTTAACAATAATATTATTACGGCAATCATACCGCATGGTTGCAACTATAAACATAACAAAAACAGGTTTTATAGAGCACACATATATGTGTGTTCGTATGTTTGGTATACCAAAAAAAAACACATGCACACGATACAGTGCATGGTTGTTGTCCATTTAAAAAAAAAACAATCGGAAGGTCGTTCGAGGGATTTTTATTGTGTTTATTTTGTTTGGTGAAATACTCTACTGCCGATTGGCTCTCTTATTTTAAATCTGACTGCACTTAGGTATATAGCCATTGATCATGGTTTAATCACATTCGTTACTTGGGGTCTACGGTTGGTGAAGTAGCATTTTCCCCAGCTGGCAACTAAAAGTATTTTCGACTGCCGTTGGAATATATATTTTTGTTTCTTGAATGAAATGTTCAATAAAAGCAAGGCCTCAAATTTGGCTATGAACTTATTGTAATGAAATTTAAACTAACTTGCTTGATTAAAATCTGTATTTTTGAATAACAACATTACCCAATCCCAATAAATAATTTTGGGGATCATAATATGGTTGAGTGAATCATATTATAGTTGTATGAATAATAGCATGGTTGCGTGTGAATCATACTATGGTTGTGAAGATCATACTATGGTTGTTTGAGAAAAATACTATGGTTGTTAGGATCATAATATGGTTGTGGAGATAATAGTATGGTTGAGTGTGAATCATACTATGGTTGTGATGATCATAGTATGGTTGTGTTTGAATAATACTATCGTTGTGAGGATCATAATATTGTTGTGGCACAACCATATACCCAACAATAGTATGATCCTCTTCCAATATTGTCACCACAACCATACTTTTTTTCTGCGTCTGTGCACGCGAAAAACATGAAAGTGCGCGTGCCTTTTGACTTCAACTGGATTTTGATAGATCCATGTACTACAACATTTTTGTAGTTCCGAGAACTACTTAATCTTTTAGTAATTCCAAATGTTAGGCTAGGGTAATAATAAATTGTTGATGAAGCCACCTGTATATCCAAACTAATTAAGCATTCGGAAATGTTCATAAATATGTTTGAACTAGTGTCGGGCGCATTTAAGTGCAAAACAAGTTCCATTTTTTGGTCCCCTTTCGGCCATTGCGCCCGTCTCTCAGCCAAAACACAAAAATTTCTCTGTATTTGGATCCGTAGCAAAATTTGCTTTAATTTAAGTATCCATATTGAATATTGACCGCCCGGTTTGAGCACGAGTTATATGTGACAACATATAATATTCCTATGTCATAGTGAATATACAATTGTTAACGTATGTCTGTATATTTGTACTCACCCCAACAAACATATTAAAATTCATTTTTCTTCGGAATTGTTTTGCGAAACAATATCCGCATTTAGCAAAACGTCTGTTATAAGTTTCTTGATTCACTCAACCATACTATGACCCCCAAAATTATTTATTGGGTTTGGGTAATGTTGTTATTCAAAAATACAGATTTTAATCAAGCAAGTTAGTTTAAATTTCATTACAATAAGTTCATAGCCAAATTTGAGGCCTTGCTTTTATTGAACATTTCATTCAAGAAACAAAAATATATATTCCAACGGCAGTCGAAAATACTTTTAGTTGCCCAATCCCGCGACTGCCGGTTCTATGTACCGGATTGACCCGAAACTCTTCGGCCAGGGGCAGTCACCTCAACAATATATGTTTTTTGTTCGTCCATTTTTTCGTCGTGGGAGCAGCACTTCCCGGAATGCCTGCTCCGAATACTACTGGTCCGAGCCGGGATCGAACAAAACCCCGGACCTTGGATCTGCTCGGTTTGTCAGAACCGAATACACCATCGTGCTACGTCTGTAAGGTGTAATCGTTGCATGGAGTGGGTGCACTTCAGGAGCTGTTCAGGTCTGAACCACATCAGGGAGTATAGCGAAGCAGACTTTGTTGCCTCATGCTGTATCAACGAAGTTAGCAGTGGGTCTCTGGATTTGGTGTTATCATCGTCGTCTGCATTTTCGTCGTCATCATCATCATCTAACTACGAGACTCCCCCGCAGTCGCCCTCGCAACAGCATCAACACATACAGCATCTTACACCACAGATTGCTGTTGCCACTCCTGACAGTGCATCAATCTTGCAATTCAATTGTAATGGCCTACGCAACAAAATCAGTGAGGTCATAGAATTTATGAATCGGAGAAACATCATGGTCGCCGCGATCCAAGAAACTAAGCTGAATGCCACCTGCAGCCTGCACAGTTGTGACGGATACAACGTGCTACGTAAGGATCGCACCAGAAGTGGAGGTGGGGGACTTGCTTTCCTGTTACACCATTCTGTGCAGTACAGACCTATTTCGCCTGAGCTTGACTCTAGAGACCCATACATGGAATGTATGGGGGTAGCAGTCAAGTCTGGAACTGCCGAAATAGAGCTGTACAACGTATACATCCCGCCGGTTGGTAGCTGTGCCCCGCGTTATCTGCCAGACATTAGCAATTTGCTACAAGGCAATAACCGCTTGGTCCTAGGAGACTTTAATGCTCACCACGAACTGTGGCATTCTCTCCTAGACAACGACCAGAGGGGCATAGCTTTGGCAGAGCAAATTGATAGCTCTACGTTCTGCACAGTGAATGAGGACGCCCCCACGCGGATTATGGGCGATTGCCATAGCTCGCCAGACATCACTTTGGCATCGCCTGGCCTGATCAACGACGTCACCTGGCAACCCGTCATCTCACTAGGATCGGACCACCTTCCCATAATTCTCTTCATTAATAGACCACCCGATTTCATAACCTCTGAACGCCGTACGTTTCTCAATCAAAAAAAGGCTGATTGGGAGGCCTTCAGAGAAGCCACCAACCGCAGCTTTAATAATCTAGCTATTCCGTCGGACGTTCGGGTAGCCGAGAAAAAGTTCCGGGCCATCATCAACGCAGCAGCCGCTCGCCATATCCCTGCTGGTCGAATACCCGAAGTACGACCAAACTTCCCAGCAGAGGCAGCGGGACTCGCAGACGAGCGTGATGACATTCGTCGCTCCAACCCTACTGACCCTGGAATTAGGGATCTCAACTCCGAGATCAGTAGGTTGGTCAACGAATATAAGCGGAACAAATGGCTAGACCACTTAAAGCAGTGCAACTTGAGTTCCGGAATTGGTAAGTTGTGGACAACGGTCAAATCACTCTCTAGCCACTCACGAAGTTCCCGATGCCTGGAAAATGGGCAGAGTGGTCCCGCTACTGAAGCCAGGCAAAGACGCAAGTAAGGGAGATTCGTACAGGCCGATCTCCTTGCTTTCTCCAGTAGCAAAGACGCTTGAAGCACTGCTCCTCCCCAGCCTGATCGAACACTTTCTTAGTGCTGATCATCAGCATGGATTCCGCAAGCAGCACAGCACAACAACTGCTTTACACGCCATCACCACACGTATAAGTCGCGGCCTTAACCAGAACAAGCCTAACGACAGGACGGTCCTCGTGGCTCTTGACCTCACAAAAGCCTTCGACACGGTCAATCATGCCACTCTGTTCGAGGACATTGAAGAAACGTCCCTTCCGCCCAGTTTGAAACGTTGGGTCGTAAACTATATGTGTGGGCGCCAGTCATATGTAGAATTTAGAGACAGAAAGTCGAAGCCCCGTAGAGTTAAACAAGGAGTTCCCCAGGGTGGAGTTTTATCCCCGGCTCTGTTTAACCTCTACCTCTCTAAAATTCCTGCACCACCAGACGGCGTTGAAATTGTGTCGTACGCTGACGATTGCACAATTCTGGCGTCAGGACCTAAAGTGGATGACATTTGCGAGAAAATCAACTATTACCTCACTGACTTAGCACGTTTCTTCACTGCGAGGAATATGAAAATATCCGCCTCGAAATCATCAGCCACACTGTTTACTGCTTGGACCGCAGAGGTGCGGTTGTCACTCAATGTGAAAGTCGATGACGTCAACATCCCGACCACCAACTACCCCAAAATCCTTGGGGTCACATTGGACTGCCTTTTTAGATCCTCTGCACATGCTAAAGCTATCTGCGATAAACTCAAAAGTAGGAACAAGGTCCTCAAGTCACTTGCCGGCAGTACTTGGGGAGCCGACAAAGAAACCTTGTTGACCTCTTACAAAGCGATAGGTCGGTCTGTAGCAAACTACGCAGCACCTGTATGGTCGGCGAACGTGAGTACGACGCAGTGGAAGAAAATTCAGACATGCCAGAATGCCGCCCTTAGAACATCAACAGGGTGTCTTCTTATGTCCTCTGAGGACCATCTACATGAGGAGACGAAGGTCCTTACCGTGCGCAGACACAATTTCCTGTTGTCTAAGCAATACCTGCTAGGGTGTTTTCGCAGCAGTCATCCTAACCACCATCTCTTGAACAGGATGCCTCCACCCAGGCAGATCAGGAACGATCTTCATGATCTAGAGAGAGAGGTCCAGCGGTATAAGAGAGAACCTTTAGATCATCGAAACTATCAGGCAGGTTTGAACAACATTCACGCCGATGATGTCGCAGCAGCAGTATCCAGCTACCGTGTGAATGCAGTGCTAGGGGAACATCCCCCGGAGATTTCACCTGAGGAGAAGGTACTACCTCGGCAGACGCGCGTGGTTCTGGCGCAGCTGAGATCCGGATGGTGCAGCCGCCTCAATTCTTACTGGGCACGAATTGAGCTAACGTTCCGGACATCTGTCCCGCCTGCCATCAGGGACCACATGATGTATTGCACCTCTTCAATTGTCCGGCCAAGCCCACTCAGCTGACCCCCAGGTCTCTGTGGACGCATCCAGTTCAAATGGCGCGTTTCCTTCACCTGGATATCGAAGCAGATCCCCCATAGACGAACAAGACCTCAAAATAAATATATTGTTGTTACAACAACAACAACAACAACAACTTTTAGTTGCCAGCTGGGGAAAATGCTACTTCACCAACCGTAGACCCCAAGTAACGAATGTGATTAAACCATGATCAATGGCTATATACCTAAGTGCAGTCAGATTTAAAATAAGAGAGCCAATCGGCAGTAGAGTATTTCACCAAACAAAATAAACACAATAAAAATCCCTCGAACGACCTTCCGATTGTTTTTTTTTTTAAATGGACAACAACCATGCACTGTATTGTGTGCATGTGTTTTTTTTTTGGTATACCAAACATACGAACACACATATATGTGTGCTCTATAAAACCTGTTTTTGTTATGTTTATAGTCGCAACCATACGGTATGATTGCCGTAATAATATTATTGTTAACGTAAATTTTAAACAACAATACTTTTGTTGCATCAAACATGTTTATATGGTTGCTATAACCATATTTTCATTTCTAAATTTGGTTGCGACAAACATACTTTTATTGCGGAGAACATATTATTATTGCCGTGACCATATACTCTGCACGCAGAGAAATGATTCTCTGCGTGCAGATGTACTATAAACATAACAGAATGCGAGCATACAGTATGACAAAAATTAGATGGATTCTAATCAAATAACGTGGTTATGACTTTAATGTCATGTCCGCAAAAAAAAATGACGCAATTCGTATCCGGTCAAGGGCTTCACAATGTCCAGAGACGTAACTACTTCAGCATCAGTTTGTCTACTACTGAGACCCCGTCGAGTGAAGTGGAAGCGCTATTAGTGTGAACAATCAGATGGGTTGTCGGAACATGCAAAGGATATAAGCTCCAGATGGGATCCATGTTTCTGGTGCTGGAAAGGCTGTCCAGACTCAGTCTACCGCTGAACCAAATTCTTCCGTGACATAATTCTAACAAGAAGTGGATACGAAGAAAGATTCGGTGCCATTTAAAGCATCTCTCAAAAGGGCGTTTCGCATATAAAACAACAAATAGCAGCAGAGGAGGTGACAAACTTCGTTCAATGGCGCGTTTCCTTCACCTGGCAGAGGCAGATCCCCCATAGACGAACAAGACTTCAAAATAAATATATTGTTGTTACAACAACAACAAACTTCGTTCAATCAACAAAAACCTACATCAAGGGCAGAATTGCAAGCTAAACGTTCGACATTCGATGCAGCGCCTAAACAACAAAGATAATTTGAGGAATCACGTCTGCACTGCCCAATGAGATCTTACTGGGAGTGCGGCTTAGGTCCACCTAATCTGGGATATCATAGGCGAAAGCACCATTTCTCCAAGGAACTGGAATATAGTTGTTAAGGCTCTAAGCGGGCCATTCTTGAAGTTCGTCTGGATGCATCAGGACCACCGCCTCAATGTCAGGATGTAGGCTGGTGCAAGTTAATTGCAAGTACAGATGATCATTCGACGCTGATGTAAAAGATAGCTGTCGAATCTCTCGATAAAGTTTGTTCCAGTGCGTTATTCGAGGCTATTCCCCTCGCTGATGTTCAACAGAAGTCGAGATATATCGCTAAGATTCCAGCCATACCTGCCGATTCTAAAGAGATCCATAAAATCTTACAAATCAGCAATACCCTGCTGCCAACGAGAATACCCAATAGATCACAGGACTTGTGGGTAGCTTCTTTAACACCAATCCAAAGCATTACAAGCTCCCTGCTTCCATGTCTAGCTTCAGGCACTTGGGGGCTTATCTATTTTCATGAACCTCGGATGTATGAAGACCGTGTCTGCGAAATAAACGTGGACGGCTACTCAGCTAGATCACGTAAAGCCTGTATCTTGGCTTAAAACTATCTTAGATCTCTTATTCTATCTGATTTTACCGATAAGGTCACATGCACTTTAGTCAAGAACACGACCATGAAGAAGAACCACCTAGCCACATACGATAACTATAAAGGAGATGTCTTTTACAAACAACAGAACATCCCTTTAGTAACACTGTTCTGCAAAAAATCCTCCTCCGAATTAAATATCGTGAACATGAAATATTTCTGACTTTTTTCATTGATTTGCCTTAAGCTTCAGCAATTCTTGTCCGATTCTCACTGTTAGAACGAGACTTAAAGTCAAGCATGTAATTCTTTTACATCGTCTGTATCTATGAATAGGTGCAGCACGCCATTGATGGCAGGCGGAACAAACGTCCGGAACGTTAGCGTCAATTCGTGCCCAATAAGAATTGAGGCGGCTGCACCATCCAGATCTCAGCTGAGCCAGAACCACGCGCGTCTGCCGAGGTAGCGTCTTCTCCTCAGGTGAAATTTCCGAGGGATGTTCCCTTAGCACTACATTCACGCTATAGCTAGATGCTGCTGGTTCATCAGCGTAAATTTCCGAATTTTCTTTCACTGCGTCGTACCCACATTCGCTGACCACACCGGCGCTGCGTAGTTCGCATGCAGTTTGCAGTGTAGTGTGGCTGATGGTTTGGAGGCAGATATTTCAATATTCCTCGCAGTTACGAAGCATGCTAAGTCAGTGAGGTAACAGTTGATTTTCTCGCATATGTCATCCACTCAGGACCTATCCTGACGCCAACAGCTTACGACACTTTCAATGTCGTCTGCTGGTGCAGGAATTTAGAAAGGTAGAGGTTAAACAGTTCCGGGGAAGTCCTTGTTTATCTCTATGGGTCTTCGACTTCTTGTCTCTAAACTCTGCATATGACTAGCGCCCACACATATACTTAGTTAACGGCCTAATGTTTAAAACTAGCCGAAAAGCAAAGTTTCTGCAATGACCTAGAACAGACTGACATTATTGGGCTTGTTCTGGAAAAGGCCACGACTTATACGTGTGGTGATAGCGTGTAAAGCGTTCTGAGCTGCTTGCGGAACCCATGCTGATGGTCAGCACATGGATGATGTGTCATCGGCTGGGGAGGAGAAGTGCTTCAAGCGTCGTTGCTACTGGCGAAAGCAAGGAGATCGGCATGCACGATTCTCCTTCGCTTGCGTCTTTGTCTGGCTTCAGTAGTGGTACCAATCTGCCCATTTTCCAGGCGTCGGGAACTAAGTGAGTGGCTTACGGCAGATTGAGAACTTCGGTCATGTACTCTACTTCCTGAGTATTCAAGTGCTTTAACATCAGCATTAACTTTCCGTTTCAAATGTATGGTTTTATTGGAAAGGTTGAACTTTGTCATTTAATAATGGAACACAATATCATTCATATGATTATCATAACTGGCTCGGCAGATTGTTTGGCAGCAGATGAAGAATTTGACCGAAAACTCGTGTTTTCAGATAAAGCTCCTTTTCATCTCAGCGGCTTTATTGCCGCATAACCAATATTGCCGAATTCAGACCCACACGTGACTATTGAGAAGCCAATGCATCCACAACGAGTCACTGTGGATTTTAGACTGGCGGCATCATTGGGCCATCATTCTTTGAAAATAAGCAAGGAGCTGCGGTTACCGCCAACGGTGAGCGTTAACGCGCCATGCTCCAAGAATTTTTGTTTTCAAAAATTCAAAGAATTACATGGACGACATTTGGTTTCAAAATCCAATAATCAGCCGAAATTGAAATGTCAATTGGCCGCCTCGGAGCTCTAATTTGAGGAATTTGGATTATTTTTTATGGGGAGCCATTAAGGACAATTGTTAGTCAAAGCACCCAGACACAATTGAAGCGTTGAAATATGAAATCGAAGTTGCCATATATATATATATATATATATATATATATATATATATATATATATATATATATATATATATATATATATATATATATATATATATCCGAATATATATATCAATCCGAAAATTTTCAAACCGCTGCCATTTCGCCCCCTTGAATTCGCGGGCAAGGTCGTAGATGGAATACCCTGGTTAAATTTGTCCAATTGTGAACAGATCACCCTGTATATGTTTGGTACATGATTGAAACAATTAAATGTTTGTATTTTATCATAATAGGTCTACACAAACATATTTAATGTTAGAAGTAAAACACATTTAGAATAAAAGAACATTGGTCTGTATAATTGGAAGTGCTTCAGTGCATAAATTCGGATTTAATTTAAAAGATTATTAAAAAATCTCAAACGAATGAAACATGACGTCGCCGAAGGGGTCTCACAAAACTACCTACAAGCGAAAACAATTCGTATTAAGAGTCGAGGTGTTTTTCTTACTATTTCGGCGTATCGTGATATCAAAAGATATACTTATGAACTTTTTCAATGGCCTTGGACGCAACTTTCTTGCTGCTGGTGACTACAGCGCCAAACATACGCACTGGGGATCCCGTCTAGCAAATCCTAGGGAGAACCAGCTGTACAAGTGCATAATGCGGCGGAAAAATAAATTAGACGTTATATCGCCCAGTCGACCAACATTCTGGCCTACATACCTCAACAAGTAACCCGACTTAATTGATTTTGGTAAATAAGAGGAATTATCGAACTTGTCCGCTTTACCTGTCCCGACTTATTGTCAGACCATTTACCTGTTACATTTCTTCTCCATGAGAAGGCTGTACTTGTAGATGAGCCTTTAAGGCTCACGTCTTTCAACACAAACTGGTTGAAAAACAGAAGGTACATTAGTAGTCATATAAACTCTAATCAAGTTATTTCTAATGCCGTAGAAATCGACGATAGCGTTTCAAAATTTAATTCCATCTTAGAACAGCCGTCCATCCACGCAACGCTGAAACAGAAAAAAACGACAAGAACCTGAAGAAAAACTTACACTAACAGGGAAATAGAGCTCCTTGTAAACGAGAAACGGAGGTTTTGCCGCGAATAACAACGAAAAAGGTCGCCAGGGGCGAGACTTACTGCTCTTAAAATCAGCAGACAAAATGCAAATTAGTATATCGCTAGTCTTACTCCTGCAGCTTTAACCAAATTTTCATTTTGGAAAACTCTAAGCAAAACATGTATACCTACGGATACTCAATTTCCTTTACGCAAGTGGGCTACATCAGAAGAGGAGACAGCCAGTGTTTACGCAAATTAGCTGGACCAGATATTTCGTCCAAGTAGTGGATTCCTTCAGTCAGCTGAAATCAGTCCCGCCGAAATTCCATTGTTTACAACTGCTAATGAAGTCATGCATATTATAAGGGAAACCGTAAATCCGTGTAAAGCACCCGGATATGATCTGGTAACGCCTTATATAATTAGGAAAGTTCCTTTGATTGCCGTGAAGTTTCTGTTCAAAGTATTTAATACAATTTTGAGACATACTTTCCTAAAGCGTGGAAAATTTCTTTGTTTCAAAGGATCTTAAAGCCTGGAGAGGACAAATCTATGCCCATATATTAAGGTTCTCCTATTAAAAATTAATTCGTTCTTTGTGTAAAACAATATAATAACAGACCATCAGTTTGGATTCCGGAAGGTCACAGTACCATCGAACAAGTAAACCATCTGACCCAAGCAATAGAAAAACCTTTTGAACGGCGCGAATAGCATTTGACGATGTCAGCACAGATCAGAAAAATTCGTAAATATTTACCGGCGAATGCACATCGTCTCCCTAAGTCTTACCTAGAAATCCGCAGATGTTGGGAACACATCATCGAAGACCGCGAAATACTAGCTGGTGTCCCACAGGGTAGTGTGCTGGGGCCTACACTGTATCTCCTGTTCACCGGAGACATACCTACAAACCCAAACGTACTAACATCCACTGTTGCCAATGATTCCGCTATAATGAGCTCACACAAAAAGCACGATAAAGCATCCATGAATCTAGGTGTGTCGTCTAAGACTAGTGGAATCACGGCTATTTGACTGGAGGATAAAGGTCAACAAGACAAAATGCACAGAATTAACTTTCACACTAAACTTTAGCACATGTTTGACATTGAAATTAAACAATATCCCTTTTTTCTCTATCCCATAACGGTACACACCTGGGGAACCACCTGGATCGACCACTAACATGGAGAAGTCATATAGAAATCAAGAAGACTCAGCTGAAGCTCAAGGTACAACACAATAGTGTAATCAAAGCTGTAATCAGGCTATATAAGTACGGTTCCCAGCTATAGGGAAAAGCGAGTTCAAGCAACCTTGATTCAGAGAGTCTAATCGAAAACTTGCGGTTGATCACTGGCGCCCCTTGGTACATGAGGAATGAAAACATCCACCGAGAACTGAAAATACCCCTCGTCATAGACGCAATTCAAGATATCAAGATTATGCACAAACGGAAGCTCGAACGACACGACAACATATTAGCTAGACAGTTATTATGTACTCCAAGCTTATTTCTACTTACGAGGTTTAAGTACTTCACGAGGTTTAAATGATCTGACAAGTGATCCTTATTGCATTCAAAACACAAAACGCAAATGTCTGGCTATAGAGGCCTCAACAAGGTTTAAACCAAATCTGGTTTCAAATTCTCAGTTATGTGAACGCCCTAAGGACGCTTAAAGACATACAGTTGTACGTACAATACCGCGCATATGAATAAAACCGACTCTACCAATCAAGAGTTTTATTAAACTACTCGTAGAGTCTCCAATCTACACGCCTAGAGTTCTCTACAATCAAAAATGTCAAACTAATACAGTTGACATACCACTGTGAACAAATTAATGCAAATCCTGCCCAAAAGATGCAGATAACCGCATAGAACAGAAATCTATCTCAGGATTTTATATTGAATTTTACTTTAAGATTTGTCTACTTGTTGTTCGGCTCCTCTGGAGCAGATCCACTAAAACTAAATAAAGCCTCTATAAGAAAATCAAAGTTTTAAAAAAAGTAAGTGTTACTCGTAAGTATCACACAGTTGTCAACAGAATTTATTGTTGTTGGTAGGTATTAATGCCTGCTTAGATTTATTAGCATACAAATATAGAAACACAAAAATTCAAATCAAGTGTGGAATCTTTATTGGTAATTTGAAAGGACATTTATTGCAATTATTTTTTGAATATAATTCCCTTCAAATGTTGGCCGCAACTACTCCTTAGGGTTTCCATTCTGAGGGTCCAATTTTGGATGACTTGTTCGAGCATTTCGAAGGGTATGACTTTATTGACACGCGTAATGTTGGCTTCAAAAACCTGAATCGTAGCTGGATTGTCAGCATAGACTTTGGACTTTACGTAACCCCAAAGAAAAATGTCTAAAGGTGTGATATCACTCGATCTAGGCGCTTTTCTGCTTTTCGATATGACCTCTCAATACTTATAGATGCATTGTTTGAACAGCTATATGGCAAGTGACACCGTCCTGTTGAAACCAAGTGTCGTCCAGATTACGGGCTTCGATTTCAGGTAGCATAAAGATCGATATCATGGCGCGATAGCGAGCACCATTCACGTTTACGTTCTAGCCATCATCATTTAAAAAAAAATGCACCGATTATTCCACCAGCTTATAAACCGCGCCAAACCGTGGTTTTCTCTGGGTATAATGGCACCTCTTGAACCTCTTCTTGTTGCTCTTTAGCCCAAATGCGGCAATTTTGTTTCTTGACTTTACCGTTGAACCAGAAATGGGCCTCATCACTGAACAAAATGTTGGTCGAAAACAGCGGATCTTCCCGTTTCTCACCGAACGCTCATTTCCATAATACAGTTGCCAACATTTGAAGGTAATTAGTTTCAAAAAATAAATGCCATAAAATGCCCTTTCAAATTACCAATAAAGATTCCACACTTAATTTGATTTTTTTTTATTATTTTTTTGTTCTGAAAAAATACCTCTAGATGGATCACACTATATATGTTTGCAAGCAAAGGTTGAATCGTTGGACCGCAATCGTGCTTTCAACAGACAGAAGGATGGACATGGTAGGTCGTCTTAGAATTAAACGGCGATCAATAATATACTTTATAGGGTCTCAGATCAATATTACGTGGTGTTGCAAACAGAATGACAAATTAAATAGCCCGTCCACTATTTGGTGGAGGGTATAAAAATGATTGACAGGTAGTCTAAGCAACCATTGTGCGGTATTAAGAACTAGTCTTCATTAAAATAAATACTTTGTATTCAGCATATTCATTCAGATATTTCATAGCGATAACTAAACCAATGATTTTGCAATTGAATTTTTACAAGCAACGCTGATTTTCAACTATTTTCCCTTTGTACATACAATAGCCCCTTTGAGTAGTTTCATAAAAACCCATGTAATTTTTATTTGATAGTTTCAAATTCTGACACACTTTACCTTTTTTTAAAGTTGCGTTATACGAGTATCTTCAGTCAATATTAACGAAAAAGGAACCTAGATTCTGTAACTCTAACTTTCGTACATGGAGCAAATTAAATGAAACCGAAGCAACGTGAACAAAAAGTATCTCTCACATGAAACAGTTTCTGTAACATTGATTTGTGAGAACTTTCTGCCCCATGTGTTTTTTCTGTCATTTAGTCCGGAGTTCAAAGCGTATGTACACGTTTTAAGATTGTGTGTTGGGCTATGCTAGCTTACAGGGCGATAACGGCCTGTTATAGGCGAAGCTATTGGTTTCGGCCCTAGAAAGTATAAGACCAATTTGGTAAGAATTTTAAAATTAGTATCAATTATATACTAAGCAGGTGAAGACCTTACAACTCTTCTCCAAACTCGAGCCCGAATAAATATACTCATTGTATCCCTTATAATTTGACTTTTTGGAAATTTTATACTTTGGGGGATAAAAAGGGATTCAATTTGTATCTCCTAATCCAGAGCACCTACAAACTTGAAATTCAGAGGGTATTGCCGTTTTTACAAATGCACCCAGAAAAAAGTATGGTTGGGGTAACAATATTCGAAGAGCATCATACTATTGTTGGTTATATGGTTGTGGCACAACAATATTATGATCATCATAACAATGGTATGGTTCACACACAGCCATACTATGATCCCCACAACTATATTATGGTCATCACAACAATCGAATTATTCACACGCAACCATACTATGATCCCCACAACAATATTATTATTCACACTCAACCATACTATGATCCCCACAGCCATATTATGACCCTCATAACAATAGTATGTTTAACATACAACCATAGTAAGACTCACACACAACCATACTATAATCCCCAAAATTGTTTGTTAGGATTGAATTAAGTTGTTATTCAACAATAGATATTTTCTTAAGTAAATTATGTAAAAATACATTAAACTCTTAATAATAAGAGTGATTTATTTAACAGTAGAAAAAATTCACTTATTACAAATATTTCAGTTTTACTAATCCAAAGTAGTTTGTTTTGAAAAAATTTAATTTAAATGTAAAAGGTACTATTATTGCGTAAGATTCGTAACAATAACATTGTCAAATCAAAAAAAAATGTTATGATTTCGTCAGTATAATTGTCGTGATCATATTATTGTTAACATTAATCCAAAAAAACAATAGTTTTGTCGCACCAACCATATTTATATTGTTGCTACAACCATATTTTCATTTTTAAATTTGGCAACAATACTATTGTTACATTTCAACAATATTAATATTGCCACAATCATAGAATTGTCAAAATGAAATTCAAAAAAACAATACTATGGTTCCGAGGATCATACTTTTATTGCAAAGAACATACTATTGTTACCGTGACCATATAGTAACCATATCTTTACTCTGCGTGTAAACGTTCTTAGCGAAATGTGAAGTTTTTAAAATAAAAAATGGAATTACAAATAATACTGCTCTGTTGCGATTTTGTCCTGCGCAGCTATCACAAAATAAACTCACGGTGCTATGTTGTCTTCTTGTCAAATTTCATTGCACTCTCGTCTCCCCACAAAAAACAATGTCCAGATCTGGTGCCAGTTTCATATATGTGACAGCGCATAGAGAAAGGAACCTAAGGGTAAAAAATCAATTTTAATTTTTTTTTCTCTTTTTGATGTGGACAACATCTGAGCATCGAATGAGACCGATCCCATGCCCCAAAAGTGTTCCCTCCCAGAGATATGCGAGTTTTATGAAAGTGAGCGCAAATACACGCAGAAAAAAGGTATGGTTGGGGTGACAATATTCGAAGAGGATCGATCATACTATTGTTGGGTATATGGTTGTGACACAACAGTATTATGATCCTCACAACAATAGTATGATTCACACATAACCATACTATGATCCCCACAACCATACTATGATCCTCACAACAATAGTATGATTCACACTCAACCATACTATTATCTTCACAACCATATTATGATCCTCACAACCATAGTATGTTTCTCATACAACCATAGTATGATCCTTACAACTTTAGTATGATTCACACGCAACCATACTATGATCCACACAACCATACTATTATCTCCACAACCATATTATGATCTTCACAACCATAGTATGTTTCTCATACAACCATAGTATGATCCTCACAACCATAGTATGATTCACACTCAACCATACTATGATCCCTTAAATTATTTATAAGGATTGGTTATTGTTGTTATTCAAAAATAGAGATTTTTACGTATTAAGTATGTTATTTTAAATTACATTACTATTAGTTCATAGCCAGATTTGATGCCATGCTTTTATTAAACATTTCATTCAACAAACAAAAAAATATAGTCCAACGGTCAAAAATACTTTTAGTTGCCAGCAGGGGTGAATGCGTCTTCACCATCCGTAGACACCAAGTAACGAATGTGATAAAACCATGATCAATTGGTATATACTTAAGTGCAGGCAGATTTTAAATAAACGAGAACCAGTCGGTATTAGAGTATTTCACCGAACAAAGTAAACACAATATAAATCCCTCGAACTACCTTCCGATTGTTGTTGTTGTTTTTTTTAATGGACAGCAACCATTCACTGTATCATGTGTATGTGTTTTTTTGTATATCGAAAAAACATACGCACATACATGCATGCTCTATAAAACCCTTTTTGTTATGTTCATAGTCGCAACCATACTGTATGATTGTCGTACTCAAATTATTGTTAACGTAAATTTTACACAACAATACTTTTGTTGCACCAACCATATTTATATGGTTACTACAATCATATTTTCATTTATAAATTTGGCAATAATACTATTGTTACATTTCAACAATAGCAATATTGTCCCAATCATACTATTGTCAAAATGAAATTCAAAAAACAATACCATGGTTGCGACGAACATGCTTTTATTGTAGAGAACATATTATTGTCGCGGTAACCATATATTTTCTCTGCGTGTAGAAAGGGATCTAATCTTTAAAATGGCTCTCCTGAACAAAACTGGTTTTTAACCTTAGGTCCCTTTCTATTTTGCGCGTCACATATAGTACTTTTATTATAATATGCATATTTACGTTAGTAAGAAAGGTTAATACTTCTGGCATAAGGGATTTAAGTTCCACTTGTAAATCAAAGCTTGCACATACGGTATCACAGTCTATCTCCTTGCATTTAGCTTGTTCAGCCAAGAAAATCTCTTTTGATTTGTTTTTATCAAGTATATGGTTTTTATATTCATTGGAGTCTTCCAACATCTTACAGTATTCAAATTCTTAAATTTTCCACACAAGTTGCATTTATCTCTTTTTGATGTGTGAAATCTCAAATGGTAATCATTATTGATGATCGAACGAAAATTATATAATGAGGTTATTGATGTTTCCTGTTAATTCTCCTGTAAATATTTCACATAGAGCTTATATAAATTTGACACATTCCGCAATTCTTCCGGTAAGTATAATTTATTACTTTTATTTCAGCAATAGTGAGATGGAACCGCAGGCAAATTTTCAATACTGCCTTACCAGATTTTACTTTGATTCAGATCGCTTATTATGTGGCTGCTGTTTTCTATTATTATTTACAGAATTTTAATTTTTTGAATTTGTGATGATACGACGCAGTGTCATTTGAGGAATGCCAATGGTTTTTAATAAATATTGTTGACAAACCTTTGTTTGGTGTCCACGAATATTAATAAAGTATTCATGAGATATTTTTCTGTTACCACCAATTAAACGTTTTCGTCCTATCTGTTTTTCCTTAATACACGAAGGAAGCCAATCTTTTTGTCGAGTGCCACTTGCTAATCACCAATACTATTCATTCATCGCCATTCGATCCGCTTGAGAACATTTTTCCGAAGAAGAATTTTTAAATTTTTTATATCTGTTTTATATCTGTTTTGCAGATATAAAAGATTTTTGTTAAATTTTGCGATTTTGCTCTCTTCCTCGTGTCCCAACGTTATTTGTCTCATCTACAAATTTATCAACATCATTTTCGGAATCGAAACTCTAAATTATATTATATTAACACTAAAAGTAAGCTCGACTTACTTTTTCAAGATATTGCTCTGCGCGCTCGCAGAGAACGGTCGTTAAAAGAATTCCTCTCGGAAATTAATTCTAATAAAATAAAATAAGCAGGGAAAGTGCAAAAATAAACTCAATTGTTAGGAAAATAATTATCTAAAATTGTTTGAATTCATTATAAGTATTAACTTGTAAGGAATTCAAACAGTTTTTTGACAAAATAAAATTTTAAGTTGAACAACAAATCAAGTTGTGTAAGAATCAGTGTAATAAAACAACCAAAACAAAAAAGGCACACACACAGCTAAACAAACTCACAGCTTGATGAGCCATCGTCTTACTCAAGAGTTAGAACAACGCAGACACTCTTTCTGCAGTGTAAGTTCGCGGAATGCATACTTCGCGATAAATGCAGATGTAAACAATGGAATGAGAGAGGTAGCGCCACTAAGACAAACTCTCTCACCAGGCAGTGCTAGCAACAACAATAATAACAAAAAAGGTGGAAGCACAGCGAACATAGAAATAACACAGGAAAACAACGACAAACCATTAAAGGCAATACAGACAGGCATGGATCGTAAATCCAGCCCTGCCAAAGGTAACTCTAACAAAAAAGTTGCAAAACTGTGAACGGTGAAGAACCACCAACGTCCGTCACGGGTAAGAACCGGTTTGCATTGCTAAGCGAAAAAGAACCTCAATCTTCTTCTTCGGCAAATGCCGCAACTCCAAGGCCACCCCCAATATACCTACGTGAGAGTAGCTCAAATGAGCTAGTAAATATCATTGCCCAACTTGTTGGTAGTGGTGGCTTTCACATAGTGCCCATAAAGAAAGGGAACATTAACGAGACAAAAATTCAGGCATACACCGAAAACGGATTTCGCGCTATTTCTAGTTATTTTAACGATAGAAAAAAAATTTTTACACGTATCGTCTAAAGAGTAGTAAGGGTATCGCGGTAATCTTAAAAGGCATTGAATCATTTGTAGGACCAGATGAAGTAAAACGAGCACTGGAAAAAGAGAATTTTAACGTTTACTCCGTGGTAAACGTTCTTAACAATAAAAAGGTTCCCCAACCAATGTTCAAGGTCGAACTTCAACCTGACTCGCGGAAACTAAAGAAAAATGAAGTTCATCCTATATACAAACTTCAATATTTGTTATATAGAAGAATTACGGTCGAAGAACCTTACAAAAGAAATGGTCCCGTTCAATGCCAAAATTGTCAAGAGTATGGACACACAAAATCATACTGCACTTTGCCAACCGTTTGTGTTGTGTGTGGTGATCTACACCAATCATCCGTCTGCAAAGTAAAATCGCAGGAACAGAAAAAGTGCAGTAATTGCGGGGAACAACATACCGCAAACTACAGAGGTTGTAGGGTTTACAAAGAACTTAGAAGAGAAGCGTAAACTCACGCGAATGTTCTAAGGGCGCATACACCTAATGCCCCAGTGCAACAAAATGGTAACTCTGAATCAATGATTCAACAACTGGTTCAGAGTATAAACATGTTCATGTCAACTATGCAATCAATGATGCAAGAATTCATGCGAAACCAGAATCAGTTAATTCAAACTCTACTTACCAAAAAATAGGCCCTCTTAAGATATGTACATGGAACGCAAACGGTGTGAACCAACATAGACACGAACTGACCGAGTACCTAGATCGGCAGAATATTGAGATAATGCTACTATCAGAAACTCATCTCACAGACAAATACAATTTTCAGATACCTAATTTTAGATTTTATGGTACTCACCACCCCGACGGTAAGGCTCATGGGGGCACTGGTATCCTAATACGTAAACGAATGAAACATGAAGTCGCTGAAGGAGTCTCACAAAACTACCTTCAAGCGACAACAATTCGTATCCAGATTCAAGGTAGTTTTCTTACCATTTCAGCAATATATTTCCCCCCGCGGTTCGCGATATCAGAAGATATACTTCTGAACTTCTTCAATGGTCTCGGACACAACTTTATTGCTGCTGGTGACTACAATGCCAAACATACGCACTGGGGTTCCCGTTTAGCAAACCCTAGGGGAAACCAGCTGTATAAATGTCTAATGCGACGTCAAAATAAATTGGACTTTATATCTCCCAGTCAACCTACATATTGGCCTTCTGATATTAACAAAAAGCCTGACTTGATAGACTTCGGTATAATAAGAGGAGTTAGTAAATCTAACTTATCTGCTAGTACCTGTACTGACTTATCGTCAGACCACTCGCCAGTTATATTTCTTCTTCACGGGAAGACAGTACTTGTAGATGACCCACTAAGGCTTACTTCATACACAACTAACTGGTTAAAATACAGGAAGTACATTAGTAGTCATTTAGATTCGAATCATCTAATTTCTAACGCGGATGAGATCGATAACAACGTATCCAACTTGAACGTAATCCTGGAACAGGCGGCCATTCACGCTACACACAGACAAATAAAAGCGACAAATAGTTTGAATACTTACACTAACCGGGAAATAGAGCACCTTGTAAGTGAAAAAAGGAGGTTCCGTCGCGAATGGCAGCGAAATAGGTCACCAGCGGCACGACTAAGACTGACTGAAGCTACTAAAAGGTTGCAAAGCGCACTTAGAAAAGAAGACAGTAGACAGCAGGCTAGTTTCATTGCAAGTTTAACTCCGACTGCTTCAACCAAATTCTCATTATGGAAAACATTAAGAAATACTAGTATGCCCACCGAAACGCAATTTCCAATACGCGACGCAAATGGCAAGTGGGCAATATCAGAAGAGGAAAAGGCCAATGTTTTTGCAAACCATCTGTCACAGGTATTTCGCCCAAATCCTGCAAGTAGCGACATCCTTCCACCTGTTGATAAAATGTCTGCCGTAATTCCATTGTTTACTAACGCGAATGAAGTTCTGAATGTCATTAAAGAAACCGTGAATCCAGGTAAAGCACCTGGATATGATCTTATCACGCCTAAAATGATCTTGGAACTTCCCTATATTGCTGTGAAGTTCCTGGCAAAATTATTTAACTCTATTTTGAGACATGGTTACTTTCCTAAAGTGTGGAAAATTTCTCTGATTCAAATGATTTTAAAGCCAGGAAAGGACAAATCAATACCTTCCTCGTACAGGCCGATCAGTTTGCTTCCCTGCTTATCCAAACTATTTGAAAAAGTTCTTTTATCGAAAATAAAACCGTTTCTCGTGTCAAATAACATAATACCAGACCATCAGTTTGGTTTTCGCGAAGGTCACAGCACTATCGAACAAGTAAACCGTCTGACCCAAGCAATTGAAAAATCATTTGAACGGCGAGAATATTGCTGCGCAGTATTCCTGGATGTTGCTCAAGCATTTGACAAAGTCTGGCACTTTGGCTTGACCTACAAAATTTGCAAATACTTACCGGCAAATACGCATCGAATTCTTGAGTCTTACTTAGAAAACCCCAGATTCAGAGTCAAATGTGGACAACACGTCACCGATGACCGCGAGATACTAGCAGGTATTCCCCAGGGAAGCATCATGGGGCCTATCCTTTACCTTCTGTTTACTGCAGATATCCCTACCAGCCCAAACGTGCTAACATCTACTTTTGCCGATGATACCGCTATAATGGCCACACATAAAAAGCAGGATATTGCATCTATGAATCTAGGTGTACATCTCAGACGAGTAGAATCTTGGCTCTCTGACTGGAGAATAAAAGTCAATGAGGCTAAATGCACACAGGTAACTTTCACACTGAATTTTAGCACTTGTCCGACATTGAAACTAAACAATATCCTTTTTTCTCAATCTGATCATGTTTCATACCTTGGAATCCACCTGGATCGCCGACTCACCTGGAGAAGTCATATCGAAACCAAGAAAACTCAACTGAAACTTAAGGTCCATCAACTGCACTGGCTCCGAAATGCGAACTCAAAACTAAGCCTTGAATATAAGGTCCTGCTATACAACAGTGCAATCAAACCTATCTGGTTATACGGTGCCCAGCTATGGGGCAAAGCAAGCTCGAGCAATCTCGACAAAATACAAAGAGTCCAATCGAAGACATTGCGGCTTATTACCGGTGCCCCTTGGTATATGAGGAATGAAAACATCCACCGAGACTTGAAAATACCTCTCGTCAAAGAGGCAGTTCAAAAAATCAATATAAAGCACAAAGAGAAGCTCAAACGTCATGATAACATACTTGCTAGACAATTATTGTGCAGTCCAAGCTCTTTAAGACTTCGGAGAAACGAACGCCGTGTTTTCTAATCTGCACTTGTGCTTCATCCGTAACAGTAATCGCGAACACACGCGCCCGAAAGACTGTGTAGAATTCTTTTTTTCTACGTCACGTGACTTAAATGCTCTCATACGTGATCCTTAAAACAGTCAACACGAAAAACCTAATTTACGTCGTCCACTTTGCTATTCTAGAGTTATCCGTTATACATACATAACTAGAGTTCTTCACTCTACATAATATCGCGAACACTCTGTAAATGACTGAAGGGTCCTCTGGCCCTTTATCACGAGGTTTAAGCCAAACTAGGTTTAAAATTCTCAGACATGTGATCCATACCAGTTATATACTATTTTGACCAAATTAATTAAAATTCCTGCCAATAAGCAGAGATCCACATTACAAGAAATCCATACTAGGATTCATTATTGAATTATACTTAAGATTCGTATACTTATTGTTAGGCTCCTTTGGAGCAGATTCAATAATTCAAATAAAGCATATATAAAAAAAGACTTACTTTTTCTGAAATGCCTTCCATTTAGTGCGAAATTGTAATTTTGTATTCACTAAAATGGTATCCAACAATTTGCCAGGTTTTTCACACCACACAAAAACATTTACAGTTATTTGTCATGAATTACTATGAAGTTTGTCGTAGACAAATTAGTGGCTATGTTCTATGAGTTTAAATATATGATGAAAATGCAACTATGTGACATGTAAGCAAATAAACAAAACCGTTAAGTTTTAAATTTCAAATTCTGTTGCTTACATAAACAGTACTTTTTTACTCTTTAACTCTATACACGCAGAAAAAAGTATGGTTGGGGTGACAATATTCGAAGAGGATCATACTATTGTTGGGTATATGGTTGAGGCACAACAAAATTATGATCCTCACAACAATAGCATGATTCACACATAGCCATACTATGATTCCCACAACCATAGTATGATTCACACTCAACCATACTATGATCTCCACAACCATACTATGATCCTCATCACAATAGTATTATTCACACTCAACCATACTATTATCGTCAAAACCATATTATGATCCTCACTACCATAGTTTCTCATGCAACCATAGTATGATCCTCACAACCATAGTATGATTCACACGCAACCATACTATGGTACCCACAACATAGTAAATTTATTAGGATTGGGTAATGTTGTTATTCAAAAATGGAGATTTTTATCAAGTAAGTTATTTTAAATTGCATTACAATTAGTTAATAGCCAGATTTGACGCCATGTTTTTATTAAACATTTCATTTAAGAAACAAAAATATATATTCCAAAGGTCAAAAATACTTTTAGTTTCTAGCAGGGGTGAATACTACTTCACCATCCGTAGACACCAAGTAACTAATGTGATTAAACCATGATCAATTGCTATATACTTAAGTGCAGGCAGATTTTTAATAAACGAGAACCAGTCGGTAGTAGAGTATTTCACCAAACAAAGTAAACACAATAAAAATCCCTCGAACTACCTTCCAATTGTTGTTGCTTTTTATAATGGACAACAACCATGCCTGTATCGCGTGTATGTGTTTTTCTTTGGTATATAAAAAAACACGCACACACAAAAATATTCGCAACCATACCGTATGATTGACGCAATTATATTATTGTTAACGGAAATTTTAAACAACAATACTTTTGTTGCACCAACCATGTTTATATGCTTTGTCTTCTCCAAAAAGACAATAATTTAGAACTACTTTCAGTTCTTTTTTCTTCTGGATCGTTAAATAAATATATAAGTATAAAAAAAAATATCTGAGAACTTCGAACCTAATACGAGTACTTTTAACTAACAGACTAACACTTCATTCTTTGACCGAGGGTATAAAAATGCACTTATTATTGCATCAATATATTGATAGACCTATCTTAAACATTTATAAAAATCTCTTCATTATCTGACACTAGTCAATTACTGTTTTTGCCTAAATTCATAAACTGTCGCTTACGATAAAACTGATTTCTTTAAAAATGTGAGCAGCGACTTACGATAAAATCTGAGCCCCATTTTTTTATATAAACGTTAACAATTTCGACATTTTGACAATTTTTATTTATGTATCAACCCATAACATTTTAAAAGCAACAATAAATAAAATCAAAAAATGTCGCTTATGACATGACTTGATATGATGTTGGCATGGATCGAAACACGTGGCGGTGCTACTACACCTTTCAAAATTCGCATATATGTTTAAACTAATAGACCGATGGTTCTTAAATTTCAACGGAATGAAATCAATAAGCAGGCAATTATACACTTTATTGTGATAAAATGGGACAATCGGGCGTGGCTCCTCCCATCCATCCTGAACTTAAAAATACAATATAAGATATATGACTATGATATTTGGAACATATGATGTTGGCATGGATCAAAACTCATCCTGGAGAAAAAGTGGGCGATGCCATGCCCCTTTAGAAATCACATTTGTCTTCAAAGTAATGGACTGATCATTATAGAAATTCAACAGAATGAAGTAAAATTGGACAAATGGGCGTAAAGGTTATATTTCGTAAACTAATGCCACAACGACGATAATAATTGGTATTTATGATGTTGGTATGGAAAGAAGCCCACCTTGATGTGCCACGTCCGCTGACAAAATTTTTATATCGAACTGTAATTGATGATGGAGGGCAAGCCCAAACTTAATTCGTCCACTTATCTTTATATGGAGAAAAGTAGCGCGAAAACTACTAGTATTGAAAGATTGAAAAGGGAAACAAAGAAGAACGAGTACACCAACACGCAGAGAAAAATATGGTTACTATATGGTCACGGCAACAATAATATGTTGTTAATATTAATTTTGTTGAAATGTAGCAATAGTAATGTAACTAAATTTAAAAATTAAAATATGGTTGTAGCAGTTAGGGCAGTGTAGCGTTTTATGTGACGGCAATCGTACTGTATGATTGAAATTTTTCTTTATTTAAATATTGAATCAATCTTGTTTCTAAGATTGTAAATCTTTTTCATTTAAACCAAGTAAAACACCGGAACATGTACGATTTTAGTAAATTACTTTATTAGAAGCTTTTTCATTTATCTTTAGTAAAGATAGCCGTCCGGAACTTATTTAATAAGTCTGGGCAGATCACTCTTTACTTCCAACTCAGAATGCTTTCTCATTTATCTTTTGTAAAGATAGCGGTCCGGAACTTATTTAATAAGCCTGGGCAGAACACTCTTTACTTCCAACTCAGAATGCTTTCTCATTTATCTTTAGTAAAGATAGCCGTCCGGAACTTATTTAATAAGCCTGGGCAGAACACTCTTTACTTCCAACTCAGAATGCTTTCTGGGCTGCTCCACGTATAACGTATGTTTATTGTTTCCATTTGGTATTATTTACATAGTTTTATAGAATTTTAATTGATATGTTTTTCTAATATACTTTGTATTTTTCTAGAATTTCTAACTATTCTAACTATATTATATGACCTGAGGCCAGCCCACTTAACAATTTATAAGCATCTTTGACGATTGTCACAATTAGGTTTATTTTCCCGGAAAAATAGGAACAAAAAACGGGGCTGCTCCACACAAAGTGCCCTGCTTTTATACAGTTTGTCATACACAGTTGTTAAATAAATGTAGTAGAATGATTAAGAAAAACAGTGTTGCAATTACATAGTAGCATTAAAATAAACGTTAAATTCAAAATAGAACAGCTGATGAGGATCATTGATAGTTTAAATGACATGTATTATTGTTGGAAATAAACGTTAAATTCAAACTAAAAGTAAGTGGAAACAAAAGAAATATAATAGTAATAATATGTAATGATATAGCAAAAGTAATAATATTTAAAATGAGCCGCTTCAATATGCTTTTAAGAACAATGTTATTGTTATGGATCTAATGCAATAATAGTATTTTTGATATGTCAATTAAAATTTTTCAAACAAACTGCTTTGGCTTTGTTTTACTGAAATATGTTTTTTTTTTATAAAACGCTTACATTTTTAACCTGATTTTTTTCTACTGTTAAATAAATTACTCCTATTATTTTGAATTTGATGTATTTTCACATAAAATATTCATAATTCAAATCTATTGTTGACAACTTAACCCAGTTCGAATAAATAATTTTGGGGAATCATATTGGTGAATCATACTATGGTTGTGAAGATCATACTATGGTTGAGTGTGAATTGTGAGGATCATAATATGGTTGTGAGAATCATAGTATGGTTGTTTATTTTTATTTATTTATTTTATATCTATTATAATATAAAATTATAATAAACTTATAATGAAATAAGCACTAGCAACTAAGGATATCGGCCTACATATTATCTACATACTAGTACATAGCAACTATTTTAAGTAAAAAAGTAAAATTTTTCCAATTTATATTTTATCATTTAGCTTCAAAATTTTAAGAAAGGTATAGATATTTGTAATATTTTCTTAGGTTGGATATCTTAATAAGTCACGTGCGTCTGGTGAGTTGAATGATTTTTGGCGAGTGAGTAGCAGTGCTAGACAATCCGAAAGTAGGTGGACGATTGATATGTTACTGTTGTTGCAAAAGTTGCATTGGCTGGGAGGTTCCTTGGTCAGTCAATGCTCATGCGTGAGCCTAGAATGATTAAGGCGTAATCGCGCAAAGCATTTATTTTGATGGCAAGAAGTAGTTAGTGGTAGATCCAATGGTATTCTATCAGGATTTATAATTTTATACTGATGGTTATAATTCATCCATATATGTGCTGCTTTTAAGTTGGCCTGATTGAGTGCTAGTTTAATTGTAGTGCGTTTAGACTGGGGAATAAATGCGAATGTTGGAAAACGGAGTGGAATATTTTTGGCTACCATATCAGCTCTCTCATTGCCGGAGATACCAACGTGACTAGGTGTCCACATAAGTTTAATTTTATTACGCATGTCTAGCAATTGTTGCTGAATTGATATTATTATTTCGTTTTTATTTCCGCTGTTTGCACATGCTACAAATACAGAGTAGCTAGCGGAGCAAATCAGGCTCTTAATACGACTCTTCTTACATATTTCCAAGGACTTTAGTGTGGCTAGGGCCTCGGCTTCGAATATGGATGAAACTGCTGGTAGAATGCCTGTAGCTTGAATAGTGCCATTGTCGGATACTACTGCGAACGATGTGTTGAAAACTGTTTTGGAACCATCATTAAAAAGTATTTCCCAACCACTCCGTTTATGTTCTTCAAATATTTCATTTGATAAAGTCCTGTATATACTCGGTCTTGTTGTGCTTTTGTTGTAAACAGTCAGAGTATTTACAAAGGTGTTAGGATTTAATGACCAAGGGGGGTGTCTTTGATTTGGTTGCTTATATGACGCTAAGTTTAACTTAGTAGCGATTTTATATATATCACATAAAGTTGATGAATATTTCAATGGGGTCTTTCTCTTTTTTAGTAGCGAGATCTCCTTTGAAAGAAATGGTTGGTGACATACACCTTTGTGTGTTAGTCTTGATTTTAGTATGTGTGAAGCGGAATTGGATCGAAACCTCCTTCAGCCAATAAATTCCTTATGGGTGTGGTCCTGTAGGCTCGCAGACTATCTCTCACAGCACTGTGAAGTACACTTTCAATTGGTGATCTGACAGATTTCGGAGCTTTGTTATAAAAAATTAGACCGTAGTCTATTTTTGATAGTATGACCGATCTAACTACTCTTAATAAGGTGTTGGAATGCATGTAGCTTCTAGATGATGATAAATACTTGACTACTATGTAGATCTTTCTTAAGGTTTATACAATGATCCTTAAAGCTATATTTAGAGTCTACACACATTCCAAGAATTTTACAATGTCTCGAATTTTCAATGGTATAGTTATTGTATGCTATGTCAATTGATGCACAAGTTCTTTTATTGCAGATGTGCAAATGTTTCGTTTTATCAAACGAAACAGTTGCACCGGCTGTCTTTGACCATTTATCTATTTTAACAAGAAACTTTGTAAATTCCTGGTTGATTTCTAAATTATCTTGTTTCTTAGAAATAATATACAGATCATCGGCATAGAGACAATGTAATATTTTATTATTTTGTAAAAGGATACGACTAAGATCTTCAAATGCTATAATAAATAACGATACCGACAATGGGGATCCCTGAGGGATGCCATTGTGGAGTGGTACTATATCGGAGAAGATGTTGTTTACTCTGACTGTAAACTTTCTATTTGTCAAGAAAGACCTAATGAAATGGAATAGTTTTGGGCTAATTTTCCAATCCAAGAGTTTTTGTAGAACTATATGTATTCCGACTTGGTCAAAAGCTTTTACAAAATCAATTGACAAAATTGATGTATGATTTCTCGTGGAGCGATTTTTATTTATAATGTGGTCTATAAATAATAAAGCATCAGTCGTACTCAAACCGGATTGGAAACCCAGTTGATTTGGAGAAAGAAGTTTGTGCCTTTTCAGGTACCACATCAAGCGCTTAGATACCATTTTTTCAAGAATTGTGCTAATGCAAGGAAGAAGGGAGATATATGAGTCTATGAGTCTAGTTGATAAATTGGTTTCTTCGGTTTAAAAAAGGTATAATACATGCAGTTTTAAAATATTGGGGGATGATTCATATATTTATCATATCATATATTTTATTGTAAAGGTCAAGAATACGTTTCTTAAAGGCGGTTGGTGAATATTTTAACATTGGGAAAGATATTTTGTCGAGACCTGGTGTCTTACCTTTGGAAGAGTTTAGGCTTGCATTTAGTTCTTGTAGCGTGAAAGTGTCATCTAAGCATTTAGCCTTAGGTGAGCACTGAGAGGAGTATTGGCATGACAACAATATCTGGTTCTTACTGTCACAAAACTCTTGCGACAAATTGGAGTCATCGGAGTGTGTTGACAGGTGTTCGGCATTTAAGGCTGAAATTTGGGGAGGGTTTGTAACAGTGTTACCACTAACTTCAATCGCGCGGACGGTTTGGGGTGTGGAGTTTCCGGTCAATGTACGGAGTTTTCGCCATAATAGAGACGAAGAAGAAAATGGATTGAGGGATTCTGTAAAGCTTTTGAATGTCTTTACCTTTGCCAATTTCTTAGCTCTATTGAAAATCGCGTTTCTCCGTTTGTAATCTATGAGATTATCGTTAGCCATATTTCGACGAAAATTTTTCCAAGCCTTTTGCTTTTCAGCTCTTAAGTCTCGCATTACGGGCGACCACCATGGAACATTTCTATGTTTGAGTTTGGTGCTTGATTGTGGAGTGCTTTCGTTAGCGGAGGACCTAATTATTTTCCTAATAAGGTCCGATTCTTTGTTAACATTATAAGAAGTGGGAATAGAACTTGAGATGGATACGATGCTGCTTTTAAATTTGGTCCAATTGGCCCTGTCTGTATTATATTTAGATTGAAAATTCGGAGAGAAGTTAGAATTAAGGTTCATTTCTGTTATGGCGGGAAAGTGATCGCTGTTATGGAGATCGTTTATTGTGTGCCAATTGCATTTTGGTAGAAGGGAAATCGAGGCAATACGCACATCAATATGAGTGAGGGTATTGTGGGTACTCAAATGTGTCGGAGAGCCGTCATTTAAAACAGTCGGCGATCCCCAAAGGGGACTTCAACCATTCAGATCTCCAAGGATTACGATTGGAGAATTAATTTTAAAAATATGGTCATTAAGGTGTTTATCCGTTACCGTATCTTGAAGAGGGGGATATAGCGAAAATATTGAAAATTTAGTAGACAAATTGATTTCAAGAGCCACATGGCACAGGGAAGATGAGGTGTTTACAACTTTATGAGGGATGTTTTTTACCAGTATAGCTGTTCCTTGTTTAGAAGTATCATGATGGTTGAAAAAATACCCGAAATAATTTCTAGGGGTAAACGGGATTTGACTCCGTTTACATTTTGTTTCTTGCAAACATAAAATATCTGGATTTTCTTTTAAAATTAAGAGTTGAAGACTACTATAATTATTTATGTATCCACGAATATTCCACTGAAGAATTTTGAGGACCATTTATGATTGATATGAATCTACTAAATTTATTAACTGTTTTAAATCTTACTATTCAGAGACGTCCGTCAGCATTAGATCCGTCGGTTCGGGAGTATTTTCTAGATCGGAATTTGGTTCCGAAAAGGAATTATTCCGAGAAGATATTGAAATTTATATTTATTGGAAGTTGATTCCATTAATTTGTTTTTTGTATCTGAAGTGTGTGATATCGTGCTAAGCCTAGGTGTGGTCTTTTGGTTTTTATTTGAAATATGACTGTTTGAATTGATTGGTTAGAGAGTGAAGAGTTGGAGTAGTGTTTGGGGTTTGTGTAGTTTGTTGTTGTAGTTGTGGGATAGTTGTTTTTGATGTTAGAAACGGAGCTGACATTTGACTTTGAATGTTGGTTGGGTTTTGTATTGTTTGTTGTTGTGAGAGAGCTGTTGGAGTTATTTGCGTTTGAAGAGATGGAAGAAGTATTCTGCGGGGTAAAGGGACTGTTTTTGATTTTGTTTTGTTCGGTTTGAGATGTTGGCCTTGAATCATTTTTGGGAGAAATTGCTTCAGAGTATGAAGAAGCATTGTTGTCATTTAATGTTTGGTTTCTGTGGTGTCTTACTGCCTCTCTCATTGTGCACTTTTGCTTGGTTTTAATTTTTAGTATATCTTTCTGGGGGGTGATCTTCACTGCAATTAGCGCATAAAGTGCGAGTGCAAGTAGAAGGGGAGTCAGGAGGGAGATTGCAATTAACACATGCTGTTAGGAGCATAACTCCAGTTTTTTCCTTCTTACCCTTAACCGATCGCTCATACTTATATACCTCGACTACGATTTCTTTCTCAGGTACTTTGACCAAATATGGAGCATATATGGTACCTTTGGTAAAGTTCAATTGATCATGCAGTCTACAATTAACCTTGCAAACTCCAGCCAATTCTTTTGTTTTTAGGAATTTGTTTGCAATTGCTTTATCTTTTACCAATAGTAGTAGACTACGTCTCTGAGTATGGAAAAACAAGAATATTCTTCTAGAGTTTTGTTTGGACCTGTTGCTGCGATAACTACATACCTGGTGTTAGGAGTTTGTTTATCGGGTAGAGAGGGGAATTCGAGGGAAGTTTCTCTGTCACGTTTCTTTCTCTTTCTATGGGGACTACAGTCTGCCAGAGCGGCAAACTGGTTGTCCCCTAAACGGGGGGCCAGGGGGCATTTTTCTTTAGACTTCACCAAAACCACTTGTTTTGTTTGTCTTGCACAAGAATCACGAGACATAGACTACGAGTAGTGAGAAAAGTTTGATTTCTTTTTGCTTTGGTAGGCGAATGTTGTGTATAACAATGCGAAAAATATATGTGCGTAAATGCAAGAGGATGACTGCACACTTCAAGTGTTAGTCGAAGACTGTAGTATGGTTGTATTTGAATCATACTATTGTTGTGATGATCATAATTTTGTTGTACCACAATATACCCAACAATAGTATGATGCACTTCGAATATTGTTATCCCAACCCAATACAAATTCGTTGTTACTATCCCAAAAATAAAAAAAAAACGAATTCGCCCCATAGTTGGACGAACAACGCAATAATGTTATATTTTATCAATTTAATTAATACATTTTTCAAATTAAATCAATAATTGATAGATTTTGTGGTTCCTATACAGACTGCCGAACACTAAAGGGTGGTTAAATTTTAAGGGCCGATGTTGAATGTGATCCACACCTAAACGTCAAGTTTTTTTCTGCATTTCATTTGATATTTCTCAATTTCAAGCGAGCAACGCGTTAAAGTTATTCAGGCTTATTATGAAAATGGGCGTTCAAATCAAATCAATTTTCGAAGAAAATCATCTTCAGTCATGAGGCACATTTTCACCTCAGTGAATTCGTCAATAAGTAGAATTTCCTCATTTTGGCGAATGATAATCCAGAAGAGATTGTCGAAAAAACAATGCACCCACTGTTTGGTGCGGTCTACGGGCTGGCGGCACCATCGGTCCGTATTTTTTCCATAATTAGGCACATTTACTGTTCTATGAGCCTCAATTATGCCTCAGCATTATCGAAAATTTGGGACCATCGGATGGAGATGTGCCGCGGCGGCCATTTGGCCGATATTTTGTTCCATACGTAATTAAACTATACCAGTATTATCATAATAAAAAGAAATAACAATAATTTCCTAAATAAATGTGTGTTATTCAAAATCAACATCGGCCCTTAACATTAATCCACCATTTATTAGTTTTCCAGTTCGCTTTCCCGTTTATATCCACAAAACGTTGGCAGATCTAGTTTTTACTACATATGAAAAAGACGGACAAGAAAACTGTTAATAATTAACCACATCAATTTATTTTTGAAAATATGACTTATGTTTATCAATAAAAAAATGTTGTTAAAACATTTTTTGTGCCCAAGTTGAAACGGCCGCTGTAAATGTCAGATGTACTTACCCTGAACCGTGACATGGTCGCTCACCCCACCTACAATACCACTGGTGGACTGGTTGAATTATTGCATTCAAAAGAGAACAATTGTTGTGTGATTTCAGTTTGTTTTCGATTTTCGATGTTTTTATTTATAAATCATTAAAAGTCAATTTTATTCATACAATTTGAGATGTTTGTTATATGGTAGATACTTTGTAAATTAATACGTGCATGGAAGAGAAACTACAAAATTATTTTACACTTTCGGAATGATTGCTGCAGATTTTTTCGCCGACGGCTTAACTTTCAACTACAGGGTGAAAACCATTTTCATCAGCAGTGTACGTCACTCTGTGCAATTTGCCTTCTGGATCTGTGAATTCGTATGAGCCGGTCTTTACCACAGCCTGAACAGGGCCTTCTTCGCCCTGAAGATCCTTTAGCTCTCCTGCTTCATCCTGTTTTGTACCATCGGATAAGGCATACCTAAAACAAAGACAACCAAAAGATGCAATCAAAATGACATAATGAATAAACAGTTTAAAGTGCGAGTATGTTATTATTGGTTTTCTCTTTTTAGAAATACTTTCTCCAAAGTTATAAAAATAAGTGCAGATTTTCAGCTTTTATGTTTCTCAGTTGGAAATGTTTTTTTCTTATCCAGTTTAAAAGCTAAAAGTTAGGTTACGACCCTTTGCAATTAAGGAGGAAATGTGCCTTTCGTGGCTTAATTGATATTTTGCGTAGAAGCTCTACCAGTAGAGACTTGAGAGATGTTCTACTTTGCTTCATGTTGCGGTAACTACTCGTAAGTAAGTAATTTACCAATTGAATTCCTGCCTCAAAGCTTATGTACGATATAGCGCGGAATTAAAAGTGGTCGATGTGTGTCATTCATTCCCAAGGTAACATTAGTGATTTGGCAATCAATTCCATTTTCACTGACAAAGTTCTTGCGAAGAATGTAGAGCTTCCGTAAAAGTTATAATTGTACGGGATTTACTTAATTTCAATTTGTATCGAAAGGTACAGTAATTTACGAAGTCAAATTATTTTTATGTAGCTATAACTAAGGAAAATACTGGGTTGTAGGCGTTGTTGTGGGCTTGTATGGAAATATTCCTCTGTGAGACGAACGGATCTAAGTCAAAGACCAAAGAAAAAAGTCAAACGACTATAGGGACTATAAAGAAGACAAGTGTTCATTTCAAAAGCGAAACCGATTAAGGGTATACAAGATTCGGCCTGGCTACATTTACGAAGATGTTTCTTGTTATACTTAAAATTAAGTTTGTGCTTCATCTTTGGTAGGCTCGACCAAAGATGAAGCACGGCTGAATACAATGAAACTCATTTTACAGACTCGTAAAATGAGTTTCATTGTATTCAGCCGTTCTGCGATATTGAAAAATTAAAAATTGTTCGATGATCTATTGATAAAATATGATTTTTGTTTTAATATTCCTTTCGAAAACTGGCAAACCTGCAAAAAATAGATAGATACTAACTTATTGTTGATCTTGCAAGTACAACAAAAATCGGTTTGTTGCAATTAAATCCTACACCTGTTTTATAGAGCCCGAGCACAGTTGGTTGGCGAATGTTAGTGGTGGCTTGCAACAGGCGCCAACTAAAGTTTTGTTTTCTTGTCCCTGTTTCTATTATAGTTGCCAACCATTTGTAAACAAGCACCTTATATCCTCCTCCTTGCGGTGTGTTGCTCATTCCTACTAACAGTACCAATTCCAAACATTATGCTTCAATAAAAAAGTATGATTTTCTCCCCTTTAGTCTCATTCAGGGAAACTTTTCCCCCTGAGGCGATTTCACCGATTTACAAAACAATTTATGTTTGCAAAAAATTGACATTTTATAAAAAATATTAAAAAAAAGTTGCTATCTAGTTTGGATCAAATTTAATAGGAAAAACTACTAAAACAAGTTATTTTTTTATACAAAAGTAAAATATGACAAGTTAAAACGCTAGACGATTGTGTTTGTTCGACAAGAGTATATCATTCGTTGTTCGCTATGTGACATGCTTCACGGTAAAAAGTGCCTTAAAACTCTTGATGCAAATTGCGGAATTAGAAATATTGACATTTTATCGTATGGAACAAATTGTATTCAAATGTGATATTGGAATTCAAATGTGATATTGCTTTGGTGGTGGACGATAAAAACCCGTGGCAAATTTCTAAGCTGCTGTAATCACCAATGGACGCTCTCCAATCGTTTTCATCGAGCCAGGTGTCAAAGTCAGTCCGACTTATTATCGGGAAAATGTTTTAGAAGCTGCTTTAGAGTCGTGGGCAAGAACAAGACTAGACATCGTCTCATAAAGATCGTGTGAACCAAAAAATGGGTAAAAAACCATTCATTACGTCCACACAATAGCTTTTAGACTCACCAGATGCAAATCCGATGGTATATTCCATCTGGGCCATTTTGGAGAGCACCGCAAGCACTAAAAAATATGCTAGTAAGATATAGCTCAAGAAAGCTATTGTTTGGTTATAGTCTATAACACCGCAAGATCATATTTGTGCAGCATGAAACTCGTCTTTTAACCGTTTGAATGCTATAGTCAAGAGAAAAGGTGGCCCCATAGTAAGTAGATTCTGAAATTCTGATTATGTCCCGAAATTTTGCAATTTGAATCAATGACAAATAATTGCACACACAAAAATATGGTCGTTATGTAGGTAACATTTCAATCGCCAAATTTGTATATCGTATTGATATTAAATCTCTGTCACACACCTTAGTTGGTTCAGGAATTTATTCTACATTCATGTTCATTAAAACGTATATGTTGAAGATAGTTTCACAGTTTGAGTTTGACAAAATGTAAAGATTTAACCCCAGTGACTTTGAAGTACAGGGTGCGCCAAAAGTTACCATGGAGTTTACACATACAACCTACGAAGAAAATAATGTCATCACAACCACAAGCGTCAACTTCAACGAGGATGGATAGTGACAATAATTGACATAACATATAAAAATCTCATATTTTCTTATTTTCATGCAAAATAAAGAATCAATGAAAAAGTCATCAACGTTTTTCCAAAGAATTTTGTGCACATCTCGAGCAAATTTTTGAAGCTCATACCTTCACTTAATTGTGCATAAAAGCGAAACGCGTAAATCGATTATTATGATCTATGTCTCATTTTGTTCATAGGTTATGTGACTTTACGTGAAAGTAATAGGACATGACACATTTTACCGCCTTGTATTTTTATGAATTAAAAAAAAATAATTTTTTAGGCAAACAATATTTTTTCTTCATACATTTATTTATAACTGCGAAACTGTTGCTTATGTAGCGAAACGTTGTATGAACAGATTAAAGGAATTGTAATTTTTATTTTTTTTAAATTTGTTTCAGCTTATTCTGACTAGTGGTTCTCGAGTTATGACAAACAAAAGAGCCTAAAACGTGACAAATTTCCCTATACTGATACGATACTTACTAACTTTAAATTAATTATTTAATTATTATTTGATGTAACTTGACCAAACGAATGGGGCTACTTTCACAAACAATTATCAAAATTGAGTCCGAAATCATGTGTTGTTCTATGTTAGGAAAGAACTTATGTGACCTCCAATCTACGCTCGGATAGTACCGTGAGTCAGAATCGTATGAATAGTACTAAAATCATTATGCAAATACCAAAAGTGGGCTGAATGGAGCATTTGCACTGGGAGTTCCACAATGGGGCGTGTCATCCACCCTTTTCGGACACGTGTATAAGCAGTTGTAAAAACATAAGAGAGTTCACATTTTAGGCGAATTTCACGCACTGGGTGACATGTAATGTGGGTTTTAATCTGCACTGAAACAGTGCCATTTGTGTGGGAGGTACCAGAAGGACGTAGAAAGAAATCAAAATATTTGTATAACCCTAATCTTAAGTATTGGTTTTGGGTTAGATCGTATGATGTACCATTAAAGATATTTCGAGAATAAAAAAGTAGGCGGAAATGATTCATTTGTATGGAAAGTACCAGGAAGTACATATGTGACGCGCAATATAGAAAGGGACCTAAGGTTAAAAACCAGTTTTGTTCAGGAGAGCCATTTTAAAGATTAGGTCCCTTTCTATTTGCGCTTAGAATCGTCGACTTCACTTTCATAAAACGCGCATATCTCTGGGAGGGAACACTTTTGGAGCTTGGGATCGGTCTCATTCGATGCTCAGATGTTGTCCACGTCAAAAAAAGAACAAAAATGAAAATTGATTTTTTTACCCTTAGGTCCCTTTCTCTATGCGCTGTTACATATGCTTGCAGAACACGAAGTATGGTTGCGATTTATATTTCGGGTCCTGACAATATTAGTGTTCCCAGATGCAAACTGAAACTTTGATTTTTTTAGCATAACTTCACTCAGAACTTTTTGCCATTTGAGGGCGAATTGTTTTTTTTACAGTGTGTTGAAAAATTCATTTCAGTCAAAAAATGGAATTATCCCTTAAACATTTTTCTGCAATGATTTTTTACGATTTTCGACGTGGGTTATCGAGACAAGAAAGTTTAAATCAATTTTTTTTCGACTTTTGGCGATGAAGCACCATCAAAAACCACTGTTAATCGCTGGTACCTAGAGTTCAGTATCGGACGCCGTTTGCTCCAGGATGAATTTCGTAACTTCGGTAATTTTGCCAGAAACCATCAATGCTGTGCGTGAACTGATTAAGCTAGACCGACATGTGACATACCGTGAGATTGAGGCATCCTTGGGCTTAAGTATGACAACCATTTTAATTGTGCCGTGAGAAAAGGTGGTTCTCGTTGGATCCCACATAATTTGACGAATGCTCAAAAAAAGTCTAGTACGGATTGGTGCAAAGAGATGTTGAAAAAGTAAAATTCCGGTAGCTCAAAGTCAGTATATGACTTTGTTACAGGTGACGAATCATGGATCTATGCATATGAACCCGAAACAAAACAGCAATCGACCGTATGGGTCTTTCAAGACGAGCCAAATCCAACAAAATTTGTTCGTGGAAGAAGTACATCGAAGCAAATGATTGCGTTTTTTTGGTATAACCGGCCATGATGCCACAGTTAGTGAAACGGAGGATGGTCAATTCTTCTTCCTTGGGGATATTTAAAAGTGTACGTCAATAAGCCAAGAACAATTTAAGAGCAAACGGATGAGATAATTCGGCACATGATTGACATTGAACCCCTATTATGTCTCAGAGTCATTGAAAATATGGACCATCGGATAGAGGTATACCACACGAAGAACACGTGTATTGTGATGCCGAATGGCTATGTCCAAGGAACATTTTTAACCCAGACAAAACCGGGATTATTTTTTGTCCTGGTCGCACCCTAACTTTTAAAGACGAAAAGTGTCATGAAGTTAAACCTTCTAGCAAGCATCTCAAAAGTTGAAACCACTAAGTATTGGGAAATCTGCGAAATTTATCTGTTTCCTTAGAATAAAATTGCTTCCCACAACTTATTGGTTAAACAAAAAAACATGGATGCTGGCAGAGTTGCTTAACGAAAAGTTAACAGTGACATGAGAAACCCAAAATCTTACCATGTTTTGACAACTGTACCGTGCATAACAACCCAACTTCAGATCAGGTACAATTTATATTTTTTTTTACCCAATACGACTTCAAGTTTGCTACCGTTAAATTTTAACTCTATAGCACAGTGAAATTGTTTTACTTGCGCTAGATAGAATTAGAAACTATGAAAAGGGAAATAAAAGTCTTGACTGGCAAAGCATAGAAAGTGTCAACTCTACAACCCTTTACAATTGACTCAAAAGTGAGGGTTAAGCAAACCGAAAACGACGAGCAGTCATCAGAGCCGCCAAATGTTACAAATTCTGCACCAGGATGGCAACTTCTACAAAACTGAAGAGTTAACGTTTGAGGATTTTATTCCAATTGATGATGATACCAGTATATATCGTGTATCGGCTGGGGGATGCTGAACTACTTTATTATATTTGGAGGAGAAATTATAAAATAATGAATTTATGAAAAAAAAGGAAACAAAATCAGCGATAGTGGCGTTCATTAACGAACGGCAAACTTAACATAGTCTCTGTCCCATTGTGAAGGATAATCAATAACATAGTGGACAATTTGCAATATCTGCTTACTAGTGTTAGTTCGGAACGTAAAGACGAAAGTCTTTCTTTCAATGATTCAAAACCTAAAACTAGCAATCCCTTGCAAATTTTCAAAGTAATTCCTGGGATAACTCTATAACAGATTCTCCGCAGTTAAATGTCTAGCGGCAATAGTGTTTATATGTAGTCCATTTGACCGGTATGTAAACAAGAATAATTGATATGGGGTTTTAAATATTTTGCAGTGAGTATTTCAACTGCAAAATAAGCTATGATGTAGAGTCCTGAAGCACTATACATTACTCATTTACTTTATGTCCACAACATTCCATAAAGGAACAAGGGGAAACTTTTCTCAAATCAGTTAGCTGTATTTGTTCATACTGACCGGGGCCTAGTGTCTAACGCCAGCTGATAGCTTCGAACGGCTAATGCATTCTATGGAAATGTTTTTACATGGCTTAGAGATAATTCTATTAATCGTTATGTCACCAAAATTTACGAGATGGAAACACGCCGTTGAAAAATGATTAGAAGTTCATATACGGAGATAACATCTATTAACGAATTTCTTCGCATGCAATTATAAAATTATTCGGGTTTTAAATTATCTCGCAGTTCAAGTTTGCAAATGGCACACATAACCTTTTCCAGGTGTACAAGTGGAGCTCTTAGATGTAATATGTTAAAAAATATATTTATTATGGCTATAAACCTAAAAAGTTTAAATCGTAACGAATTAGTTTGCAGATAACCCCGAAGAAAAAGAAGTAAAAACGTCGTCAAGTTCGGTCAGACCTAACGCTACTTTAGCGAAAAAATGGTCCGTTTTTGGGCCCTTTGGACCCATGCATCCATCCAACCCTACTCTTATATATAATATTTGGATTCAAAGCATTATGTTGAGTACTCATGTTTTGACCATCCGGACGTTTTTTTGGGCCACATGAGACACAAAGTCCAGCAACTTTTCCCTGCGTCTTAACTAACAGTATCCATTGAAGCCATTGTCCACAATAACACTATGATATCTTAAACAAAACAGTTTTTTTTTGAGCTACCTACCTTTAGGACCGCTATCGTGCTTAAGACAGACACACAGGCTGACTAGGCCGGATCGTTTTCGAACTTCACTACAATCAATAATACTTTGTAGGGACTCTAATCAACGAAATGACAAATTTAGAATGCCATCCACCCTTCGGTGGGGGTACAACTAGCAAAAACATGAAAAGTTGTTAGATGTTCTTACTCGAGGTTGAACCGGAGTTTACTGGCATGATTGTTGTGAACACTTCCGCACATGCTTCGACCCATGCACTCAACCCATATCTCAACAAAAACTTTAAATTAAATCCATATAAACAAAATTTGATTCAATTTGAGTATCCATATTGACTATTCATCGCCCATCTTGACCAATACCCATTTTAACCATTGTTTGTCCCTTTCGTTTCTTAAGGGAAAAGTTATCCTCTCAGTACAAATTTACCATATTTATCAAAGCAGCTTATGACCATAAACCATCACCACGGACAATTTTAGGACCCTAGGTTAAGTTGTTTGAGGCCTATCGTGCTTTCTTAGAATTTGTCAACAATCAAAATGCTTTAAAGGGTTCCATAGATTCGATAGTTTCGGTACTGTGAACACTATCAATAGTATCGGCTAAGTTGCGTATGTTTGTATTATTCTACAAAAACCCACTTTTTTAAGAAAAACCGTAAACAAAGTCGTTTTACACAATTAAAATTAATTGAAGTACATATATCAAAAAGGGAAAACAAGACGCTTCTTGTCGACGCTAATGTCTTGGTTAATTCGTGAGATCATTGGATGGTCCAAATACAGTCGTTGAAATAACAGATTGTTATGATTTAATGAAGTCTCAATGCCTAAGAGTATTAGAGTGGCAGCAAAAGGTAGAACGTACGCCATTTGATTACAAACGTTTCCAAGTCTGTACATTCATATAGGATATGCCTAATAGTAGAAGAATAGTCATAGTTTTTTGTTACAGTTAACTATACTGAAACAAATTATGTTTACGGAATTTCTAAAAAAAATTGTTTGCATTGACTGAATAGAATATCAACACTTTTGAGTCGGAGAGGTTGGGCGGACCTTAAAATTTGAAAGAGCTTGCCTTTATATAAGTAAGTATTGCTCTGCCATTGGTAAGGTACATAAATAACCAAGTAAACATGACCTTTAATGGTGAACACTTTAAAAAACCATAATCTTTTAAAAGAGAGTCGATGCAAAAACTATTAATTAGTGTTTTTCTGCCTAATGGGTTAATTTACAAATATGCTTTACGAGAAGCTACAGACAGGTTTTTAATTATGTTTCTTTACAAATGCAGAGCAGTATTTATAAAGGCAGTTTCGAAATCTTATTTATGCCACTTTCTTTAATGTCTATCATGGCTAAGTGCCAAAACGGGTACAACACATTATTTTTACAAACATTTTCTTAGCAGCAACAGCTGACTGTTGGACTTTTCCTTTGTATATAGACTAAATTTATACTTTTTGTAAGTAAATGACTTACTATCAGTCTTGAATCTGAAGGCATCTCTTAAAATCTATTGTTTAGCTTTTAAATTATTGGGTTATCCAGTAATGTTTGTTGAGAAAGAAAAGCATATCAACCTTTTTGGATTTCAAGCATGTTCTTCTGTCAGAAATTATAGAGCCAGCATTACTGAACATTCCTTAAGATTCCGTCGAAGTTGCTGTAATGCATAAATATCTTGTGGCGCAGGCTTTTACTGTTGTCATCTTGTTGGCATGACTTGCAGAAACGTCAACTTAACTTTAGATTTACCTATTTTGAAATAAAAATTAGTCAACAATTTTGATTTTGTAATTTTTGTATTTTACTTGCCAAAATTCGCAGAGTCCCAATATATATGCAAGTATTGTCATTTGTACCGATACTAACGATAGTCGTTAAAAACAATCGATATTGGCGCCAAAAAAAAACTATCGATATCATTATTTCATGGTGTTACAAACGGAATGACAAATTTAGTAAACCATCCCCCAGGGTATAAAAACCATTGTCCTCATGCAAAGGGTTGCATTTAAGACATTCTTGGTAATGAAGAAACTTTAACATGACTTGTCTGTACGATATTTGGTCAAGATCGGACTAAATACGGGACTTCCTGGGTAATTCATGCTCAGATTCAACTAGAGTGAATCAGTATTTTAATCTATGCGGAATTGTCATCAGACTTTATTACCGTTGCCGTTGTTGAAATTCGACTAGTGTCGCCTTAATTCATTAAAAAAGTATAATCGTCTACATTTTAAGGGCGATTGTACGAAATTTCGTCTAGAACGTAAATACAATTGACAGGTACAATTACTGTTTCGACAAATTGCTTAGAAAACTAAATGAATAACCTTAGTGCAAAATGCATTATGAATGAAGATTTCTTCAAAAAGTGCACAAAAGGTACAAAAGTGGCAGGCAAAATTCCCACCAGTATCATCGCTTACAAAGAAAAAAGAGGAAAAATCCTTACGTTAACTGGACATAGCAGAACTTTTTAAAAATATTTAAAGTCTACTTGTGTCAGAATATATCTGGGTCTACGTTAAAGCGTGGACAAACCGCTCAGCATTTAATAAAGTACGATTACTGAAAATTCGATGTTTGAGTTGTCATTTTTTTCCCTTGGGACTAAATACAAAGACAAAGCAACCAATGCAATATACTCGTATACAATTCTTTGCGTCCACTTGCTTTTAGGTCAAGTCTGCTGTTTATGTCCTTTACAAAGACGCCTAAATATTCCAACGCAGCAATGATCGAAAAAGCGAAAACGACTAAAATTTTAACGAAATCTGATGTTTCACACGCAAGCCCTTTTCCTAACTCAGTGCAATGATATTTCATTTAAATAAAGTGAAATGATAAAATTTAACTACGGATCGACGCCTGAAACTGCTTATCGATGTTCCTGTCTGTTCCTGTCAGTCTGTCGGTGTGTCTATGAAATTTGACTTTATTAATCTCAAACGCTGCTAGTGTTGTGCTCAATTCGCTTAGAGGGGGAAATACTAATTCCAAGGAACTACAAGGCTATTCCTTTCATCGATTTTAAAACTAAACTAATATGGATTTTAAATAAATCTTAGTATTCATTAACAATGTTCAACTTGGTTAATGATCACAAATTCCCAGGGGTAAATGTTTTGTAATTGTGGTTTTTCTAAAATTTCGTTTTCAAATAACCTCGGGAAGTATTTGAAGCAGTGACCGTGACGTCAATCGTAACACCCTTTAATAATTTGGCTGAACCTGTTGCTGGTTGCCGGTGGTTCGACTGCGATCCTTTTTCAAAAGAACCTTGCCATCGCTTCGATACGGAATCGATTGTAATCTCTTTAATTATAAAGAAACTTAACGGAAGTACTATTTAAAAGATATTTGGGGAATATAATCGTATATGTACACTGGGTCGATGCAATTTCAATTACTAGTATGTACGAGAGTGCATAAACATACGTACGAGTATCGTATGTCGGAGTGTTTTAACGAGTTTCTTTTTATTTGGCTTTGGTTGCAGTCACATTACATCGCGACTGGTGTTTAGTAGCGCAGTTGTATCTTCTGTCGATGCTGAACTTTACCTTTCGCGATGCATTCATTGTCTTTAAACTTTGGTAAATGTCATAAGAGTCATTTTGGAATTTACGTAATACACAGTTCACAATGGAATCGAGCTTATACATGCATAATCGATGAAACACACACTCGGCATCGTGATAGACGACATCTTTTCACACACTTCGAAACTGCTCACCTAAATTTGTAGTTCCCAGTGCCATCGTTATCGTTTTCTAGTTCGACGATTTGGACATCTTGTTGGGGGGCACTAAGGACCGCGGTGCAGGCAACGCTTAGTAGCGCTAGAAGGAACAGCAATTTCATGATCCCTTAATACGATGTTGCACAGCAATCGGATGAATACGAGTTTTTAGTTTATTGTTTTATTCTGTATGCAAACTTCGATTGCAAGCAAGTACCCGGAGTTTTGGTTCTTGTTCGTAGATGATGACTGACAGCATCTTTGTCAGTCATTCCACTTTTATACGGCAAATAAATCGTGTTTTTTGTGGAAGGGAAAAATCAAGTTTTGAGACAAAGTTTTGCGCATCGCTTAATTACAAAAGCATCGCCAAATTACACAGCATTTGAACAGAGACGTGTAATGAATTCCAATACACTCAAAGAAAAAAGTCACATGCGCTAACAATACAATGGGGGAAAAATCATCGGCGCATGTGGACAAGAAACTAGGCAACTACATTGCATTAAAATCTACTTTACGATCACCATTAAGAATCAGAATCATAATAGGCGCGGATAGCATAATCCATAATGCATAGTAGTGTATTATGCTGATATTACCGATAGTTTTAGAATTAACAAGTAAAAACGTCGTTAAGTTCGGGCAGGTCAAACGTTAATGAGTCGTACCTCTGAATCCTACAGAAAACTTATTGAAAATGGGCGGTTAATATTTATGCTGTAGTTGGCTTAAGCACCAAGTAGTAAACTAATAAAATAGTTTACGTGAAGTTTCTGGCTTTCTCGTTCTTTTTGTTCTCGTTCTCTAATAGCTTCTCTCCCGGGATCGCCCGCCCGAGAATTCCCGTAAATCACGATCTTTTTTCATTCCCGGGAAATCAGTCCGGGATTCCCGGGAAAAAAATTAGAAGTTTCAAAGAAGCGAATCGCGGTAAGAAGAGACTTGCGACTTAAACATCCGACAATAGTAGTACACTAGGTAAACAATAAACTAAATGATTTGGCGTACGCGGATAAAATGTACTTTCGAGTTTTTAAAAAAAACAACAAAAGTTGCAGAATTGTACGATATTTTTATTAGTGACACTACGAGTACCACAGCTAGATTATTTGATTGGGTTAATGAATACATACAAATCAAAATGGTGCTCAGAATAAAAATCTACGGAATAACTTAATAAACAAGTATTTAAAGTTTTATGAAGCATTTCAAATGCGTCTCTGACAATGAGACCACCATCAACTGTCTGAAGATAGCATTTAATTCTAAAAACTTGTTTTTTTTTAATGATTTTAATTAAATTATAATATTCATTGAAACGTCTATGCTTTTGTTATGTTTCAACTGCAGCCTATTCTATATTTGATCTCATGACCTAAAAAATACATAGCAATATAAAAACTACATATAAAATGAACTTGGTTTGATTTATTTTTGAGCTATGCGGAAATGCAATTTGTTTTTTCTATTCTCTACATTAAAATCGTATAATTTAGGTCCTTTCGTCTACGAAAATATCGTATCATATAAATACCTTGTTTGGGTATTTCCACCAGTGTCACCACTACAAATTTTAAATGAGCGGTTTTTAATAATTTTTATCAAAAAAATTGTTAAAATTTTATTAATTTAACCAGCCTGCCCATAGATCGGCTCGTACGATTTTTATGAAATTTGGAAATTTATGTCCAAAAGATCATAAAAGTAGAAAGAAAAAAACTCAATTTTTACCTGAGATATGACATGGGTATTTATATACCCTTGCAAGGTGTTTGTTTGAAGTGCAAGGCGAATTTGCATCCCGCTACTTGCTTCCTGGATTATCACAACGGTGTTGCACCAGATCAGAAGAAAATTGCTAAAGCTAAGTGATTTATTTTTTTTTAAGTACATTGTATTTTTTTAATAAAATTACCAATTTGCAGTTGACCGGATCTGGAGGACAGGTGTTTTGACGTAGCGCTGCCTGATTTTTTTTATTACATAGTAGACAAGTTTAAGCTATTCGGTAAAATTAGAAATTATTAATTTGTACCAGTTTACTATGTTTGACAGCTCTTTTCCGGAGCATTTTCCGAAAGAAAATCTTCCATTTTTGCCTGGCCCACGCTAAAATTATTTACATATCAACACTTTCTTGGATTTTTAAGTACCCATTAGGAAGGAATGGGTTAATGAACACATTACTGATTACTTCATTGAGTTTTTGCTAGTTCCGTGGAACTAACTACCTCGTTTGTTGTTTTGTTGCTCAGTTTGTTTTAGTTCCATCGCTCTTTTGTCTATATTCCCAGCTCTTTTGAGTTACTTTTATGGGTCGGAACTAAAACGAGAGTTCATTTGAAGGAAACAAATTACCCAGGTCTACTATCTCGCAAGTAAACCCAGTTTCAAATTTTAACTCGCTCTCTACCTTGTGAACGCCGGCGGCATTATGAGTAAAAGATTGATCTCGAGTCATGTAAACGCTTCTACGTAATATGAATTCGCCATTCAGTAAACTGCTAGAATCAGACTTGCTTACGGATAACGATATTGTTGACCTCCAAATAATTCAAATAAAAATGTATTATGCAACAGAAAGCTTTAGGGGAATCCTTAAAGAACGCACAATTTTTTTACACACGAAATACACCAAGAAGACAGAGACAACACAAAACTTCAGTACTCCATAGCTATTCTTTAAGTAAAGTTCTGTGATATTAGTTTTAAATTATTCTGTGATTATTATTTATTTATTAGTTCTCGTTTTTTTGATAAAAACAAAATATTCACTTACTACTTAGGATTTTTAATAAAACACCACTACTAAAGAAGCTGGAAATAAGCCAACGCAACGTTGAGTGAGAAATGAAATAAATTAGTTTATTTTCATCATTATAATTTGACCAAATAGCCCAAAAAAATCAAATATTATATAAAACTATCAAAATTGGTCATAAAGCAAAATAGAATGAAAGTACTACTGATACTTTTTATTCTGGAAAAAAGTGTGTAAATAACACAGTTTATTAAGAAATTAGAGCTGTATACTATAAAACCAAAAATCCGATCCACTATACCCTTGTTCAAGGTATTTTGTGCATCCCAACTAACATTACCTATTTTAACCATTGTCCGAACAAAACCAATTATGACTTGTTAAGCAAATACTCAAAAAAGTTTACTACTTTAATGAGGTACCTTTAGTCCGTTTAAGGAGGAACTTTTACAACCTCGGTCGATTTCGACCATTTACAATCGTGCTTTTAACAGACACACGAATGGACGGACAAGATCGCTTTAGAACTTTATGACGATCAAGAGTATATAGGCTTTATGGGATCTTCGGCCAACATTTCGTGGTGTTGCAAACTAAATAACAAATTTGATATACCTTCCATACTGCGGCAGAGGGTATTTAAAAAACTTTACAATGTATTAAGTAAATACATAGGATATATCATATTTCAATATATTTAAAAATAATTTGTCTGTTTTAAGTACTAGTGTATGTTCGCTGTAATCCGTGAATTGATTTCGAATAAATTTGAATACACCAAAAACCTTAAAATGACCATAGCTCCAAACTAGAATAACTAGGAACATAAGGTTTTATATAACTACAATAGAAACGAAAAAAGTCTTGGGGAACAGTAGTTATAGGCCTGTCGTCTTGAAATTTCACACGGGGGCGTGGAACTAATAAACAATCATGGATAAAAACATCAGATTCAGATTGTTACGTAAAGATATAAATTCGAGCGAAAAGAGGGTTGTGGGCGGCCTTCATTTTAATAGCGATGTAATACGTATATTTATTTGCAGATCGTCTTGAAATGTACACTGCTGTTGTGGAAAAAGGAATCATCATAAAGTATAAAGTACGTATATAACAATACGTGTTGGCAAAGGCGCTAAAACTACATTTGTTAGGATCATAAGATTCAGGACATGGACACGTTTCTTTCGGGGCCGGCTATAAAAATTACGTTCCGGTCAGTGGGTATAATAAAATATGGTGCACTGCTTACTGATGTGAGAGAAGTTCCAAGTTTGTTCCTTGTTGCCTTAACTTCATCATTGTGGCTTTCTAAGTTTAAACTATTAATGTTAAGTTTTAGTTAGATGTTTTGTAATGCCACTTTTTAAAAGTTAAATTTTTAGTTGTACTCCTTAAAAACATCCCTTTGATGTCATACGAGTACATACATACAAGCATACGTATGTGACGCAAATTTTTAGCCACGTTTTCCGAAGTGGGGATTGTTGGCGGACCTCAGTAAGTATGCGAGCATTGCAAATGAGCATTTGCAAAAACCATTACTTATAAACTATTAGAGGTAGGAAATAAGTCCTGGAAAACGTGGGCGATATTATGGCAGCATTTTTGATGCGCTTTAGCGACCAAGATAAAAGCCGGTCGTTTTTGGAAACCAATCAAATGTATATATCTTCGCAAATAAGTAAAAAAATGAACAAGCAGTAGGAAATTTGAAAACCGTATGACGCTAATGCTATTTTTTCTCACGTGATGTGTTGGACTTGCCTGTAGTGAAATATATATTTTTTAAGTAAAATTGTACTCTTCTCTACTATATGCATACTCAGTGGGAGGAAATTGCACTATACTCAAGTAAATTAATGGATACGGATGAACTTCCTTGTATTTCAATTAAAATCACATCAGACAATGTTTTCCTAACGGAGAGACAAATTCGTTCATACCTTCAAAATATGAACTAACATTTAGGGTATAATTTTGTACTCGTATGTACTTACATCATGTAAACTTAGTAGGGAGATAAATACTGTTACCCACGTTTTATGCTGTAAAATAAAGAGTACTGAATGTTTTTGGACCAAATATTTTTTAATATATTTATTGATGTATATTGTACCCAAAAACAATCTACTTATTCGAAATGTCCGCCTTTTGCCTTTACACACGCCTTAAGTCGCACTGGCCAATCGTCAATAGCTGCACGAACCTCGTCCAATGAAAAATTGGCCACAGCTCGAAACAAAGCAGTCTTAAGAGATCCAATGTTGGGGTATCTTTTATGACAAACCTTGTCCTCTAAAACCGTCCACAATTTGTAATCCAATGGGTTCAAATCTGGACTGCCTGAGATCCATTCTTCAGAGGAAATGGACACTGGCAAATTGTTTCGAAGCCAGGCCTGGGACGTTTTAGCCTTATGGGCCGACGCAGAATCCTGCTGGAAAGTTTATGGCTGGTTTTGAAACTGGTAATTATTAAGTAATACATATAACATTAAAGGGGTATGTTCAGTTCTACTATTGAAATGGGTGTGTTCAATGTTGTAACAGTATTTATGTCCCTACTAAGTATAATGAAAGTAAGTTAACTTACGTCTAGTTCGTGTTTACACCTGAAACAAAATTTTAGTTGCACGTTGTAAACTTTTCCAAAAATTATGCCCACAGTTCTTATACGTTTTCATTCCTAAGAAAAGTGCCTTAGTAAAAATGTCCCGGTTATAATGTCGTTCATAATCAATGCAAAGAAATTTTAAAAAATTAACTTATGTGTAGTACTTTATAAAACAATATTGTACTATATCTAGGTATTTTGTCTAAGAATGGTTTCAATTAACTACATTAACGTTTATTATACTTAAAAATAAGTAATAATTAACCAAGCTAACGTTCATTTACTCAACGCAAAATTTTTAAAGAATGTTAAATTGAGTAATCTCTTACAAAAACTCCAATACAAAATTGTTTAAGCAAAAATTCCCTTATATTTTTGAATACAACTAAGCTAGAAAGTTAGTTTTATTTTTGTATTGTAAATATTTAATATTTTTTTATTTAACGCAAATTTGAATAAGACCTGTGGTAATTTAATTGGAATTGTAACCGAGAACCATCACTGCATTGACCACTAGAGAAAGTGTGTATTAATTGAAGGAGTGTTTATTGAACATTATTACAATAATTGACGATAAAATCTCCTACATATGAGTGTATGCAATAAGAGCACAGACGTGATAATTTTTTGATAATTGCTAATTTTTCAACTAATCGATTTATCGATTTTTGTGGATAAGAAAGTCAAAGTCGGTTAGTCGACTTTTCGTTTTTGAAAACATATAAAAGTCGACTTTTTATTTTAACTTCAAATAAAACCATATTGCTGATTGTCATCCACACAATGCTTGTTGCGTAAATTTATGATGCGCTTTTATTTAGTTTCGCTGGTTGAACGCTAGTTACGAGTATACGTTATTATTTTGTTGCAACGTATGCGAAGGTTTAAAACGTATGTTGGGATTCGTCCTGAGCAATCAATCAAGTCGGTAAGAGTACGAGTATAATTGAAATTATATTCAGCTGTATAAAAAGTTTTTTTTTTGGCAAACTGATAAACTCTGAAATCAGAAATTCTCGAATAGCAAATTCCTTAGCAATACAATTGAAGCACTATATCAAGACACCGAGAGAGATGGCGAGATCCCATTTATTGCAAAAGAAGCAAAAAAAAAAATTGTCAATCGTTGTCACTTCTGTCCCGTTTAAGAGATTATTTTTGCATGTAGACTTATTGCTACTCAAGTTCGGAGCAAATTTTCAAAAAATATAAATATGAATATCTTTTTGAGATGAACATGTGTTTCAATGTATACTCGTATTAATCGACTGCTTCAAAAAGTAAACTTTGTTTTAAAAAATTGAATGCAAATAATTAACAAACTACTTGAATTATTTGATGTGTATTTGTTGTTCAATAACTCTTATTTTTTTAAATAAATGTTTTTTATACAAAGAAAACTGGTTCTTTATTCAACAATTTTGCATTTTCATTTTACCAAATGAAAAAAGTCGGCTTTAATCGACTTTTTTATGCCTAAAAGTTGAAATGTCTAAAAGTAGACTTTTTAAACTTTTTCTAATAGTCGAATAATCGACTTTAGTCTTAAGTCTTAAGCCCTACCTCGGCTCATTGTGAAAAATAGGCGAGGCATTCGCAATGTATTGTTTCCAAAAACGTATGCTATCCTCCCCGCCGCTAGCTCAATGGCCAAATTCGAATTACATTCTTACAGCAAATTGAACTATTTGAAGGATTATCAGTAACATCACGCAAAGCCTCAAGCTTTTCAATGTTTCAGCAGATGTCTTGAACATCTTATTTATTAAATGAAATATAAATGGTTAATCGCAAAGATCTAAAACTGTCGTATGCCGATCTGAAAATGTTTAAGTCATATGTTTAAATATAAATTGCATTGCGTTTGGTTGAAAATTATAGGTAGACTCAGAAATTGTAACAAATAGCTTTAAGAGGCGAAGTTCAACACAGCAAGCTGTATACGCAATGATTGTTATGCTCACTGACAGGCAAAGTAGCTTAACATAGTCTAGAGATTAATCTCTTACTCTTTATGGCATAGAATAATAATGTCTTTCACGTGAACGAACTTAGCACTTGCCTTAAGGGTGTACATTTTCTTCTGGTCATAAATTTTATTTTCATAAAATAAAAACGAAAAACTAGATATGCATTTCATAAAAGAAAAAATAATTTTATTTAGATTTAGGCTAAATAAATTGAAAACATATACTTTTGGAACATACTTTGTTCCCAGACACAGTCTAATCCTCTGATGGGTCAGTTTATTGCTACCGTCTATTCCTCAGTTACATGTGCAACCTCGGCTCATTGAGAAAAATATGGCAGGTACTCGCAACGTATTGTATCCATCAACCGTGTTTTGGTCATCACAATTTCAAAGTAGTTATGCAATCTTATTTTGAACATTTAAGCTTACTAAACTGGTAAACTAAACACATTTTCGATCGTAAATGTTTATATATCATAGTAAGAAATAATTGAATTATTCATGAACCGGCTTAAATCGATGTAAATGCCGTTAATAAACAGCAACTTTCGCAAACTTTTTAATTAAAATTTGCATACAAATTTTTAATATGAATTTACCATTACGACTATCGCGAACATTTTTGCAAATCAGAAACAAACATTAGGTTACCAATTTTTTTACACATTTTTCAATACGAATATATGTATGTGTTAACCTTTTGTTTTTGCCACTTCTGAAAGTCTTCCACATAGATCACGATGTCCAGATGTTTCTTGATCATAAATCTCAATATTTCCTTTGTTATGCTGTTTTGTCAAATACTGGAACTTTAAATATACGTATATATACGTAAAATGAAAATACATATTAAATCCAAATTAAATTCACAATCTAATGCATTTGAATCCATAATTTTAATTTTTACTTTTCTTTTCGCATGTCGTACAGATGTTCCGTTTGCTGGAAACGACGCCTTCGAAGAAAATTGCTTCGCCCACTCTTTGTTTGTTGATGGTCATATGTTGATTACCATTTGATGATGACCGTTTTTTAAGACTTTTTTAAAATTTTTTTCACACAATTTCAAAAATTCTCAATTTTGAATATTTATTCATGGTACAGGAAACAAGGTTATATTCATTTGCCCAACAACAACAAAAACAGTTCGCTAGATTGTCAAAGTCGTTTTAAAGAGAATGCCAAAAATACATTTTTGTGAATGTTTTATGATATCGTACGATAATTATGAACGTTGGATAAAGAATTTTTTCTTTACAAACTTCAAGAAACGCCATTGTAAAATTTCAAAATTGACAATTTACATTACTACGATTAAATATTTAAAATCAGCTGTTAGCATAACTCTACCTTCTTTGTTGTACCATGCACATATTTTTCAATTTTTTCGTTTGACTGATTGTTTTTGATTTAAAATACAAATTCCAATTAGCTATGAGCTATTGCACACCCTACACCATATATAAGTAATGATACTCAGTATTGATATTTGTAACACGAAATAGGATGGAAGTCTCCGTGTTTAATGTAAATATTGAAATAGAGTGACAGTCCTGTTTTGTGATGTCCGTACGATGCACAGTGTGTCCTTCCCATACATTCGATGGCCAAAAATAGAAGGAGTTGTACGAGAGTAATGAAATTTGGCACGAGTCCCTAATATAATAGAATTAAGAAAATTTCAAAGTATCGACAAAATTGACCACGCCCATCGCCCACCGCCCATACAAACTAAAATCATTTTTGGCTGTTAAAAATTAACTATTGCTACAAATTTCCTGAAAATTGCTGGAAGAACATATCTATGCAACACCTTTTAAAAAAAAATTATTTCATCAACATTGACCACGCCCATCGCCCACCTCCCATACAAATGATATTTCAAAAATGCCATATCTTCTGTAAATTTATAACTAGAATGTTTATTTTTCGCAAAAATGCATACAGCATCTATTAAATGCTGTTTTGAAAATATGATGATGAAATATGAGATGAAAATCCGCCCACTGTAACACCCGCCCCCCATACAACCCCCATACAAATATTTTACAGTTCACTCTATTTAATTTATTAATAACATTTTCACATCTTCGTGATAATCTAATTTTTTAAGCTTCAATTTCGTTCTTAATGAATTGATGTATGGGTCGGAGGATATCAACAAATGATGCATTACGTCTTCGTTAGTAGAACAGCGCCCAGTCTTGCGCGAGTTATATAGCCTATAACGTTTATAGTCTTTGTTCCTCGCTTCCTGCGCTTCTTCTGATAACATTCCTTTGAAAAATAAACCATATGTTAATTCAAAATGTATGAAACAAATCGTATCTTTAACCTACCTATAGGTAGAATGGCCTCAGATACAATTTTGCTACCACGTATCAAAACTTTATGCACTGTGATAGGCATGTAGTACCATCCATACAAATCAATGTACAATTTTGCCGTGTCTAAACAATATATATGGAACTTCTCAGAGTCTATTGCCTGACTGCAACTTATTGTGGATAATATAATTTTTAACCTATGAATCAGTTGTTCATTTACTCCGGTTATGTCAGCTGTAATTTCAGGGTTTTCAAAAAAATCGTCGAGCTGTATTCCCATCGTTGCTGGAACCCATTCCTTGTTTTACCACATCAACATTTATTCCCAATACTAATTTAAGGTTTTTCTGAATTGTGGCCTTGGCTTCTTCTTTAATTTGTCTTGTATCTTTATTTGTTCGCCATGCTGCAAAGCTTTTATTGTAAGCGATATGCAATATGCATTCCATAAATTTTATGCGCGCATGCAGAGGTGAAATACCAAATTTTAAAGCCTCTCCCGAATTTATTTTAAAAAAAATAATAACTGATATGATTTGAATTTCAGTGTACGAGCACTTTATACACAATTATCTTACACAATTATCTTACAAATATACTATTTATAGTAATAGACATGCACGCAGGCAAAACAACAACAAGCAGTAACGAAAGAAAGAGTGCGCAGTTGTTTATGCACGCGTAAAATAACGCATATTTTTTACTGTAATCTGTTAGCTGGGACCCTTAGCTTTAATTTGGTATAGGACTCCATGTTTCGCACTGCTTCGCACACAACTAAAAGTCTAACGGAAAATCATAAATGTTTATTTTTTTGGCCCAAAATAAACAAAAAAAAATTAATTTTTTTTTCAATTTTTATTTTTATTTTTTTAATTTACATAATGCTTGATGCCTATTTTAAGTGAAAAAATTTCTATAAGGTACACTCGGTGTATAGTTTATAAGTAACAAGGTTTTAAATATGACATAGAAAACTAACTCATTTGAGACTTGTTCACATATGTCAACTTTGCGCTGCTCGGGACAGAAAACCAATGGAGATATTTGCATAAAATTTTACACACATGACCTTTAGATGGTTTTTAACCATCTGTGCAAAAATCATCAAAATCGGAGAGCAGGTCCAAAATGATTTATTGCCGCAGCGGACACAGTGTGCGATGTCCGCCTGTTCATACTCGCAGAGAAATAACATGGTTGCTATATGGTCATGGCAATAATAATATGTTCTCCGCAATGAAAGTATGTTAGTCGCAACCATATTATTGTTTACTGAATTTAATGTGGCAATAGTATAATTGCCGCAATATTTGTATTGTTGAAATGTAATAATATAATTATTGCCAAATTTATTAATGAAAATATGGTTGTAGCACAATATAAATATGGTTGGTGCGACAAAAGTATTGTTTTATTGTTTAATATGATTACGGCAATCTTACTGTAAGATAGTAATTTTTCCTCATTTAAAAATGCTTTTTAGAACAGTGTTATTGTTACGGATCTAATGCAATATTAGTACTTTTTATATGGAAATTAAGATTTTTTAAACCAAGTGCTTTGGCTCTATTTATCTAAAATATTTTTAATAAAAACGCTTACGTTTTTTTAAACTGATTTTTTCTACTGTTAAATAAATCACTTCTTTTATTTTGAATTTAATGAATTTTTAAATAATTTTCAGAATTCAAATCTATTGCTGACAACTTAACCCAATTCTAATAAATAATATTGGGGGATCATATTATATTTGTGTGTGATCATACTATGGTTGTAGGGATCATAGCATGGCTACGTTTGAATCATACTATGGTTTTATGTGAATCATACTATGGTTGTAAGTGAAACATACTATGATTGTGGGGATCATAATAAGGTTGTGAAAATCATAGTATGGTTGAGTGTGAATCATACTATTGTTGTGAGGATAAAGGAATGGTTGGGAGGATCATAGTATGGTTGTGTGTGAATCATACTATTATTGTGAGGATCATAATATTGTTGTATGACAACCATACACACAACCATTGTATTATCCACTTCGAATATTGTCACCACAACCATACTTTTTTTCTGCGTGTACATTGTGTTAATTGCAAAAGTGTTTACCGATCTCCATAAATCTATGCAGCATAGGGTTATATACTTATGACTAAAAGTCGACTTTTAGACTATTAAAAAAAATTAAAAGTCGTCTTTTAGACTTTTTAGTATAAAAAAGTCGACTCGTTTCTTTAGGGAAATGAAAATGCAATATTTTAGAATAAAAAGCTTTTATTAAAGAAAGTAAGAGTGATTATTAACTAATAAACATCAGGAATTTTAAGTAGTTTTTTCATTAGAAATATTCAAGTTTTAGAAACTTAAAACAAAGTTGATTTTGACAGTTGATTTATAAACATGGAGCCACATGTCAGCATCATTTTATATCAAAAAGATAATCGTGTTTAAATTTATTAAATTTAAATTAATAAATTTGGCTGCGAATTTTGGTAGCAATAAGAACTGCATGCGCAAATAATCTCTCACATAGGACAGAAGCGGCAACCATTGTCAAATTTTTATTTCGCTATTTTTGCAATAAATGGGTACTCGCTGTTCTCTATGTAAGTATTAGATTATTTTTCTTTTACCACAGTGCCGTCAAATAGTTCTTCAATTGTATTGGAACACCATTGCCATCATAATGGCCTTAGTGCTTCACTCTTGTCAAGAAGCCACCATATGTTATGCTCTTCGTTGGCCTTGGAACCCGCAATCTCGTCGGTCACTTAAACATCGGATAAATGGGTATTAATAGTTATTTGAGAATTTCTGATTTCGGTATTTATCAGTTCGCCTTAAAAAATAATAAAAATAAATTTTTTATACTGCTGAATATAATTTCAGCGTTAGTATACTTACCGTATTGATTAATTGCTTTAATTTGTTTGATTGATTAATTGATTAATTGTTTCTAATAAAATAATTCGGAAAACCAACCATCGGTAAAAATAAATGAATTTGTGCAATGTGCATTATTTCGATGACAATTACAAATATTTAAGTTAGATTAAAAAAGTCGACATGAAAAAGTCGACTTTTAGACTTTATTAAAAACCAAAAGCCGACTTTGACTTTTTTTATACACAGAAGTCGATTAGTCGAAAATCGACATATCGTCGGCTGATAATTTAATTGTCGTATGTGGATTCCGATAGTTTCGAGTAAATTGAGTTTGAAGTTTGAACTCTTATAACTTTTTTTTCAGCAAAGCGATTTTCTTTAAATTTTAGGAGGGGAAACTACTAATATTTGACTAGTTAATTTAAAAGTTTGATGCCTATAACTCATTTGGGGTAGAAGATATTTTGATTTTTGTTCAGAATTAAATTGTCGTATGTGGTAAAATGGAACATTTTTGTCATTTAAATAGCTACATACGACATTTTGCTTCCGAAATGTTTACATACGACATTTAAACACTAAATGTATTTGAAAAGTATTAAGACATTATATAAGTAAGGAAATTATGTATAATAGTTACGTATCGAATTTTTTTAGTTACCCATTAAAACATACCCTAGGTTGGGTGGCATTTTATCGAGGACATTAATAAAACTCTTAACTTTATAATGGAACACATTTTATTTCAGTCTTTTAAAAAAAAAAAATTAAATACAGAAAACAATAATTCGTCTTCATCAACAAAATTTTCACAAAATCAACGTCTCTTTCAGCCTTCATAAACAATTATTCGTCCTTATGCTTCTTGTAGGCGTCTAAATTTTTCGGATCTAAATGATCTTTGTTGTTTTTGTACATATAGCATTTATCACACAGATCCTTCTTTGGACGGTGAAAGGAAAGGTTGAAAGAGTAATTAAAAACATGCCTGTAAACATTGACGGACACTGGCTGGCTAGTTTGTTCTTTGTATAAAGCATACATTCTCGCTACACTTAGATGACTTTCCAAATATTTTTTTTGGGATGATGCTCTACAGTAATGTGAGTCTAAAACAGGGAAACTGTTAATATGGCTTTTGACTTCCGCTATTTTCCCTTCATTAGTAGCTTTTCTACCACGATTTTTTAATTTAGATGGTTTTGGTGCTCCACTATCTTCATCTATATTACTAAAATAGTGATGAACTTTTCTCTCGCTTATTTCCAATGTATTAAGGAAGAATAACTTGCACGTCTGGATACATTTACTACGAACTTGCAGATTGTAGTGGTATGTAAATTTTTTCTTGTTGGCTTCAAATTCTTCCGCTTTCTTCCGTCTTTTTATGCATTGAATTTTCTTTACAAAGGTTCCAAAAAACGCCTTCTTTTCTTTTCTTCTCCTGTGCTTACGTCTTTGTCTAGCTTCAGTAGCGTCACCACTCTGCCCATTTTCCAGGCATCAGGAACTAAGTGAGTGGCTAGCGACAGATTGAGAACTTTAGTCATGTACTCTACTCCCGGTGTATCCAAGTGCTTCAACGTCAGCATTGAGATTACGTCCGGACCCAGCGCCTTTGATAGCTTTGCGCTGCGGATGACATGGGCAACTTCGCCAACGGTAAATTGTGGTGGTGCCCCTTCGACTCGGAGAGCGCGGATACGACGCAATACTCTCCTTTTCGCCTTATCACTCTCTGGTCGCTAAATAAAAAGGTGGTTAAAATAACACGCACACTGCTTCGGATCTGTCACTGTTTTATCACTGTGACGGCTGCCCGATTATCATTTCTTCCAGGGTTAGAGAGCGATTCGACAGTTGTCCACAACTTACTGCTTCAAGTGTTCTAGCCATTTGTTCCGCTTATATTCGTTGAGATCCCTAATTCTAGGGTCAGTAGGGTTGGAGCGACGAATGACATCACGCTATTCTGCGATTCCCGCTGTCTAATGATAATTTTCTATATAACAGCGTGGTGTAAGCTGTTGTGTAGTATACCACCTTAGCTTTAGTGAAACAAATATCAAAATATATTTTTCGAACTACTATTTTTGTGATTTTGAGCAAGGGTGAAGTAAATTTTTGAACATAGTGCATGAATGTAAAATAACAACAAAGGATAGGTAATAGCATACTCGTATATATTGGGTTTCAATTTGTTACAACTTAAAATATCTTCATGCGAAAAATACGAAAAATATGTACATTATTTCAAATTTCAAAAATATTTCCTTCTCTGATTCTTTCCTTATAATTTTTTGTAGTATTTTTTTTGTAAACTGTACTGAACAACTGAAAGCGATCGCTTTTCCCAGTTTACGCCGCTTTAGCAAAACTCCGCATAACTAAAAATATCGGACTACTGAAATTTTTTTTGTGATTAAGTGGGTTTTGTCAAAGTAATATGACTTCGCATTAATAAAAATTTGTGCGCCAATGCCGGAAATATATGTAGAATAAACCTTCTCCTCCAAATAGTGAATGCTATTTTACAAATCTAAATAAAATCTTACAATGCAAGGGTAAAACTTTAGGTGGCGCACAGCGTCTTTGGTATATTGTATTTGATGAAGCGTTCTGATTAAACTCTTTTATAATATTGACCAGCTGACTTTGTTTACATCCAGCAAACAAACACTACTTCAAATTTAATTGAACATTAAAGTGCTTTGAAATCAAATCAAAAATATAAATGCTATTATAATCTGGTGTTTTATAAAGAAAATATATCGGGGGAAGGTAAGTGCATTAAAAAGAAAGAAAACAACTTTCTTATTGTCCCTTTTTAGGAAACCCCTCCAAAATACAAGTGATTGATATTGAAACAGAAACTATAAATTATTCAAAAATTTAAAGAAGGCTCAGAGGAAACTCAATGATTTTTTTTAAAAATATTATCTTCAATAATTTTAATGAAATACAAAAATATTTTCCTATTTTATATGACTGAATTTTTAATGTTTTGTGAGTACACTTTATATTTTTTTTAAACAAATAAATGGATTCCAATATTCCTACACAAATATGTGCCCGGAATCAAGAACCTTGCTTTTATTTTATATAGCTTTGGTCAAACTGCGCTCTTCTGAAATTAAGGAGATTTTTCAGTAACCCGGAGTTCGCTTTACTAAAATTTTATTTCAAGTTTCCGAAGTTCGCTTTAGTGATTTTTTGCAGTTCGCTTTAGTAAAAACTTCGGATAACTGAAACAAAATTGCTGCATTTTTAACGTTTCGCTAAAGCGGAGTCGAAAATTACAACCTAGTGCTGAGTAGACGAACTATTTTAAATGTCTTTAAAAACAGGAAAATAATCGCTTTAGTTTATTTCTTCTTTTTTTAAAGTAAATCCTTATTACACCGAAGTAAATTTTTTTAACTAAGAATCGAATTTTTCATAATTTAGGAACAAGCGCAACGGACTACATCTTGTACATATGTATATAGTGCATAAAAAATTTCCTAATTACTTTTTAAATTCAGACCTCCATACCTTAGATCCTGTTAGCATAACAAGACCCGTCTTTCAGACTTACTTTCGAAATCACATTAGCTAAGCATGATCAATACCCAAAAAAAAATCAAATTCTCCCACTGCAGCTTAGTAAACTTTATATGTGACGCGCAAAATAGAAAGGGACCTAAGGTTAAAACCCAGTTTTGTTCAGGTGAGCCATTTTAAAGATTAGGTCCCTTTCTATTTGCGCTTAGAATCGTCGACTTCACTTTCATAAAACGCGGATATCTCTGGGAGGGAACACTTTTGGGGCATGGGATCGGTCTCATTCGATGCTCAGATGTTGTCCACATCAAAAAAGTGAAAAGTTGCATTTCGTGATAATCGCCCTATTTGGGCAAATGAGAATCCACGAGTGTTTATCCAATATCCGATGCATCCGTGCGGTTTATGGGCTGACGGCGTCATCGGGCTGTTTTTTTTTATTGAAGACGAGGTCGGACAATCAGCTACCGCGAATGATGTTCGCTATCGTTGATAACGGACTTATGGTGGCTAGAAATTTAGGATATGGACCTGGACGATATGTGGTTCCAACAGGATGATGTCAATTGCCACAATGCCAACGAAACAATGGCCCTATAGAGCGAGAAATTCAATGTTATCTCACGTTGTAACGATGTTATTTGGCTGCCTCGACCATGTGATTGAAACCGTTGGACTTCTTTCTTTGGGGTTATTTAAAAGAAAAAGTGAACGTTAAAAAGCCAAGAACATTTCGAGAGCCTAAGGATGACATAATTCGGCGCATTAACGACATTAAAACTCCATTTAGTCTAGTGCGAGAATTTCGCCCATTTTTTGGTTAACACATAATTGTCATAGATCTTTGTTTTATTTACAATTCCCATCGTGCGTTTTAGTTGGACCACCTTTTTTAATGTTTGTAATCTATAAGTATACAAACTATAAGTATATATGTAATTTTTATCATTGCGGATTTTTATTAAACTAAATGCTTAAATTTAAAAAAATTAATTTTCCCTGGAGCTAAGGTCGATTTAAAAAAACCGAGTCATTCGCACGGAACAAAAAACAGTAGTGGTTTTCGCGGCTATCAAATTCAAACGCGGATTTTAGCGAAACCTGAGACTATATTTAGCTGACTATTTTTAAAATCAGTCTCTTGAAAACCTTTTTGATTTCTTCCTAAAATGATTAATACTTTTTTATATTTAATTTAAAGCACTGTTGCGCGGGACATTATTTGTCCGTTGTGGTACGAGGGCATACCAATAATTCCGTGACTTTTCCCACTTCCCTCGTAGTTATATGAAATGCAACACTGCTCCCACCAAGTATCTTCTGTAAATCTGTTTGAGAGAGTTCCGTCATTTAGTTTGTGTTTAACAGCTGCTCAAAAAATACACACTCGTGGATTTTGTTTAAAAAAATGGGGAAAAAATGAATTTCGAGTGCCCGTTAAACATAATTTTTGCGGAAAAAAACGTCAATCAAACCAAGGAAAAGCTTGATAAGTACTCGTACTATGGGGAATCTACACCATCGATTTCAATGGTAAAAAGTGGTTTACTGACTTTCGTTGTGGTCGCACAAAAACAAGGTACACTGATCGTTGTGGACGGCCAATTGAGGTCAATACACCTGAAAATGTCGATCGAAGAGTAAAAGTGCGCATTTCATATGGCATTCTGGTTTTGATTTAACACGATTAGTTAGGTTTAAGAAAGCTCTCTGCCGCGTTTGCTCTCAATTGACTATAAACGTTATCGTGTGACAACTTCGTAGGATTGTTTGGAGTTGTTTAACCGCAATTCGAATGATTTTTTGAGGCGTTTTGTAACTGTGGATGACACATGGATCCATTACAATACTCCGGAGGCCAATCAGCAGTCTAAACAATGGGTTTCTCTGGGTGGACGGCTCCGAAGAAGGCCAAGGTGACTTTGTTGACCAATATGGTGATGGCAGCAGTTTTCTGGGATGTACTCGGAATAACCCACGTCGATTACCTTCAAAATGGATAAACAATAAAGGGCAAATAATATGCCAACTTATTGGACCGATTTAACGAGGTTTAAAAAAACGACTCCATATGGCCAAGAAAAAAGTTATTTTTTTTATCAAGATTAGTATCGCATCCGCCATATTCCCCGGATTTAGCTTCCAGTGACTATTTTAATTTCCAAACCTAAAGAAATTGCTTGGTGGAAAGAGATTCAGCTGTTCAACGATGAAATTATTGATCAAACAAATTCCTATTTTATGGACCTCGAAAAATCCTATTTTTTGGAAGGGATACACAAATTGGAGAAACGTTGGACTAAGTGTATTGAGCTAAAAGGAGATGATGTTGAAAATTATTTTTTTGCAAAAAAAATGTCACGGAATTATTGATATGCCCTCGTATTTAGGTTATTTCTATTGATCTTTTTAAGAAATTATATATAAGAAAGCTTAATTTATTATGAAGGTATCAATTTAAGCAAGTTAAATGCAGTGGTATCTCCGCGGATACCACTGTGGAATATACCAGAAGGGGCTAGGCCTTTTATTTGCCAAGTAAATCTTATTACACTGTTCATGAGCTTTGATTCTAAATATATCGTATGAATAGCTTGTAAGATATTACAAGAATACAAAAAGTAGGCGGAGTGATGATGAACTGTAGGCGGGCGTACCAACCATTTTAAAGTGCACTGCACTGAATGATAAGTTGTGTGGGTTCTAATCTGCACTGAAACACGATCATTTGCGTCGAAGGTACTGAAGTGGGCATAGCTAGAAGTCCAATTTTTTGTCACCAACTTTTTGCCTTATACTCTTAACTCTATGCTTATATGTGACGCGCAAAATAGAAAGGGACCTAAGGGTAAAACCAGTTTTGTTCAGGAGCGTAATTTTAAAGATTTAAATACGTGTGTCTTTGGTGGTTGTACCATCACTTTCTTAAAACGCGCATATCTCTGGGAGGGAACACTTTTGGGGCATGGGATCGCTCACATTCGATGCTCAGATGTTGTCCACATCAAAAAAAGTGAAAATTGATTTTTTTTACCCTTAGGTCCCTTTCTCTATGCGCTGTCACATATTACGACATAAATGATTGTTAACTGCTCTCTAAAACTTTTGTGCCTACTAGCCACAAAGTCATGCAGGTCGGCATGGTTTAAAGGGCTTAAAAAGTCATGAAATTGATTTCGTTGAGCATATGTAGGCTGTATAATGTTTTTAAGAAGCGATTAATAGTTAATAATGTTAAAATAATTATGCTTAGTTCATAGTCAGATTTGATACCACGTTTCTTATGAACACTTGTTCAAAAAGAAACGTAACAATTTTTCGTTGAATGCTGCTTCATCATTTTCAGACCTCAGCAACTAATGTGATTAAACCATGATGCAGGCGGATTCTAAATAATCAAGAACCTGCCGACAGTAGAGTATTCCACCGCACAAAGTAAACATAATAAAAATCCCTTTTTGTTTTCTCTTTGAACAAAAATTAAAAAAAAACTTGAGTGTTGCACGAGGCAAAATTTCTACCAAGATCACAAATCTCTTTAGCTTTGAACACAGTTTGTTTAATCTTAATTTTTAATTGTGTGAAAAATATCTCTTAGTCTAGATATTTTATGAACTTTAAGCAGGTAATTCCGATGCGCAACTTTGAAATGCAATTTATCAGTGTCGCACGGAACATTGAAATATGCGATAATGCAAAACAAAAACTTCTAGCTTTCGGCAATCACATAATTTCTTATTAAGTCCATTTTGGCACTCTGTGCTCAGAAAGTTTTAAGAGCAAAAAGTCAATGCATGATTTCTCTCTTCAAGAGACTTTATCAGAACGAAACATGCAATAGAAATAATTAAATAAGAAAAGATTGCATTCGAATATTCGGAAATGGGTTATAAAAAATGTTTTATTTGCGTACTTTGGTAAAACTTTGTTGCTGTACCGCCTCATGATTTAAAATGATGTCACTGCGCAAACTTATGGATTTTTAATTCTCATTGTGAATGCATTTTGAACCAGAGAGGACATGCTTTAATAAGAATGGTAAGTTCCATGGAATTGTACATCCTCGCCTTTGAACATTATATATAATTGTTGCGAAAATCTGTCATTGTTTGATCGAGTTTCTTCGAGGCTTCTTCCCGCTTTAGTTTCATGGAATTTATGGTACTTTTTCGGACTATTAGCCCTCTGAGTGGCTGCTAACGCACTACGAGGGCCGTTGTGTTGAGCTTCTGTAATATCAGTTATCTACTTCCTATGATGCATTCTCGTTGTTCGGCTGTTCAGCGGCTCTTGTTTCCATCTTTTTCCTTATCCATTATGTTTTTCTTCCAATCAGTCGTTTTTTTGAAGCATTTTTAAGAATAGACTTATTTGGATTTTTTTTGATACAAAAATCTTTAAACAATTGATAGCTGCATTGTCTAACTGAAAAGGTTTTCCAATAGGCCAAATAGCTTAAAAGATTTGAACTGGCTCGAAAATACTAAAGATATTGACATATTTTACGGAAGTCATAAAAAGATTATCGCCATTAACCGTTGAATGTACTTATATTGGAAAGTTCCTGCCTCAGGAACGCCTGAAGTGGAATTCCTCTGTGCATTTTTGCGTATACGATAGATAGAAAGGTGGTTCGAAAATGCATGCGCTCGCTTCAAAACATTAACTTACTTCAAAATTCTAAATCTTAGCGAGTGAGAAAAGTATATGTGGCAGTCCCTCCTTCCCCTAATAGTCTGTGGGTGAGGCCACGTTTTTCATTCCAAACAGCTTTTTTTTTTGGAAATTTTGAGGTTACTAGTGGATGCTACGCCCTCTTTATTTATGAAAAATTCGCAGGGCATACAGCAACATACTGTGAAATTCCAGGATGATCAGACTATTATTATGGATGTTAAAACGGTTTCTTAAAAAAGGGGCGTGGCAGCACCCAAGTTTCTTAACACTAGTGTACATCATACCGGAAGTACTCGAATATTTACCAAATATCATCTTCCCACCTCTAATCTTCTATGTGATATAGCCGTTTGAAATGTTGGGCAGTGCTTCGCCCACTTAATTTATCAAAAATATTTGTACCCCATTTGTACGAGTACCGTATGGCATACAGGAACATACTGTAAAAATTTAGGACGATCAGATTGCTACTATGGCTGTTATAACGGTTACTTTTAAAAGGGCCGTTTAGACAAACATTCATTTTTATAAACATAGAAGCAGATATTCGTTCCATTCTTACACGATCTAGCCGAATCTAGCCGGCCAAAAGAAATGATCTATAAACTTGATTTTTATATAGGCAAAATAGATCTGGATAGAAAAACCCCACACAAAAATCAGTTAAGGCCTCATTGCAAAGGGAAACCCTATTCCTTTTACATTTGGATGCATGAATAACTGATCAATAAATTATAGGTAAAAACGTTGTAAAGTTCGGCCAGGCCGACTAAGAAAGTAAAACATGATTCGCTAAAAAAGTATACTCGTAACAACAAAACAAGTAGCATGTTTTTTGGTCCCCATGAGTCCGACCATAATATCAAAATATCGAAATTTGCTTTGATTTGAGTGCCAATTTTCAACGGCCGGAAACAGTCAAAACTTAAAAAACGTTCAAACTTCGATTGGTAGAAAAATTTGCTTCGATATAAACAATTGACCACCCGTTTAAGGCATACGGGATGTATTTCAGACCACATGCGCCGAAACGTTCAGCAACTATGCTTACAGATCCCACAGAAACCATTGTTCGCTTAGTAAAAGTATGATTTGTTTAGCAAATACCCAAAAATAAAATTGATTTTTTCAAGATACTATTAGCTTCTTGACGGAAAACTTTTATCCCATAGTCTGATTTCGCCAATCCTATGACCATGAGTCGACTTCATACAAAATTTCTCGATTTTATGATAATACGAATTAAACGACAGGGTTAGGGAACAGTATTTCGGGTTGCTGCAAACGGAATGACAAATTTAGTACACAGTCCATCCTTTGGCGGCTATACTCATAATCTATTGGGCAGTTACTTTGGGACAAATTTATCATTAAATCGATTTCAGTAATACTTGGTATTGTATTCAATCACAAAAGGGAGATAGCCGTGGTTGGTGGGTTGTATGTACGACCATCACACAAGTAAACCAGGTCTATACATCGGGTAGGGTCAGTGAGCTGCGGACCACATAATTTGTATCTTACTGACCAGGACCTACTGTAGCTGGAATTTACGAGGTTGAAACCCGTCGTTAAAAGACTATAAGATGTTCTTCCCGGGGCTTAACCTGAGTTTATTGGTTTCACACGGCTGCCTAGAGCATTTAAATGACAGCAATGAAATAAGGATTGTTCTAGAAAATGTTAATGCAAAAATAGGTACGGACACACCCTCGGAAAATTCAGTCACGAATGCGGTTGATTTATTTTGCCTCACGTAACATGGTAAATAGCAGTACCAGACTTCATCACTTTAACAACCACAAGGCTATTTGTTTGTCCCCAGCTCATAAAACGCGAAATCGCATTGATCATGTTTTGGTTGACGGAAGACAGGCACCCAGTGTACCGGATGTTCGAGCGGTCAATTTCTACGAAAAATGACTCCGACGCCCAATGATACTAGTGCCCACTAATTTTTGACAGCACCCAAAGAACAAATAGGAGTCCTAACACCGCTTGCACGGAACAGACGCAAAGGAGGATGCGTATAACGCAAGAGAAGTGTCTATCACGACAAATAAAATGATACGAGGGAAGAGCAATAATTCCAAGACTTTTCCACCTTCCGTCTCAGTTATATGGAGTTCAGCGCTGTCCAGCAGGTACCATCTGTTAAAGAGTTCCATCATTAAGTCTGTTCAAAACATTCAATCTCGTGGATTTTGTTAAAAATGGGGAGAAAATAAATTTTGAGTGTGATTTACTGACTTTCGTTGTGGTCGCACATGCACAAATAACGTTATGGGCGGCCAATTGAGATCAATACACCCGAAAATGTCGAAAATATGGTGTTGGCCGATACGATATTGAGCTAAATAGAGATTATGTTAAAAATACTTTATTTTTTGTAAAAATTCCGTTCGAGAAGTCGACACAGTAGTTATCATCGATGACGCAGTATAATGCCAATAACCCTGCAGTTACGACTGCAATCGAGCAGCATAAAAATATATGTATATAATGGTTTACCGGCAAATCTGTTTGAGGGTGGAGGGGAGTATATGGTTACGAGCCTGTAGCAACTCGTTAAACGAACGTACTCGCATACCTGATGATTGGTATCCCAGTGTACTGTGGCCGGTCCATAAAAAGGAAATACTCTCGGTTAGCGCCTTTTGTAGAATAAAAATTGCTTACAAAATAAGCTCGAACGTATTATGTGAACCACCATCAGTTTGGCTTTAGGCCTGGTAAAACTACAACTGACCAGATCTTTACATTGCGCCAAATCGAGAAATGCTCAACAAGATCAAGCCTGTTTAAATGTAAATTCGGTGTAATTGGAATTATTCTAAAAACTTGCCGTGGGCCCGAATCTGTGTCATTCTACTTTTGAAAGAGGAATTACTCCACAAGCTAATAAGATCAGGTTTGTTGTTGTTTGTCATAGAGGGAAGGAAAACTAAGTCAGCGAAGTAAAGCAAACACACCACCGTCTGATAGACGCGGCGTTGGTGTGGGCGACTTATCAATTATCCTAGTTTGCTTTCCAGTCGTCTTACTCTACCTTAACGTATTTTCCAAGTAAATTTGTAATGGTCAGATCCAGGTTACTATGTTGTATTTTTGAATAACGCATTCACATAAAGATCTATTCTTTCTCAGCGTAGAGGTAGCGACTTTAGACAGTAAGAGTAGACTTTGGACAGTGGGTCGCAGTAAGTGTGTGGCTTGGAGAGATTTTATAACCCATAAGTTGGCTGCCGACTTATTTAAAAGTTACCGGTTTCTGTTTGACATCCCTCATACATATTGACCTTTGGTCAATAAGAACGTAATGTTTTACGACTATGTATGCATGTACATACGACTTCTAGCGTTACGTGGTAAACGTGCAATTAATTGATGTCATTATTCTTTATGTTTAACAAATTAAATTGAATATTTATCATTTCGTTTCTTGTGCTAATGCTTTCTATGAGAGAGACGAAGGTAGAGAAGTGCAAAGCACAAACACTCGAAAAAAGAAGTCTACATATATTCTTAATTTCAGCGCTTTTAAAGTTCGTAATGTTTATTTAAGAACAAATCGATGAAGTAAAATGGATACTAAATATGAGAACATTTCGGCTAAATATTCGTCAAAGGTAAGAGTACCCCTAAAGAACACTCAATCCTTGAGTGAGTAAATAGATGGCGTACACCCGCCTTGCTGTGCGAAGGTTGCAAAGAGTTAAATCTGAGCTGGTTTTCTAAAATATGTTGGTGTATCTCCAAAGCCTACGGACTCCCTCTCCAAATTCTGCCAACATACCACATTTGCAGTACCATCATGCAAGCTATAGTGGTTGTTTTATGGCCCAAGAGCTACAGAAAATTAGACATACCAAACTAAATTTTATAATTCTACAAAATATCCGCACAACAAAATCCGTGACATATTGTTTCATTGCTAAATCACGTGTATAGAACCGAATTCTTGATAAACCAATAAATCAGAATATTTTCGCACAAGTTTTGTAAACTTAAAAATAATAAATCTGTAAACAAATCGTTTGAGTATCGACAAATTAATTTTTGTACTTTTTTTTTTTAGGGTCACCTCAAAGCGTTTGGTGAGTTTTAGCCGCGCTATTAAAAGCTTAATAGACCACGCCTATAAATAGGTCTAGGCATCCAATTCAGTCAAATCGTAAAATGTATGTCATATTCAGATTATATAAAATTGCACTGTTTCTGAGTACCAATATGTTCATATTTGAATGGACCTATTTTCGGCGCCTATTGAAAGATTCTGATTTTTTAGGCCTATACGAACCGCTCCAAATCCCAAGTTTCTAACAAATTAAATAAAGCTTCATATTTGAATTCGTGAGAAGATTTCACCGTTTCTGGATATCCACGTGTCCCCATAGTCCACGCCTATAGGTCAACAGTCAAAATCAGCCAAATCGTAAAATAATTAACATATTCAGATTCTTTAGAAAATTCCACTGTTTCTGAGAACCCTTACAACGATGTTCGAAAGGACCTATTTTTTGGCACCAAGGGGCCTAGATATCCATGGGTCAAGGCCTTAAAGCGCAAAATTAATATTATATTAGGATTCGTGACTAAATTTTAAGAAATTGTTATTTTCAAAGGGTCGTGGCACCGCCCACTTTGCCTCCAGGATGTGTTTTGGTCCATGCCATCATCATATGTTCCAAACATCAGCCTTGTATCTCAAATAGTTCAAGAGATTTTATGTTTTTAACCATAGGATTGTTGATTTTTCCAGAGGTTGATCTAGTCCCTGTAAGAAAAAAATACCTCTTGACCGTGCTAACCCATCAACACAAGTTTCTGCAAAGTGTCAGCCACCTAGCTTCGATAGTGCGAACTGTAGTCTGCTTTCCACAGACAGTTCTCTTAGAATTATACGACGGTTCGGGACACTAGTATATATACATTATGTTGTTTCCGACCAGTATTTCAAGGTGTTGCAAATGGAGTAACAAATTGAATACGTATTCCCTCTGTCCTATGGTGGCGGGTATAAATATATACCAGTTTGACGCACAAAAGAAAGCCGTTATTGGGGTATGGACCAAAATACCGCAAGTACACATTTTAATGTTAATAAGTTTCCGTACACATTTTAATGTTAGGTCCAAACAAATATATGTTTGTACTCGAACATATGCATATGAATGTTTGGGAACATTGCTACAAACATATTAATCTTTGATGTGACTCAAATATGTCTGCTCCAAACATTTAAACAATTTCTGCATAATTTTTTTTCTTCGCGTTGTTATCGTTCATGTCATAAAACATAGTGAAAACAGAGCGCATTTAGAAAACAAGAAGCATTGGTCATCAGTATAAGCGAAAGTGTTTCAGTGGATAAAATGCAATATGTGCAAGGAGAAAAAATACTAGTATGTTGCATGCAAATATTTTATGCAGGAAATATATAAATGTTTGGAGCATTCTCCAAATATAAATTTGGGTCACTACAAACATAAATATGTTTGCGAACATGCATATGAATGTTTGGCACCATTGCTGCAAATATATTAATGTTAGGGCGCAAACAAACAAATGTTTGCACATAAGCATATGCTTGTCTGGGAACATTGCATCAAACACACGAGGGCATACCAATAACTCCGTGACTTTTCGAATAAAACATCTCCCTTTTGCTCAATACACTTAGTCCAACATTTCTCCAATTTTTGTATCCCTTCCAAACTAGGACTTTTCGAGATCCATCAAATAGCTGCATTTGTTTGTTCAAAATTTCATCGTTGGAGCTAAATCTCTTTCCATCGAGCCAATTCTTTAGGTCACTGGGAACTAATTTCGAAAAATATGGTAGATGACGTTCCAATTCGTAACCCAATTGATGCAATTTGGCTACTGAGACTGCACACGTGTGCATCCGCGATTTATCATGGCCATATGGGGTCGTTTTTGTATATTTGGATTATGCCGCGTGCATCCCAAAAAACTGTTGCCAACACCTTTTTGGCCCGGAGAAACCCATTGTTTAGACTGCTGCTTGGTCTCCGGAGTGTTGTAATGGATCCATGTTTTATCCACAGTTACTAAACGCCGCAAAAACTGATTCGAATTGCGGTTAAAACCCCCAAACAATCGTTTGAAGTTGTCACACGATTACGTTTATGGTCAATTGAGAGCAAACGTGGCAGACATCTTGCAGACAGCTTTCTTAAGCCCAACTGATCTGCCATAGAAATGCGTATGGCATCAACAATCTCACGCACTTTAACTCTTTGATCGGCCAACACCATATCGTGGATTTTTCGACATTTTCGGGTGTATTGACCTCAATTGGATTTGTATTTTTTTGTCATTTGTATTTTTTTCCGCAAAAAATAATGTTTAGTAAGCACTCAAAATTCACTTTTTCCATTTTTAACAAAATCCATGAGGTTGTCTGTTTTGAACAGCTGTTAAACAATAACTACTCGTAAATGACGGAACTCTCTCACTACACTGCACTACAGTCTACAGTTGTTACTTGATGGGAGCCGTGTTACATTTCATAAACATATACAGAATTGTTGATATGCCCTCGTATTAATGGTTACTGTGACCCAAACATTTTTAAGTTTCCTGCATAATATGTTTGCATGCAAACATTTTATTAACATATGTAATAATAATGTATAACGCACGTTCTCATTTACTTGTATTGGTCCTGCGAATTAATAACTGTGTTAACAACTTTATTTCCATCTCTTACTACAAACAGCGTGCGGAAACAGCTTACCGTCATTAAAGGCTCTGTTGTTGGCTTGATGTTGTAGCGGCACATACTGCCGGACTAACAGCTCTTAAAAAAATTGATGTTTCTGGTCGATTCGGTACATAGATCCGGCAGTCGTGGGGTCGCTTTTGGCTACGTCAATGATGCTGTTGCTCCTTAAATATGCTGAAAATTGGTAATTAAAAACAAGTGAATACACAATATTACACCAAATTTTACAAAATTACTCGACTTCATTTTTTTTATTGCATAATTCTTATCATTTTGATACAACTTATTTTTGAATACATACAAGTATAAAAGTACCCTAATAAGAGGTTGTTGGAAATGATTGAAAGTTTTCGATAGTCTTGTAGCAATCTTTTTTAAATTTCACAAGTCGTAATATTTTTCCAAAAACTGTTTATGGGATGTAAAATGGGTCAACCACACAAATTTGCACCTTTTGCACATATTTATACAGTCTAACCCAAAAGCAATGCATAAATTCAGGGTTATAAGCTTAACTAAGTTAAAAATAAGTGGCACTTAAATGACTTTTGTTCAGTGCAGATTAGAACCCACATAACTTGTCACCTAGTGCGTGCAATTTGCTAAAATTGTAAACACTGTAATATTTTTATATCGGCTGCGTACTTGCATATCATCAAAGTCATTGGCAACCCCCAAACTGTTCTCAATTCCTTAATTTAATTGCTTCCCATGTTTTATATATTTATGTATGATTATGTTGACATCGTCCTTGTTACCATATCCATGTACATTTTCACATAACTTGTAATAGACTTCCACAAACAATATACACCACTGGCATATCAAAACGTTATATGACATCGTTTGATCATCGCGTCGAAATGTTTTACAATTCAACTGAAGGAGGCAACATATTCGAACGAAATCTACTGTAACCGGATTTCGACCAAATTGTCATACAAGTTGTAATAGCCTAGACAGACAACAACGTAAATGTGCATTAACAGATTTAATGCAAATTTACTCGTACATTAACTCCTCCCAAACTGCATTAACTCAGTCTTTAATGCACAAAATCAAAGTGCATTTAGGTATTACAATCTGGCAACAGTGTCTCAATTAATCAAAAATCAAATCAGCTGTTAAATTGTTTATGGTAAGTAGCAGGGATGATACATGTGGTTGTCTGGCAGTTGTAAGCCGGAAAGGTACAACACCCCTACACCACTCTGTGGTACGGTATTTCGGTCTTGTGCTGATGTTTGTAACACCCAAAATACAAGGAGATAGATAGACCCACCATGTAACATTCGATCTCCCTCAAATTTAGTAAGTGCAATATGAAAGGTCTATTACAAATCTTAGTAATATTGGAAAATATCGGCTCACGTTTTCATGTAGCCCCCATATACAGGCAAATGCCGAGGCCTGGTCTACAAGTCCTATATTATATCCGTTCTCACCCAAATTTAGAATATGGCGTTATGAGCGACTAAAATCAAACCTACCGTAGCTCGACCATATTGGTCCATCTTTTGAAATAGCCCTGCCGCTTTTTTTTTAACGTGCTTTCTATTTCAATTCTATTTAAACATTTTTTGTTGGTTTAAGAAATACATTACATAGTACTCGTACGTAAAAAATAAATTATACAATCTCGCAAAATTCACTTTTTCGGGATACTGAGAATGGTATCAAATGAGTTGCGGGGATACCACGGTACTTTTTCAAGTCAAAAAGTATTTAAAAAGGAGCGAAGTTTCAACGTAATCATGTACAATTTTTACATTGTGGGCCAATTTCAGCAAAACTAGTTTCAGCTTTTTTCAAATAAATTGATATTTTTTGCCAAGCGTTATTTCTTTCTTTTATCCATTTTATATCGAAGTACATAATGGCAAAAAATAGTTAGCAAGCAGTTGTTAACAATCAAACGGCTGTTTTCTAAATGTCGTAACTACATTACATGACATAATGCATTAGTGGATTTTTAACCCTTTCCGTGGATTTGTCGAATATATTCGACATTGCATGTACCAATTACTTAAAGGCATTTAATTTACATTTAGTTATTGTTTGTTTTATTCTTTGCATAGAGACTATGCAAATTGTGATCGTAGTAGGCGTTCGATATGTTTTATCAGTATTAAACGAGCTGTCAAGAATTAGATACGGAGTAATTGAAAACAACAAAATTCAGCAGCAAAGCAAATATATTCCGAGTGATCAAGCGATAGTGAAAAAAATTGTGAGTAATTATAAAGGTGTAGATAAACGTTGTGTGAAAGAATATTTATGGAATCATAGAGCAGGCTACTCTTGGTGACCTTTTTTCTGGTGTCGAATATATTCGACATTTACCATGAAAGGTTTTTTTTGTAGTGCTATACAGTGTAAAATTAAATAATGCCAGGATTATTGGATGATGAAATATTGGCCATTCTAGAAGCTGATTCAGATGTGGACGAGCTTATTGAAGATGAAGATGAGGTTCTATTCGAAGTGCCGAATGTATAAACAATAGATATTGTGCCTGGCTACCACGAAGCTGTCTCTACTGGAAATATTGACGATGTCGAATATCTTATCGAGCATATCAATACCTCCACTGATCATCAAGCCGGCCCAAGCAGTGGAATAGCATCGGATACTTCACACACAGGGGCACATAAAAAAACATAAGCTGGCGAACAGTTCGACAATTCACAGCTCGAGAAGGCATAGCCTATAAACCAGCATCAGAAGCAGCAGAATTATTTGAAGTTGGGGCACCGTTCTCATATTTCAATAAATATTTAACGGATGAGTTCTTCAGGAAAACGGCACACTACACAAATATGTATGCGCAAGGTAATGGAAAATAGTAATTCAAAGTATGTACGGTGGACGAAGTACGTATTGTTTCCGCGCACCATATTATGATGGGCGTCCTGAAATTACCCAGAGTGGAGATGTTCTACGATACAGCAATAAACATAACCTTCTTCACTGAGAATATGACGCGAAAACGATTCTTTGCCATTCGAAATAATTTGCACCTGGTTGACATAAATGTACGGGAACCTGGATGCAAAGATCGTCTTTATAAAGTGGCACCAGTAATTGAACTGGTCCGAAATCGTCTAATGCAGTTACCATTGGAAGAAAATCTTAGCATCGACGAGCAAATCACTGCTAAGTAATAGGGAAACCGTGTCCATGGGCAATAAAAGTGTTCTTCATGTGCGGTAAAAGCGGAATGCCGTATGACTTTATTGTCTACCAAGGCTCAACAACACCCTTGAACCAAGAATGGATAAAAACAGTTGGATTTGGTTCAGCTGTTGTGCTTCATCTAACGCAACACATACCAAATAATGAAACTGGCCATAATCTAGTTTTCGACAATTACTTCCCATCCTATGCATTGTTTGAAATTTTAAAGAAAAACAATATCAATTCTGCTGGAACAATACGCACAAACAGATTTGCCAATCCTCGTCTGCCAAGCGAAAAAGAACTCAAACACAGAGGTCGAGCATCATCCGCTGAATGTGAAAGTGCCATGGCAATGTAATTATCACTCGCTGGTACGACAATAAAGTTGTAAATCTTGGCTCCAATTTTGTTGGAATCGGCATAGAAGATAAAACTAAGCGTTGGGACAGCGAAATAAATCAGTTGGTAGTCATTGATAGGCCTCAAGTTGTTCGAATGTATAACGAAAGCATGGGCGGCGTGGATTACCGCATAAATATTCGCTCAGTCAAGTGGACACTGCGAGTTATAAAGCATTTTGTCGATTTGGCATTAACTGCGGCATGGCTGGAGTATCGTCGGGACTAGATTCCATGAACTTTCGAATTCAGGTTGCTTGAGCTCTGCTCGCCTCTCAACCAGAAGATGTGTCACAGTCTTATACGTCGCGACAACGAGGAAGACCATCAAAAGCAAGTTTCAGAGGGGGCCAATCAGCACCATCAACATCTACATCCGCGAACGAGTACATCAGCAACAGCTCAGATAGCGACGACTCGATGTCGCCACCACCCCAAAAAAGAAAGAGAACTTTTCAAAAAATACCACCACAAGAGGTTCGTCAAGACCAGAAGTTCCACATGCCAATCTTTTTGCCAGCTAAAAGCGCCGGTCGGTGCAAGGCGGAGGGTTGCGATAAAAGTTCCTTTATTATTTGCAAGAATTGCAACGTTTTTCTCTGCATAAAGCGTAATTTTAATAGTTTTGAAAACTTCCATAAGAAAAGTAATTAGTTTAAAAAATTAATTTTTCTCTTGGATTATTTTTTGTATTTTTTTTCTAAACAAAATTAATAAATAAAGGAAAAACCCGATTCTTCTTTCATTATTCTTCACAAGAGTAGGAGATGTTCATAACAACAGTAGGTGTCTTAGGAGGTCAATGTCGAATATATTCGACATCCCCTAAAACCCATTGGAGGTCAATGTCGAATATATTCGACATCCACTAGGGGCCGGGAGGGACACCCCAGATGAATAATACTATTTTTCTTGGCTTCAGCGCCATCATATTATCCTAAATACAAATTTTCAGATTTTTAGCGCGACATAAAATATTTTTGCCACTGAGAGGGTTAAAGCGCATCGATTTTGTAGCAATACTGCATTTATACCTATAGTCGAAAACCATCGGATTTCATTTCTATCGGATCTAAATTGTCAACAGCCGTGTTCTTTCCAGGTAACTAGCTTAGTTACCTAGTTAGTTAGCAATATGGTATTCTGGCAACATTAAACAACATTTTGAATCAGATGTCAGCGTAAGCCCAAAAAAGTTTGTTTACAAAAAAAAGTCAAAGCTAATTGTAAAAAACTAATTTTGTTATTTTGTAAACATTTCAATGACAAATTTAATTTCGTTCAGTACAGCATTAAACATTTACTCCAGACAAGGACAAGTAAGAACCATAATTATAAGAACCATAATAACTCATAAATGAGGGTTTGTCAAGATTTTTTTCAATTTTCAAACTGAATATTTCATTTTTAAACTGAATATTTGATACAGATACTGGAGTTATTTATACAAATGTGCTATAACAACGGCCATCTTAAAGAGATTTTCATTTTCTGTTTCAATAACAAAAAAAATATGTTTTTGATTTTGTTACACAAGCGGGTGTGTCATAATACAATTTTTTTTTTAAATATGTCAGGCAACTCTAACTTGTTTCGTTACCGAATAGTGTTTAGTAACCTGAAAAGAACACGACTAATAATGTCTATATAAATTGTAAAAGATTTTCGAACGAAAACCCAATGAATGTGGACTCAAATTCTATATGCTAATGAGCCATACAAGTAAACTGCTTTGGATTTATTTGTTATACCCATTTACCCAATGTTCATATGGCCGATGAGATTGTGGGTTTCAAAGCCAAAGAAGAGCATTGCATATTGGGATTCCTTCTCAAGAGTATGAGCAGTAGGCTCGAAAAAGGCTATAACAATGGCAAAGGTGTTCCAATAAAATTATATACAATATGTAGTAAAATAAACCCTAATCCGATACTTATTTGGAGAACAATGACAACTGTTGCCACTTCTTTCCCTGTGAAAGATAATTTTCGCATGCAGTTCTTATTGCTATCTAAATTCGGGGCCAATGATACTTATTTCTAAATTAATTGATGCGGACATGTGGTTCCATGTCTATTAATCGGCTGCTTCCAAAATAAACTATGTTTTAAATGTTTTTAAAAACTTGAATATGAATAATTTACAAACTACTTGAATTACCTGATGTTTAGTAACTCTTATTTTTTTACTAAAAGCTTTTTACACAAAGAAAACTTGTTTTTTATTTCCAAAATATTGCATTTTCATTTTTCCAATTAAAAAAGTTGACTTTACCAAAAAGAGAAGGACATTTCAAAGAGTCTTCGGAACTTACGGAGGACACATTTTAAAAATAAAAGTAACATTATTTTAATGTTTTGAAGAAATGTAAGCTATATTACTGTCATTTTCACTTTCACAGCAACGTTTGCATGATTTTTGTTACCCGTGAGTTAAATACAATTGCCTGCCACAACTTTGGAGCTATCCGATTTTCATATCTGCCATACATATGGCACTTATATTAAGTTAAATGCTACAAGTTTGTAGCTGTATAAATCGCTTGCGCTTTGAGTACGAGTACCATGATTAAGGTACGATCTGTTTCTTTTGCCTACGTTTGATTTATTTTGTTCCTAATCTTAGTACGCTTGGAATGTCTAAGATGTTTGTAAAAAATGAGAGATTGCTTATTGTTAAAAAAAAAAAAATCAATTTATATTTTTACCCTACACCGCTTTGTAGAACTGAATATTTTAAGTTATTTTCATGGAAAAAGTTTGTTACTGTATATATATTGAAACCAGACTCAGCTTTAAGTGTATCGATCGACTCAGAATCATTAGCTGAGCTTCTTATTAAACTACAGGACGCAATTTTTGTCCGATTTTCATGAAATTTGGCAAAAGTAAGTGTTTTGAACTAAGGATGGACGCTCTTGAAATGGAAGAAAACCGGTTCAGATTTCAGATATAGCTGCAACCAATACGTTCTTCCGATTTTTATGTTTTAGGCGTATAAGTCACATCTTATATTCAATTTTGATGAAACTAAGCACGAGTACGTTTTTTGGGCCGAAGCCGCGCGCTATTGAAATTGAAGAAAATCAATTAGATTTAGATATTGCTCCAATACAAAAATGTTCATCCAATCTATGTGTTAAGCTCCAGCAGCCACATATTACATCCAATCTTGGTGATATTTGGCTCACGTGTGTTTTTTGGACCAAGGGCAGTAATTTTGAATTTTGAAATTTTTTCATAATATTATATGTGACATTAGTTTCAAACTTATGTTCATTTGGATTTTTAGGACACCCAGGAGGGCAGGGTATAATATAGTCGGCTACGTTCGCCTTTTTTGTATCTTTTTTTTTTACTAATTTTTTGTCGGCAGGTGCACTATGGTTTCAAATCCGAATTCTGTGGCCAAAAGTCATTTTTTTTATGTTCTTGAATTTTGATTTTGTTATGCAAATCTAAAAATAGACACTCCAAAACAATAGAAAACAAGTTTTGTTGTTGTAATATATAATTTACCGTTAGGCAGTAAGTCGTTAAAGTTGCATTTTTTTCAGTCAGTTGCAAACCGAAGTGCGTGTAGTGTTTATTGCGCTTATTTCAAGTTCCGAATTCGTTACAAGAAAACAAAATTATAAAAAAGTGTTAAATGGAAAAGATAGATGATGGTAAGTACTTTTAACTTAAAAAACAAAAACAAAAAAAACTTCGTTTGCTAAAATCGAAAAAACGACGCTTTTCTAAAAGCCCTATTTTTTATTTTATTTTTATTTTTCGATTTGCCTTAAGCTTTACAAATTTTGTCTAAGAGTGTCCAGTCTAACGTTAAAAATTATAATTACTTTGAAGTGTGTAGTTTTAGAAAATATGTGTGCCAAGTTGCGATTTTTTGCGATTTTTGAGATAATTTCCCTTTTTTTAGGCAACATTTGGTTACAAAATTCGCAACTGTTTGATATTTGGCTCGAGGATCAGAAGAGAGAGGAAAACAATCACTCCCTTTTGGAATATTTTCTTCAAAAAAGTGGTTCCGACACAATTTCAGATAATTACCTAAAATATTTATCCGAAAAAGCTCGCATAATTAGCGTTAAATTGTCTGGAAAATGGGGAAAATGTCACAGAAGGTTGGATATCTTTCGAATGAAATTTTCTGACTGGCTCAGCTCAGCAACGAACATAAAAAGGCAAGTACATTTTGAAACCCCTAATTCAGAAACCCAATCCCCTAAAATGGTAGAGACATTGGAAAAAAATACAAAACCATTGGGACGACCACCAATTCCATATTCCGAAAAATCTGAGCGTAGTAGAGACAAGCAGCAAATATCTCGGTTTCTGAACAGAACCAAACAAATTTGCTAGTTCAAGCAGCATCAATATCGGCTCGAAAAGAAGGACATATTGACTTGTCAGCCGTTCTAAAGGAAACCATTGAAAGTCCAACGAGACCATCTAAGATTAGAAAGCTATGCACCAAAGATCTAAACCAACCTGTTGCTATGTCAGAGGAAGAGGCGTTAGCATTTTTACTGGAAAATAATTTTTCAAAGAAGCAATACTGTAGCATCCGGAGTGAAAGCTTGCAACGTAACTCAAATATTTTTCCACCGTATCAAAATATATTGGAAATCAAAAGTAAGTGCAGACCCGATGGTGTATTTGTGAACGACAAATGTGCAATGGTTCCTTTGCAAATGTTTGTAAACCATACGGCTATGAGAATTATAGAGTTGCAGAAAGAAGTATTTGCAACGATTGAGGGCAACTACATACCAACAGATATGATATTTAGCTACGGATTCGACAGCAGTTCTGGACAATCCCAATATAAACAACACTTCCTCGATCCAAGTACATCACGAAATACGGATTCATGTCTTTTGGCCACAACGGTGATTCCCTTAAGGCTTTTGACCAGAAATGGAAACGTGATTTGGAATAACCGTTTTCCGCAGTCGACAAGATTTTGTCGGCCTTTAAAATTAGAATTGGCCAGTGAAACGAAAGAAGTTATTGAAAAGGAAGCTGCTGAATTGCATAGACAAATTCAAGATTTAAAAAACTTTTCTGTTGACATAGAACCTGGTAAAATTATCGAGATAAACTTCAAAATGTTTTTAACGGTTATAGACGGAAAAGTTTTGAATTTTTAACCGATACCAACTCAAATCAAAAATGCCCAATATGCCATGCAACTCAAACGGACTTTCTTAAGATAGCAGATTATAATGACGTAAAATTTCAAGCTATTGAAGATAATTTAAAGTATGGAATAAGTCCACTACACTGCTGGATAAGATTTTTTGAATTTGTTCTACATTTGGGATATAAAGTAGAGACAAAAAAATGGCAAATAAGATCCGATAAAGACAAAATAGCAATGAAAAAAAGAAAACAGGACATTCAGAATGCATTTTGGAAGGAACTTAGCCTTCGTGTGGATATTCCAAAAGCAGGAGGCTATGGTACCACCAATGACGGCAACACAGCCCGTAGAGCATTTACGGAGTATAAAAAGTTTTCGGAAATCGTTGGAGTGGACACTGAACTGATTTTTCGCCTTAGAATAATATTAATTTGCTTGTCATGCCAATTTCCTCTAAACTTAGAGAAATTTGAGGAGTATTGTTTTCAAACGGGTCATTACTACCAAAACAAGTATCCTTGGTTGCCTCTAACTCCAACACTACATAAAGTATTAGTGCATTCAAAACAAATAATGCAGAATACCGCACTTCCAGTTGGATACTTCGGAGAGGACGCAGCTGAGTCCAGGAATAAAATTTATAAAAACGACCGATTGCACCATGCTCGGAAAACAAGTCGCATTGACAACCTTTCCGATGTATTTAATAGATCCCTGGATACATCGGATCCACTTATTTCTTCAATGCGCTTAGATACGCGTGTACACCAACGAAAACGTTTGATATTGCCCCTTGAAGTTAAAGAATTGCTGTGCTGTGAACATTTTTTGGAGACGTCAGAGTTGGAGAATTCAGAAAATACGGATGAGGACGTGGAAAATTATTTGGAAGAACTTGATCCTGAAAACTTTCTTTTGGATAACGAAATGTGTTTAAACTGAAGTTAACTTATATAAATGTAGTAATACTTGTATATATTACATTGAACATAGCCAATAATAACATTTAAATATGATTTTTTTTTTATTTTTACACTTAAAAGTAACAAAAAAACTAATCAGAATCACACGATATATGAATATCATTTTATTTTAACATAACTCCATAATATAACAACTCTAAATAAAAATTGTTGTTCAGAAAATAATAATTTTGCAATAAAACATCAAAAAAGTAATAAAAAAATTAATTCAACAGCGTAAACATGTTATTTTGAAAAAAAAAATACTTTTGGCCAAAGAATTCGCATTTGGAACCATAGTGAGGTGGTGTGATTTTTTTATAATTTATTAATTTTTACAAAGACTTTTTCAGATTTTGTAGTAAGCGAGAAAACACGTTATAGAAAAAAACTTTTGATTTACAATCCGTGGTCAACGTACTGAATAACCAAAAGTTCCCCAACAAATGTATAAGGTTGAACTCGAACTCAACGCGCGTATACTGAGGAACAACGAAGTTCACCCAATGCACAAACACCAGTATTTCTTAAATAGGAGAATTACGAGTAGTGTTGAAGATCCGCATAGAAGAATGCGGATATTCAACAAGAATGCCAAAATTGTCATGTGGTGATCTACACAAATCGTCCATTTGTTAAATCAAATCTCAGGAGCAAAAAAAGTGTAGCAACTGTGGGAACAGCATACTGCAAACTACAGAGGTTGTAGGGTTTACAAAGGACTGAAACAGAAACTAGAATTCAAGCATAAATTCATTACTAACCGCAACGCGCCGAACCCTATAATATACTTATACAGTCAACAGATCCTTAGTTTACTCTAAGAGCGGAAACGGTATAACATACACGTAGAAAAAAAGTATGGTTGGGATAACAATATTCGAAGAGCATCATACTATTGTTGGGTATATGGTTGTGGCGCAACAATATTATGCTCATCACAACAATAGTATGGTTCACACACAACCATACTATGATCCCCACAACAATATTATGGTCCTCACAGCAATAGAATTACTCACACACAACCATACTATGATTCCCACAATCATATTATTATTCTCACTCAACCATACTATGATCCCCACAACCATATTATAATCCTCACAACCATATAATATTTCTCATAAAACCATATTATAATCCTCACAACCATAGAATATTTCTCATAAAACCATAGTATGATCCTCACAACCATAGTTTGACTTATACGTAACTATACTATGATCCCCAAAATATTTTTAAGGATTGGGTTAAGTTATTATTTAAACATCGCATTAAACTCTTATTAACATGAGTAATTTATTTAGCAGTAGAAAAAAATTATTTATTAAAAATATTTCAGTTATACTAATTCAAAATAGTTTGTTTTGAAAAAAAATAATTTGCATATAAAAAGTACTATTATTGCGTAAGATTCGTAACAATAACATTGTTAAATTAAGAAAAATTAAATCATACCGACAAAAATAAATGTTTCGGTATGATTGCCGTAATCATATTATTGTTAACATTAAACTCAAAAAAACAATAGTTTTGTCGCACCAACCATATTTATATTGTTGCTACAGCCATATTTTCATTTTAAAATTTGGCAACAATACAATTGTTACATTTCAACAATATTAATATTGCCGCAATCATACTTTGATAATACGAGTAGTATGATTAAAAAAAACAATACTATGGTTGCGACGACGATACTTTTATTGCAGAGATGATACTATTGTTTCCGTGACCATATAGTAACCATATATTTTCTCTGCGTGTACGCGAATGTTCTAACGGCGCGTACACCTAATATCCCTGTGCAACATTTTAGTAATGTTGAATCAATGATTCAACAGTTTGTACAGAGTATGAACATGTTCATGTCTTCTATGCAATCAATGATGCAAGACTTCTTGCGTAACCAAAATCAGTTAATTCAATTTCTACTTACCAAAAAAGGCCCCCTTAAGGTATGCACATGGATTGCGAGCGGTGTGAACCAACATAGACACGAACTGTCAGATTACCTAGATCGTCAAAGTATTGATATAATGATATTACCGGAAACGCATCTTACAGACAAAAACATTTTTCAGACACCTAATTTTAAATTCTGGTGACTATAATGCCAAACATACGCACTGGGGATCTTGTTAGCAAACCCTAGATGAAACCAGCTGTACAAGTACCTAATGCGGCGCAAAAACTAATTGGGATCAATGTTGCCCAGTCGACTAACCTACTGGCCTTTAGACTTTAACAAAAACCCCGACTTAATAGATTTTGGTATAACAAGAGGAATTAGCGAAACGAACTTGCCTGCTTGTACTTTTCACGACTTATTGCCAGGCCATTCACCTTTTACATTTCTTCACCATGAGAAGGCTGTACTTGTAGATGAGCCTCTTACGCTCACGTCTTCCAACACAAACTGGTTGAAATACAGAAAGTACATTAGCAGTCATATAGACTCTAATCAACTTATTTCTAATGACATAGAAATAAGAACAGGCGGCCATCCACGCTACGCAGAAAAAAAATCGACAAGAACCTTAAGAAAAACTTTCTCTAACAGGGAAATAGAGCCCCTTAAAAACGAGAAACGGAGGTTTCGCCGCGAATGACAACAAAAAGATTGCCAGGGGCGAGACTAAGTGCTCTTAAAATTAAAGACAGTAGACAACATGGAAATTTTATCGCAAGTCTTACTCCTGCAGCATCAACCAAATTTTCATTATGGACAACTCTAAGAAAAACAAGTATGCCTACGGATTCTCAATTTCCTTTACGCAACGCAAATGGTGAGTGTTTATGCAAATTAGCTGGACCAGTTATTTCGCCCAAGTAGTGGATTCCTTCTGCCAGATGAAATCTATCCATTGTTTACAACTGCTAATGAAGTCATGCATATTATAAGGGAAACCGAAAATCCGCGTGAAGCACCCGGATATGATCTTGTAACGACTAATATGATCATGAAACTTCCTTCAATTGTCGTGAAGTTCCTGTTCAAAGTATGTAATTCAATTTTGAGACATACTAGCTGCTTTCCTAAAAGGTGAAAATTTCTTTGTTTCAAATGATCTTAAAGCCTGGAAAGGACAAATCAATCCCTTCCCCATACAGACCGATCAGTTTACTTCCCTCCTTATCCAAACTCTTTGAAAGGGCTCTCCACTTAAAAACTAAACCGGTCCTTGTGTCAAACAATATATTAACAGACCATCAGTTTGGATTCCGAAAGGTCACAGTACCATTAAACAAGTAACCCATCTGACCCAAGCAATAGAAAAATCTTTTGAACGGCACTAATAGCATTTCACAATGTCTGGCACTTTGGTTTGATCAGCAAAATTTGTAAATATTTACCGGCGAATACGCATCGTCTCTTTAAGTCTTACTTAGAAAACCGCAGATTCAGAGTCAAATGTTGGCAACACATCATCGATCACCGCGAAATGCTAGCTGGTGTCCCGAATGGTAGTGTCCTGGGACCCTTAATCTTCTGTTCACTGCAGATATACCTACAAACCTATCTGGCTATACGATGTCCAGCTATGGAGAAAAACAAGTTCAAGCTACCTTTACAAGATACAGAGAGTCAATCGAAGTCAATCGAGTAAGGAATGATAAGAGCCCTCATAATAAGAACGAGCACTGCAGCTGTGGCGTGTGTATTTATGTTTCTTTGCTTTTTTACAAAGTCTCGTAGACATGATAGCATTGTCAGCAAATTTGCAATATTTGGCGTGTATTTAAAAGATTTGTTATCTGAATTCGTGAATAGCAATTGAATTTTTTTTTTTAGATATTTTGGTTTAAATAAAAAGTTAATGAGTTAAAATAGGTTAAAATGGAAATAATTAATGAATACATTTTGTGTTTTTATTTTTTTATTATTGTGTTTTTTAATTGTTTTTAATTTTGTGTTTTTTATTGTTTTTAATTTTTTTTTTAATTTTAAATTTTTTTCTAGCCCAGGCACAGTGTTTTCGGAGAAGTACGAGTAATAGAAAATTAAGTATTTCTAATTTGTGATTGCAACATTCGCCATCAAACTATTCTGGTGTTGCGCTTTCACATGCTTCTATCATATAAGCTTTAATACCTACTTTATGTGGCTCATCCTTAAACATTTTATGAAAAACTAGTATATGCTTCTTGCACACATTCATTAAGGCATCAGACGGAGCAACTAAGTTTCTAAAGCTTGTTAATGACTGATAATTTTTGCAAAATATAAAATGTTCGCTGAAAGCTGTCAAAACTTCATTCAGCTTTCTTTACTTCTACTCACTTTTTCTACAATCCAGCTTTGGTATAATTTTGAGTGTCAGGTAAACAACAAAGTACCTCCTCAAAACCACCTCGATATTAATGTCTGCTAAATTAATGTCTGCTAAAAAAACATCTTCAAGAAAATATTTGGCATAGATATCGTTCTCGAAGTCGACATCAGTTACTTCGCTTGGGATTGTGTTTGTTTGGTCAGTAGCTAAATGGGAGCTATCAAAATTTGCTTCAATCAGTATTTCCTCGCCCTGAGACCGCTCACAATTGCTAGAGAAACTTCATTAAACAATTTTAGCGGCTATCAACTTTGCCATTTAATTCAGCTACAGAAGGATTATTATTGATGCAGTATAGCAAATGTTTTTTTTTTCTATAAAGGATTTTGTCATGATAAAAAAATATTTTCATATACCAATAGTTCGTCGACCAAAAAAAGAGCAGAATTTAAAGTTAGTTTCATCCCGTCTAAAAAGAAAACTTTCTTCTATTTATCCACACATTCTAGTTCTTCCAAGAAAATAGACCTGGACGATATGAAGTTCCAATAGGATGGTGCAACTTTCTAAACAGCCAACGAAATAATGACTGTTTTACGCGATCAATTCAATGGCCGTGTTAAAGAGCTAAAGAATGTGATAGTTCGGCACATTAACAACATTGAACAACCATTATGTCTCAGAGTCATTGAATATATGGATCATGGTATAGAGGTATGTCACCGTAGCCGTGGCGAGCATTTGTCCGATATTTTGTTTCACGCATAATTTCCATAGATCCTTTTATCATAATAATGTTAAGATAATTCTCTAAAAACTTTTAGTTTTACTTACAATTAACACCGGGAGTTTTAGTTGGACCACCCTTTATAATGAACCGAATATTCGTTACGATTGAAAACCTTCGGTGATGGCAACGGAAATGCTTCTTTTGCAACGGAATTTTTGTAGTTCCCACCGATGTCCAGTTTTTTTTGAGTGATGCTTTTAGATTTTGCTTAATTGTGGCAAAACACTACAAGGCAAAACAAACCTAAACATGTTACTCTTTACTTAGTAGTTATTCTAAACATAATACTCGTACACCTTGATATGCTCTCGATGGGTGCCGTGTTTGTAATTCATGAAGCCAATTAAACATTTTAGATATTATTTCGAATTTTGAAAATTAAAATTTTCAAATATTTTTATTTTCGAATAACAAAAAGTAAATAAATAATACTTTCTACAGCAAAGTCTAAAGTCGCATCCGCCATGTTGGGCGTACGGCACGGCACATTCAGCTATATACCAAATACACACAAAGCAACCTTCGAGAACAACGTGTTTTGCTTGTTCACAACGCATGTGGCAACGCAGCTATGCGTTTACCCCAACAGGGCTGCGTTGCTGCAACGACAGCCTATATATAATGCTGTAACGATAGCCTAATATAACTCGAAAAATAACACAGTTTTTGCAAAAAAAAATTCAATAAAATCTCCTTTTAGCTTAATACATACACTTAATAAAACGTTTCTCCAATTTTTGTATCCCTTCCAAAAAAATAGTATTTTTCGAGGTCCATAAAATAGGCATTTGTTTGATCAATAATTGCATCGTTGTAGCTGAATAGAGATTCACCGAGCCATTACTTCAGTTTTGGAAATAGTCACTGGCGGCTAAATCCGGCGAATATGGCGGAAGAGATACCAATTGTTAACCCAATTCATGCAATTTTGTCATTGAGATTGCACAAGTGTGCACCCGTGTATTATCTTGATGAAAACGAACATTTTACATGGCCATATGGGGTCGTTTTTTTTTAAATCTTCGTTATATCGGTCCAATAAGTTGGCATAATATTCGCCGTTTTTTGTTTTTCCCTCTTGAGGGAGATGTGGATTATCCCCCGAGCATCCAAAAAAACTTTTGCCCTTACCTTATCGGCCGACAAAGTCACCTTGGCCTTCTTCGGAGCCAGTTCACCCGGAGAAACCCATAGTTTTGACTGCTGCATGGTCTCCGGGGTGTTTTTTAACCACATCTTGCAGACAGTTTTTTTTAAACCGAACTGATCATGTAAAATCGAAACCACACTGCCACAACTAGTTTAGGTGTATACCATTAAGGTATTGTTCCTTCTTGTTGGACCCCTCTATTTCAAACCAACCACCGTTTCTGTGACAAAATTCGACATCTATAACTGGGAGCTGCTTAACATACCTATAGATTAGAGGATAAATATGTTGCAAAATCGTTCAATGAATCCCTGACAGTTGCATGCTAACTTGTTCTAGTGCTATGACGCATCATGGTAATAGCCATCACATCGAGAATAATTAAAACATACAGATGCCCTCCTTTGTTACCAACAATTTGATTAAGTTATCAGTCCGAGCCCAATCATAGGCAAACTTCCAAGCAAGTTTACATTTTAATTCCGTATGTCCATATTTACCTGTGGTCCTTTCCTTTAACCATAAGGTCCGTTACTTGTGCCCCATTGGTCTATGAGTTGGATCCGGATCTTAGCCAAAACTTAAAAAAAATCGATATGTATTAAGACTCGTAGTGATTTTTTCTTCAATTTCCATATTTACTATTGGCCGCTGGTTGCCAAAACACCCTATGCCTGTTTTGAGGTGTTAGTTGCGTGTCAACTAACCGTCCACACTTCAATTCTCTAGTAGTTGGCATCACTAATAACATGACGTTAATTCATGGATCTGAAATACGCGCAAAGTCGCTTCTCTCAAAAGGTCATAGTTCTTCGGCATTAAAAAACGTAGCCATTAAATTCAACCGCCGACTGGATGTTGCGTACATACAAACATTTGCTTCGGCATTAAATTACGTACACTCGAATACATACGTAGTAGATATCTATACATGCATACATACAAATGTACGTAAGACTGCAAAACAAACGGCGACCCAAATAGATGTTCAATGAAACACTGACCACCTAACATATCCATGCAAGTACAGGTAGCACTCGGATAACACTGCGCAATGTGAACTAAATATTAACAGACCGAATTGTACATACCGGCAACCTTAGACCCGCTATTAATTGGCAAAAATAGTAACTATCAAATCTGTTGTCCCCACACGGAGAAAAAATATGTTTGCATGCAAACGTATTATGCAGAAAATATACACCTAGATGTGTGGTTCACAGTGAACAATGACGAAAGTGGATTTAGCTGAAGCAAAAACTTGAACTATACTCGTATTCTTATATAAGTATATGTTCCGAAACCGAATGCGAAAGTGTATGCGAGTATTGAAATATACATTCTAACGAATACGGAAGCGAATATTCCAAAGTAGGTTTGCGCGAATGTAAAAGCGAACTATTATTTGTTGATTAATGAAAACAAATTATTTAGATTGGTTTTGACTGTGCATGAAAATCACAAAAAGAAAAATATCATTATAAAGAAAATTTGATACTTCAACTTTTCATAAATTATTATGAATCAAAATATTTACTCAAGCGAAAAACATAAATATTTGTAAGTTAATTCACAGAAATTCCGTTCGGTTCTAAGTTATTCAATGTGATGAACATAAATATTATAAATAGTTACTTATAAATGTGATTTCGTCAATATTATTTTATGCGAAATATTTAAAATGAACAAAAAAGTCAATTGCTGGCAGTGTGCCAGACACTTTCACATGAAAAGGTGATTTTAGTACAATACCTAACAAAAAACAAATATTCGCAATATTCAGAGTTTAGTAGAGCCAATTACATTTTCAAGTACACTTATTTTTTCGAATGAGAAAGGAAATATTTTTTGCGATTGTTCCAAAATTAGTGTTTGCGAATGCGAAATAATTGTGTGCTTCCCTCTCCACATATGTCAATGTTTACAGCGAATCATTAATATGTTATCGAAATCTAAGCAGGCGTAAATACCTTCATATTTGATGAAATTGCGACCATTAATTCAATGTCCAATGATACTGAACACATATTTTTTTTAAATCTTTACACGGAGAAAACATATGTTTGCAGGCGAACATATATATGTTTGGAACATGCTACAAACATATTAATGTTTTTTAAGTAATCGTTACAAGTAAATTCAAATAAACACCAATGTTCTTTTTCCACAGAATGAAAGCAATGATTATTATATTTTTACTCGTATATAAAATTGGACAAAAGGTCGGGGCCCGCCCATACAAACCTGAACATTGAATGGCTTTATCTCGTGAACTAATACCAATATGACGATAGTAGTTCGTACATTTAATGTTGGTGTTCCATGCCAGTCCCCTTGACAACATTTTCATATTGACGCGTAATCCATGATGGAGGATATATATGCTTCGGCTCGGTCGAAAATAATTTGTCCACTTGTTTCTAAATTCGTTTGTTTTTACAACTTTTTATCATTTGAACGAAAGTCTATTATGCTGAAATACAAACATAAATTTGTTTGTAGATTGTTCCAAACAAATACTCGTATATGTTTGTATGTTTCTCCGTGTAACGTTGCTTGTTTCCATCTGGAGGACCATACATTGGATCCGTACGATCCATGGTTACGAGCCACACTTTCGTGAAAATCTTAATGGGTTTTGATCTATTAACCCGAACAAAATTCGACTTACGGAGGCTATATATGTGACGCGCAAAATAGAAAGGGACCTTAAAATCGTCGACTTCACATTCATAAAACGCGCATATCTCTGGGAGGGAACACTTTTGGGGCATGGGATCGGTCTCATTCAATGCTCAGATGTTGTCCACACCAAAAAAAGAAAAAAACGAAAATGGATTTTTTTACCCTTAGGTACCTTTCTCTATGCGCTGTCACATATGATATAACATTGAATTTGTGTTTTTTGTTTAAAGGAGTCTATGCTATTGAACCTACATTTTTAAAAGTTTCGCAGAATATAGCTGCATGACCGGTGGTTTAAGAATGCTTATTATCGCATATTGTTTTTTATTCTGACAAAAAATACTCAAGACATGGTAGATAGTTTGCACCTATTAAAACTTTAATAAGTTCAAATCATTGTAAAAATAGAATCCAATTTCTTTTGTTTGCTTCTTCGTGCTTTCCTGAAAGCACGGAAAGTTTTAACTTGACTTTAAAACTGTTGCATTGTGGTAGAATCGTTCGCTATTCTGCGGATGCCTTTCAGAAAATAAGTTTCAGACTACAATAACAAATTATACATTCTCGTTGCACAAGGGCTATCTGTTATTTGGGAACCAAAATGAATACTCGTATGTTGTTAGTGAAGAGGCAAGAAAACCAAACCAGTTATTTCGTGGTTTTTCTACACTAGCAAAACAAAATGCATCATTAGTTCAAAATAGCTGTCATTGCTGCAAATGAACATCTTTGCCAAGTTTCTGATGTTGAAATTATAGGACATTGCAAAAGCTTCGGCACAGTCGTGGACCTGACCTCTTTGTCGTAGATGCAATTTGTCATATTGCCAACTTACAACATACGAGTATTATATCAAATTTTTATTTTGCACTGGAAATCCTTCACCCTACTTAGATACCGTTATTTTTTGTACTCAAAAGATATCGGCACGTCTGAACGACGTATAGTAGATTTAGGGTTTTCAACTTTAATAAAATAATATTTTTTTTTAATTTATATCACTTATTTATTCGCATTTGACTAATACAGAAGTTCAAATAACGCCGAACGTTCTGGACGGCCTTCTACACACGAAAATGTCGAAAAAATCCACGATGTGGTGTTGGCCGATCGAAGAGTATAAGTGCGTGAGATTGTTGATGTCATACGCATTTCATAGGCGGTGGGGTTTCGATTTAGTTGGGTTTAAGAAAGCTGTCTACAAGATGCGTGCCGCGATTACCAATTCATCAAGATAATGCACGGGGCAAAATTGCATGAATTGGGTTACGAATTGGTACCACATCCGCCATATTCTCCGGATTCAGCCCACAGTGAGTATTTCCTATTTCCAAACCTAAAGAAATGGCTGGGTGGAAAGATTAAATAATTGATCAAACAAATGCCTATTTTATGGACCTCGACACATCCTACTTTTTGGAAGGGATACAAAAATTGAAGAAACGTTGTACTAAATGTATTGAGCTAAAAGGAGATTTTGTTGAAAAATAATTTTGGTTTGCAAAAGTAAACTGTATTTTTTTAAACGTCACGGAATTGTATTTACTCCACCCTTGATTTGATTATAATATAATATTATGTCCGGGTTTCCAGTATTGTCTTCAATAGCACCCTTTTCATTAACGAGAGATAGCAAATATACAATTTAAGAGGTTTGTGGGACAAGAGAGTTAAAGGGTCATCATAGCAAAACTTGGAAGTTCCCATCTGAAGTGTTCCCGAGTTTTTCTTTTTTTTTTTGGAAGTTCTTGTTCACTGGATCTTAGGATTTCTTCACGAGCCAGCTTGTAGGGTCCTTAAGCAAACTCTATGCTAAGGAGACAGAAGTAAACCAGTTATTAAGATATGTCTTTCAAGCGTGCGTGTTGTAAATGAACTTTATTAGGAGTGAATTCTGTAGTACTCTGATTTTGCGATAGGAAGTAAACCTTTACCGTAGACGGCAATTTTATTACACCCCCATTATGTCAAGTCGAAAAATCTAAAAAAAATTGTCTGTAACAATTTTGTTTGATAGAGGATTATTGTGAACACTTATGAATTATCGTAGTGCAGTGATGGGGAAAACTTATAAAAAACGTATAAAATCCTTAATAAGAAGTGAACAACCTAACATGGGATCTCAACTTGAAGTATTTCATTTAAAAATTTGTTAAATTGTTTGCAGTTCCAAATTAATCTAAATTTAAACAAAATTCTATTTCAAGTATCATATAAGTAAGTATTTTTTGGAAGCAACTGAAACTGAACTAGCCTGAGTTTGGAAATGTCATCAGCGTCATATCCAGGGTTGCCAACAATCGATGAGCAAAAAGCTAGAAAAATGGCAGAAAGTATATTTTATGACTTTATTTTTAAAAAATTATATATAAAATGATCCCTAATATGTCAAACTTTAAAGGGTATAATAATCGTGAACACTCACCATCACCCAACGACAGCCCAGGAATGTACTGTAAAAAAAATCTATATTACAGTGCAAAAAACTTAAATCTGAGTTACTCTATCTTTCGGTGAGGAAAACAAGGGTTTTCAGAAATCTGGCATTTCGGTTTTTTTACACCGTGTCTTGACAGAACCGACATTTAGGTTTAGACTTTTGCCAAAGAATGAAAAATATTTTTCTTACCAGAAGTGAAGTAGTACCCCCATTTCTGGGCTCTAGCATTCAATAAAATCAATTGCTAAGTGCGGTGATTTGTTTATTACACATTTCACACGGATACACCGGCTCAGGACCAGGCTCAGAGAAAATATATGGTTTCTATATGGTCACGACTACAGTAATATGTTCTCTACAATAAAAGCATTTTCGTCGGAATTTGTTTGTTTGTTTATTCAATTTTATTTTGACAACAGTGCTCGTTTGATTGCGGCAAAGTTAATATTATTGAAATGTCACAATACTTTTATTGTCAATTTTAGAAATGAAAATATGGTTGTAGCAGCTACTTATATATAATTATGGTCGGTACGAAAAAAGTATTGTTGTGTATGATTTATGTTAACAATAATATGATTACGGCAATCATACCGTATGGTTGTGACTGTAAACAAAGCATAACAGGATTTATAGACCAACGTTCATACATGTAAAACACACACCATACAGTGCAAGTTTGTTGTCCGTTATAAAAAAACAACAACAATCGGAAGGTATTTTGAGGAATTTTTATTGTGATTGCTTTGTTCAGTGGAATACTCTACTGCCAACTGGTTCTCGTTTATATAAAATCTGCCTGAAGTTTTTTTTTGTTTATTCACTTACAAAATAAAAATACATCACATAATTATGTTGTGCCTCAGCGCCTCTAGGGCATTTTTAGGCTAGTCGGTATATACTTATAGCCATTGATCATGGTTTGATCACGTTCGTTTGGGGTCTGCGGAAAGTGACTCCCTGCAGTTACCCCTGCTTGGATCTAAAAATCTTTTCGACTGACTTTTGAATAGATTTTTGGTTTTCAATAGAAACATGGTTTCAAATCTGGCTATGAAGAAAGTAATTGTAATGTAATTTTAAATAACCTGCTAACTAATTTTTTTTGTTGAATAACAATCATATCATAGTATGGTTGTAGGGATCATTACATGGTTGCGTGTGAACCATACTAAGGTTTAGAGATACATACTGTGGTTGTATGCGAAACACACTATGATTGTTGGTATCATTATATGGTTTTGGGGATCATAGTATGGTTAAGTGTGATTCATAATATGGTTGTGTGTGAATCATACTATTGTTGTGAGGAGCATAGCATTGTTGTGCCACAACCATATACCCAACAATAGTATGATGCTTTTCGAATATTGTCAACCCAGCCATACATTTTTTCTGCGTGTACGATGTTAGGTCATATTTCTGAAATAGGCAGTAATTGCTATAAATATTGGCAACTCGCTCAGGAGGTCGCTAACGCAACAACTACACATCATTGCACAATATTATAAAAATAATTTTGTTACAGAGTGTGTTTCTAATAATAAAAGTTTTTGTGAAGAAACTCTGTTATTAATCGCTTATAGTATTTTATAAACGCGTGATCCATTTACTTTTTGAAAGAAAAAAAACACAGAAATTTCAAATTGAATGGGGAATGTTTATTATCATTTGAAAGAACATTCTTTGGCATTTATTTTTTGAAGATTATGTCTATAAAATGTTGGCAGCGGCTACGTCTCAGACGGTCCATCCGTTAAGTCCAATTTTTGATGACTCGTTCGAGCATTTCGACTGGTAACTGGCGAATGAAACGCGTGATATTTTGCTTCAAGGTCTGAATGGAAGCGAGTTTGTCCGCATAAAATTTAGACTTTACATATCCCCATAGGAAAAAGTCTAACGGTGTGATATCACACGATCTTGGTGGCCAATCGACCGGCCCAAAACGTGAAATTATCTGCTTACCGAAGTGTTCTCTCAATATATCCATTGATTGATGCGATGTGTGGGAAGTGTCTTGTTGAAACCAAATGTCGTCGAGATCACGAGCTTCAATTTTAGACATGAAATAGTCGGTTATCATGGCACGATAACGGTCGCCATTGACGGTTACGTTCTCACCGGTATCATGTTTGAAGAAATATGGACCGTTGGTTCCACCCGCCCACAAACCACAGCTCTTGAAACTCTTCTGGTTCCTCTTCGTCCCAAATGCGGCAATTTTGCTTGTTTCCATACCCATTGAGCCAGAAATTGGCCTTATCGCTGAACAAAATTTTTGGCTCGAAAACTTCGGATCTTCTTGGAACTTTCCAAGAGCCCATAGAGCGAAGCGATGTCGCTTGGGAAGTTCGGGCGGCTTCAGTTCTTGCACAAGCTGTATTTTGTACGCTTTCAATTTAAGATCTCTCACTCTTAGCTACGGCCGCTACATTTTCTTCACTACGTGCTGGACGTGGTCTATTTGGCCGAATATTATCCAATAATGAATGCTGGGTTTCAAGATGGGTGATGGTGTTGCGAATAGTATGCTCAGTAGGCCGATTATGTTGACCATAAGTTGAACGAAGTGCACGAAAACACATTCCTCACAAAACGTGAATATTCGTAATAAAGTTAAACGGTTTGTAAACGTTGTTCAGGCGTAAGGTTTCCATGATGAAATGCCAAACAATACTAAACAAAAATAACATGACAGCATAACACGACTCAAACGTGATCTGCCAAAAACGGCTATTGAAAAAAGTATCTCTACTTGGATCACCCATTATAACAAACTAAAAATGTTCAAATCAAACCGTTTATGATGCATATAGCCAATCAGTTATTGTACACGCAGAGAAAAAACATGCTTACTATATGGTTACGGCAATAATAATATGTTCTCCGCAATAAAATTATGTTCGTCGCAACCATAGTATTATTTACTGAACTTCATTTTGGCAATAGTATGATTGCCGCAATATTAATATTGTTGAAATGTTGCAATAGTATTATTGCCAAATTTAAAGCTGTAAATATGGTTGAAGCAATGATATAAATATGGTTGATGCGACAAAAGTATTGTTTTTTTGGGTTTAGTTTTAACAATAATATGATTACGGCAATCATACCGTGTGATTGGTATTTTTCTTCATTTGAATATGCTTTTAAGAACAATGCTTTGGCTTTGTTTAACTAAAATATTTTTAATTAAAACCCATACGTCTTTTTTAACTGTTTTTTTTACTGTTAACCAAATCCCTTCTATTATTTCGAAATTATTGTATTTTCAAATAATTTGCGTAATTCAAATCTGTAGTTTACACATTAACCCAATTCTAATGAATAATTTTGGGGATTATAGTGTAATTGTGTGTGATAATACTATGGTTGTAGTGATCATAACGTAGTTGCGTGTGAATCATACTATGGTTGTGAGGATCATACTATGGTTGTATGTGAAACAAACTATGGTTGTGAAGACCATAATATGGTTGGGGAGTGTGAATAATACTATGGTTGTGGTGTTCATAGTATGGCTATGTGTGAATCATACTATTGTTGTGAGGATTATAGTATTGTTGTATTTGAATCATACTATTATTGTGAGAATCATAATATTGTTGCACCACAACCATATACTCAACAATAGTATTATCCTCTTCGAATATTGCCACCACAACCATACTTTTTTTCTGCGTGTATACAAAAAAAAATTAAAAAAATGTTCGTAAAGCTGTGAAGTTAACGCCTTAGCGATATTGAGAATTCTCATTTAAAGTTCAGAATTTCCAATTAATATCGAGAAACTTCACTTGATTTTTAATAACACAGTAAATTACATATTGCTAGGAGCAAAAGCAGTGGCTAGATCTACGGCTAAACGCAATCTATCCATATTTAATGGCTTAATAAAATTAAAACGCAAGATCTAGCCGGGCAATTGGCAAATTTTACCCAAATGCTTAATAGGCGTGTATTATTGGTACTCGTTAAAAAAAGACTTTCAGCGAGTAAAGTAAAAATTCGCTAAAACTCGCAAATAGTTTTTCTTTATCATCCACTCTTTGCAGCAGTTCAGAAAAGTACTGTACAGCTAGGAATTATACGAAAGTTACTACTTATCGTTGCCAAAAACCATGCCGTAATTTTTGTATCGTTAAAGTTGTAAGGTACTCGTAGTAGTGGTGTTTTTTGTTAAGTCTCGAAAACATAGACGATAACTAAACCGCAATATTGAAGTCATTTGTTCAATTTTGTTCATGTCAGTTGTGCACGCACTTTCCCAAAAAAATACACCATTAATTTTAAGCACTCCGCCAAAATTGGGAGTATTTATCGAAATAGAGCTGATCAATTTACACCGTATTCCAACGGCATATAAGTTCATCCATCCGTTTGTAATAACAGGGGGATCCATCTTGAGGTATTACGTGAGTTGTGCTCAACTTTATTTTTTTTTCTTTTCAGTATTGTTTGCCATTTCGTCATGGAAAGACTTACACCGAAACAACGTCTCAAAATTGTGCAACTGTAAAATGGAAATGAGCGTTCGGTGGAAAACTTTTTTCGACCACAATTTTGTTCAGTGATGACGCAGATTTCTGGCTCAACGACAACGTCAATAATCATAATTGCTGCATTTTGGCTGAAGAGCAACCATAAGAGGTGCCATTATACCCAGAGAAAACCGCGGTCTGGTGCGGTTTATGGGCTAATAGAGTAATCGGTCCATATTTTTTCAAAAATGATGATGGTCGGAACGTAACCGTGAATGGAGCTCGCTGTCGCGCATTGATATCGGACTTTTTGCTTCTAAGCAACTGGCACCTTTTTTGTATAAAAAAGTGCCGAAGTCAAAATAAGGGAATTAAAAATCTTCAAATGTGCCGTTCTGGTAACGCTGGTCCAAAAAGCTAAACGACCGAACCCTTTAATATTGCACTAAGGTGTAACCAACGACTCTAAATATGCCAATTATTTTACTGCTTCTTTTAATTTTATGCCTTGGCCCACGTGCCCTAGGGGCTGAGGAATTGTAGTAACTGTCTCTGGTTCTTTGGGATCTTACTCGAAACAAAAGAATTAGTTTTACCAGATTGTGGGCCTTTGTTAGTATGATGGCGTTTAGCGCGGCTTAGCCCGCCGGATGGGAGTGGTTCCTGCCAACAATCTGGACATGAAGACATGTACGATAAAACACATAATCATACCAGACTTGAATTGATATAAAACACGCAGGGGACAACACGTAAGACACGGACCCGAAGCAAGACAAAAGGTAAAGAAAATCTACACTGAAGTATGCACTCACTACAACCATCACGGACACTCAACTTCTTGGAGGCTGTTGTGCCAAGGATATTACCTTCCCTCTTGGAGTCGGAAACCAAACATCACCGTGATACCTCAAATTATTTCTGAGGTATCCGATCTCTAATACCTCTACTTACCCCTTGCCTTTCCCTACTAACCCTTACCTTTTATTAACTAGAAGTTCATATTAAAAAGTTTTCTCTTAATTTCGTTTTACAAAAGAATCCATTAATTATGAGATAAAATTTTAGTTAACATTCAAAAAACTAATTCGAACAAAATGTTTAAACAATATTTTAATTCTTCTTTCCAAAAAAATCAAGAAAATGTAATTTTAAATTTAATAAGAGAAGTTTTAGAAAATTGTCCAATCATATTTCTTTTAATTTAAGCCTCGTGACGGCTCCTCTGGAGCAACTGCTGGAAACCATGTGGCCGCCTGGACCTGAAGTGGATCTGATGTAGCTGATGAGTTTGTGTGGTGTAATGTAAGTATGTCGTAACTTGTCGTCCCTCTCGTCCGGTTTATTAATTAAAATATATGTCCTTTTTTTTTAGAGAAAGAGAACTGATGTTTTTTCGAGAAAGAAAAAGGGGTGAATTTCTGCACAAGAACCCTGCCTAACTAAAGATTTCCCTTGGCTTGAGCTCAACCCGAACGAAAGGTACGATAATCACGTTTATACACCGATATTTCTTTTTAATTTATTTATGACCTCTTTTAATCGTAAAAAAAGATATCAATTATTTAATTTACCTATTTTTTATTATGTTAGGTTTTGCTGTCGCGTATTTGGTGTCGGCGGAAATACCTTGCAGCTACCAGGCTTGGCGCTGTTACTCTGCTGCTCCCTCGGTGGATTGGTCTCAATTGGTGGCGGAGATGGCGGAAATTTTTATAGTTTTATATGTTAATTTTAAGTTTTATATGTTGATTTTTATATACTTGTAAAAATATTTCTTTGTCAACAAATTTTGTCGCTTCGTGTTTTATTGTTTATTTGTAGTTTTGCTGGCTGTGGTAACTTTAATAAAAACTTTACGTATTCTCGCCAGAACAACCTTCTTCTCCGGGATTCAAAATCAAAGAGGAGGAAAAAAAGGAAGTTTCCATTTTTTTCTCAAAAAGTTCATGTTTTCCCTCTTCCTAATTTTCATTTTTCTTTTTGTTTATTTTTTTCCTACCCCTCTACAGCTGTTTGACAAGTGCTGCCAAGTTTTAGCCATTGCTTGCAGTTCTTATTTTTGCGCAAACGCTTTTAACCGTTTAAGGCGCACATGACATAATTTTCATACAAGTCCGATAATGCAAGATTTTGTACATTTTTAGTTCGGATTTAAGCCTAAGCTGAGGGCAGAGCGCTAGCCCTTCCAACTATGTTATACATTTCTCTCAGCATCCCGTGGAGAAACTCACGGATCAAATTTAATTCTAATGCTTGCTGATAGGGACAAACAGAGAATAAATTCGTTGCCACAATAAATTTTTTTTCCACCGAATATTTGTGGTTGTACGAGCTATAACGTCTTCATCAGTAGCACAGTGCACTGTAATTGTCTGTAAATGGTATTGGTACTCGTAAAAGCGACAAAGTAACAATTGTGGCCCAAATAAGACTGTAGGGCTCTCCAAAATTGTTGCGAAGAACAAATTGTCAATCATAGTCCTTTACGATTTCAAAAAAGTATGGACCGATAACTTTATTAGCCATAACACCGTACTGCATTGACGCTGGTGCAATACCCTAGAATTCTGACGCTGATCCTTGGTCCTCAAAACGGGAGACTAGTTGCTGTTCTAACATTAAAATGACCTCGTTTATTTCGTTAAGTTCAGATAACAGACTTGCCAGGAGAGTAATAAAATTAAACAATTTTGACGATTTACTGTATATTACTAAGTAGCTGAGTGCAGCCATAATTTTTCTCCTTAAAAATTATATAACCTGCAAAAGAGAAGATAAAATATAAACGAAAATATATAATATTATAATTTCTATTTCTAACTTTTCAGTCTTATTTGGGCCACCCAATACTTACCAATACTCGACATATTTAACATTAGGCAAGAAAATATATCATCAAGATTTTTATAAACCTCAACAAAATTTGATTAAAACATTTTTTTTAAACAAATCTAAGTAAAGTAAACGTGATATTATCAAGTTTTGGCCAAGATTGCTGTAATTTATAGCGTCATCTTGGAATATTTATAAAAATTTACCGACTACATTCCGGCCGGCTGGAAGTAATGAATACTCGTATTTAAATATTAAAAGTAAACGTTTGAACATTAACAACAAACCGCCCGATATTCTGTTATTATAAATTATTTGTTTGCATCGCCTATAAATGGTTGCAGCAATTCATTCTCTGCAAAGCTTTGGTAGGCCAATGTAATAGCTGAGTGCACAATATTTGATCTTTTTTCATCTAGTGGTATGATGGACCGAATATTCATTACGGTTTAAAACATTTAGCGATGAAAACGAAAGTTCCACTTTTCTAACGGAGTTTTTGTAGTTCCAACTAATTTCCGTTTAATTTTTTAGGTGTGCACTAATTTCGAAGGTTTCTGTAATTAAAACCAAGCAATCAGGATGTTATCAGATCTCTTATAGTTCTATACCAAATTCACCAAGCTTAGGATGTAATATATGACTTTTGGTTTAAAATCGGAATAAGCCCTTGTATTATATCAATATAAGTACATGGACGATGTTAACCAATAACAAGAGGACTTGCCGTTGACCCAAACCAAACAATTTCCCATGTGTCGTCGAAATCGGTTAATATTTGCAATGAACAGCACTCAATGGAATCAGATAGTGATTTTCAATCGATCCGTATAATAACGCAAGGTCTATCTCATTAGTGGCAACCAATAGTCTTGCCTTGACTGTTTTAACCATAAATTGGTTATGATAACATACATTTTATAATTACGGAAAACAGCGATGTTTTTTGGTAAAACTTTAATTTATGGTTCCAAAGTAGGCATATTAAAAAAAATATTCAAATAAAAGTTACTTCAAGTCGATCAAATAAATAAAATATTTTTTTCCCAAGAGGGAAATTTGCGCTTAAACTTGATACCATTACCTGTATTTAGATTTTTCTTAAAGAAATTGAATTTTTATAAAGCAACAAATGAATATTTGGAGCCAGAAACAATATGATGTTACAATCCTTTTTTATTTTTTATGAAAGTTTTAAGTTTAAAAGTTCATAAGATAAAAAGTTCATGCAATGCCAATCAATTCATTTAACCTACAAATTCTGTTGTGGCAACGAATCTGTTACCTGTGTGAACACAAACTATTTCTCCATTTCTATTTTATATAAAGTGGTATATCCTGCATTGGTTCGATCTGATCTTCTTTTGGTGATGGATAGTTAAACTATTGCCAATTTAACCGACTCGGTGATGTTTTACAATCATTGCGTCCTTTTTCCTTGATTTCAATTCTATTCATGTCATCTTGTGAATTGGAAATATATGCATTTCCTTCCGGTTGAACTGAGTCGGTTGCATTGGCCCACATGCCCATAAGAATGCCTTTAAATTATAACATACATCACACTTTGGTGTAGGGTACTATGACAGAATTGTATTTACAATTCTCTATTAGGAGAAACATGTCACATCGCTATAAATTGAACAATTTCCGTAAACGACATACAAAAATTTCATCTAGGTTGCATTTCTCTTCCATCGACATTTGTAAAAAATATTTTCTGACTGTCTTTTCTTGGATAAATTACTTTCAATTATAAATTTATAGCTCCTAAAAAACAATAGCGCTGATTTGCTTCTGCGCGATTAAAATTCTACCACGCTTTCCGAAACATAAAACTTTCTGCGAATAGGTTTTTTTGAGACCAAAATGGAATGAAAGTAAAATTTTTCTGGTCTCATTGTATTTTAAAGTTCAAATTTGAGGAATTGCCATTTGGGAAGATTGGCAAAGTATTCGTGCATGAGCCGTTGGTCGACCGATACAAAACGGTGCATGCTCAGTGCTTTTTTACTTGTACCACCAGCACCATGTGCATTGCCATTGCAATGTTTTTCTGGAAACGTCTGCAATTTCTATGGGTTCATTTGGTCTAAAGCAAACCGATAATTTTTAGCAAGCTTTTCCCACATTACTAAAAAAAAAATCCAACAAATTAAATTTCACTGAAATCCGATCAAATTAACTGAACTAAGTTAGAACCCAAATCGGCAGGCTCTTTGTTATGAGGCTATACCACGGACTTATTAGGCAGATTATCGCCGCGGTTTGTCCTATGCGAAATAAATTTTGTAAACAGTTTTTTTTTAAATCTTAGGATATCATATGCTCATTATCCTTTTCATACATACAGAAAACAGATTCGTTGTAACAATCGAATGTGTTTGCCAACCGATTGTATGTGGTTGCGTCTACTGCAACTTTCATGGGACTTGAGTTGAAAATATGTAAAATCTTTTAAACAAACTTTGATTTCCTAAAGGATTGTATTGAGCGAAATCAACTTGAAAAAAATAACTTTATTGTTTATCCAGATTAAAATTAAATTGCTAATCTTGAGCACACCTCTTCGGATTATTATTTTTAATCTGCACAAAGAGAAAAGATTTGTTGCCAACCTAATGTTGGTGGTTGTACGTACTATTTATGAATTACATTGATTTAACCGAATGTTGATTGGGTACAATGACATTTTCAGTAGAGGAACGGACACTATCGGTTAAAGAGACAAAATTCTCATTACCACGAACATGTATAAGTATTAAATGGCTCAATTAATGATTATCTGTTATGTATTCGGTTATCTGACCGCAATAAACAAAGTTTTTTTTTTATTTTAAATATCAAGCAGAATAAGTTGAAATTTAAACCCATATTTTTTCAGCTACTTAAGTGTTCATATGACTCAGAAGATGTCAAACGAATGGTGGAAAAACAATGGGTCATCGGATCAGTAAAATAAAAATATGTCTTAGGACAGCTTTTCAATGATATCCACATTGCAACAATCAGATAAGAGCTATAAAAGGTTAACAAATATTAATTGTTATGCTATGGGAAACCGTAACTCGGGGAATATGGATCGCCGCCAAACAAAATGGTCTTTGAGTTTTAATAATATAGAGGTATACGAGTATGTGGTTATGACGAAAAATTGAACATTTGAACATATTTCTATACCCTCCATCACAGGATGGAGAGTATAGGCTTTTGCAACACCTTTAAATACTAGTGTGAGACATTTATAAAATATAAAGCATTTTTAGATTAAATGAAACATTTTTTCATATTCAATGAAACCGCCTGGCAAATGCATGAAACCTCTTTCAAATTAAATGAATTTATAAGAACAATGAAAGCAATTGAAACGTTTTCCCAATTAACGGAAACCTCTTTGAAATGAAACCATCTTATGAAACTTTTTGCAAATAGAATGAAAACATTACCAAATGGTTGATTATAATATATAATATGCTTAAAAATCAATCTAAAGTTCGCCCAGTCATTGAGCAAATAACCAAAAATATTACTTTTCCAAAGTATCTCTTTTCCTTTAAAGGAAAATTTATTTCACTCTGGTCCGATTCGCCCAATTTCAATCTCGAACAGCTTATTAATATAAGACATCAAAGTTTTTATCTTACATTGTGTTAACGATTACGTACCTAATTTTTTTTCTGCTCGAAAAGTTTTAAATCTTTTAATAAAAAGCTTCTTTATAATAAAAAACTGCTGCTATCAGTTGAAACATTTTAAATAGTTTAAAAATGCATTTTGGTATTTACTTAAAATCTTTCTGTTCTGGAGCGGATTGACCAGTTAGTACAAATTTTTATCTTGTGCAAGAGAAAACTTAAGTATATATTATGTAGACCAATTGTATTTATAATCGTAATTGTTTTTAAAGTTTTTTCATTTATTTTAAAAATTTTAATTTTTTAAATGTTTATAGTCGGCGATTTTTTTTTTTAAATTTTAACAAATTTGCGCAAAAGTCTTACAAATCTAAAACAGTAATTCGATTTTTGGGACCTCCATAATTGTTGTTTTTGGCAAACATTTGGAGAAAATCAAAAAAATCATATTATCTCACAAATTCAAATATAGCAGTGAGAGTAGTTTTAAAATCTGTATAAATTAAGAGCCACTCCAAGGCGTTCAAAAACCAATTTTTAAGTATATTTTCTGAACATCCCGAAGTGCATTATACTCTGCACTGAATAAAATCATCCTCTTTCAAGGACAGTGGCAACCTCTGGAAAAATCAACAATCCTGAACTTAGAAGCGCAATATCGCACGACTTACAATAGATATGAGGTTATATTTGGATCAAATTACATTTGCATGGATCGGAACACATTTCGGAAGATAAATGGGCGGTGCCATGCCCTTTCTGAAAATCGCAAGTTATAAGAGAATGAAATCAATGACTAGGAATTTTTTTATAAACTATGTAATGGTAACTTGGGCACGGAGGCGTGGCACCACAGGCGTGGCACTACCCTGAACATATTATGTTGACATGTAACGAAACACATGGTGGAGAAGAATAGGGCGCTGAAAAAATGTTCATATTGTACTGTAAGCCATAATTGAGGGTATATAAGCTTCGACAAATTAATGGCTCTATGAAATAAGGCCCCAAATCCAAGAAATAAGTCCCCAAATTAAAAATGAAACAAAGCCCCAAAAATTTGTTCAGAAAGCGACAACAACGATATTTGGGGTGTTGTTTCATATTTTTTTGGGATTGATTTCATTTTGGTAATTAGGGAATTATTTCGCGCGAACTTTGAATCGACAAATTTAAGTGCAAATTTTTTTCCACACCATCAATTTACATTCACCTAAAACTGAAATTCGAATTGTCTTTCTGCACCATGTATTTACACACGTCTTTCTTTCTGTAAGTGTAAGTGTTGAAAAAAAGCTTTAATTTTGTCGAAGTGTAAAAGGTGTATTAATTAAAAATTCACGCTAATTTTTAATTTCTTAAAACTGAAATTCCAATTTATTTCAGTTTAATCGTTTAAACAAATTATTTTCGTAGGTTTATTATTGCCAAGTTACAAGGCGAAATAAAGTATGTGTAGCCGAAAATTATTGCCCATTTTTGGGGATTTCTTTCATTTTCAGTTTGTGGCCTTATTTCTTGGGGCTTTATTTCATAGAGCCCAAATTAATGCACAGCGACCATGTCTGCTGTTGACATTGTTCGGTCAAATACCCTACAGCTGGCAGTTCTTGTTAATGGAAATCTCTCTGCTCTTACGTGCATAGCCGTCGATTATGGTAAAAACATGAAATCTCGGTAATGTTTACAAATTTGTTTCACGGAAATTCCCAGGAGTTTTGTTGAACACAAAATGTATGTATTACCACTAATCTACCGATTAGTATAACCTAATAATCTTATTTGTTTTTGGCGTTTTGACAGCTTAGAGCGATAAAGCAAAGGTAAAGCTAATAATAAAATATTTTGTAGCTCTAGAAGATTAGGTAACTCTTGTTTTTGATAATTTGTTGGGTTCAACCTTACTATTCAATATAAATGTACTCGTAGTTTCAAGATCTGCTTAAAATATGACCTAGAAAGCATAGCATCTCGCATTGCAAGAGTCGAAATATGTTTGGAATTGTTATTAAGTAACCTGGGCCTGGGGACAGCTGTCCCTCACTGGTGCCATTGTGATTGTGGCAGATACTCTAATGCACATCTATGCATCGTTTTGCAAATGCTTTTATTTAAATAAAAATCAATATGCACGCAGACACACGCAAAAGTGTGATGCGACTTTAGCGACCACATGTGTCTTCGTTGCATTTAAAAATCCGAAATCCACCACCACGCACTGTTCAGTGTGCCTGGCTGGTATTCAACCCCAAATTTCCATTACGCCTTGAGTCTTGCACTTTAATCCTTTTGATAGTATTCCAATAACAACCATTACGGTTGCCAATGAGTTGATCGATTTCTGCATACTTATTATCAGTTTCCAAATAGGAATTCAGGTAGCAGCAGCATCGCATTGAAACGTGAGTTGTTATTAAAAAATATTTACCCTTTTAGTAGCGAAAATGTCCATCGCTTACGTAATGCCAATAACGCTCATGAAAGACGGCGCTGTGTACAATCCCGACCCTTCGTACGCATCGTCGTTAGGCGTATTCAAAATGAAATTGATTAAGCAGCGTTCCGATTTAGGACATTGGCACAATGAGAGCCAGGATATGCATAAATCAAGGTATACAAACAAGGGCTGCATCTGCATATGTTGGTTCCGTCTGTCGACGTAAGGGTTAAATACAAAATAGTTCCGACGTGTACGCGAGTATGTGAAGGCGAGTGCTTGAATAAAAAGACACAAATAATAAATTTCCCAACTTGCACCTTGTTGGTTTCGCCACTGACTACGATGACGCACAACCTTTTTTGTTCATTTCAATTCATGCTGGCGGCAAATGCTCATATTTCAAGTGATAGATAGAATTAAATGTTTGCATCTCCATCGACTGCAAACACGTGACATCTGCTTTTTTAATGAACTATCCACAAAACGAGGTGTATGCTAACGCGAACGAAAATACCTATTATACCTACGAGTATTAGGAAATATTGAAACTGACAAATATATATATATATATATATATATATATATATATATATATATATATATATATATATATATATATATATATATATATATATATATATATATATATATATATATATATATATATATATATATATATATATATATATATATATATATATATATATATATATATATATACATATATATTAATAAATGTTGCATTAGTCCATGACATTTATTTGTGGAAGACAATAAGAAATTGCCCATTGTTTGCTCGCATAGTTGGAGCTGTATGTCATTGGCTGTACGAGTATATACTTTGTTGTAACCCCAGTGATTTCGTACTTCAGCTCTAGAATACGAGTACACGTAGTCATGGGCTTTTTGGCATAGATCATACTATATATCACTTAGCCCGGGAGCAAGAAGTCAAATCGCAACATGTTGGCGACCATTTGTCCCTTTGTTTTGTAAGATAATGCGTCCTCCAACTTCGCTCGCTATGAGGACGGTGACACAGTCCTGTAGGGGTGACAAAATAACGGGTGGCCCAAATAAGACCAGCTGATGTGAAACACAAATAACTTTTTTATTTTTTAACATAATTTATTTTTTCTTTTTGCAGATTTTAATTGAACTCTTGGAAATTTAAAATGAAAACGTACAGTTCACAACAACGCATTAAAAGTATCGACTTTTATTATTCTTCTCAACGATCAATTGTTCTGATGCAGCGAAATTATCGCCGTTTTTTTAACGTAAGATCAGCGGCCACATCTTCCATGATTACAAGTTTAGTTCGCCGTTTTGCAAATGATCCATCTGTCTCAACTCGTCGCCGTTCCGCCCAATTGGGTATACCAAGAACATTTGTCTGATGTCATATTACCATAAAATGAATTTAACATATAAAAATTAATCATTTAAAAACAACGTGTTTAACATCACTAGGTCTCATTTGGACCACCCTGTATCAATGGCACTATCGATAGAATCTATAGTTGAATATCGATAATTTTTAGTCACTGTCGATTCCGATAATACTGTTACCAAAATAGAGCGTCAAGTAAAAAGTAAATGAAGTACTATGGCATTTTATTCAAAGTGGCGCAAAATTAAGTATTTAATTTTCTTTGTGCATCGTGCGGATTTTCTGTGGCCCAGAAACGAAGACTATGCTTTAAACGAAACCGATTGAATCGAAGTCGAAGATCCCGCAGCGCCAACACTACCTAACGAATATTTAAATCTCGCGACTGCCGATTCTATGTACTGGATTGACCCGAAGCAAACACTCTTCGGCCAGGGGCAGTCACCTCAATAATATGTGATTTTTGTTCGTCATGGGAGCTGCACTTCCCGGAATGCCTGCTCCGAATATTACTGGTCCGAGCCGGGTTCGCACCGTATACACCATCGTGCTACATATGAAGGTGTAATCGTTGCATGGAGTGGGTGCACTTCAGGAGTTGTTCAGGTCTGAACCACAACAGGGAGTATACCAAACGCTCTAGCTCTACGTTCTGCACAGTGAATGGGGACGCCTCTACGAGCATTATGGGCGATTGCCATAGCTCGCCAGACATAACTATGCCTTCTCTGATCAACGACATCACTTAGCAATCCGTCATCTCACTAGGATCATACTAGCCATAATTCTCTCCATAAATAGACCATCCGACTTTATAACGTCTGAACGCCGTACGTATCTGAATCAAAAAAAGGCTGATTGGGATGCCTTCGGAAAAGCCACCAACCCCAGCTTTAATAATTATTAAAGCTGTGTTCGGGTAGCCGATAAAAGTTCCAGGCCATTATCAACGCAGCAGCCGTTCGCCATATCCCTGATAGTCGATTACCCGAAGTACGACCAAATTTCCCAGCAGAGGCAGCGAGACTCGCAGCCGAGCGTGTTGACATTCGTTTCTCCAATCCTACTGACCCTAGAATTATGGATCTTAACTCATAGATCAGTAGGTTGGTCAACTAATATAAGCGGAACAAATGGCTAGACCACTTAAAGCAGTGCAACTTAAGTTCCGGAATTGGTAAGTTGTGGACAACGGTCAATTTGCTCTCTAACCATGGAAGAAAGGATGATTGGACAGCAGTCACGTTCAGTGATAGAACAGTGACAGATCCGAAGCGGTGCGCGTGTTATTTTAACCGGCTTTTTATTGAGCGCCCAGGAAGTGATAAGTTGAATAGTAGAGTATTGCGTCGTATCCGCGCTCTCCGAGTCGAAGAGGCACCACCACAATTTACCATTTGCGTAGTTGCCCAAGTCATCCGCAGCGCAAAGTCAGCAAAGACGCTGGGTCCGGACGGAATCTCAATGGTGATGTAAAGCACTTGGATACCCGGGAGTAGACCACTCACTTAGTTCTCGATGCCTGGAAAATAGGCAGAGTGGTACCGATACTGAAGCCAGACAAAGACGCAAGCAAAGGAGAATCGTAGAGGCCGATCTCCGCCGATTATAAATGATAACCGTGTAAAAAATGATTGCATGATTAGTGGTGTTGATCAAAACTGGAGATATAAAGGCAGAAAAAGCTGTTAAAAACGTAATGAATGAAGCAGGAGTTGAAATTAAAGACGAAGAAATTGAAGATGCATATTTTTTTAAAGAAGAGGCCTAATGCAAAGGGTCAGACTATGGTGGTCAAATTTAGCTCTTTCAATGCGTAGGAAAAAGTTGTGGGTTTAAAACCAAAATTGCATGAAAATGATAAAACTAAATCCGTTAATGTCAATGATTTTTTAAGTAGAGAAACTCTTACCCTATTAAGTCATACTAGAGTGCTGAAGACTGTGGGATATCGCTGAGTTTATGCTGTTGGTGGAAGGGTATATGATAAAATGACCGAAATATCAAAGCCGCAATTCTTTTATGATGCTGAAGATGTGCATAACCTTCTATTATAATCTACTAGTTCGGAAGGCCGTGGAAGAAGATCTCAAAATCAAAATACATCAAACTTGGATTTATTTTATAAAATGTGAACCAATATTTTAATTCTTTCAATTTGTTTGAAGAACATCTAGAAAATTAAAAAATGAATTATTTATGTATAATTTCTATTAATATGAAAAGCATTTCATCAATCAATAAATTTAATAATTTTCAAAGTATTATTTTCCGATTTTCCAAATTTCCTGATATTATATGCGCCCAGGAAACATGGTTTAACTATGAATTAATACAGTTATACGAGTATGATATTCCGGGTTAAAACTCGGTGCACTCTTGTAGGTCTAATGGCTATGGTGGAACTATAAGTACTATGTACATATGTTCGGAATAATATGTCGTACTGTGTTGAAATGTGTGAAAGCGATAATTTTATTAAGACTATTGTTGTGTCAAGGCATAAAAAACATTGCATGGTAAAGAGCTGAAAATAATGGTTTTTATCTATCGCAAAAGTGCAATTTGAATGTTTTCTTCAGGTATTTGGAGGATATTTTTTATCGTTTCGGTCAAACACCGTTCATAATTGTAGGAGACTCAAATCTCGACGTCTTGCAAGGTTCATTAAACAAGGAGTTGTTTAGCCTTCTTAATTGGTTTAGATACAGGAACTGTCATGAGTTTGTTACTAGACCCTGTAGAGGTACGTCTATTGATCATGTATGTAGAAATTTAGAAGATAAGTTGTGGATTGATTCCGTCGAATGTAAATTTTCGGATCCTAATACAGATTTGGTTGTAATGTACAAAACTCGGAGTACACTTTAATTAAACAAAGTCTTACGAGGAGGTAAGAAATTATATTCGCAGCAATCTAAGCTTATCGGATTTGACAGCGAATCCTTCGGATTACATGGCTCTTGTAATTTCTTGTTTATCCGATGCAATTACTTCTTTGACAAAGGAAGCCGAAAAAAGAGCTTTTACAGTATGAATGCAGTTATAATATCTCCCTGGATTAATGGTAATTTGCAATTGCTTATACAATACTCGTATAAGAAGAAACTATTAAGGCAAAGGAAGAAAATATGAAGTTAGGACGTTAACGAGGTTCTGAAATGTTTAAGTCGAGTTATAAAAATTGCATCAAATGCTCAATATTACGTCGTAAATTTATCTAGATTTCATGTGCAGCCTAGAAAGGATCGGATATTTTTGAACCAAACCCTTTAAATATATTCAAAATCAGGAATCAAACTTTTGGATGAGCAGGGTGAGAATATATTATGCGATCAGGTCAAGGCACAGTTTAACGAGTATTTTACTCTTTAAACGACTTGAGGCATCAGATTGAAGTGGGCCAATCGGATTACTGAAACTCGTTAAGAACTCTTAGTTGTCGCATTAATCGCTTCACCTTGGGATATACCTCAGACGTCGAAGTTCTTAATGTTATAATAGGTATGGATAGGACTAAAGTCCCAGGATCTGATGGAGTAACAGCAGCTGCTATTATTCAGTGTGCAGAGAAATAAATTCCATTTTTAGCAAATATTTATAATAGAACTGTGGCTACCTCGGATTACCCAACTATATTAAAAATTCATAAGATTATTCCCATTCCGAAGGAGAAGAAAGCAAATTCAGTGGAGAAATTCAGACCAGTATCCTTACTATCCAACCAGTATCCTTACTATCCTCAATTGTCAAAATATTTGGAAAATCAGAACTGAATCTTTGGCAATCAGTACGGTTTTCGGAAGGGCTGTTGAACTGAAGAGGCTGTCGTAAATGTTGTGAATTGTATATGTGATGGACTTGATTGGGGGTTTTCTAGTGTAGGAGGCATTTTCTATGACACTAAATATTGTGTCACAAGATGGAGTTTTATGGCATTCGGGGGAAAGAGTTAACGCTATTTAGTAACTATTTGGAAAATTGGAAGCAGTATCAGTTGCATATGTTCAATGTGGTGTTCCTCAGGGAAGCTTTTTGGGTCCATTGTTGCTCAAATTATATTTTAATGATATTAATAATCTACAACTAAATGGAAAACTTTTCATGTATGCTGATGATTTGTGTATGTTTTTTCCTTACAAACATAATAGAGTCTTAAAAAAATTGTTAAAAGGGACGCAGCATTAGTGCTGGAATATGCAAGACGAGACGAATAAGACTAAGTTTATAAAATTTAGACCCAGTTAGGAGTCCAACGTTAGGTATAACCTTGCAACAGAATTTGAACTTTAAACGTCATATATTGAGGAATTGCGTTTGAAGATATCTCCACACGCAGAAAAAAGTATGGTTGTGGTGACAATATTCGAAGAGGATAATACTATTGTTGGCTATATGGTTGTGGTACAACAATATTATGATCCTCACAACAATAGTATGATTCAAATACAACCATACATGTTAGGATCCCTACAACCATAGTATGATTCACGCATAATTATACTATGATCCCCAAAATTATTTATTAGAATTGGGTTCAGTTTTTAACAATGGATTTGAATTATGAAAAATATTTAAAAATACATTAAATTCAAAATAATAGGAGTGATTTATTTTACAGTAGAAAAAATAAGCTGCTGGAAAATCCATGGCTGGTTTTGGAACAGGGAATTGTTAAGAGGCTTCACAACAGCTTCCAAAACTGTTTCTTGGTAAACTTTGGCCGATGTTTTGACTCCTTGTTCGCAGAAATGCAGGTCCGTGACTCCATCGTAAGAGACACCCCACCAAACCATGACTGAAGCTGGGTGATGACCCTTTTCTACCCTTGGGATCAGTTCAGATGCTTCCTTTGATAACCGCGCATACATTCTATCATTTTGCTTGTTAAATTTTTCCTGAACGGTAACATTTTTTTCATCGATGAGCCAAATTTTTCTGTGCAAGTTATCAGCGTGCTTCACCAAAAGACGTTTGCATTTTTCAATCCTTTTTTTTTAAAGCTGCAGTCAATAAATGTTCGGTACGTCTTTTGAAATCCCCAAGTCCCAAGTCTTTTTTAATGATTCGACACATGGACTTTTGCGTGATATTCATCTCACGGGCCATGATTTTCTGTTTTAGGAGCGGATTTCTGTGAATTCTTGATTTAACGACTTTGATGACATGCGACCAGTGGCGGTCTTTTACATCTCCAGTCTCCTCAAACAGTTTTATGCATCGGTAGACGAACATGCGGCTAAACCCTAGTGGCAGGAGCGTTTTGAAAATATCGGTTCTAATTACCTGACCACTCCATGATGAAAGTTGAAACAATTTTAAAATCCCGTTACAGACTAACGCTATTGAAGTTAGCTTTCAAAACCCATATGACATTAACGGATATGTTCAGTTCCACTATTGAAATGGGTGTGTTCAATGTTGTAACAGTATTTATGTCCCTACTAAGTATATCAATGTTTAACCCTCCGACGGTTGAGTCATCCGTTGCCCTTTTACGAAGTATAGGGTCCACAGGGACCTATTTCTATTTGTATGGAATTTTATATGAAAACGCTTTTTTATATATTTTTGTTTTTGTTGTGTTTTATGAGTTTTATATGAAAAAACCTAAAAAACTATTGTGTAGATTGTCCCTCGTCCAACATATTTTCTGTGCAGGTGTAGCATCAATGCATAAGAGTTGAATGCTTTGCACAAACTGGATTGTTACAGGAACGGCAATAGGCTCTTGTTTACCGCTGCCGTCCGTACTCAGAACGGCATAGGCGACATGACGGTCTGTTCGTTCTAGACGCAAACGACGGTGCAGCTCCTTCTGCCGGTCTTGATAATATCTAAAAAGAACAAAATTGTGTAGTTATTCTGCTTTTGAACATTAGAATTGTTTTTTCTTACCTTTACATCAAATGCTTCCATTGCGTTCCGTATCCTTGGATATGCGGTTATGCGGTTGTTCAGCGCTCGTTCCTCTATGTTTGGTAGTGCCAATTGTTTTGTCAGCATCAGTAGGAATGTCACTTCTTTTTATTGGCTTCATCTCGTTGTATGAAATAAATGCAGCTAATGCAGCAATGTCCACCATATTAAAAAACATGGTCAATGGCCAGCGGTTTGTTGAGCGCTTGCATGTATATGTGCCAAGCATCTGGTCCATTGTATCAACGCCCGATTTGTTGGCGTTGTAATCCAAAATAGCAAACGGCTTCTTCTTTTCAGTTTGCATGTCCACACCGCAAGTATAATGTTGTGTCGACAGCAAAATTACCGCTTTGTTCTTCTTGGGCACATATGAACATAGTGCTATATCGCCTTCGTTGAAGCCAAACAATGTGCTGTTGACAGGACGCGTATGATTTTTTTGGAATTCCCGAGGCACACATGTCTTATTCAAGCGCACTGTTCCAACATATGTGGTTTTCTTCCTGATCAAAGTACGCGCCAAATCCATAGTTGTGAAAAAATTGTCGGCATAAATTGTGCGGCCTGTATTCAAGTATCTCTCCGAAAGTTGAAGTAAAAAATTCTAATCTTGATTCACCTCTCGTGCCTGGTCAGGCAATTTCCCAGAGTAAATCATTCCTTTGACAGGATAAAATGATTTTGAGTCGCACAACCACCATATCTTTATACCGTACTTGGCAGGCTTCGATGAAATGTATTGTGTGAAGCGGGTGCGGCCTCTGTATGGGAATAACTGCTCATCAACAGTCACTGCATCATGCGGAGTGTAAGCTGCTGCCAAGTTAGACTGCAACATTTGTCAAATATCATCAATAGCCGCAGTTTTGCCGTTGATTAGTCGCTGCTGTCGCGTATTTCCATTGTCGAATGTAAGGCATTGTTTTATGCACTTCATACGATCTAATGATAATGCAGCTTTATTCTTAGTAGGGACATAAATACTGTTACAACATTGAACACACCCATTTCAATAGTGGGTTTTGAAAGCTAACCTCAATAGCGTTAGCCTGTAACGGGATTTTATTGTTTCAACTTTCATCATGGAGTGGTCAGATAATGGGAACCGTTTCGCGGTAATAGCGCTTTTCAAGTGTGAAATGAAAAAGCGATATTTTCAAAACGCTCCGGCCACTAGGGATTAGCCGCAGGTTCGTCTACCGGTGCATAAAACTGTTTGAGGAGAATGGAGATGTAAAAGACCGCTACCGGTCGGGCCGCCCACGCTCTGTTCGAATACGGCATGCCATCAAAGCCGTTAAATCAAGAATTCGCAGAAATCCGCTCCGAAAACAGAAAATCTTGGCCCGTGAGGTGAATATCACGCAAACATCCATGAGTCGAATCATTAAAAAAGGCTTGGGACTTGGGGCTTTCAAACGACGTACCAGACATTTATTGACTGCAGCTTTAAAAAAAAGGACTGAAAAATGCAAACGTCTTTTGATGAAGCACGCTGATAACACAGTACAACAGCCAATCTGGGGGGTGAGAAATTCCAAGTCAGGGTGATGGTACTAGGGTGATGGTACTGAAAGGGTTTTGCGTTCGTATGTGCCAGTTTTTTTTTATGACCTTTTACATTTTTTCCTTATCTTGATGTTTTTTCGCTTAGTTGTAAAATGTTGGCAAAAACGTAGTTTGACATAACTCGAGAACGACTAGTTCGATTTTGCTGAAATAAATTGAGAAAAATTAATAATTACATTTTCTTTAATCCATTAATATACTGTTTCTCTACCAAATCAACATTTTTGCAATTAGAAATAAATTTATGAAGAAAATTTTGCCAAAAAAAAACATATAAATCCCAAACGGAAAAACGTGTAGAGTCTTATAACTTTCACGTAAAGTCACATAACCTATAAACAAAATGCGACATAGATCATAGAAATCGATTAACGCGTTCTGCTTTTATTTACAATTAAGTGAAGTTACTTAATTGTAAATAAAAGCAGAACATACGGCACATACGAACGCAAAACCCTTTGAGAGTTTTAATATACTGACCTAGTACCATCACCCTGACTTGGAATTTCTCACCCCCCAGACAATAACCCCAAAAATGTTCCACAGTGTAACTTGCACAGAAAAATTTTGTTCACCGACGAAAAAATGTTTACCGTTCAGGAAAAATTTAACAAGCAAAATGATAGAGTGTATGCGCGGTCATCTAAGGAAGCATCTGAACTGACCCCAAGGGTGGAAAAGGGTCATCACCCAGCTTCAGTCATGGTTTGGTGGGGTGTCTCTTACGATGGGGTGACTGACCTGCATTTCTGCGAACAAGGAGTCAAAAATCGGCCGAAGTTTACCAAGAAACAGTTTTGGGAGCTGTGAAGCCTCTTTACAATTCCCTGTTCCAAAACCAGCCATGGAGTTTTCAGCAGGATTCTGCGCATCGAAACAGTTTGCAAGCGTTCATTTTCTCTGAAGAATGGCCCTCAGACAGTCCAGATTTGAACCCATTGGATTACAAATTGTGGACGGTTTTAGAGGACAAGGTTTGTCACAAAAGATACCCCAACATTGGATCTCTTAAGACTGCTTTGGTTCGAGCTGTGGCCAATTTTCCAATGGACGAGGTTCGTGCAGCTATTGACGATTGGCCAGTGTGACTTAAGGCGTGTGTAAAGGCAAAAGGCGGACATTTCGAATAAGTAGATTTTTTGGATACAATATACATCAATAAATATATTAAAAAATATTTGGTCCAAAAACATTCAGTACTTTTTATTTTACAGCATAAAACGTATGTAACATTATTTATGTCCCTACTAAGTATATTGAACAGCGCGTTGGGACCCATAACTCTTCAAGAGGTTCGCAATTCGATTTAGTGAGTCCAACATACAAAATAATAGCTAAAAAAAGCATCGAACTCTTTCAAAGTGATTGGTTTCCAGCGGACCTTTTCACAGATTTTTTTAGAACGATTCTAGATAAAATTTCCTTGGAATACATGTGGGGGTCGGGTATACTTCCCATGGACCATCAAGGAGTAATTTCAGTTTGAATATGAAAAAGGTCCCAAGGGACCTTCTCACCTGCCAGAGGGTTAAACGTAGTCTGAATGAGTACATATCTTAAAATTTTAAAATGTTTCTCGTAAAGTTATTATATTTCATATTTTTATTGTACAATACATGTATATACTATAGCCACAAATAAGTATAAATAAATAACTGACTTGTTGTTGCCGAATAAACTCAAAAATGCCCTGGAGGCGCTATATATATTTTGTATTGTTATTAAATAAAGTTCACTTAATACAAAAAAACCCTTGTTTAAATCCAGGTAAGACATCTAAGAATTTTTCAGAAGATGTGGAAGGACTTTAAAAAGTGAGAAGAGTATTTGATAGTCGGCCAGTTCGAATAAATCTCTTCTAACTTGATTTTTTTTAATACTCTTGAGATAAATTAAATTAATTTTTTATTATAAAACGGACAGTTGTTTTTCTAAATTATGGATTTTTTATAATAATACAATATGTATCTTTTACGAATTAGCCAAATGAAAAAAACTTACTCGTACGTATATTGCACTTGATTAACAAAAGGGTATTTACTCAAAATTATACTTTTTGCAAGCAAATAGTTTTCTAGTAAGTGACTCTGTAAATTTAATTGAGTATAGAGTCAGGCTCATGGACCCGTGAAACCCAAAAGGCGACCTCTTAATTGGGGTCATAATTATTACATTATTACAAATTAAACAACTTACGAAAATCAATATTACTTTGTCGCTTCCTTCAACATCCCATTAAGAAACAAACAGGAAACATCTCTAAAATCATTGAGCTGTTCACGATATAATTTTCGTACTCACTGACAAGAACGTACTTTTTAATACGTGACATAGAGATTAATCGCTTACTCTTAGTCGCCGGTATTTACGAGGTGGAGAAATATTATTACATGTAACTAGAGAAACGCGTTTTGTAGACGTTGGTTTGGCTATATGCAGTACTGCGCAAAACAAAACCAACGCACTTATTACTCGTATATGCTTCAATAATCGTGTGTTCCTCATTATATTTAGAGCATACATAAAATACTACCTATATATACTCGTATTGAAAGAGAATATAAACAAAAATTATAGCCGATTTAGTGTTTTTATTTAAAAGAAATATAAATTTATATATCTAGTGTGAATTTGTCCTCACTCAGAGAACAGATTCGTTAAAACAACCGCTATTTGCCAACCGAATGATTGAGGTTGCATGCACCTCGAGCGTTCAATCAGTACAGCTGAATGTTAGTTGGCTTACAGTAATTTTCAGTTATTGGAACTGAACTATCGGTGCAACATACCAAGTATCCGAAACTTCAAAAGAGAATTTTTGAATCGAATAATGACATACCACACTTGTTCAACGAAAAAATAAAAACTTTAGTTAAAGGCAAAAAACTGTTTGCTTACACAATTGAAGTACTTGAAGTACTCATAGGGAGGGTCCTGACGAGGAAAAATTGAAAAAGAAGATGGATGATTTTTACTGGAAAAAGTTAGGTTAATCGATTGGCTTAAAGTCAGTAAAAATTTAATTATTTTATTTTTAAAAAAAATCATTAAACAACCACTTTTCAGTTATGATGAAATTTCAGTTATAATCACTAATAATTAGTTACAACAACAAATTGTTTACACAACTATTGGTTGTCACAACCACCAGTTGTAGCAACCAAATACTTTTTACGCGTTTCATTGTTATGACTGATCAATAAGTTGTTAGTACAGTACGATGATCATATTTATTGTCTTGCGGTATTTCGAACCAAATAGCCATTGCGAATGAAAGCCAGATCCTTAACTAAGAAATCGCCAACAGATATTAGCCAACATGAAGTGAAGCTAAGACAGCTCCTGCTTTTAAACTGGACTAGCTAATAAAAGACAAACACTGACCAGTTAAAAAATGAAACAAAAAGCAGAAGTAAGAAAACTGAAGAAAACAAACGCAGCCTTTTTTAGCAACCTGATTGATGCTTTTAAGCTTATTTGAGCTGGTTTGAATGCTACAGGGTTATGCTCAGTCTGAAAAGTATTTGTGGTTATGTTCAGCGTTGCCTACCGACGTTGTGAGTCTTTACAAATCGCTCTTTTAATAACGATCACTCAGCAATCAAATTTCCCATATTTAATGAGACTATTGTTACAAATACGAGTATGTAAAGGGTGGTCCAACTAAATCGGACGATGTTAATTGTAAATAAAATAAAACTGTATATTTTTTATTATGATACACGGAAGAATTATGTGTGAAACAAAATATCGGCCTAATATGGCTTCGGCTTCGGTTGCATACCTCTCTCCGATGACCATATTTTCAATTACTCTGATACGTAATGGAGGTTCAATGTCGTTAATGCTCCGAATTATCTCATCCTTTAGTTCTTGAATTGTTCTTGGCTTATTGACGCACTCTTTTTCCTTAAAATATCTCCAAAGAAAGAAGACGAATTGTGTCTAATCGCATGATCGTGGCGGCCAATTAACATCGCCACGACGTTGGATAACACGGCCATTGGATTTCTCGCGCAAAAGAGGCATTGTTTCGTTGGCTGTGTGTTAAATGGCACCATCCTCGTCGAAACACATATCGGACCAGGTCCATATCCTTAATTTCTGGCTACAAGAAGTCCGTTATTATCTAGCGATGGCGAACACCATTCACGGGTCGAGGTTGACGGCTCTTCTGCCACACTATCGCGAACAACATCAATGTTTTCCGCAGAACGAACTTTGCGAGCATGCACAGGTGTTTTTACAATTTCTTAAAAGGACTCATCAATCCGTAAGCACTACTCAATTGTAAATTGGGAAAAAAAAACTTGACGTTAAGGTGTGAGTAACAATTAACTTCGTGCATTATGGTTGGACCAGCCTTAATAAAGAAACATTTTTTTGAGAAATTATATTGATTTGAATACTTACGACCACACAAAATTAAAATAGCTGAAGTTAAAAGCTGCAGACAAAATCGGAACCCTAGGCCGATTTCGCCCATTTTTTAATCCAAACATCTAAAGATTGTGGGTTAATTCGTTTGATTGTCTTAGAATTTTACGACGATCAAAAATATATATCCTTTAAAGGAATGGCAATGACAATTTTAATTGTCATTTCTTCGATGGAAGATACAAAAGCACTGTGTGACCCAATATACGACAATATCGTCATTTTAAGTTTTCTCTCAACCCGTATCCATTGTATATTGCCGATGTCAGGGAATCTCTATCATAAGCTTGCGCTTTTTAATTTTATCGAAGTTTGCTTGGTGATACGTACATGCATGCTACTGGGTTACAGATATCAGGAGACCTCTTAAACTTCTGAGTACGTATTTTCTGCCCGCTTCTAATGCAATTTGTCAAGTCAAACCAAAATTATATGAAGAGCATTCATCGCCGTTCTCTGTTTGAGCAATTTATTTTTCGATCAACCCTTTATCGTCAAGCGTTATCGTAAACACTCTCCGTAGATGTTCCGGGCAAAATGCACCAACGGCGACTGTCATTCCGGGGATAATAACATCAGATGCCGCCTATCCAACTCATTAACTGTTATTACTCTTTTGTCTTTCGGCGCATGAGCATGTGTGAGTTAATGTGCCCAGACAGGTCACAGATTAATACTGAACCAATTTGACAATAGCTGAGAGTCGCTCCTCAAGTTTATCCTTTTCTCTTTTACACTAACATACTCACACGCACATACATTTGCCGCGGGTATGTTCATTTATCCTGACGTAATTCTGGACACGAACATCAATTTGTTGAGTCTGGCGGAACATAAATATGGCATACGTATGTATGTCATGAACTACGAGTGTTTCTGTGCGCTGGATAACGATTAATGCGATCACAGGTATCTAGAGCATCCTCAGCATCACCCTGCCACGACAGCATCGCCAGCGGGCTCGTCATTGCGGTCCGTCCCAACTACCTCCATATCCATCCCCTAACAGTAATTGAATGATTTTTGTGTGTAAAAAGTGCATTTTTGACAAGAAAACGTAAACAAAAGCGTTTTGTATTAATAGCACGTACCCCTCGCTCTGCCTGGCTCGGATCTGCTCTGATACGTGTAATTGTTGTGATGTTAAGCAAAACACACAAAAAGTCAAGGGTCGGTACCAGCCAGTGATCCCAGAATCCCCGTCTGAGAGCATCATTATCGTTCGTAGTTGTTGTTGCTGTTGTATTTATCTGCCAAAATGGGTCGTAACTTTTGTTTTGGCAGCAGAAGTTGTTGCTGGTCGTGAAATTGTGAAAAAACAGCATGAATTGACACCAAAAGGGTGCGTGTTTCGTTATTGGTTTATTTAGGGTTTGACAAGTCAATAACTCGGATATCAACCAACAAGTGGCCATTGGCTGACTCGCTGATCGGTTGTGTATTTGGACAATGCAATCCATTTATGAAACATAAATTTGTCGCCCCGTCACCTCTCGGAACAATAATAACTCCATTTGTATTCTACGGCGGTGAGCATTTTCCTTGTTTTATGAATTCATATTTGACATACAGACGTCTGTCGCATTTGTGGAATGTTTAGACTTACATATCCATGTGTGTAGAATAGGAATAACAAATTGGTAACGTAATCGAACTAGACTACAACGAACACGATGGAACCGAGCCTTTAAGTTGAGGTCGTTCAAATCCTCATTGGACTGAATTACACGAGCATCATATAGCTACTACACTAGCGAAAGTATATTTTACTTTTTCTTAGTAGCACTTTATGCCAGACACTTGTGCACAACTTTTAAGGCAAGTTGTGTATATATATATATATATATATATATATATATATATATATATATATATATATATATATATATATATATATATATATATATATATATATATATATATATATATATATAAAGACATAAAAGATTTTTCAATAAAGCGGATTTTCGTTTGAGCAGAGTACAATGTATGAAACATTATCCAGAACAATCGTAATTCAATTGTGTACAAAATTTTATCATTGAATTTAATATATACTCCTATAAGTGCTATTTGTTTGGCAGATAAGAACATCGTATAGTTGAAAATGTATGGCAGGTAGTGAACTTAGCTTACGTACAATTTTCACATACGTGCCACATCATGCGTCAAATATCGCAATGTCATGCGACTGAAAAAAGACGCTACTCAAATATATTTCAGTAACAGTAAAATAGTTGCATAAATAAGAGTAAATGGCTATTAAATATAATTTCTGTTAATAATCTATTTGGTTTTCAAACACTTTACTGGTAGCGAAAACTAACAATTTAGCACGGGTAATATTGTGCAAATACAATGCCTTAAAATTTCTTAAAAATAAATTGAATAACAATTGACTGATGGTCCAAGCAACCAACCAAACCAATAATAACTCGTTTTTTTGAACAAAATGCTTTATATTCAGTACCACAGGAAATATGTTTTGGCTCATGATTGTTTATTAGGGATACAAAAATAATAATATTGCAACCGAACTTTCATAAGAAGAACTAATTTCCAATGACTCTTATCCCTCTGTGTACCGATACCTATATTTTAGTATCTCCTATAGTTAAAGAGTTTTGAACAAACAAGAATTTCGCTTTTCCAATTTCCCCCGGTCTTTAGTTAGTATTTTTCACTTATCGTCTTAGCAGTACATCTTCAATAATGAATCCTAGTATGGATTTCTTGTAATGTGGATCTCTGCTAATTGGTAGGAATTTAAATTAATTTGGTCAAAATAGTATATAACTGGTATGGATAACATGTCTGAGAATTTTAAACCTGGTTTGGCTTAATCCTCGTGATAAAGGGTCTGAGGACCCTTACAGTCATTTACAGAGTGTTCGCGATATTATGTAGAGCGAAGAACTCTAGTTATTTATGTATAACGGATAACTCTAGAATAGCAGAGTGGACGACGTAATTTAGGTTTTGTAGGTTTTTCGGGTTGACTGTTTTGAGGATCACGTATGAGAGCATTTAAGCCTCGTGACGTAGAATAAAGGATTATACACAGTCTTTTTTGAGTGTTCGTCCGCGATTGATATTGGCTGTTTTAAAGATCACGTATAAGAGCATTTAAGCCACGTGACGTAGAAAAAAGAATTCTACACAGTCTTTCGGGCGCGTATGTTCGCGATTACTGTTACGGATGAAGCACAAGTGAAGATTAGGAAACACGGCGTTCGTTTCTCCGAAGACTTAACGAGCTTGGACTGCACAATAATTGTCTAGCAAGTATGTTATCATGCCGTTCGAGCTTCTCTCTGTGCTTTACATTGATTTTTTGAATTGTCTCTTTAACAAGAGGTATTTTTAAGTCTCGGTGGATGTTTTCATTCGGTAATGAGCCGCAATGTCTTCGATTGGACTCTTTGGATTTTGTCAAGATTGCTCGAGCTTGCTTTGCCCCATAGCTGGGCACCGTATAACCAGATATGTTTGATTGCACTGTTGTATAGCAGGACCTTATATTCAAGGCTTAGTTTTGAGTTCGCGTTTAGGAGCCAGTGAAGTTGATTGACCTTAAGTTTCAGTTGAGTTTTCTTGGTTTCGATATGACTTCTCCAGGTGAGTCGGCGATCCAGGTGGACTCCAAGGCATGTAACATGATCAGATTGAGAAAAAGGGATATTGTTTAGTTTCAATGTCGGACAAGTGCTAAAATTCAGTGTGAAAGTTACCTGCGTGCCTCATTGACTTTTATTCTCCAGTCAGAGAGCCAAGATTTTACTCGTCTGAGATGTACACCTAGGTTCATAAAGCAATATCCTGCTTTTTATGTGCGGCCATTATAGCGGTATCGTCGGCAAAAGTGGATGTTAGCACGTTTGAGCTGGTAGGAATATCTGCGGTAAACAGAAGGTAAAGGATAGGCCCTTGACGCTTCCTTGGGGCACACCTGCTAGTATTTCGCGGTCATGGGTGACGTGTTGCCCACATTTGAATCTGGATCTGCGGTTTTCTAAGTAAGACTCAAGAATTCGATGCGTATTTGCTGATAAGTATTTGCAAATTTTGTAGGTCAAGCCAAAGTTCCCGACTTTGTCAAATGCTTGAGCAACATCCAGAAATACGGCGCAGCTATATTCTCGCCGTTCAAATGATTTTTCAATTGCTTGGGTCAGACGGTTTACTTGTTCGATGGTGCTGTGACCATCCCGGAATCCAAACTGATGGTCTGGTATTATGTTATTTGACACGAGGAACGGTTTTATTTTCGATAAAAGAACTTTTTCAAATAGTGTGGATAAGTAGGGAAGCAAACTGATCGGCCTGTATGAGGAAGGTGTTGATTCGTCCTTTCCTGGCTTTAAAATCATTTGAATCACACTTTAGGAAATAACCATGTCTCAAAATAAAATTAAATAATTTTGCCAGGAACTTCACAGCAATATAGGGAAGTTCCAAGATCATTTTAGGCGTGATAAGATCATATCCAGGTACTTTACCTGACATTAAGAACTTCATTTGCGTTAGTAAACAATGGAATTACTGCAGACATTTTATCATCAGGTGGAAGGAGGTCGCTACTTGCAGGATTTGGGCGAAATACCTGGGACAGATTGTTTGCAAAAACATTGGCTTTTTCCTCTTCTGATATTGCCCACTCGCCATTTGCGTCGCGTATTGGAAATTGCGTTTCGGTGGGCATACTAGTATTTCTTAATGTTTTCATAATGAGAATTTGGTTGAAGCTGTCGGAGTTAAACTTGCAATGAAACTAGCATGCTGTCTACTGTCTTCATTTCTAAGTGCGCTTTGCAACCTTTTAGCAGCTTCAGTCAGTCTTAGACGGGCCGCTGGTGACCTATTTCGCTGTCCTTCGCGACACTTACAAGGTGCTCTATTTCCCGGTTAGTGTAAGTATTTAAACTATTTGTCGCTTTTTTTTCTTTGTGTAGCGTGAATGACCGCCTGTTCCAGGATCACGTTCAAGTTGGATACGTTGTTATCGATCTTTAGATCTTAGAAATTTGATGATTCCAATCTAAATGACTGCTAATGTACTTCCTGCATTTTAACCAGTTATAGCCTTTTCACATTTACTGCGTTTCAGCTGAAACGCCGGCGTTTCGCTCTCTTGAAATCATTTTGAAACCATGGTGTTCACATTATGCTTTTTTAAACTACTGTGGTTTCATGTGACATTTATCTTTTGTGTTTTCTGTACTGAGTGTAAACAAAACAAACAAACAAAGATAAAATAATATCAAAAAATGAATTTAATTTGTACAATATTAGAGTTTATATCATTGTATGATAAAGCAGCGAATGCATTTAAAGAAATAAATGATTATTACACTAATACAATGGAATTGTATTGCAATAAGTACTTACCACCACAAAGCAAACTAGAAATGTAAACAAACAGATGTTTTTTCCCCTCATTTTTCTGACATTTGCTTTGAACCAGCAATGGAAATTTTTTCATTTTACTGCTTTTTTTTAACTACTATTGGAGTACAACACTGGGCTCTCTCTCATTTTTACTGTGGTTTCAAACAAACTACAGCAAAAAGAGCATAATGCCTGCGTTTTGTTTTGTATGGAAATTTAAGTGTGTTTCGCGGAATTCATCGAAAGAGACTGAAACGCCGGCGTTTCAGCTGAAACGCAGTAAATGTGAAAAGGCTATTAGTTGTGTATGAAGTAAGCCTTAGTGGGTCGTCAACAAGTACTGTCTTCTCGTGAAGAAGAAATATAACTGGCGAGTGGTCTGACTATAAGTCAGGGCAGGTACTAGCAGAAAGGTTAGATTTACTAACTCCTCTTATTATACCGAAGTCTATCAAGTCAGGCTTTTTGTTAATATCAGAAGGCCAATATGTAGGTTGACTGGGAGATATAAAGTCCAATTTATTTTGACGTCGCATTTGACATTTATACAGCTGGTTTCCCCTAGGGTTTGCTAAACGGGATCCCCAGTGCGTATGTTTGGCACTGTAGTCACCAGCAGCAATAAAGTTGCGTCCGAGACCATTGAAAAAGTTCAGAAGTATATCTTCTGACATCGCGAACCGCGGGGGGAAATATATTGCTGAAATGGTAAGAAAACTACCTTGAATCTGGATACGAATTGTTGTCGCTTGAAGGTAGTTTTGTGAGACTCCTTCAGCGACTTCATGTTTCATTCGTTTTCCTATTAGGATACCAGTGCCGCCATGAGCCTTGCCGTCGCGGTGGTGAGTACCATCAAATCTAAAATTAGGTATCTGAAAATTGTATTTGTCTGTAAGATGTGTTTCCGATAGTAGCATTATATCAATATTCTATTATAGGGTTCGGCGCGTTTCGGTTAGAAATGAGTTTACGATTCTCTTCTAGTTTATGCTTAAGTTCTTTGTAAACCCTACAACCTCTGTAGTTTATACGAGTATGTAATGTAAAAATTTAAAAACTTTTCATTTTGCTTGGGGTCAGCCCTTGATCGGAGGTAATATGAGGTATTATACACGCAGAAAAAAAGTATGGTTGGGGTGACAATATTCCAAGAGGAACATACTATTGTTGGGTAAATGGTTGTGGAACAACAATATTATGTTCCCCACAACAATAGTATGATTCACACATAACCATACTATGATTCCCACAGCCAAAGTATAATTCACATTCAACCATACTAAGATCTCTACAACCATGTTATGATCCGCACAACAATAGTATGATTCACACTCAACCATACTATTATCTCCACAACCATATTATGATCCTCACTACCATAGTATGTTTCTCATACAACCATAGTATGATCCTCACAACCATAGTACGAGTATGATTCACACTCAACCATGCTATGATCCCCAAAATTATTTCTTAAAATTGGGTAATGTTCTTATTGAAAAATAGAGATTTTTATCAAGTAAGTTATTTTAAATTGTATTACAATTAGTTCATAGTCTCATTTGAGGCCGTTTTATTGAACATTTCATTCAAAAAACAAGAATATATTCCAAAGACAGTCGTAAATACACTACTCGTAAGTTGCCAGTAGAGGTGAATGCTACTTCACCAACGAATGTGATTGAACCATGATCAATGGTTATATACTTAATTGCAGGCAGATTTTAAATAAACGAGAACCAGTCAGTAGTAGAGTATTTTACCGAACAAAGAAAACAGAATAAAAATCCGTCGATCTACCTTCCGATTGTTGTTGTTTTTTATAATGGACAACAACCATGCACTGCATCGTGTGTTCCTTTTTTTTTTGGTAAACCAAAAACACACACACGTAGTCTTTAAAACCTGTTATGCTTTGTTCATAGTCTCAACCATACAGTATGATTTCCGTAATCATATTATTGTTACCTTAAATCTTTAACAATAATACTTTTGTCGCACCAACAATATTTTCACGGTTGCTACAACCATATTTTTATTTCTAAATTCAGCAAAAATAGTATTATTATTGTTGCGGTGACCATATAGTAACCATATCTTTTCTCTGCGTGTAGTAGCTAACTTATTTCCCCTACAGGTGTATTTTACTGACCGGTAAACGTATCAATAGTTTTCTTCAGCACTAAGTTATAAAACTCTGTAACTGTGCAGTGTGGTGTAGGGTATATTAATAGATTAAAAAAACTGCTTCCACGTAAAGCATATTCCAAATTAATGAATCTAGAGTATAAACATATACTGGCGAAAGGATCAGTAAATTTAATTTTTCAACACGTTTTTATATGCCAATCTGAAGTCATATCTTTGATCTCAATCTAAGGAAACCTACTCCACTCGTAGTCAAACGCAGCATTAATCAAACATTGCGTTAGTTTGAAAAACAAATATAAAGGCTGGATTTAACCTTGCTTTCTTTAAATGTTGTTTCTGCAACTCTTTCTTAAAAAGCGAAATGTTAAGCCACAGCCACAACAGCCTGGTCGCACTTTCAATCCAACTGTGTTCTTTTGTTACCATCTTCCTTTTTGTTAAGACGCCACTAAAATTGAATCTGTATGATGTCCTACTTTCCTTTTTTTGTGCTGTTCCTTTTTGCCTGTGTTTCAATTGCATTTGCACATCTGCTTTGTTTTCTGTATTATTGGATTTTGGGTATCCTTTGAAATGACGTCGATCTTCTTAGGGGGTAATTTTCAATTTACGCCTTTAGCTTGCGCAAAAGGCAGTATTTACGGATACTGGGAGAGAGTGCACATAATAATGATTATTTTCCCACGGTAATTGCTGCAATATAATGTAGTAATGCTTCGTCATAGGTTCTACGTGTAGATCGTAGGATGCTTAAAGAGCGTTAATAGATCAGTTAAACAGACAAACAAACGCACACATGCATCTATGTCAAAGACAAATAGCTTGACTTCGCATACATTCGAACACGGTTATAACGGATTTTAGTTCGTTATAACCGTAGTAAAAAACAATGAAGGATTTTAATAAAAATAACTAAAATATTTATACATATATACACAGATATAAGCTTTCTTCTTATTTTTCTTTATATATCTCCATGTTAGATAGATATGTAGTCAAAGTTACATAAATGTTTAATATAAAAAAATCATTTATTAATATAAGTAGAAACCCAAAAACCTCATAGAATCACAAATTAGGTACAATCCCGTTAAATAAATAACTGTAAAACAAATACTTTAAACTTGCTATGCCGCATTTGCACATTATTAAAAAAAATTAATCAGTCACTTTTGTTCGAGCTCTTGTTTACATTATCATTTCCTTTTCAATAAAAGTTTCTGCATTAAAAAAGTTATGATAAACATCATTGGCATTTTTGTTTGATTTCAAAAATCTCCGAATGTTTTTAAATTCTAACAATTTCATTAGTAAAAATTTCACCCATTGCGATACATTGTACAAGATGGGCGATTTGAGCTTTATCGAGAGATCGAAAAACATAAATGAGTAAATATCATTTTGGGAATGCTGTTTTTCTGTTTAAATTGTGTGAATTTAGTGTTTCCTGTGTTTCAATGTTGACTTTCTAGCGTTCTAGTGATTGTGTACAAACGAATGAGGAAAAATAAATCTCGAGAATATGTCCGTTACTGAAGTGTGTTTTTTAACATTATTGAAAGAAGAAACACATCTCCCACCTTGTACAATTTAAAGTCTTTGGTTTTCAGAATCATTATTGTTCTCAATGTTCTTTAGATTTTGTCATTTAAGAGGTTACATTATGTTATTCGCCGCAAATCGTTTTTATTTGAAGTTGTGGCGTTGTTTGAATCGCTCAAGGGGAAAACTACAAAAATGAATAGTATCGTAACGTAGTGTAAAAATTCAATATGGGTTGTTATGTAATTTTTAAGTAAAGGTACATTTTTTTGTTGGTTATAACGTAGTCTTACAATGAAAAATGGTTGGAGGGGTGAAAAATACTGTTCGCTATAACCGATTATTCGTTAAAAGCGTGTTCGTTATAAACATAGCAGTAAATCAATGCTTGACACTTCGTTGCGAATTGGCAGAAATACTCGTATCATGTAATTTAAGCAAGTTTCGAATCAAAAATTGTAAACCGACTATACAGGATACCTTTATACTATTTATACTGTTGTAGACTTTTAATATTTATAGTGAACTGCGCTTCAATTTAAATTTCCATGTGTTTTTATTCAAAATTGGTTTCGAAAATATGGAAATATTTCGACTATTTGGCACTTTTTAATTATATCTGGTCTTATATTTAACCAAAAGGACAAACCATGAAATGCTATGTCAAAATAATATCGACATAAATAATAGCGATGTTGGAAGTGTTGAAGAGGAAGATTATTCGTAAAATCTGTAGACCCTCTTTGTTTTGACAGCGAATGAACAAGGTGCTGCATGAGCTGTATGCCGACATTTAAGTGGTCGGGAAAATCAAACTACAACGATTGCCCTGCGCTGATTGTGGCTTGTGTGGTTGAATAAAAAACAAACCAATATTTATTTCAAGAGGGGTACTTTTGCAGGGTCTGCGAATATTTTGGGGTGCTGCACATGTCAAATTTAATGTACACCCCATCCAAGCTTTGATTTCTGGGATTAATGTTTAAATTCGCCTGCAGGTGCTAGATTGTGTTATAAATTACATGATCCAAAAAACAAAACCACTATATGGAGCAAATTGTCTTATGATATAGTTACAGCGACTGTGAAGATTCCCAAAAACTTTGCGTTAACGACGAAATTTGTACATACGAGTATTTGATGTGTGTTTTTATTTACTCGTATCTTTGAGGACATAAACAAAGTTGAGTGTCCAGGAACGTGGCCGTTCCATATTCCAATGCCAATATATTATTTATGTATCCATAAACTGGCGTAGGTATTAAGGGTAAGAGGAATTTGTTATGCTATGATTTTGATAGAGCACAATTCTTCCCCTCCTGTAGACCATGGAATTTGCTTTAGCATCAGTGCGATTTCGCAAGGAATTTTACCTTCCTTAAAGGAAACGTAGTATTGCGATATTGTGTGTACTCGTATGTTTCTTTTTTACATTGATAATAAGTGAACAGAAGCCATATGCAAAATGTCCACACTTTCATTCAGCTGGTCGCCGGCGTGGGCGACGGGTCCACGACCGTATGGAAATTGAATGAATTTTCACTCAGCCAAGACAGATGACATTTTGCACTGAAGCAGAAGAAAGAAAGCTGGCCCAAATAAGGTTTATGCGGAAATTCGTTATTGTGTTACCACAGGCGATACAGCAAGGCATACACCAAGACGTCATGTAACTATGTGCATGTAACTATTTACATACATATATATATATATATATATATATATATATACATATATATATATATATATATATATATATATATATATATATATATATATATATATATATATATATATATATATATATATATATATATATATATATATATATATATATATATATATATATATATATATATATAGAAGGGGGTGCCTGAGCTCAATGACTTCAAAGACAAGTCATTGAGCATTGAGCAAAAACATCGATGTTTCACACTTTAAAATCCGTTTATAAATGCAGAAGTTATTTAGAAAAATGTAAAAGCGCGACCACTACGTTCGGCATAAAAAAATAAAAAAAAAATTTTTGAAACTACCTTTCAATAATATGTACTTCATATTCGAAGGTGTACGGCGAACTTTTTTTTTTTACTTGTAACCTGGTACGCTCTAATGTACATACATATATGTATGTATGTGTGTTGAAATTCCCATGGCAAAGGGATTTGGATTCATTTCACTCGAGCGTGTGATTGTAAGCGTACACATACATACTCGTATTATCGCAATTGAATCGGCAGGGCTGGAACATCGAGAGACACGAGCAGAAAACACAATGGACTTCGCCATTGTAAAAAAATGAACGACAAATGATGACTCCTAATCCATGTACAAAGCTTGCCAACCTTTCAACATGACGTTTAAGTTGGCAAGACTATTTGAACAATCGCCACATCCATGCATACACACCTTGAACGGACCAAACATTTTAAGCACAACGAAAGATACAGAAGCCGTTCGTTTGTATGGTAGCCAAACGAACATAGGACCATCCCACTCATGTGATGCTTCGCCAGGTTTCCTATTCAACGACATAGTAACGGGTGATCAATCTAGAGGTATTTTTTTAAATACGTTTTTTTTACAGACGACATTTGGTTTTAACAGGCCATACAGCTGCTCAAATAATGGATCTATTTAGAGGTCCTTTCGAAGAGCAGGAAATTTCACGTTTTGGACCGGTGAGTTGGCCGCCTAGATCGTGTGATATCACACCCTAAGCGAGGAACCGTCCCTTAAAGGGAAACCTATTTCCTCTTGGCCGATTTCGCCCATTAACCATTCTGAGAAGCTTATGACCACACGCAGAAAAAAAGTACGGTTGGGGTGACAATATTCGAAGAGGACCATACTATTGTTGGGTATATGGTTGTGGAACAAAAATATTATGATCCTCACAACAATAGTTTGATTTACACATAACCATACTATGATTCACACTCACAACCATAGTATGATTCACACTCAACCATACTATGATTCACACTCAACCATACTATGATTCACACTCAACCATACTATGATCCTCAGAACAATAGTATGATTCACACTCAACCATACTATGATTCCACTCAACCATACTATGATCCTCACAACAATAGTATGATTCACACTCAACCATACTATTATCTCCACAACCATATTATGATGCTCACAACCATAATATGTTTCTCGTACAACCATAGTATGATCCTCACAACCATAATATGATTTGCACTCAACCATACTATGATCCCCACAACCATAGTATGATTCACACTCAACCATACTATTATCTCTACAACCATAGCATGATTCACTCAACCATACTATGATACCCAAAATTATTTATTAGGATATTCCAACGGCAGTCGAAAATACTTTTAGTTACCAGCAGGGGTGACTGCTACTTCACTATCCGTAGACACTAAGTAACGAATGTGATTAAACGATGATCAATGGCTATACTTATATACTTAAGTGCAGGCAGATTTTAAATTAACGAGAACCAGTCGGTAGTCGAGTATTTCACCGAACAACGTAAACACAATAAAAATCCCTCGAACTACCTTCCGTTTGTTGTTGTTTTTTGTAATGGACAATAACCACGCACTGTATCGTGTGCATGTGTTTGTTTGGTATATCAAAATAAACATACGCATACACATGCGTGTATGCTCTACAAAACCTGTTTTGTTATGTTCATAGTCGCAACCATACGGTATGATTGCCGTAATTTTATTATAGTTAACGTAAATTTTAAACAACAATACTTTTGTTACACCAACCATGTTTATATGGTTGCTACAACCATATTTTCATTTCTAAACTTGACAATAATATTGTTACATTTCAACAATATTAATATTGCCGCAATCATACTCTTGTCAAAATGAAATTCAAAAAACAATACTATGGTTGCGACGAACATTCTATTATTGTAGAGAACATATCATTGTTGCGGTGACTGTAGTAACCATATCTTTTCTCTGCGTGCAGAAATCATCATCACCAGGATCCTAGGTTGTTTCGTTTGACCGATATCGTGCTTTCAACAGACACACGAATAGACGATGGCTCAATCGTCTTGGAATTTTACGACGATCAATAATATCTCCGATCAATATTTCCTGGTATTGCGAATGGAATGATAGAGTTAACATACCCTATCGGCTCAGGGTATAAATATGGTGCCACTTTTTGGGAGCAATCAAAGAATTGCCTATTTAATTTAATTCTTATCGAAGTGAACATTCAAATAATTCGGATTCATTTCAATATTAATGTATTTATTAACATAGTTTAAAAATGTAAGTTATACGAGTAATTTGTAATAAGTTGTAAGTTATTGTAAGCATCGATGGTACAACCTTTTTTTAGCACAAACAAAAATCATATTCGCATTGGATCACGGTCATTTGTGTTATAGGTACGAGTACAAAAAGGGGCGTAGCTTGGTTTTTGGTCGTATCGTGTGAATAGTATTAAACATATTAGAAAAATACTAAAAGTTGGAGGTACCGAGAGTGGTGTGCCAAAATGACTCATATTGGCATATTGGCAGGGTCGCGAACAAGATACTCGTACACTTTAAATTTAAAATAAGTTAAGTTCGGCTAACAAATTATACGTTTTTGTGCCCCTCTTTCCCATGCGTCCATCCCTAATTACAGCCGCAACTTTAAAATTACTCTATATTTATGGTGTTGCAAACGAATTGACTAATTTCAAAATTTAAATCTTTGTAGAATTTACGTCCCGTTCGCAGAACTTACTAATGTACTTTTTATTTAACTAACAATTATAGGCGTATCAAACCAATAACTTTATCAAGAAGGGCCCAAGACGGCCTTTTTGCACTTAATTAGCGTATGGGAGGTGGTGGATATAGGGCCTTCGACCGAACTTGACGATGCACGGTGGGCAATTTTTCTGGAATCCGTAGCAAAAATCAAAAATTTCATGAAAGTATTTGGTAAATCGAATGATTCTAGTCGATGGATAACTAATTGTGGATTAGTGTTCTGGCCTAGGCAACACTAAGTGTCTTGACATTTTTTAGCATAAACGCACTTTTGACGACCATCATTTGTGTGGTTTACAGTGACTTGAAAAAATCAATTTGGGAGAAAATGGAATTAACTCGTGAACATTTTCGTGCGATCATTTTTCACAACTTTCGACATGGATTATCACGACAAGAGTGCATCGATGAACTTAAATCTTTGTATGGCGATGAAGTACCATCCTATAGCACTGTGAAAAACTGGTTTAATGAATTAAATCGTGACCGATGCTCGCTCAAAGACGAAGTCGTGAAGGTCGTCCAAAAACGGCCGTTGTGCCAAAGAACATTGATGCCGTGCGTGAACTGATAATGCAAGATTGTTATGTGACATACCGTGAGATAGAGACACCCTTGAAGCACTTCGAAGAAGCACTTCGAAGCAAATGGTCGCCAGTTTCTTCTGCAAAACTGGTCATGTGGCGACTGTTCCGCTAAGGCAACGTAGGACTGTCAATTGAGAGGTACACCACAATTTGGTTGCCTGTAGTCTTCGAGAAAATTTAAAAAACGAACAGGGGAAGACGAATCAATATGCATGCGAACTCTCACACATCGGGTCAAACCAGCGCCTTTTTGACAGGTCAAAACGACAAATTGATGGGTCATCTGCCGTACAGCCCTGACTTGGCACCCAATGACTTCACTTTATTCCCGCACAACAAGAAAAAAATGCGTGGTCTACGATTTTCGTCTCCAGAAGATGCTGTTGAAGCGTTCAATAACCATATTTTGGAGGTTTCTCAATCGGAGTGGAAAAAGTGCTTCGACAATTTGTTTGAGCGCATGCAAAAGTATATAAATCATGCTGGAGAATACTTTGAAAAACAATAAAACCATTTGATGATAAATATTCGTATTTTTATTACTAGGCCAGGAACATATAAAGCAGCCCTCGTACAAGAAAAAAAAGTTAACGAAATTATCAATTTTGCAATCAATTTATAGACAAACTATGGAACCAATTATTATGTTTTTGGTGTTGTTTGAAAAAAGACTGGTATTTTCCAACGATGATAGAATAAAACTAAAAAGTTTCGATTAGTTTCGGATGCTGTTACTTCAGTATAATTAGATAGTCATTTCTCTACCGTATTCAAGTCTCAGGGCTGCCTAAACTTTGCATGTTTTTACGATAAAAGTGATGCAACTTTTTGAAGGGTATCCCGTTAAGGACATAACAATTTTATATATGTGACGCGCAAAATAGAGAGGAACCTAAGGTTAAAACCCAGTTTTGTTCAGGAGAGCCATTTTAAAGATTATGCCCCTTTCTATTTGCGCTTAGAATCGTCGACTTCACTTTCATAAAACGCGCATATCTCTGGGAGGGAACACTTTTAGGGCATGGGATCAGTCTCATTCGATGCTCAGATGTTGTCTACGTCAAAAAAAGAAAAAAAATGATTAGGTCCCTTTCTCTATGCGCTGTCACATATTAATAAAACATAAAACATTTAAGATTTAGAGTTTTAATTTATTCTAGGTGTAATATTACATTTTAATATTACATTTTAAAAATGAAATTCGATTTCGGTCATATGACCACCACGAGCCGGGTACCGCGATCTATTCTTTGGACCCAGTTTTCCACCACTCTTGCACACATTTCGACCGGAACGTTGGCAATTTCGCGTTGGATGTTTTCACTGAGCTCTTCTAAAGTTGTTGGCTTGTTGTCATAGACCAATGACTTGATGTGGTCCCATAAAAAAATTCGCATGAACGAGATGACCATTCAACCGGACCATTTCTCGAGATAACAAGTTCAACTTATTTGCCTTTCAGTAAATCGATTGTACACATGCTGTGTGGCTAGTGGCACAACGGCGATGTCAAGCTCATACAATTCTGGCCAAAAATAATTTTCTTTTTCATGTTGCTGTCCAATTTTTTTTTATAAGTATAAAAGTATAAAGAAAAAAATGGCAAACGTCCAATCATATAAAAGAAACGTTCAGCGAAAAGAAGTCAAAGTGGGTAAGTGAATTTTCTTCCTTTATAAACGTCCAGGAAACTCTTCACAAAGCTAGTAACGGTGTCAAGGGAAGGCCTTCAAAGCATCTAGAAGATTGTTCGTCCTACACAAGCAAACGGAAGCTTCATAATGCGCAAGCTATATCTACGCAACATTTATCGGAAGTGTTATCCATGAAGTATGCGAAGAACCTAGACAAGACAAGGTCGGACATTACAAACGCAGTATCGATCGCAAGTCCAAATCAACTTCATAGAATAAAGGGGGGTATTCTTACACCTCCGTTGAACAGTGAAACCGCAGAGTATAGGAAAATGCTCGGCCATCATCTGTCACGTCTGCCTTCCAAATTTTTTTAAATGTATACTTTAAAGGAGGCTGCAGTAATAATAAAATTTACAGTTAGCAATAAAAGAAAACAAATTGATAAATTGAATCCTTTAGCAGTGGTCAGTATTGAACGAAATTACCAATACCACGTCAACATTGAAATGCGCGATATGTAAAAAGTCACAAAAAGACTTTCAAAATATAGATAAACCAACAAGTAGTGACAACAATTACGAATATGAAATTTCTCCATGCTAGAATGTATTGGAATTCATTGAGAAGCTGGCGTAAACTATTCCCAGGGAGGAAGAAACTTTTGATAAGAATACACCACCCAAAGAAAAAGAAAATGTTTGAAAAAAGTTATACAAAGTGAATTTTCCAAGAGGCTTGGGCCCAAAACAGATTGGCCTAAATATGTACATGGAAATAGTAATGACGGAAACACTCCAAGAACATTTTTTTACAATGATGAAGTTATAGCTCAGATTACTTATACTGGTGCCACTCGGAGAGTTAAGGAAAGAAGCTCAAGAGTGTAGAAACAAGGATTTTAAAAAAAGTAGATTTGTATAAGACAGAATGAGGACCTTTTTAACATGCTTGCTGCTTCTTTCGACCCTTTAATTTCATCTTTTAGGCACGTGAAATCGCAAAATGATTTGGAGGAAAATAATTATAGCACCGAAATGAAAAGTTTATTGGATATCACTTCTGATGATACTGATTCGTACGAAAAAAAATTTTAAACCAAAATACCTATTTTACCAGAACAAATATATAGTTTGTTACGTTATTTATAAAAAAATATTAAAAATGCTTAATTTGGTAACGAATACGTAAATTGTATTGTAAGTTGAAGTACTTTCTTCTTAAAAATAAAAAAGCTATATTATACGCCAGGTATTAAAACTTCTAGTAGAAATGAGTTCTTTTAAATGTCAGCACTCATTTTTAAGCTTAAACACATTTTTAACTTTGTAAATATTTTCACTAGTTCAAAATTTATGATTTTTGCAATGAAAAAAACCCCACTGTGCAACGTTTTTAATTTAAAACAAATGTTGTTGTTTGATACAAGTATTGTAGGAAACATATAACGTTAAGTATGTGCCATTACATACCTCTCTGTTATAAAAAAAATAAAAGGAAATGTGAATAAAATAAAAAATATTTTCATATACTCGTAGAGGCATAATCCGATTTTCTAGTTACAAATACATATAATGTATTCATTATTGAACAGTATTTTTATTAAATATCGGAAGATCTTCCGGTAAAAGCGCCCATAGGCAGTTTTAAAAAAATATTACGACATAAAAGAGAAATAATTATGTATTTTATAAAATAAACAAGTGTACAAATTAAGTTTGGGCGAGCCAATGCATATATAAGCTCCATCATGGATTCAGATCCAATATTAACAGTTTTTCAGAGGGAGGTGCACCGCTTACTTTTCCATCAGGCTGTGCTTCTTTTTATACCAACATCATATATAACAACTACTATCATCATAATGGTATTGGTTCGCAAGATATAGCCACGTTCCCTTGTCCAATTTTATTTTTGCAGACGGCGCCACCTTTACACCAGGTTGTGTTTCCAAACATCATCGTCATGTCTTTAATAATTCATGAGATACGGCCTTTTTAAATTCACGGTTTTATGGCCGGTGCCACGACCCCTTTTCCAAAACATCGTCATTAACCGTTAAAATGTTACCTAGTCCAACGTAACAATATGTATGAATTAAACAGAGTCGATGATGGCAGTCGTATATAAAAAAAAAATCCAATATGTAGCGAGCGCGAGAAATAAAATTAATACCAACCGTTTCAGAAGAAAAACACATATTTCTACTATTGATGCTAGTACATTGCATTCAACAGGCTGACAGGCGGAGATTGTTCGGCCGATTGAAAACATACATACATATGTCCTTAATGTGGTCTCTAGCTGGTATTTCAAGGTGTTGCAAATAAAATGACAAAGTGAATACTTATACACTTTATCCTATGATGACAATTTATTAATAGGCACATGCGCTGATGTAGTCTGTTCCATCTCTTTGAGAATTTCAATAATATTATACATCCCTGAGCTTCAAACTTGATTATTCAAGGTAAAATTAAATAAATTTTAGGGTTAGATCTTCTTTCAAAAATATACAATAAAAACAAGTACAACGGCGATCAGTTTGTTCTGGCCAAACAGAATAAATGGCCCTATGGTCTGCGTATCTGATACGCAATATCGGCCGGATCTTAAAAATACACCATGTTTTGATTTGTAGTAAAATTCGTATCAAATTGAGTACCCATAGGAATACTAATATCGGGCACATAATACTACGGACGCACATTTTTTGGATTCTACGGTCCCATATTCTTGATCCTCAATTTCAATATATCTGATTCGATCATATGGTCTTTTTCAGTCCCTGCGTCTGATATTTTATTTACAGAATATATTAGTAATACTTAGTTAGATGGTTTGAGGTAGAGAGCTCCATGTCCCGAAGGCATACACCTATGCCAAATAACGTGCATTATTCAACTAATATCCAAATATTGTTACTTTTATTTACTAGAGGATTATTGGTAAACGTTTCTTAGTACCAAAGGGCCCATGAGATCATATGTATGTCCAACAACCATGCTCATCTAAGAGCTATTACGGAGTGTGGCATAAGGTATAGTATCTGACAAGTACAACTTAAGAAGATAATACGATCCTTATTTGCTACACTTAAAGCGTCTCAGGAGGTAGCTCCTGGGCAACATTGTTTTTAACATCCGCCAAAGCAGCGACTTACGTGTGCGAGGACACCTTGTCTCAGGTCAAAGAGGTTGAAGTTGACTTTGTCGTCTACTGCGGAAAACCCAATTATATTGAACAGTTAAATGAATGATACGAATATCTAGTAAAAACCTCTAGAGTAGGACGAGCCTGACTATACTTATTATACCCTCCGCGTCTAAATGTTCTAAAAAGCCAACTGGAATAAGGGGGTTGAACCGCTGTGACGCGCTCTTAATTTACCAAGATTGTAAACATATGTATGGGAGCTACACGCAGAAAGCAATGTATTAAATGTTTGTCTGAATGAAAACTTATATATGTTGTACGAGTAACATGCTACAAACATATTTTTGTTTGTATATTAGAGTAGTAGCTTAACACAAACATACTGTATTGTAGCACATTGAAGTATCATATTCTTGTGGAATAAAATAAAATCTGTGATCAAAAATGCCGAGTGATAAGACATAAAAACACTTTAGTGAGTATCAGTGCATAACACGGTATTTGAATAAACTTAGTAATTCAAATACATACGAGTATCAGGCAGTTGTCGGCAGAATTTATTGTTTTATGTTTATGAAACAGTTAAATAATGTCCTTAATTTCAACGAGAAGGTAGGTTTTTATGCCTGCTTAGATTTCTGCAAACATTATAATGTTTGGTTGGAAAAATATATATGTTTACACACATATATATGGATGTTTGCGAACATTACTGCAAACATTTTACTGTTTGAGAGCAAACAAATATATGTTTGCACTTAAGCATATGAATGTTTGGGAACATTGCTACATAAGTACATACGTTTTAATGTTTTCCATGTGGGAAATACATCTAAATCTGAACCGGGTTTCTTTCTTTTTAATATCGTCCTGTATCGCATATATTCTCCAAGGGTGAATAGAAATTTGGCTCCTAGAACTAAAAATATAAAATCTGATGAGAATGTGTGTGGGAGCTAAATCTTATCCGATTTTCTTCAATTTCATTAACGCCTTTCCTCGGGCAAAAAAACTTGCTCGTGCACAATTTTATCAAGGGAGAATATAAGATGTGGCTTCTACTGCAAAAACAGAAAAATCAGCTACACATATATGCGAGAGCTACATCTAAACCTGCACCGTATTTTTTCATTTTCAATAGCTTCCGTCCTTGGTCCAAATAATTTCTGCCCAATTTCATTAAAATCGGACAACAATTGCAACCTATAGTTTGATTACAAGCTTTAGATGGACGGACGGACCGACAGACATCAAAATGGTATCATCAGAAGATTACCCGTCGATATTCTTGGTAGTCACATCAAACATTTGCCCTGAAATTTACTTATAACACCCCATTCCACAGAGTGTTGTTGGGTATAGAAATAACTCCCCAAAAAACGTTTACTTACGAGTATATCCAAGGGAGAACATTTTTTAGTGCATTTTGCTTGCTGGCAAGGATAGAATGTACCGGAACTATCCAATATAAGCTAATAACACATACGTACATGAATACACAGGGGGAGCAATACAATTCTTTCAATGTTATATTGGACCCACTGAAAGCACGTTGCTTAACCGTAACAAAGATCAGCGAAAACAAATACTCTTACATAAGCAAATACGTTAGAGTGGGTGATGATGGTGTCGAATGGTTTTAGCTTAGCTGCCATGTGTCCGGAATCTAATATCCTGGCCGTTTTGACTTATGCCCGAAAAATAAGTGCATTTCGAAAAAAGTTAATAAGTAGTCGTTACTGGCGAGTAAATGCGGAGGATATGGCGGATTAAGAAGTAAATTGATAAAACAAATTCATGATTTTTTTTCTTTCACTATTAAACACCGGCAGTTGTGAGATGAACCTATGCGTATGAAAGCCTATGCACTAAACCATAACGTTTTAGGCGATTAAATGCGCACTGTAAAAACGAAAATATGCAGTAGAAACAAAAATATGCACCAAAAAAAACGGATAATATGAATTGAAAATCTATATATGTGACAGCGCATAGATAAAGGGACCTAAGGGTAAAAAAGAGAGAGATATGCGCGTTTTATGAAAGTGAAGTCGACGATTCTAAGCGCAAATAGAAAGGGACCTACTCTTTAAAATAGCTCTCCTGAACAAAACTGGTTGTTATGTATGTACATTAGAGTGTCCCTTAACAAGGAGGGGTTTTTTTTTCTTTAAAGTTCAGGGGTATCCACTAATTTTTTTCTATTGGACTTGAATATAGCTCATGTGCAATTTTACGCCCCTACGACCACGCCTTCCCTAAGCGACGGAGCCCTACAGTCGACATATGCGTCTTTTCTATGAAAGTACTGTTTTTGGACTTGAACATTTTTGTTTTGTTTATTTTTATGATAAAAAAAGACATTAAGAAAGAAAGAGTCGAATTTCTGCATGAAAATATTAAAACTTTATTATTACGATTAAATAAAACTATACGAACGTCACCAAAGCTACAGCTACCATTCAATTTATAGATCTCTTTTTCTTTGGTTTAATATAATAAGAAATTTAAAACAACCAAACAAAACACCAACAAAAAGTAAGAAAGGGAATAGAAACGAAAACAGCAGAAATCTTAAAATAGAAACTAACGGTAAATAAAAATCAGCAACAGAATAACAGAGAACTTGTAGTATAAATGTGTATTTTGAGCAGTACGGTTCTTTTTAGTTGATGACAGATTCTTTATTTTATTTGTGTTTTAAGCGCGTATAAGAACGTATAAGATAATTTGTGATTTAAGATTAAAAATTTAAAGATATAAATAATGTCGCAAGACTTACGTAGTAGTAGTAAATATAAGATTTATTTAATCGGAAATGTTAACCACCGAATCACGGGCACGAAACTTCCATCAAACCGACAAGTTCTTGCTGTTTTATTTTATAATATTCGCCAAGGGAAATTAACCGTGCAAGAAAGTGCTAATCTAACTATAAAAGAGTGCATGATTTTCTGGGAAAAAGCCAGAATACCCACTAAAATATCAAGAAATAGTGTAGAAAAGTTAGTTAAATTACACGGAGTTTGGCAAAATTTGAAGAAAACTACTCAAGTGCTCAAAGATAAGGAATATTTATTTGTGCAGGCCTTGGACAATCTCTTCGACATAGCGCACGCTGATGCTTTAAAGATAATGAAAATCGATGAAGACAAAACTTTTTTGCAACGGCAGCGAGAACCTGGTAGACCAGGCTCTTTGATAGGAGTGGATTACAATCTATGGCGAAGAGAAGAAAGAACAGAGTTGCGGTTATTAGAAGAGAGAAAAAGGCAGCTAAATGATATAAAAACAACAGCCATATCACCAAATTCTAGTTTCTCATCAGATTCGTCTTCCATCAATTCCGTTGAAAATCAACAAGATCAGAATCTACAGCTTTTGGAAGATAATTTATTGCAGTCGCAAAAAAGGGGAAAAATAAATTTTCTTTCTCCGAAACTTGTGGCTGCCCTCGATAGATGCCAGTTGAGTATGCGCGACTCCGTGTATATTCTAGAAGCTGCATTAGAAGCACTTGGGCATAATGTAGACGATTACATAATAAATAAATCTTCCATGCAAAGAATAAGAACAGAGATGAGAAAAGAACATGCCAAAAATATTAAAGCAGATTTCCAAAACAATATTCCTGAAATGGTCACTATTCATTGGGATGGGAAGTTATTGCCTGCAATGAATGCAAAAAGTGTTAAAGAAGAACGACTTCCAATTGTGATAACTTATGAAAATGAGGAGAAACTTATTGCAGTACCCAAATTAGATAATGCAAGTGGAAAAGAGCAGGCTGCAGCTGTCTTAAATGCAATAAGTTACTGGCAACTTTCCGATAAAGTTCAAATTATGTGCTGTGACACCACAACATCTAATACAGGTCGCTTTAATGGTGCATGTGCGCTACTGGAGCAAGCACTAGAAAGGGAACTTCTACTATTTGGGTGCAGGCATCATGTATACGAGTTGGTGTTGAAAACAGTATTTGAAACCAAAATCCCTCAAGTTACTGTTAGCGCTGATGTACCGCTCTTTAAAAAGTAGCAAAACAGCTGGAACAATATTAACCCTGACAATTATCAAAATGGTATCTCCATTGCAAGCCAGCACTTTCAACCATCGCAGATTGACAACTTGATAAGTTTTTATTTTTCTGAACTCAAAAAACCAATTGTTAGAGGTGATTACCGGGAATTGATCGAGCTTTCGATAATATTTTTGAAAGGAAACGCGAACAAAAAATTTAAAATAAGGCCCCCTGGGGCTTTGCATCAAGCACGATGGATGGCGAGAGCTATTTATGCTATAAAAATGTTCTTATTTCGAGATCAGTTAAATTTAACCAGATATGAGAATGACGGTTTGCAAGAAGTTTCTCTATTCATTGCAACAACTTACGTTAAACCATGGATACAATGCAACTTGGCAGTACAAGCTCCCTAGCAACACTTGTGTTTTATAAAAGCTGTTAAGAGCTTTGAATGTGTGGACCATTCAATTGCAGAAGCTGCTATAAAAAAATTTTGCCGCCACCTTTATTATTTAACTGAAGAAGTCGTAATTTTATCCCTTTTTGATGACATGGTTGATATTGAGACAAAAAAGAATATTGTGGCTAGCTTAACAAAAGAAAGCAAATTGGGAAATGCAAAACGATATATTCCGTCGGAAGAAGAAATGCGATGCTCATTATTTGGTAGGCATTTCCTAATTACTAAGTTATTTGTCATGTTTTCATTTATTTTAAATTTTTTACAGATAAAGAACTACATGACTTTGTTTCAATAAAAAGTAATGAAATGTTTTGTCGACTAAAAATAAACATTGATTTTCTCACCGAAGACCCATCAACTTGGGAAGACAGTGGTTCCTTTTTAGAAGCTAAATCAAAAGCGATTCACTTGAAAGCAGTTAATGACAGCGCTGAAAGAGCTGTTCACCTCACCCAACAATTCCATGGACTTCTAACAGTGCAAGAAGAACAAATGCAATATATATTGCAATGTGTTCAAGATCACAGAAAAACATATCCAAATTGTACAAAACTTACTTTAAAAAGAAAATACGCTACATCCTTATAATCTTTACAATCATTAAAGTGCAAATTTCTTTCTTATTTACTTTTTGTACCATAAAAATAAACAAAACAAAAATTTTCAAGTCCAAAAACAGTACTTTCATGGAAAAACACCCATATTTCGACTTTAGAGCCCCGTCGCTTAGGGAAGGCGTGGTCGTAGGGGCGTAAAATTTCACATGACTTATATTCAAGTCCAATAGAAAATAAATAGCGGGTACCGTCTCAACATTTTCAACATTTTATATTAAGGGACACCCTAATGTACATATATAATTTTTTCTATTAATTCCTCTAAAAGCTATTAATTACCTGTTGCTATGGAGAGCAACACTATTTTCTATGAAAAATTAAAGAGGCTAAAATAAATAACAGTTTATTCGCAGTATAGTCAAAACTTATGACTTGAGCAGTTTTTTATTCTGGTTCGAGACCTTTATGTTGTTTCTTTTTCAGAATCAACTTAAAAAGAAGAAATTGGTGAAATGTATTTGCTACGGTTGCCAGGCAGACTGTACAGCTGTTTCTAAACCCGCCAAGGTTTTTCTTCAGCAGTCTTTGGCAACGATTACTTCGGCCACAAATCAAATGACTTATACGGGAGACTCATTTTTATTAATGAGAATTACCCTTTGTGTATAGTCTTCGAACTGTGCGTAGAGCAATCTTCAACGCGCAATATCATTTCCACCAATTCCGTTTCGCATGGGTCTTCGTTGAAAACCACAAATGCAAAAAGCACAATCAAAGTGTGCATGTTTTTTGTGCGTACATATACTCATACATGCGTTGCACATTAGGGCGTACCAATCCTTTTTAATAGTTTTTTCGTTTTTTGTTATTTATTCAAACATTTATTAAAACAATTTGTGTTAAATAACAACTTTCCCTTACATTTAGTCCTATACATTCTACTTGCATGGAAAGCAGGCCACTTTAATGTTCAAACATGTGCAAGAGGTATGTAGATACAAGACCACGTAGTCGTATACATATAACCATCTGTGTGTATCCAATACCAAAGAAGACATCCGGCCAAGGCGACCGTCTAACGAAACTCGACTGGTCGCCCTGGTTATCATCTCTATGATGACTGTAATATCTCGCAGCAAGATGACTTTATGTGTGTTTAAATGTGGGTGCGTGCATGTGTGGTAGAATGGTGGCCACAATCTTAAAATGTATCGGCGAGTATCATGGCATTGAGCTACTTGCCATCCATGAGCTATGGGGGTGTTTGGACTTAGCACTATTTCGCCATCCTGGCCAACCTATGGCACTATAGTTGGTTTGATGTTCCTATTTCCTGACTACAAGGCTATTTTTACATTAGATACATAATTGATTAAATCACCGGAATACACTAGCAACAGCAAGAGCCGCAATGGAACTTCTTCGTTACCTTTGTGGTGAACCCTTTAGTCCTATTTGAGCCACACTTTATTTGCTTCACACTGACGTTTTCATGACACAACAGATAACGGCTGTAGCCTATTAGCTAACGATACAACATTAAAAACATCAAGCAAGCTTAAAAGCGCACTTTCAAAGATGACAGGTAAAGTTTTGAGTTCTGTAGCAAATATTTTACAAAATGGAAGATAAACATCAATCAAGATAAAACAGGAATTGACAAAAAGATTTCCAATGCTTAATAATAACTTGCTTTTTATAACAGCGTCATAAATTATCAATCCCGCGACTGCCGGTTCTATGTACCGGATTGACCCGAAACTCTTCGGCCAGGGGCAGTCACCTCAACAATATATGTTTTTTGTTCGTCCATTTTTTCGTCGTGGGAGCAGCACTTCCCGGAATGCCTGCTCCGAATACAACTGGTCCGAGCCGGGATCGAACAAAACCCCGGACCTTGGATCTGCTCGGTTTGTTAGAACCGAATACACCATCGTGCTACGTCTGTAAGGTGTAATCGTTGCATGGAGTGGGTGCACTTCAGGAGCTGTTCAGGTCTGAACCACATCAGGGAGTATAGCGAAGCAGACTTTGTTGCCTCATGCTGTATCAACGAAGTTAGCAGTGGGTCTCTGTATTTGGTGTTATCATCGTCGTCTGCATTTTCGTCGTCGTCGTCATCATCATCTAACTACGAGACTCCCCCGCAGTCGCCCTCGCAACAGCATCAACACATACAGCATCTTACACCACAGATTGCTGTTGCCACTCCTGACAGTGCATCAATCTTGCAATTTAATTGTAATGGCCTACGCAACAAAGTCAGTGAGGTCATAGAATTTATGAATCGGAGAAACATCATGGTCGCCGCGATCCAAGAAACTAAGCTGAATGTCACCTGCAGCCTGCACAGTTGTGACGGATACAACGTGCTACGTAAGGATCGCACCAGAAGTGGAGGTGGGGGACTTGCTTTCCTGTTACACCATTCTGTGCAGTACAGACCTATTTCGCCTGAGCTTGACTCTAGAGACCCATACATGGAATGTATGGGGGTAGCAGTCAAGTCTGGAACTGCCGAAATAGAGCTGTACAACGTATACATCCCGCCGGTTGGTAGCTGTGCCCCGCGTTATCTGCCAGACATTAGCAATTTGCTACAAGGCAATAACCGCTTGGTCCTAGGAGACTTTAATGCTCACCACGAACTGTGGCATTCTCTCCTAGACAACGACCAGAGGGGCATAGCTTTGGCAGAGCAAATTGACTACCCCAAAATCCTTGGGGTCACATTGGACAGCCTTTTTAGATCCTCTGCACATGCTACAGCTATCTGCGATAAACTCAAAAGTAGGAACAAGGTCCTCAAGTCACTTGCCGGCAGTACTTGGGGAGCCGACAAAGAAACCTTGTTGACCTCTTACAAAGCGATAGGTCGGTCTGTAGCAAACTACGCAGCACCTGTATGGTCGGCGAACGTGAGTACGACGCAGTGGAAGAAAATTCAGACATGCCAGAATGCCGCCCTTAGAACATCAACAGGGTGTCTTCTTATGTCCTCTGAGGACCATCTACATGAGGAGACGAAGGTCCTTACCGTGCGCAGACACAATTTCCTGTTGTCTAAGCAATACATGCTAGGTTGTTTTCGCAGCAGTCATCCTAACCACCATCTCTTGAACAGGATGCCTCCACCCAGGCAGATCAGGTACGATCTTCATGATCTAGAGAGAGAGGTCCAGCGGTATAAGAGAGAACCTTTAGATCATCGAAACTATCAGGCAGGTTTGAACAACATTCACGCCGATGATGTCGCAGCAGCAGTATCCAGCTACCGTGTGAATGCAGTGCTAGGAGAACATCCCCCGGAGATTTCACCTGAGGAGAAGGTACTACCTCGGCAGACGCGCGTGGTTCTGGCGCAGCTGAGATCCGGATGGTGCAGCCGCCTCAATTCTTACTGGGCACGAATTGATGCTAACGTTCCGGACATCTGTCTGTCCCGCCTGCCATCAGGGACCACATGATGTACTGCACCTCTTCAATTGTCCGGCCAAGCCCACTCAGCTGACCCCCAGGTCTCTGTGGACGCATCCAGTTCAAATGGCGCGTTTCCTTCACCTGGATATCGAAGCAGATCCCCCATAGACGAACAAGACTTCAAAATAAATATATTGTTGTTACAACAACAACAACAATCAATCAGAAAAAATGTAACTCGGTGTCAAATTGGATCAAAAATTATTGTTTCGCAAACATATCGAGGCAGCCTGCGAAAAAGCAATAAAATCATTTTCAGCACTATAGCCCATGTTGAACAGACGCTTGCGTCGTAATTTGGCAAACAAAAAATATTATACAAATGTGTCATAAAATGCTTGTCCTGTTTGGTACAAAGAAGCAATCTGCCACATAGGAAAATTACAAAATATACAAAACAAATATAATATGATATGATATATTAAAAAATTGTATATATCCTGCCATGGAGATATGCCACATTAGAGTTGAATAATGAAACTAGATATGAACTATTTTGCCTGATTTCATTTAAATTGACAACACTTAGAATTACCATAATTCATATTCACATACACACGAAATTTATAAAAAAAACTTAAAATAATTGTAACAACCCAGTAAACCAAATTTTGCCGACAATGTCTGATATCAGACAATTATGAACAATGTCTGAACTCTATCCAGAATTCTTACCGAAATCGTTACGAATTCTGTTCGATTTGTCTGAGGATTTTTTTTTTCAGAGAAGTAGTTCAGAATTTTTGTCAACCCTCTCATATGTTTTTCGTTACGAACTCGGTAAGAAATCGGAACATTTTGCCGATTGTCGTACAGAATTCTGACCGAATTCTGAAGGTTTGGTTTGCCGGGAAGCTGGTATTATTTCCAAAAATCGAACTACAGATATGCATGTACTTTTTCAGAATATTTTTGGTATCTTTTTCTTTTCAAATAAAGGATTTTTGACTTAAATTAGCTTTTTGTGTAAACTTCATATTTTACTATAAAATTATATATAAAAAATATAATATAATAATAATTATATAATTTGTTGTAATATCATTGATAGATCTTATATAAGTAAATTGTATATACGTATATATGTACGATATACCGTATAATTTGATATATGGGATGAATACATAGAATTGATATTTTTAATGAATGCTTTTCTATTTAATAGCCTCCACCAAAAAGTAGATGGTATACTAAATTTGTTATTCCGTTTGCAGCACCACGAAACATTGATCGGAGACCCTTTAAGGGTATATGTTTTTGATCGTGTTGAAATTCTAAGACGTTTTAGTTATGTCCGTCCGTCTATTCTTATGTCCGTCCGTCTGTCCGTTGAAAGTGCGATAACGGTCAAATAAATAAACCTAGGATCCTGAAATTTTACATGAAGATGGTTTGTGGTCATAAATTATTTGGGGAAATGGGAAAAAGAGTCTCTAAAGTCACACCGGCAAAAGTACACTTTTTTGAGAATTTCTTTATATATAATAATTTTTTGTTGACAAACAATGGTATTTAGTACTGCTGGAATGTACTAAATACATCAAAATAATGGTATAGTTGTTGGACGATTTGGCTCTTGTGGCCTAAAGCGGCCCTCATGGTCAGAGCGACCTATTTTCAATATTAAAATAAAGCGTGGCTGATGGAAGCCGCAACCAAAAAAATTTTTATTTAACTTTTTTTCTATTTAATGAATCTGGTTTATTTTTTTATTTTGCAGATTAATTTTAAGATTTTCCAAAAAAAAGGTTAACTGGAACACTGAAAAAAGACTTGGTATTGGCCGCCGCGAGTATAACCAATTTGGCCGAGCATGGGACAGTCACCAGAAGACCTTACCATCGAAACCCTTTAGTTCGGACGGAAGAAACATTCGCTGCTGTACCTGCTGCCATACAAAACAATTCAAGAGATCCGACAAGAAGCTTATCTGCTCAAATGGGTATGGAATTTGAAATTTTGCAGAAGATGCTTCAAATAGTGGAAGATGCCGGAAACATGTTGAACTGTGTTTTCATGTCTGACGAACCCCATTTCGATTTAAACGACAACATACACATACCAAATAGTCGAATATGGAGTGCTTCTAACCCACAGATACTCCATCAGACGGAATTGCATCCACTTCGTGTCACAGTGTGGTGTGCAGTTTCATCACGTTGCATTGTCGGGCCCAACTTCTTCGAAGAAAACGGTGTGACCGTTACGGTTACTGGAGACCGTTACTTAAGCATGTTGAAAGAGTTTTTCTATCCAGAATTACGCTGAATGAGAATTTCTTTCAACTTTGTGTAGTTTCAGCAAGATGGTGCAACTCCTCTCATAGCCCGGCCTGTTATGACAGAATTGCGGCGAAAATTTCCCAATAAGCTGATATCCAGAAACACCACATTCCGTTGGCCCCTCACACGCAGAAAAAAAGTATGGTTGGGGTGAAAATATTCGAAGAGGATCATACTATTGTTGGGTATATGGTTATGGCACCACAATATTTTGATCCTCACAACAATAGTATGATTCACACATAACCATTTTATGATCACCACAAACATAGTATGATTCACACTCAACCATACTATTATCTCCATATTATGATCCTCACAACCATATTATGATCCCCACAACCATAGTATGTTTCTAATACAACCATAGTATGATCTTCACAACCATATTATGATTCACACTCCACCATACGATTGTCCCTAGAATTATAGAATGATTCACTCAACCATACTATGATCCCCAAATTATTTATTAGGATTGGGTAATGTTGTTATCCAAAAATAGAGATTTTTATCAAGCAAGTTATTTTAAATCGCATTACACTTAGTTGATAGCCAGATTTGAGACCATTTTTTATTGATCATTTCACTCAAGAAACAAAAATATATATTCCATCGGCAGTTGAAAATACTTTTAGTGCCCTGCAGGGGTGAATGCTACCTCACCATCCGTAGACCCCAAGAAACGAATGTGTTAAACCATAATCAATGACTATATCCTTAAGTGCAGTCAGATTTTAAATAAATGATAACCCGTCGGCAGTAGAGTATTTCACCGAAAAAAGCAAACACAATAAAGATCCCTCGAACTACCAACCAATTGTTGTAGTTTTTTTTAATGGACAACAACCATTCACTGTATCGTGTGTATGTGTTTTTTGTATATAAAAAAAAAACATACGCACACACATACATGTATGCTTTATAAAACCTGTTTTGTTATGTTCATAGTCGCAACCATACTGTATGATTGCCGTAATAATATTATTGTTAACATTAATTTTAAACAACAATACTTTTGTAGCACCAACCATGTTTATATGGTTGCTACAACTATATTTTCATTTCTAAATTTGACAATAATACTATTGTTACATTTCAACAAAAGTAATATTGTCACAATCATACTGTTGTCAAAATGATATTTATAAAACAATACTATGGTTGCGACGAACATGCTTTTATTGTAGAGAACATACTATTGTTGCGGTGACCATAGTGTAACCATATCTTTTCTCTGCGTGCAGGACGCCTGACCTTACTGCACCTTACTTTTTCTTGTGGGGGTCTACAAAGCAAAACCAACAAATTTGAATGAACTAAAGTAATCCATTCGAGAAAAAAATTGCGGCTATTCCTTTCTAAACCCTCAAAGCAGTAATGAACAATTTTTTTGTAAGATGCCGCACATGCAATAATTAATAATTAAGCTATATTTAATAAGATTGAATGAGCTTTAATATGAATAAACGAAAAATGATTTTCATACACTGAAAACTTATTTGAGTTTCTTTATGTAGCAATATTCATTCGCCACCCTGTATGTCAAACCGGACAAAAAATTTTTTTGCAAAACCTTGAAAACCAGGCTAATTGGTGTGAATTCATATTCTAATATCATGAAATCGGCTATACCTTGTTTTATAAGCTTTAAGAAGTGCCTTATTGTAAGTTCAGTCCCACATGCTACGTTTTAGAAAAATATTACGATTTGCAAAATTTAAAAAAACGATTGATTACCCTTTTCGAAAGACATCGTGTGAACCAGCTTTAAAGAAGGACTCGCACCAGCATTTGGGACTGAAAATAGGCCTTTCTTACATCCTTAAAGATGTAAAATGCTTTTTTAATATGCGTTACACTTTTTTCCGAACCCAGTGATGCATTCCCTATTACCAAGTAGCGAGAGAGTCAGTATTCAGAAATGAAAGGCCGGTTGAAAGTTTACGGTACTTTACAAGCCCATTTTGCCACGACCCAAGCAAATGACCCAGTTTATGTGCAGATTTGAACCCCCGAGTGTTTTTTTTTTTTAAATATTTTCCGCTTCTCCGTATCCCGGTCGGAAAAATAAGAAATGTAAATTTACTTGACATTGAACTTCTTTTTTTTTAAAAAAGTAATTAATAATAAAAAAAAATAATTAATAAAAAAAATTAATCCATATAGCAACTTAACCTAATCTTTATTAAAATAGAAATTAAATTTCACTGTTCAGCACCACAAATTTCATCGGAAATTTTTAAGCCTTATAAATTTTCTTGTTGTAGGCACAAATCAGTTTCAGGCTTTCTGCAACAAAATCTAAAATGTTTTTTTTTCTAGCATTGACTTTACCGTCACAAGAGCAATTTCGGTTTACGAATTTAGCTTAAAGATTTAAAAAGAAGATCTCCTTCTTGCCTCGAAATCCAATCATATCGCAAAAATATTACAATTGTAAACGTTCGAAATTTGTATGATTTGTTTCCTAAGACTCGTATAAAATCGTCCTGAAATTTTCCCAAAAGATGAAGACATGTAAATATTTTTTTGTCCGGTTTAAATTGGAATAACTCATGTTGATACTCAAATTAATGCAAGTTTTGCAACGAATCTAAACAGTGATTTATTTTAATGTTTCGGTTAAGATGATGCATGGATCGAGAGGTCCCGATAAGCAAAAAGAAAAAGACAAAGTGACGATGGAGGGTGTCCAGGCTGAACTTTACGACATTAAAATAACGGCGTATTTAAAAATTTTATTATTTTTTTGAAACAAAAATGTCTATGTTTGACCCCTTGAACTAATGGCCATGCTAATTTAAGGTTTGAAAGGTGGATAAATGTCCACTTGGAAGTCGAGGCGGATATATTACAATAAGGTGAAATATAAGATATTAAAATACCATAAATTTTTTCACCCCTTTTAAGAGCATACAACTGACAAAAAAATCAAATCTCACATTTTCACTTGGTTTTTGTCTACACACACACTATCATAAGTACGAGTATTTCTTATGGAGATCAAACTTGAACAAATTGAACCATTAACAGTCAAATCGTAAAATCGGAGCCAAATTTTTAAAATTACTCTATATTCGATTCGCAGCAAGATTGGCTTAAATTTTAGTACCCATAATACCATCATATTGACTATGACCGTCCATTTTGACCGTGCGGGCCGTTTTTAAGCCACATGAGCCTAAATGTTAAATTTCAGGATCCTCGGTTGATTTGTTAGACCGCTATCATGCTTAAAACCGACACACGAACGGGCGGACATGGCATAATTGTCTTAGAATTTTACGAAATCAATATATATATATATATATATATATATATATATATATATATATATATATATATATATATATATATATATATATATATATATATATATATATATATATATATATATATATACATTAGGGTCTTCGATCAATATTTTGTGTAGTTTTTAACGAAATGTCAAAATTTTGTAAACCATCCACTGTTTAGTCAACTCAAAACTCAATATCTCATTAACTAGATATTACGATGATGATGTTGGTGTGGATCAAAACACATCATGGTGAAAAAGTAGGCGGTGCCATGCTCCTTTTACGATTGTAATTTATGGCCAAAATACTGGACGATTCGTTTTAAAATTTCAACAGAATGGAGTCAATGACTATCATATTATTTATTATAGACTATATAAGTATTGTGTTAAAATTGGACAAAATGACGTGCGACAGCCCATACAGGGAAAACTTCTTTCAAATCAGCAAACTGCACACGATAAAAATTGTTTGATGTTCTTACCGGGGTTGAACCTCGGTAAAATTGCATAAGGAAACTTTATATAGCATTAAACGAGACACAAGTGTATTTTGCACTGGATCGTAATCGTAAGCTGGAACCTATTCAAAACAAATATAAAAATCGAATCTATCTTCAATAGCAATCTTAATTTAACACTTTCTTATACACATGTCACCAAATATTATAGAACGCCAGTTCCATAAATTTGCATCGAAACAATTTGGAAATTCGTTTTTACGCTCGAGAAATGAAACTCACCATAAATCAATTGTAATCCGATATTTGTTCATCAACCTGCTGATCCGGTCGTTTTGCCTTTTAATTTCATTTATGATACACCCTATTTTTTTGTTTTGTTGTCTTGCGCGTAAACAAATAATGCTCATACTCGTACTGTTCAACACGGGAGCAGACGACATAGAATTGACCATGAGAGAAGAGTTGCGAATGCAAGCCGTACCGGAAACTGCAAGCGTTTGAAATGGAATGCCAAGTCAGTGGGAACCATTGGGATTCGTAGTGTCATAACGTCTCTTCCTCTGTGTTTCGGGAAGTAAAGGATCCCAGCAATTTGTACGTCATCAATGTCCAGCAATTGCTTTGAAAATACTACTCCATATTGGTAGTTTTGCAGTTCGTTTGAGTTTCTTGACGGACGAATTCAAGCATGCACAAAGTTCATCGGCTGGCGTTGATCGTGCAGACACTGGCGATGTTTGCCGAAAAGCAGCTGCCAACAGAATTATCGTCCAACTAAACCGTCTTTGATTGTTTCGTAAATGTGGCATCGTTTTGACTTATGCCTCCAAAGACATTTTTGAAGCATTGTAAACTTATCCCAAACGATTGGATTTTTATTGAGTGGCTTATTCGTGACACTGTGGCCCCCAGCAAGTGACACGTTTGAACAACCTGCTGTGCGTAGCCAACGCAATCATCGTCCAACTTGCTCTCCGCTGTGGACTTTTGCATATGAACAACGTACGTATGTGTAGCAGTGAGCGAGTGCGCCTTTTATTCAGTCACATTTATGGCAGTTATGTTTGCTGTATGGGCACGTTCTTCCTCGTATCCCGTACCGAGTTTTACTTACTCAGCACTTTTACTCCACACTGTCCTGCTCATGCTTCCAATCAAATGAAAACATTTCGTCCTGTCACTCTTTCTTACCGATAAGCGTACATAAAATATGTGCGTCCGTCCTACGTACGCACATTTGTGTGTGTACGAGTAAAAATTCCTTTCTTGGATTTGCTTTGCGAAAATAGTCCACGCAACGACAAGGCACTCGGAAAATCGACAGAAATACAAATGGCGTATTAGCATAAAATATTGTCCTGTCTGTATCCGCCAATGTGTGCGGAAGTGTGTGTGCATATACATATTGCAATTTTAAACACAAACACATACGTATCTGTGCGCACGTACATTAGACTGGGTAGGCATTGTGAAGAAAAATCTTACTTTCGTATCAAATTCTAGCGAAGGTCTGCTAAATATCGGTTGAAACATACCAACATTTGCCAAGCTTAAAAATCAATGTGCGCAAGGTATTAATTCTTTATGCTGATGTTTTAATACCCTCCGCCGAAGAGTGAAGTGGAGTGTTTACTAAACGCATGAGCCGAAAGGGCCCAAAACACGGATCATTTTGCTTTGCGCTCTAGGATGGAGGGTATATGTTTTATGTACGTCCAATCTTGATGAAGTTTTGCACAAGTTAGTTTGGATCAGGGACGGAAGCAATTGAGATTGGAGGAAATCGGTTCATATTTAGAAATATTTCCCACAAATATGTAACTTCAGCTGAATTTATGTCTTTAGCTCTAGAAATCACATATAACATCAAATTTTACCATAACGATCAGTAATACCCTCGTACCGATCTAGAAACTCAATCTCAACTTCGATCAAATTTGCTATAGTATAATTTGTATGACGATGGACAATCCTCAATTCTTGGGCCATATAGGCCCTTTTTATGAACTTGACCCATACAAATGGTTTGTGGGCCTAAAAGCGGCTTCCAGTTTGCAGAGGCAATTAACTATCAAATTTTCTCACGAAACAAATATTAAATTATTTCTGCAGTTTGGTTACATTTAAATGATATTTAAAACAAACATGGGCATTTGGAAACAAAAATTCAATGACATTTTCTCACAAATTCAAATGTGACATAATTTTAAAAATATGAGTAAATTTAGAGCTCGTCCAATGGGTGAAACCCCCTGCTTTCAATTGGCTTTTCTGCACATTCAGAAGAATAAAATGGTCCACCACGCCCGTCTATACCTTTTTAACTAGTTAAACTACCAGAAGTTAAAATAATCGCAGCTCAGGAAAGTTTACGCCCGTCCGCAAAACCAAAATATCACACTCTCCTGACGTAGAGACCAGGTACATAACATGACCATGTAAATAAAAAGCAATTTAGGGCGCACACGTATTATTATAATATTTAAGTGTTGCCCGACTTCCTCATAGCTTTTGTTCAAATAGTCTGTTTTTCATAGGCACAGGTACGATGTAATCTAAAGCACTAACATATTTACTTATATATTTATATAGCCAGCCGATAAAACTAATTTTAAAATTGCAATCTGTATCCTAAACCTGAAATACATGCACGACTTAAGTTTGACGATTGTTCTTATTAACAAAAAAATAAAGAAAAACGGGGCCCACATACACCTATAATGTGTTTTCATTGTTTGACCAGGTCAAACCATATAAGTCCAGCACCATGGGTTCACTGTTGAAATATGTAGGACAAACAACAGTTGTCATACGAGGGCATAACAATTCCAGGACTTTTCGAATAAAACAAAGTTTTTTTCAACATAATCTCCTCTTATTTAGCTTCAATTTGTGTATCACTTCAAAAAAATAGGATTTTTCGTGGTCCAATAAAAAAGTCATTTATTTGACCAATAATAACATTTTTTGGGGTCGTTTTTTTTAAATCCACGTTGCCGTTTTTGTTTTTCCCTTTTTTAGGTAATCGATAAGGATTATTCCGCGTGCATCCCAAAAAACTGTTGCCAACCCCTTATTGGGCGACAAAGTCACCTTGGTCAACTCAGAGAAACCTATTGTTTAAACTGCTGCTTGGTCTCCGGAATGCTGTAATGGATCCATGTTTCATCCACAGTTACAAAACGCAGCAAAAACTTAACCCCAAACAATCCTTTGAAGTTGTCACACGATTACGTTTATGATCAATTGAGACAAACGCGATACAACTTTTGCGGACAGCTTTCTTAAGCCCAACTGATAATGTAAAATTTATACCACGCTGCCATATGAACAATCAGCAACCTCAAGCACTTTTTTCGGCATTTTCGGGTGTATTTCATTTGTACTTGTGCGACCACAACGAAAGTCTGTAAACCACTTTTTTACCATTGAAATCGATGTTATAGCGTCCCCATAGTATTTATTAAGCTTTTCCTTGGAAAAAACACTCCATCAGTTTTTTTAAACACAAACTAAATGACGGAACTCTTTTAAAATTTGACAGCAGTCTACTAACAGATGGTACTAAATGGGAGCAATGTTGCATTTTATAGAACTATGAGGGAAGGGAAGAAGGGAAGAAAAGTCACGGAATTATTAATGTGCCCTCGTATTTATGACCAACATGCAGAGAGAAAAAATATGGTTACTATATGGTCATGGCAACAATAATATGCGGCAATATTCATACTGTTGAAATGTAACAATGGTATTATTACCAAATTAGGAAATGAAAATATGGTTGCAACAACAATTTATATTGTTGTGGTTGAGAAGAAAAAAGAATTGCTATTTGTTTTTATATTAACACTATAAAATAATATTTGTTTTGACACCGAAGTTAAACAATTATCGCCTTAGAGGTCCTTAAACAGGATTTTTTCTATTTTTACATAAAACACTCCCTCTTTTGAATTTAATGTATTTTTAAATAATTAATTTAATAAATATGTTTTTTTGTCGAATAGCAACAAACCAAATACTAATAAATAACTTTAGAGACCATAACATGGCGTGGCACTATGGTTGTAACGATCGTACTATGGTTGTAAGTGAAACATACAACGGTTGTGATAATCGTACTATGGTTGTGAGGATTAAGGTATGGTTAAGTGTGAATCATAATATGGCTGAGGGGATGAACATATGGTTGAGTGTAAATCATACTATTGTTGTAAAGATCTTAATATTGTTGTGCGACAATCATATAACCAACAATAGTATAATGCTCTTGGAATATTGTCACCCCAACCATAATTTTTTCTTCGTGCACTTTAGGACCCACCATTATTTTGGCTACTATTTCGGTCAACGGGGTTGTATGTCTCAGTTTTATCATTACTTTTATGGTGTGTGTTCAACTGACATCCATCGACTTATTCCTGAAGAGCGAATTCGGCACTTTCCGGACATTCATACCCCTTTGTCGTTGATTGAACGGTCAAGGGATCGCACATTTAAGTCCTTCTTTTGACATAAGCACCGTTTGTAAAGACTCTTTGGTCTATGAGTCCGAAACTTAAATCACCCAAAGCTTTAGATTAAATTCGTATTTTGATAAACAGTGTAGTGTGCTTTTATTTGAGTTGAAACGATCAGCAACTACTTCCATCAAGAAACTTCGATTTTAGTAAATTGTTTGACGCCGTGGTAAAATTACTAATATAGGGTGGCCCAAATAGGACAGAAGGGATACAGGGATATATTCATTATTTTTTTGTTTCCATTTTTTGTTTGTTTCTTTTGCAGGTTACACAGTTTTCATATAGATGTATGATAGCTGCATATGGTGTACAGCAACGCGTCAAAATTGTTGAATTTCATTATTATTTTCTGGCAACGAATTTATCGTCGTCATTTTAATGTCAGAACTGCACCCTGTAACAACATGATTACGAACATAGTCTCCCATTTTGAGGAACAGGGATCAGTGTCAGAATACTAGGGTATTGCATCAGCGTCAAGTACACCCCTCCAGATGTACCGTTTGGTGCTGTATTATGGCTGATATTGTTTGAAATTGTTTACGTCCGCCACAATGGAACTTCTTCGTGAACTTGTCAGTGAATCCTTCTTACTGGGCCACCCAGTATGAATGAGTCCTCAGAGGACATTGTCATAATACATTTAACATTTTGTTTTGGTTCTATGCTGAAATTCAATTTGATGTTGAAGTACGTACCAAAAGTTATCCGCTGAATTGCCTTAAGTAAGTAGGAAATGACAATTGTCTCACATTATGTACGCTGTTAACAAAAAGTTAAATTGCATATTATTTTCACATTGAGGTTTCATATTTGCGATCCCACTCTAATGTACATGCGTCTTCTGTCGATGTTAGGCTTTTGTCATTTCCATGTTGGCCATTTAAAGCAAATTTTTGATTGATGCTGTAGTTTTCGGTGCCTGTTTGTTTATGATAAGCTGTGAGAAATGATCTAGTCATACATTCAAACTTACATATTGTCCACAGTAACAGCGAGAACGGAGCGACATAAAAAGTCAAATTAAGTTAGTACAACGCCCTCAACACTTACGGCTTGCGTATGCCTCCGTATCATGTTTGGTTCTACCAACGGAGAGCAGAAATCTTGTATTGCACTATCGTGCATGCGAATATTGTTTTCTATTCTAATATTCGCACTACAAGCGAATATTGTATTCTTTTATTAAGTCAACTAAAAAATTGTTTAAATATTTCAATTGCTTACTTCTGCAGGCATTAAAGTTGTGTTCAAATTTACAATTCTAAGCGTTAAATGATTTTTGAAAGTTTTTTTAAAGTAAACAATGAATTCCAGTATTACGATAACTTTTAACAATGTGCTGATCTGAAAAGATGTCACATATTTTGATTCCCAACAATAACGTTTCCGTATTAATTTGACAACGTTCAAGTGGAAAACTGGACAGGATCATGATTAACTTTATATTTAGTTAAACAACTAAATATAAAGCAAATTTGGGGGCATTCCACAGAAATATTAAATAAGAAACAAGTAAAAAATACCCAGCTCTGAATGTTCGGAAAAGCCAACTTAAAATTGGGTTTTGCATTGTTCTACAGAGAGGTGCCGAGTATAAAAACAATTATTTGTGTTAACATTTTTAATTGATTAATTTTAATTTTATAGGAATTTTTTTTTGTAAAAATGTTAAAATATTCTTGCAAGTGTTTACTTTCATATGAAGCTATGGAATAAATAGAATGAAAGAATTCACAAAAAACTGTAGTTTTAAAGTAAGTAGTCAAAGTATTTATACCAATTATAAGAATACCGATAAACTCAGAAAATGAAATGCTAATTTCCGTCTGTTGCTGGATTCCTTGAGTTCTGAGTTGAAATAAGAAGGTTCTAACCGAATTTCATTGAAATCTGACAAATTTTCTGGTTAGACAAATAGAATGTCCATTTAAAACTCATAGACCTGTGACGATCTTATAAACGTCTTTTGAAGCGCCGCGATCGTAGTATTTCAACATTTCTTTGCACTAATCGACACGAGCGATTGTCAAATTGTGCGGGATCCAACGAGAACAAACCTTTTTTACGGCCAGATGTTCATGTAATATCGAGTGTATGCTGGTGAAAGAAACGCCCAAGAAAGCCTCTATCTCACGGTATGTCACATGACGATATTGCATTATCAGTTCACGCACGGCATCAATGTTCTCTGGCACAACGGCCGTTTTTGGACGACCTTAACGACCTTCGTCTTTGAGCGAGCGTCGATTGAATTCATTAAAACTGTTTTTCACAGTGCTATAGGATGGTGTTTCATCGTCATACAAAGGTTTAAGTTCATCGATGCACTCTTGTCGTGATAATCCACTTCGAAAGTTGTGAAAAATGATCTCACGAAAATGTTCACGAGTTTATTCCACTTTTTGCCAAATTGATTTTTTTCAAGTCACTGTAAACAACACAAATGATGTTCGTGCGTCAAAACGGGCAATACTTAGTGCTGCCTAGGCCAGAAATATATATAGCAACCCTCTTTAACAATACACATGTTCTTATATTGCACGGTGTATCATGTATGATTTTTTGTTGAACAAATAAGTGTGGTAACTCCTAATTGACAAACGGTGAACGTAGCTACCAGGTATTCCCCCAACATGAGGGCATTTTCGTTTGAACCCACTGACCATCGGATGTTTGTATTTTGTGTTATCGGTACGAGTAGTACAAATTGTTTGCAGACCTTTCCAAAAAGTTATATACAGACATACGAGTATGTATAAGTACATTGTACTCGAACATACAAACGTGTCATTTTTAAAAAGTTAAATTGTTCGTCTTAGACTTTAGTAAGCTAAGCTTAGAATACGCTTCCATTTGTCTTCCAACCTTCTCTAACCTTCTATTGCAGGTATGGATCGGGGGTTTGGTCAAGGGTATACGATGCCAAGCTAATCATGGTACAATCTGATTAGCTCGCTTACTTACTCGTCCTTTGCGTACATTAGATTATATAAGTATTGCTAGCTAAATTTCTAAATTTCCCATAGGCTGCAACATCAAGATAAAGTTCACACATCCATCGGCATGTGATGGTTTAATGACCTACATTATTACATTCGATGTTCCAAGACGCTGTCTGCGTCTTCAGGATCGACCGCGAATGTGCCGACAGATGTCTAATGAACTTTTCTGCCTTGACATATCTTTGCAAACTTTGACAAAAACAATGCCCTGTCTACGGATGCACATACTCACTATAAATATTGCAAAATATGTCTACCTAATGTTCACTCGCCCGATGACACGAACGGGACAAAGAGTTAAGAAATGTCATTCATGTCAGCGTAAGGGTTATGTGGCGGTTTTCGCTTCCTTTCCGGGACTGTCTTAAATTTCCTGCTTGTCACACATAGTGCGAGCGAAAAATATTTAATTGTTGATCCCATGATCTTTTGTCTTTCAAGTTTCTTTCAGATCGCAATGTTTATTTGAAAAAGGCCATTAAGAATGAAAAATGATCTTTCCTCCGCTTCGCCAGACGAACGAACATTGCATCACCATTCACTGCCAATAAACATGCGTTGGTACGAGTATGTATGCCGCCTGGTTGTAAGGATGGTTGTATTTGCGTGTACCTGAGCCGAGGTAATCCTTTCGTTGCTTCCCAAAATGTCAGTAGGGAAAGTGCTGCGAGAAAGGTTAAATCAAAATATTAGGGTTACATGCTGATGTTGAGTTTTTTTATTTCTGCCCTGTCATAGGAACATCCTCCATGAGTACAAAACATACTCGTCGTAAAAACGTCCATGAACATGTTCATATGGAGTTTTTAAATTCGATTAAAAATTTATGATGATCACGTAGAGCACTAATGGCACGTATGTATGAAGGTACGAGTATGTATGCATCTGTATCTGGATGTGGTGCGAGAATTTGTATCTACTTTCGATGTGCCCAATATTAAGGGAACAACTGTACTTCACATACAGAAGGGAGGGCTAACGTTCGCTAAACATTTTAACCCTCTCGTCCGGAGTGATTAGGCAAATGTAGTGCTGGCGAGGAGATTTTCAAAAGCGGGTAATTTCACTTTATGCATATGCCGCACTCGAATACTCAGCGATAGGGTAGACTTCGCTGTGAAGAGCTTAGAGCATTCGATTGCTACATCGATTGTATCCTGCAGATAGATCGCAGTCGCTGCAATTATCAATTATCGCACCATCGTGTTTCGGCAGTGTGAGCAAAGTGATGGAGAGGGGCCACCTTTAATTTTCGGTGTTGACATTGCCCACTTACCGCCAGGGCTATCTAAGATCGGAGATGGAGATATTGGATTGGAATATTGGATTGGTGGTTAGGAATGTCCTTTTCTTGGAATCCCTTCGAAGTGGAGTATTGTACTAATGCTAAATCTCTTTTATAATAAAGGGTGATCCAACCATAAAGTACAATGTTAGTTGTGAGTCACACCTTAACGTCAAGTTTTTTTGCCCAACTTAATTTGACATTTCTTTGTTTCAGTGTTTGCCAAATGCAACCACGGAGAGGTACACAATTGAGCAGCGCGTTAGGTTTGTTGAAGCCTCTTACGTTCAATTAAAAATACATTTCGTGCACTTCATGGTTGTTTTAGTCAGAATAATCGATCAAGTATGTCCACAATCGGGAGAAATGTACGGAAATTTTAGACAAACGGGTCTGCATGAAATGTAAAAACACCTGTGCGTTCGCCCATCTCATTCTGCGACAAACATTGATGTTACGGACTTTTTGATGTAACGGACTTTTTGTGACCAGAAATTGATAATATGGACTTGGACGGCATGTGGTTCCAACAGGATGGTGCTACTTGCCACACAGCCAACGATGCAATTGCTCTTTCGCATGAGAAATTCAATGGACGTGTAATCTCTCATGTGAATTGAAACCGTTGGACTTCTTTCTTTGGGGATATTTAAAAGAAAAAATGAACGTCAATTAGCCCAAAACAATTCAATAGCTTAGCGATGAAATAATTCGTCACATAAAAGACATTGAATCAGACAATGGTATGCAACCGAAGCCGTGGCGAGATTTTATTTTACACGTAGTTTCCATAGATCCTTCCATCGTAATAAAACATACTCGTAGTAAGGTAGGTAGTACAGGTAATAAGGTAATAAATAAGATAATGCTCTGAAAACTATTTGTTTTGTTTACAATTTACATCGAGCGTTTTAGTTGGACCACCCTTTACATCGTACGTCGCGCTTTCGGCGGTGGGTTTCCACTTCGTTGTTGCCTTCGACCTTACGAGTAAGATATTTATCTCTAAGCCATGTAAAAAAAACTTTTTATAAAAGGCATTAGCTGTTCGAAGCCGGCGATAATCAGTAGGTGCCGGTCAGTGCGCATAAGAATTGAATCGTGCACAGCTGACTGATTTGATAGAAATTTTCCCTTCTTCCTTAATGGAATGATGTGGGACTTATGTATGGGTGTGTAACAGCTCGTGACAACGATCGTCTCCAGGTTCATAATATAAAGTTAATTCGCCACGAATGTGAGCAAAACTAACTGATTAAAATGCATACTCGTACACGTAAGGCTCGTTAGAAAATTGTTCCAAATATTTCGAAAACATCAATTTTTCTTGTATGTATGCAACGCATTTTTAGGTTGTTCGCTTCCAACACACAGCAATCAATTTCCAATTAATTTGTATTGAACATTTGATCGTGACAACTACTGGGCTGCATCTTGTAATCTACTATTTTGCACTATATGTAATTGCAAAGTACAAAATTGAGAGTACGACTATAAGTAATATAGCAGCATAAGCCAAAAAGCCTACTCGACACAGGCAACGCATCCCTACTTCGCCGATGTAGCCAGTTTAAAGGCGCACAGTCCCACTTTTGGTAGCTATATACTTATTCTTACCAGTAGGACCTTTCCTCCTGGAAGGTACTGAGTAGAGTCCTACCTTTCCTCTTTCGTATTGTCCCATCGACGCACTTTATACCGTTTTAACAAAGATGTCTCATCTAAACGTTAAGGTGGACACTAACCTGCTGAATATCATCGCATTATACGGGCTATATAAATATAAATTGTATATTTATTTGCGATATGTTAACTTATGGTTATGCTGCTCCAGGAGCAGATTCATTATTTTCTTAACAACGCATTTAAAAAAACAAACAAAATGTCAGACAAAGGTTTGTTTTCTATCAAATCCTTAAAAAGATATTTTTTGATTTTTTATGCTGCCCCAAAAAAGTATTGGGCTATCAGCTGTTGTCACAACTTAACAAAATGCAATCTTGCACAAAAAGGCAAACACTCGACAGTTTGTCGAAGTGAATATCTGAAAATGAATTATTTTTATGCATTAATTAATTAATGCATAATAAATACCGAGTGCTGTGGAGACAAAATAACAAAGGCCATATACGCAAAATGTCATTCTTCAATTGGACTTGTCTCCGAGAGAAGATCTCTACAAAACAGCACTTGGCTTCAAAATCACAAATATTTATTCCGATTCGGCCTGGGTTCAACAATTTTATTTTAGGCAGTCGCAAAACTTTTGTCTTCTTGGGCAACCTGTACGTAACGGTTGAGTGGCCAGGAATTGTATTGTAAAGTTAGGAATGGAACTGACCACATTCGCTTTTGTTGTTTTGTTCCACCGATCAAGACCTCTAATTTTATGAATTAAAAAGAATTTAATTTTTTTCATGAAACGAAACCACAAAATGTTCAGCTTTATTCTTGGCCAACACCGACCGAGTAAACTAAAACCTTTCTGAAGGTCGGTCTTTGGGCGATCTTTTATTTTTTTACCTGATACTCTTCTTTTGTTCGGAATGCACTTGTCAATGCATAAAATACATTTTTCAGACTAGTTAAAAAAGTTTGTTTTTATTTTTTTATGCGCAGAATGTCGCTATCTAAAACAGAGTGTAAAATAGGGGGTTTCCCCTGTATTTATATTTTTTTTATTACTTTCTATCATCAGCACACATAAAAATAGTAAACATTTTTATGTTTTACAAATCTTGAGTTATAGCTTAAAAAGTACTGCAGCAAATATTTGCCTTTTTCTAAAGATTAGATACAAATTTGGTATTTTGATACAAGTTAGAGGAAACCCCCCTATTTATATTATTAAAGAACTCTAATACATATTAAGGACTTCTAGCAAACTTCACATAGAAATTGTAGAAGGAATTAATTTTGCAAGTTCCTTAATATAGCGTAATATGAAGAACTGTTTCGATCTTCGAATCTTGTTGTTATATTACTAATTACAGTTTGAAATGTATCCTGTGTATATTGACTATGTAGATATACAGTGGAATAAAGTCTATTTAAGTTAAAGATTATCTTAAGGTTTTTTTTGCACACCTGGGAGACCAGATTTGACATCCATATGTCATAATCGGTCGGATGCACGTTTTATGCAGCAAGAGCTTCTTTACCGTGTTTAATGTTCAGTTCCGATTTAGTAAAGGGAAAAGAGCTTTTCCACATCTTGCAGCTTTATTGCATGCGTATAAAATATGCTCTTTAAATTTCAATTTGTTATCCAGTATTATCCCAAGGTATTTGATCGAATTTTGTATTGGAATATTTGAGCCCTGTATAAGTAGTTACAAGGGAATAGTTGGAATTATTTTTGGGAATTTATTGAAGGGAAACAATACTCGTAGTACTAGAGTTATGCCCTTATTTATTTTTATTTTCCATTTGAAAAATATTTTTGCACGTTTACAAGGGATACTTTCATTTTTTTTATGATAGCGTTAGAAACCTTCCCGCTTGATAATATAACAGTATCTTCTGCGTAAAGAGCAGCTGTATTATTCTTAATACAGAGACACACCAGCTATGCTTTTCTTTTTACCGGACATGTGGTTTTCAATATTAACAGCAAATGTTCTATCTAATAGAAAACTGTCTTTTGGAGATAAATTGGATAACTAAATTTATGGACTTTAAAGATGATACCATTCAGGTATCAAGGAACACAAAACCGGTACTTTTGTATTGCATTTTATTACTATTTACTCTACTCGTAATTCTTTTGATTTGGTGTATAGTGGAGTGTTCTTTTCGAAGCCCAAATTGTTCATCTTTTAGAACAGAATTATTTTCTATAACCACTAGCATTTTACTCAAAATATTTTTTTCAAAGATCTTATCAACACAATTCAGCATGATTAAAGGACGATTACTGTTTGGCTATTTTCACCTTGACATGTTTGATATTTTCTGGGAAGTATCGATTCTTAAGACACCAGTTAAATATTTTTGTTAATGAGATTAAAGTATGAATCGGGCAATTACTTTAGTAAAATTGATTTGATTCCATCAATTCCTGTATTTATAACTGGTTGAGTTCTCATCTGTAAATTTCCTTCTAAAAAATCCCGGTTTTTTATATTCCCGTTTTCCCCGGATATCTACGCGGGAGGGACTCTCGGGAAACCTATTATTTTCTATCACCACAGTCATGACATTACCAAGTGAAATTCGATGATGGTAATGTTGAAAATGTTTTCTTTACGTTTACAATTTTTTATAAAATTGCTGGTATTTATTAAAAACTAATTGAGTTTTGGATTAAGAAAACGTAAACATGCTAGATCTATTAAAAAATAAATTAGCTGTGGAAGCATTTTCCCGACTTAATATGAATTTATTAGCAGCGGATGCAATATAAAAACTTTAATTCAACAAATTTCTCACATTAATATACCTTTGGGTTAAATTTATTTGAAGCTGCAAAAATAGCTTCAAATAAGCGATTGCAGAAAGAATAGACTAGCGACTTTTAACTTTGCTAATAGTGGTGTTTTAGGTTAAGCTTCGATAAATAAGACTGTTTGTTATCCATTCTTATTTATCGAGGCTACTGTTTTTGTGTCTAAATGAAAAAAAAGAAGTTCGAGACTCTTAAAAAACTAGAAAAGAAGTAAAATTAATTTTTGGTAACAATTTTTGTACTTAGCCAAGATAACTACACGAAGAAAAAAGATATGGTTATAATATGGTCAGGGCAACAGTAATATGTTATCTGCAATAAAAGCAGGTTCGTCGCAACCATGTTTAAAAATTTAATTACTTTTTCGTATATATATTTTTTTCAGATTATATAAATAACACTTGGAGAATAAATAATGTAGAGATTCACAACTGAACAAACAACCAGAATAATAGAATTTTATTATTTAAATCAGCGATCAATTATTTAAACGCATGAGGCTTAGTGCTAAAACAGCTATAAGAAGTTATATTTCTAAACAACAACAAACAGGATCGAGTCCAGCAGAGCTATTCCTATAGACATACTCAAAATTGGCCCAGTGTTAGTTATTGAGGCATTACCTAAAACACTTCTAATGTATCTTAAAGACCCAAAAACATTTAATTAAACCGATTACAAACAAAAAATGCTGGCGTACGCGGAAAAAAATTACTCTCGGATTTTATAAAGAAGACAGCATGTCGACGAAATTGCGACATTGGGCGATATCAATGTCAGTGCCGTTCCTACAGATAGATCATTGAAGCAAATTTTAAGTGATGCCATAACAAACGCAAATCAAAATGTTTCGCAGAATAAATTTGATTACCTGCTAACTCAAAAAAAAAGGTATTTAGGAAGCAAGTGTAAAAACAACGGAAAATGTCAAGAACAAAAATACAACATTAGTGGAAAGCTAACGAATATTTTCTACAACTGGGCAGTTTGTAAATTAAACTAGAAACAGACTGTCTGATGATTTCATTGTACTCGTATCTCCTTCTGTTCTAAAACCATATTTTCAAAATGAATTTAATTAATTTATAATATGCAACTTAAGTTATTATTATACTTTACTTATATAAGTATACTATAATTGATCTCAAATATTATAAATAAATGAATATACATACTCGTAAACATACTGCAAAATTAATATCGCTTGTTTTTTGTGCTATGCGGAAATTCCTAGTAAAAAAAGTAAACAAGTCCGGATAAAGAGAAACTAATAACTGGGTACCACAAAGACAAAATAAATATCAACTTGGTAGCACCGGATTTAAAAAATGCAGTATGGTACTCCTCTTAAATTTAAAGTCCATTAGAAGACTGGATAATTATCCAGCTTAGGTGTACATGCGATTAATCTAGGGCATTCGCTTTGCATCGGACAACCATACACATATGAGGATTCGCTCATTATTCTCGAAAGAGCTCGCCGCAGATTCGCATGGGGAGTAACAAGTGAATCGCTTTGCACCGGACACCTCCACACGAATGCGGATTTGCGCATTATTCGCCAATATAATCGCCGCGATTATATTGATCTATCAGATGATTCGCCGATAGTTTTTCTGATTTCTATTAAGAATTGCCGAAGCAATTTCATTTCATCAGGATTATATGTAACATGTGGCTTCTAGAGCTAAAGATATAAACTCGGAAAGCTCAAATATTTTTGATAGTTACAAACATTTGCCATAAAACTAACTTATAACACCCTATTTCACAGAGTGGTGCAGAGTATAAAAATAATGTCTAAACACTGTAATAATGCTTAAGCTTCGAGTGAAAATTAAAAAGCAACAAATGTTTTAGAGTTTCTAAGCCGTGAACAAGTGAATTAAAAAAATCAGACATTTTCCTCCATCATCAATGCTTTTAGTTATTTTTGAAGCAGTATAAAGTTACTACCCCAAAAATTTCACGGCTAATTGAAAAAAAATTTAAATTATCTAAGAAAATGTATCTAAAATCGCCAGACTAACGTTTTACTTGCAAACATTCACAACATTTCCAAAACAGTGTTTTTTGGTAATGAAACATCACCACAAGTAGTGGGAAACCAGCAAGTCGGTTTTGCTGATCTGGTGCTCCGAGAACAGTTGTTTTGGCTAGAATAGAAGGTACGTCCCTTCAGAGAGTATCGTGCTGGCAGTAGTTTAAACACAAACTGGCGAAACGTCTCGGCGTAAAGTTTCATTGCAACAGGGCTATGAGACACATTGATCAGTAGAGGTCTTGTATAAGCAGTGACTGCTCACCACGGTGATCTTTTGTAATATTTCAGAAAGTACTGTGCCACCTGGATTAGTAAATATGTGAATCATGCGTAACTACATGTTCTGCAGAAACATGCTTTATAAGAAAATTCTCCAGTTTTGAGTGGATTCAGCAAAACTACTAACAGTGTTGTAACAATTCGGAGAAAGGCAAGCAGTTTTAGATCGACGCCGCTTTGTCAAATTTCCTATTATAAGAGGAAAATGTGTTAATTAACAACATTTCACAATATCAAGTATAAGTACGTATAAATGCAATTGTTGCGTAGATGTACGAAGGTGCTTTTTGATACGAGTAGTTTTTGGTACAGTAGCATCCCGTTAATTCGTAATAGCAAAGGACCAGCCATTTGTTTCGAATAACAGGGGTTCCGATTTAACGAAATTCCGATTAAACGAGGTTAAAAAAGAAAAAACGAGTTAATTTACAATTATTTAGCGGAATTTTTCCAATTTTTTTTAACGAAACAGACATATATGTTGATTTTGACGTTTTAGTTGACTGTGTTAAGATGTTTGCATACTAAATTAGCTTTTCATACTGACCACAAAAAGTTCGCACCAAACCAATGGCATATGTAGCTAACTGTTATGATTACACTGGTCAACACTAAATTTGCGGCAGATGGTTTGATAGTCAACTATAGTTGATTTCGATTTGCCAGACTAGCTCTAGTTTAGGAGATATTCATAAAAACCGGTTTTTTTTAATAAAAGGACCCCTAACTGATTCATTTGTAAGCCGATTTTCAAAAAACGTGAGGGCGGTGCTTAGAGAAGAATTTGACCGTTATAACGTATAACAATCCGAGTCCAACGAGCTATTAATATATTCAGATGAAAATCAGTTCACAAATGAAGCAGTTATTCAAAAAATAGCGGTTTTTGTGAATATCTCCTAAACTAGAGCTAATCTGGCAAATCGGAGGCCAGATTCGTGACAGATTTTTTCAAAATTTGTTGCCCAGTGTTAGTATTAAATGCTGCTAAAGCTATTTATGCATTGCATAACGAGTTATTACTTAATTTCCTCAACATTACAATAAGGAACAAAGGGAAACTTCTCTCATATCAGTGGATGTAGAAAATATAATTCCTATAATTACTGAACGGGACTTACTGTTTAAAGCCGGCTCCGAATGGCTTATGCATTTCAATGAGAAGTTTTTACATGGCGTAGAGATAAATCTCTTTGTCCGAAAGTCGCCGGCATTTTCAAAGTGGAAATACTTCGCTGAAAATTTGCTAGATGTTCTTACCCGGAGTTGAATCTGGGTAAGAACTATTTATTGAGGTATACAAATTAGCGGCGTTACAAACTATCGCAATTCTACTGTATTAAGAAAATAATTCGTGTGTATATATATATATATATTCGCATGGGGTATTAAAGGATCCGGAAATTTGTTTTGCAAGTATAAGCCTTAAAATGGTGATCGAAGCTTTACAAAAAAATATCGCATTTATTTAACATGAACGAAAATATAAATTTGAAAAATGCATGTATTCATACTCGTTTTATGTAAAAACATCTATAAACTGAATTGTCATATTTGTAAAAGGTACTAATTGAATGGATCTTTGAATAGACATATTGAGCATGTCTTCGAACTGACAAACAATGTTTGAAAACAAATACCAAATTTATAATTGTAAATTTACTTTACACCCTCGGAATCTAAGTCGTTGAGAGACACAGAATAGGGCTGAATATGTCACGTTTTACAACACCGTGCTACGGAATCTTGTCACGCCTTAGTTTCAAATATAGAAGGCTTAATAAATTTAATTGCAATAAATTACATATTCTGACAATCCCTACAATACAAAATTGTAACAAATTCAATAGAAGTTGTCCTAAAGTGAAAGTACTCACTATGTAAATTTTGTATGTATTTTATGCCAAAAACACCTATCGAAGCGTCTTGAAACCCACTGAAAAATAAAACACTTGGTAGCACACTGAGTATTTCGGAAATCTGTCGTATGCTTTAATGTCCAGTTGCAAAATGGCTTCTGCATTGTTTGATTATCAGGTTACTTCTATCCAACATGGCGTAGTACCGGTTGAGTTTGCACGTACTGTCTGTGTGGGGGTTGATTGTCCGTTCTATAAATTAGGGTTGAAATGGACCTGCGTTTCGATGGCCAGGCGATTGTACACGCAAAGGCCAGTACAAACAAGCCCACTCAAACACAAAGACGAGAACGTATACACATAGCACTCACACAGCCACACGTACTTACTTGATACTTGCATCTACCCTCGTTCTACTCCTTTCACTTTATTCCAGAAACGTTGGCAATTTAAATTTCATTTCAAATAATTCTATTAAATAGTGTACCACTAGTAAAAAGATTTATTTTTACTCTTCAGGAGGCACATTAGGCTGTAGCGAAAAGAGGATATGATATGTACAAATTACGAGTATGTAGCCCGTTGCTGAGTGGTGGATGATAGTCCCCGACTACCATACGAGTATAAGAAACCCAGTCACAAATCACTTGCAAGAACATGAGACACTATTCAGCGGCGTTAACTTCGTAATGCTAGGGACATTTCGGGAATGAAAACAGCGTTCATAAGTGTCCCTCATCGGTTTGAGGAAGAACATCCCATGGGATGTTAACAAGCTCGTACACAATTTGGATTTAAGAAAATGTGGTTTTAAAAAAAGTTATCCAGACCATGACGTCATTTTCATAATTTGTGTATTTGTTAATTCCAGAAGTTCACATTTTAGACCCCACATTTTTCGCCTGTCATTACGCCAGGAAAACACTACTTAAAAATGCGGCAGCAATAAGAAGTTTTGCAGTAGCTTGTAGTCATTTGCTACTGGTCATACTCGTATGAAATGTGCAATTTTTCTGGAAATTTTAATATGCATACGCATTGATTAAGAGCTCCAAAAGAAATGGATTTGAAATACAATACACATATGGACACTCAAACAGAATAACATTTCGTTAAGAATTGTTTTATAACATAAATTCGCACGGTCTTTATATAAGCAATTTTTGATCGTTGGAGCAAATCTCTTTCTAATTCAGTAAACGTATGAAAATGTAAAAAATGATCTCTGTAGTTTATTCATTGAATTTCTAGAGAATAGCAGCGACATTCAAAAATTGGCAAGACCTTTTTTCAAATGGTTTTTAACAGATTTTTTTGCGCATCAGGCCAAAAAAAAATAGTCCCAGCTTATCGATGGGACAAATCGAATAATAATGTTTGTAAGTATCGTCGTCATTTTTGTGCCTTTTTATGCATTTTGACTATATAAATGGCCGAATGTCAGCCAATTGAAAATATGTATTATTTGTCAAAAAAGGGAAAAATTGTCTGTGTGACGCAGGCGTCTAGACAATTATGAAGACAATACACTTTTAAGCAACCGATAGTGTCGGTTCGTGCTCTGATTTTATTTTGTTAACATTTGACTGACTTCAAACATACATAGGTACATTAAATTTCAAAAAAAAACCAATTTATATTTTGTGCTGCATATAACTATTGTGTCGGTGTTTCTACTTTTTGTTAAACGATCTTCTTTGGAACAACGATTCTACATAAAAAAGGTAATGTTATTTTTTGTTGATTAAATTAGGTACATAAAAGCTTTGAAGAAGACAAACACTATGCAGCGGTATGCCATTACAACAAGAACGAAACTGGCCATATTCCACAGCAACTCCTGGTCCCTGAACAGGTAAATTATTTTCAGCGTTTCCTCCTGCTTTTTCTATGTATCCATTTAAAGTTATCTTTCAAATTATAATCAATATTAATAGATGTGCTACCAAACAATATTTCAATAATATTTACCAAAATCTCACATAAAAATAAATTCCAAATATTATTGCGGTCTTTTGCGATTGTTTTTTCACAAATTTCTACAAAACGTCATCGCTGGCCGCCTACGTCAAATCACTTGCCGAATTTACTGTCTTCAAAAAATCAGAGCCAGTGACGAAGACAATGAGAGACGTGTATGTGTGATTCCAATGAACTGTGTAATAGCCGGCATTAAGCTTTACAACTTTGTTGAACATCACTTTGCACAAGACAAAAGACACAAGATTAGCAATTTCCCCTAAACGATACTTACTGCCTTAGAATCGATATATCTCTATTTGTAGACTGGCCCAGCCAAACGGCGGGACTAAATAACTTTTTTTACCAATATAACTTTTCCCAATCGCTGACCCATTTATTTTGTCTCGCAATGTAATGTAAATTAATTCTTTATCTTAAAAAAGACTTTTACGTAGGCGGTTGAGTCTTTTTTTATTTCCCATTATTTGTTTCACGGGAAAGCGGAAAAAAGGAAAAAATTCCCGGAATCCCGCCCGGGAAATAAAAATTTGCTTAATTTTAAACCAGATTTTATTAAAATAATTAAAACATACTACTCATATAGAAAGTAAACACACTCATTATTAAAATAGAAACATTATCATAATCTTCTCTGAATATTTTTGACCCTACAAATTTTAAACCGTTTAGTACAAATTAGTTTGGAGCTATTCGCAATTAAATCTTAAATATATTTAAAGGTTTACACTCTATCTAGCACCAACGTAACAGACTAAAGAAAGATTCCGGCTTAACTAGAGTTTCTCTTTTTCCGTACTTTTTCATTTCCCCGGAAATCGGAAAAAATTTTGCTTTTTCCAGCATTTCCGAGAAAAGCACAAAAGTGAAACAAACCAAGTTAATTTTGCGGTATGTACATATTTATTAATTTGTTAGTTCATTAGATCAAATATAGTAGGGGCTGCATCTGGCACAAAAACAAAAAATTAAAAAATATACTTTTCAAAGTAAATAATAATAATTAAAGTTGCATATTAAAATTGAATTAAATTCATTTTGAAAATACATCTTTCGAACTGAAAGAGCATTAATGGAATCACAAGACAGTCTGTTTCTTTACTTATTACTCGTAACAAACGGCCAAGTGGTAGAAATTATTCTTTCGCTTTCCACTGATGTTGGCTTCGTTTTTTGTTTTTTTTCATTAGCTTTATCGACTTTAAATTCATTTTCATTGAGTAATTAGGTTATCGATTTATATTCTGTCTAATATTTTGATTTGGGTTTGTTATGGCATCACTTAAACATCCTCAAATGATCAAGTTATGCCAGTAATAGAAATACCGTCCAATTCAACAACATCGTCGACACTGCTGTAGCATACGCTAGCACATTTTGTTTGGAAACGTTTTGAAATAAACTGTTATCACTGGGTTAAATATTGTTGGATCTAAAAGATATGTACTCAAGTAGGGTATAAAGCCGTTGTCTCTCCTTTCAACGATTTGCTTCTTTTAAGCATCTAAAATGGTTTTTGAAAGTATCGAATTTCCCGAGAATCCAGAATGAATTTTGCATTTCACGGGAGAGAAACTCATGGGTTCACAATGAATATTTTACAAACTGCGTACATTATCGTTTAGTTTGTTCCTTTGTGACTAACGAAATTTCGAAAATATTCTGTTTCAAACAGCTAAATTGTATTCCATTAACTAAAATACTAATAAATATGATTGTTTTTAATACAATATTTTCTGCTAATCCTATTTTGCCTATATTCAATAATATGCCGTTATAGGGAATGGCAGCATTATATTTCTTTTACTGGGGCGCTGTAGTGTTTCAAGCAAACGTAAACACTGAAATATATTGAGATAACTCGAAAACCAAATTGCTCCAAAATGTTACATGCTGAAGATACGAGTATTTGGGAAACAGATTCAAGCTCATTTAATCTACATTGTTGCTCTGTAACATTTTCCAATCAATGTCCAATTTCAAAAATCCTATTCTAATTTTAAAAATTCCCGGGAATTGACAATTGAGTTTGAATACTTTAAGAAAAACGGAAAACGCTCAATTATATATTTTTTCTTTAGCAAGGTTTCCGAACCAAGTTAATAAAGGGTGGTTAAATTTTAAGGGCCGATGTTGATTTTAAATAAAACACAAATTATTTAGAAAATTATTGTCATTTCTTTTAATTATTATAATAATGGTATGGTTCAATTATGTATTTAACAGAATAACGGCAAAATGGCCGCCGCCACCTCGGCGGCACACCTACATCATATGGTCCAAATTTTCGATGACGCTGAGGCATAATTGAGGTTCTATGCCGTTAATGTGCCAAATTATATTATCCGTTAGCTCTTGAATTGTTGCTGGCTTATCGACGTACACCTTTTATTTAAAAAACCCCAAAAAAGAAGTCCGACGGTGTCAAATAACATGATCTTGGCGGCCAATTAACATCGTGAGATATCACGGCCATTGGATTTGTCGCGCAAAAGAGCCACTGTTGAAACCACATATCGTCCACATCCATATCTTCCAATTCGGGCCATAAGAAGTTCGTTATCATCTCACGATAGCGAACACCATTCACAGTAACTGCCTGACTGGCCTCATTTTGGAAAAAGTACGGCCCGATGATGCCGCCAGCCCATAAACCCCACCAAACAGCCAATCTTTGTGAATGCATTGTTTTTTCGACAATCACTCTTTGATTATCATTGAATGCGGCAATTCTGCTTATTGACGAATCCACTGAGGTCACTGAAGATGATTTTCTTCGAAAATTGATTTTCATTCTCATAATAAGCCTGAATAACGTTTACGCGTTGCTCGCTTGTGTAAATTTCCATGGTTCAAATTGAATTAGTCTAAAATTGAGAAATATCAAAAGAAATGCAGAAAAACACTTGACGTTAAGGTGTGGTTCACATTCAACACAGCCCTTAAAAATATAACCATATTTTAGACACATATTACACTGTGGAACATTTTTGGGGTTATTGTCTGGGGGGTGAGAAATTCCAAGTCAGGGTGATGGTACTAGGTCAGAATATTAAAACCCTCAAAGGGTTTTGCGTTCGTATGTGAAAGTTACTTAATTGTAAATAAAAGCAGAACGCGTTAGTCGATTTCTATGATCTATGTCGCATTTTGTTTAAAGGTTATGTGACTTTACGTGAAAGTTATAAGACTCTACACGTTATTCCGTTTGGGATTTATATGTTTAAAAAAAAAAATAAATTTTTTTTTTGGCAAAATTTTCTTCATAAATTTATTTCTAATTGCAAAAATGTTGATTTGGTAGAGAAACAGTATATTAATGGATTAAAGAAAATGTAATAATTAATTTTTCTCAATTTATTTCAGCAAAATCGAACTAGTCGTTCTCGAGTTATGTCAAACTACGTTCTTGCCAACATTTTACAACTAAGCGAAAAAACATCAAGATAAGGAAAAAATTTAAAAGGTCATAAAAAAAACTGGCACATACGAACGCAAAACCCTTTGAGGGTTTTAATATACTGACCTAGTACCATCACCCTGACTTGGAATTTCTCACCCCCCAGATTGGCTGTTGTACTGTGTTATAATATTCATTACACTTAAGTTGATCAAAATTGGCCCGACACTACTAAGCTATAAAGATTTTAAATTATTTCCTTCAACATTTTTTAGCAATGTTTTAAGAATACTTGATTTGTAATACACAAAAATTATTAAAGTAAGCATTGTTATTCTATAACAATTTTAATAGTAAATATCTGTATAAAGTATTTGATAGGATATACAGGTGGCTTTAAGATTTATTTTGTATAAATAAATTTCGGTGCGGCAGCAATTAAAGAGTTTCCTGTGTTTATTGTCCTGTGCAAAAATCTTAAATGACGTAACCATGCCCGCCTGTCGGTAGAAAGCCAATAAATAGTTTGTTATTTAAAATAGGCCGAACTGTTTGAGAGGAAGACATTTCTGCCACATAAACACTGAATCATGTCCCGTTTTCAGAAACAATCTCAGGATCTATGACCCTACCAAGGTAGATGGTTAGTGTACTCGATTACCATAGGAGTAAATCTAAGCTCAAATTCGGGCCAAACTCGGATAAGTGAAACACGTTTCAGTTGTTCAATCTAAGGGCCATAGTAAAAAAAATAGTAAAAAAATTATAATTGTTTTATAAGTATATATCGAACTTATTAATTAAAAAATTTAACTAAATTAAACTGAATTCAATTCAGAATACACACATGTTGAAATAATAATATGTCAAATTACTATAATAGTTTCCTAGCTAACCAAAATTGCCTTCTGCGTCCATATTCCAAAGTACCTCTTGTGTTTTTCTTTACTCGTTATAGATAAAGATTAATGTGGATAATACATACAAGGGTTGGAATTTGATAAAATCTAGAAATTGCTTATAACTGTGGAAAATTATATAGGCTAAATACTTTTGGTCGATATTCAGTTCAGTTTAAGATGTTGACGAAAAGGTGATAAAAACAAGTACTCGTATTATAATTAACACCACCACAGTTAATTTAGCTATGTCTGTCCTTTTATCTATCCATACACTGTTGTATTTAAAGTGCTAGTTGCATACATGAAACGATCCCGAAGAAACTGTTCATCGTGTAGCCTCCATTTACAGGCCAACTTCCGATTTCAATCACATCCGCCGAAATAGCTTATTATTGGACTGTGAAAGATAGACCGTTTCGGTACATGTACTCGTAGTTTGTAGAACTGCAGCTTTAGAAGTAACGTTAACTACAAACCCACCAACATTTTGTTAAAAAGTGTAAATAACTGGCGTTCACTATACTCCTTCCGCTTAAAGACTTTGACAGACCTAACATTTCAGTTGGCCGCTGTGATGTGATGGAAGTGTGCACGACTGTCATGCCTGTAAACGCAGGTTCAACTCCGAGTAAGAACATTTAATTTAACATTTTTTCAACCTTGAAAATACCGGTAAGAGATTTATCTCTACGCCATGTGAAAACTTCTCTTAAAAATCCATTAGCCGTTCGAGATGTTAAACAGTATGTACCGGTTAGTGAGTATAAGAGTTTTATAGTGCACAGCTTGTTACTTAATGGAATGTTGTGAGAATTGTGCAAGTATTTTTTCTTTATCGGGTCCATCTAACGTACATTTACTTAAATTCGCATTCATGCATATGTACATAAATATATTGTGCATTAATTGTAAATGTTTTAAAGCACACAAGTGTCCATCCACAAGATTGTGAACGACGTTACCTTGCGGTGGTTAAGAACCACCACACTATGCCATTTTTGAAATGGTTTGGCGACAGCAGGCAATTTAACGGACGAGAGTTGACGATTTGTAGAGTTTCTATTCTGTAAATCCGATACTCAACAACATAACACATGAACATCAGCTTAAAAGTGCTTATCTCCTTCATAACAGAAGTTACAAGTAATAACAGCCTCTCCTTATACCGGTAATTCGTCAATTTTATAATAGGAGCTAGGACGTGACAATATCGATTTAAAGTTTCCCAGCTCTATATTCAAAATGGACAGTGGCATATTTCTTTCTAAGGGTTTTCAGAATTTTTGTTAAGAAGTTCTAGAGAGAATTCTATATATGGAGGACATTTTTTACATTTGGAGAGTTTAGTTTTTCAAAAAAGATAAAGGGCTAACCACATTTATGGCAAAATTTTACAAGGCGGCAACCGAATTCAAAATAAGATTTAACCCGCTACTGCCTGCCTATAGATCAGCTCGTATGATTTTTATGAAATTTGGATATTTATGACCAAAAGACCATAGAAGTTGAAAGAAAGAAAATCTCAAGTTTTACCTGGGATATGACATTAATACATGACATAAATACCCGACGGGCATTGGTGTGAAGTATTTAGTTTCACTTTATCCAATCTGCCAAAAAAAAAACACCACGCACTATTGTGTTGTCATTTTCTTTATTGTTGACATACATTATTTTATAATTATAAATAAATATATTAATTTTCAAATTATCGCAATCTAATACTAAATATTTCGATTCAAAAAGATTCGTCGACAGAAAGTTCAAACTGCTATCGGGTTGCAAGTATTTAAATACCCATTGTGGGGTATTTTAATACCCATTTGCATTTGACCGGATCTGGAGGCCAGGTGGGTTGACGTATCGCTGCTTGATTTTTTTACATAGTAGGTCTACTATGTAGGCATTACATAGTAGGCAACCGAAACTATTCGGTAAAAAGAAGTTTTTAATTTGTACCATTTTCCTATGTTTGACAGCACTTTTCAGGAGCATTTTCCGAAAAAAAAACTTCGATTTTTGCCTGCTAAATGCTTAAATTGAGCCCAATCTTTCCCCTTTTCTATAAAAAAAATTGCCGCGATATCGCTCACCTGGCCCACGCTAAAATTATTTATGTATCAACACTTTCTTGTATTTAAATACCCATTCGGCAGGAATGGGTTAATTATTTGAAATATCTTAAGATATAAAACACTGACTGGAATCTTCTATTTAACAGCAGCTCTGGACGGCTTACGTATGTATTTTATGGAGAAGTTTTTACGTGACTTTAGATGTTCTTCCCCGAATACGAAGTTGGGAGTGGCGGCATGATCAGAGATCATTTTGGGTGTTTGGAGATTTGTGATTTTGGAACAGAAAAACATTTTTTGATCTAAAAGTCCACATGCTGCACTTGTTTAAAGAAAAAAATTTCAGTAAAGGCAACAACAAAATGTTGGCAAAACTATTGATTGCCACAACCACCTACTAAATACATTTATTCGCTTCATTGCTATGACCGATCAATTAGGTGCGTCTACAACACGATGATCATATTTATCATCTTGTGGTATGTATAACCGAATATGTCATAGGATAATAAACATTTTGTGATTGCAACCGAAATTATTTTTATGCAACGGAATTTTTATAGTTTCAACCGATTTCCAACTAATTTGTTCCCCGAGTGCATAGTAAATATATTTAATTACATTGTCTCGAAGTTATATTTCGAGGCGTTGCAAAAGAAATGACAAATTAAGTATACAATTCATTCTTCGGTAGGGGTACAAACGTTTTAAAAGATCTCATACCAGACATATTGAATTGGACATACATAATATGTAATGCAAAAAGTAATTGTGGCCGGCACCAAACTAGATTATAATGATATTTATTGAATTAGGAGTTACAAGATATTCTATATTAGAAATATTGAAGGTGTCTGCCAGTAGACCGCTGTGGTGTGTTGGTTTGTGCACAACTATTATACAAGTGAACACAGGTTCAAATCGGGGTAAGAGAATCTTTATTAAATCCATTAGCCGTGCGGAGACGGCGATAAATTATAGCTGCCGGTAAAATTTGAACATGGGTCTTGTGTTCGTCCATAGTCTATTTCGAGCAGAATGAAGAATTGCCCAAAAATCTGTGTTTCCTTTTTAGTTAAGTTAGAAAGACCGCCGCCCTAACGTTATGAAGTCACGATCCGAAAATTCTCCGTTCGAACAAACCGTCTCTAGTCTTCATATAAAATAGCTCAAAATCAATAACGATTTGTAATGGTCCGCAATGTTTGTGTAACGTCGATAAATACTGCCTTGTAAGCATCTCCCTGTAGACGCACTAGCATGGGGTAGAAACCAAAATTCGTGGATAAACCAGGATTATCTAATGTGACTGAAGTAGTCGGTCGATAGCTAGCTGCTGTTTGTTTGTATGGTAATGTTTGTCACTCTGCTCTAAAAAATGACATACAAACACACATACATCCAGTGCACACACGCAAACCAGCGAACATCAAAGTCGTGAACGGGTTGTTGGAAAGCCTATAAATAACTGCAAATAAATCAAATCCCACAATGCGCAAAATTCGATATGTTACAATTGACTTCACCGATGATCCAGCCACGCACAGACACACACACTCGCGTATACGGACTTACACGCACACATATATACAGACACATGATGTTGGGCTTTATCAATACACGTACGTACTAGACATTCATAGCTTACCTCAATGTTGTGTTTGGTCGTCCTTTACTAGTCTATCCCCTTGTGTCGAGTATCCTTTTGTGTAAACACTGCCATATAGTGACAGTGGCGGAAAGGGTGACGCAATGACACACAATCCCTTTGTCGTCCCAGTCCTTCGTTTGCCGCCTGTCGCCTATCCCTTCTATTCACAGCGAGTGTGAAATTTTACAATAATTTAAAAAAATGGGTTTCAATTTAATCAATATTTTTGAAATGTTTGCATGGCTATCCTTTTGTATCAGTCCGTCGATGTTACGATGATGCTTCTGTTCTATTCGCATACAAACACACACATGTACACAAAGAGATATGGACAAACTAACCCATTCACCAGTTTATTCCCATCCATCCAGTTCTAATGGACATTAGATGCATTGCACAATGGACGTAATTTTATTTATGATTTGATTCGAACACGATATGATAAGCCTGGGAATGAGGAGAGTTGGTTTAGTTATCCATCCTTCGGAAAATGTGGTGTGAAAGGGCATGTTTTGTGGATAGATATCCTGCCGCTTTAATGGATCGAAATGTTCGCTGCCACACATGCACACATTCGCCATCGTTCTTACCTGATGCGCTTCAATTATCTGATCTAAAGAGGACCTTGCAAAAATTCAGCACCACTCTGACGTTTTGTGTTTGTATTATCGTCAATTTGTCACAGATGTCTAAATCAAACAGCAATAACCTCAATTGTTCACTTTTGGAGATGCTCTCTTTTTTCCATGCCCTTCATTTTGTATCTTTTGTAATAATTCCAATTACTTAGATATAATGGAATACACGAAACTCTATTGTCCGATCTGAGAAAAGTGTGTCCTACCTGCTGATGACTGGAGTGCATGCTTCTTTTTTGCAAGTACTTATACACAACTGAAATGACCATAACACAGATGCGATTGGAGCTTTCAAACCAGAAATTAGTGGTCGACTAGAGCTGCCACACTATCGAAATTCATCTCATTCGATAGTTGTAGAAAAAAATAATACCGATAGTATCGTTTACTTTATAGTATTGAATAATTTACGCTATTAATCAGTATTATGGTACTTTCCATTTTTACGAAATAAAATGTAAATCCTTTTTATTTAAACTAAAATTAAATAGGTAAAACCGCAGTTCAGTTCGGCCAGACCAAATCTTTTATACTCCTCACAGTCCAAACGATAATAAAGAGCAAAAACAGATCCGTTTTATTATTTGCCTTAGGAAAAATTCAAAATTACGCTTTATGTCGTTATGTCCATAGTGACTTTTAAACGCACGTTATGGGCGATGCCTCTCAACTAACAGAAACCATTTTAACCATTGCCCGTTTACAAAAGATCATGATTTGTTGGGCTTTATCAATTACTCGAAATGCGTTATTTTTAACGAGGTGGCTTTAGTCCCTTTAAGGGAAACTTTTTCCCCCCTGGGCCAATTTCGCAAATTTACAATTCCATAAGCCACCATCATGCAAAACTCAGGATCCTAGTTCGTCTCGTTTGACCGTTATCGTGTTTTCAACAGTCACACGGACGGACATGGCTTAACCCAACAAACCAATCCCTAAGCATAATGCAATTGAATTGAAGAATAAGCTTACTATTAACAAATTTCTGATAATAGGTTTACTACTTATAATAGGTTTACTAATGTGCAAAATATAGTCTTTTTAAACAGTGTTTAAAAAACGTTTCCCATCGCAACAGTATTTGCAATAACATTTGTTATAGATTTCTTCGTGATAACAGTAAATCAAATATGATTGCAAAATACTTATGCTCACAATAGTTTTGTAGGTGTTTTGCATATAATATGCCGTTATTTGAACGCATGCATTTTTCTTTATTTGTTAAAGTTCTTAGTCTTCTAGTTTATGTTGATAGGTGAAGTTGGAAGTGAGTAATGTAAAAAAAAAGTGAAGCCCATAAAAGTAAAGAAAAATATAAGAAAAATATAACGCAGCAAAAGCCATAAGTATGCAATACTGTATGCATATAAATTAAATTTCTTTAAATTTTATAGATGCTGCTATTTCTATAGGATTGAACGAGGATAATTTTGTCCACAGTACAAAATATTTTTTTCAACTTGACAAAACTAGACAAGAGGACAAAAAAAAGCAAAAAAACAAAAATAATAATTTCTTAACCTGTGAGATAATAAATAAAGCCTAAATATTTAAAAAATATTTGAAAATTAGAACAGCCAAATTCATAACAGCTGGCGTATGATGACTTTAACCATCCGTTATGAACTAGGCTATTATTGCTTAATTGTATTCATAAGCTTGAAAAACACTTACAAAAATTAACTTTTTATAAGCATGATTTGAAAAGATTGTTCTACAATTACATTCAGACTAGAAAACTTATCACAAGGGATCGTTTTTTTTTAGTATTTGCTCAACATATTACAATTTTTTGTGGACGAACCATGGCTTAAATGGGAACTGTATTTCGAAAAGGACATGGTTGCTTGTCTTTCAGTTCATCTGACCTAAAATCCTAGTCTATGGTTCTAAAACTAGTTCACATATAGACATTGACGTATGACCATTCAAAATTAATCCACTGCCACTGGATCATGGCTGAGATTAGGGTCGGACTTATGGGCCCAGGTAACCCAAAAGGGCCTTATGGCCAAAAAATAGCACAAGGATATATACATATAGTTACTCAAATTAAAGCACATTTTACTATGTATCTAAATATGGACTTATTTCGAATTGATTTGACTGAGATTGTAGGTCGGTCCCAATGGCCCCTAAAAGGGCCTTTCATGTTAAAAGAAGCGACCATTGTTAAATATGAACATATGACCAATTCAACAAAATGTTCCTTCGAATTTAACTTTGAATTTATATCGTTGATTTTGATAAGGTTAAGGCACAGACTGCTGGGTCATACGGAGAAAAAAAGTTAATAACAAGCGACCAAAAGTGAATATGGTCATGTATAAGTACTCAAATGAAATATACTTAGAGTAGAAGCACAACATTGCGGCTGCGGTAGCGGTTGTCAAATATATATGGAAAATTGAGAGGCAAAACCGCACTGAATTAAATCTTTTCTATATTCTGCCGCTCTCAATTTTTGCTGCTGCCTCTCTCTTTGTGTTGCCATACTTTCATGTTTATTGTCAACAAAAACGTATGGGCTAAAAGTTTACTTACTTTTTATTTGCAGTAAGAGGAAGAAACCATAAATTTTAAAAGAATTTGCAGGAAAGTCAAGTTTAAAGAACAATGGACAAGAACAAGAAAATTATAGTAAAAGTAAAATAATTTGATTGTTCATGCAATTTACAATTAAACTTTTCAAAATAATTCTTGATTGTTTGCAAATTAATTTATCGTATTTTTTTCAAAATAACTCAAGGCCAAATAATAAATAAAAACAGCTGTGAAATGACAACAAAAACCGTCACCGCACCCGTCGTCATTTAATTTGTATTCTCTTGCCGTACCGGATTCCGTCGCCGCAGCCGCAGTGTTCTGTCTCTACTCTAATGCTTAAGAGTTGTCAGAAAGATTAAATCATAACAGTGGACACCAGGTACCAACAAATACGGTCCGAGATCAAAACAAACGACAAAGAGGACTACAAATATAATAATTGTCATTTTTATTATTTCAATAGCGCATCACGGTGGAGGGCATAAAAGATTCTGCCTTACCATACATTGCGACAAAGAGGACTACAAATATAATAATTGTCATATTTATTATTTCAATAGCGCATCACGGTGGAAGGCATAAAAGATTCTGCCTTTTAAGTGTCTGCGACCGATGGATCTTCAAGCACTGAGATTTAACTCTATACGAAATACTAGCCGGTGGCGGCACAGTCCACTGTTTGGAGAGAAGTTCCTAGTTTTTCTTAATGGGATATTGAGATAAGCATGTATGCTAATATTCAGTAGGATATTAACATACAATTATGTCAAACAGTAGGTCCAAGTCGAGAATCACATTTTTCCAATAGCAGCCGGTATATTCTCCTGCCTGCCAGTCTCACAACATTTTTGAAATGCACTTTCGCGCTGTGGATATTTATTTCGGCTAACATTTCTTTTCAACAAACGCTCTCTTTGGGCCTTACAGCATTGTCTTTTGAAATAAGTTTGCCTTACTTCCTAACGCTGTTCAAGCATGAAACGATTCATTGCATTGTACTGAGATATGAACTGACTCCCTTTCAAAATGTCAAGGGGGAAAGATATGTCGCTGTCAAAATAAAATATATACACATCAGAGAACGGTTTAAGTGACTTTGAACAAGTGTGGCATGTGGGTTTTTAGACCTTCAAATACTTTTTCGCAGATTCAAATACTTCGCGTATTTCACCGATATTTAAGTTCCAATTACTAAAAACTACAGATCAGCAGCTAACATTCGGTTGTACTGATGGAATACTCAAGGAACATGCAACTTTAATCATTCGTTGACAAAAATAATCGGTTGTGGCAAAGTCACTGTTCTCTGTGTGCAAGTTATTTTTACAGGCAAATACTGTAGAAGTGTTATTTTTAGAAAGACCAGACAAACAAAAAATCGCCCATCCCATTTCCTGTTAAAATCATGTAATACATTTCACATTCACATATAGTTTCCATAAGTACGTGCAACAAAATGTTGGTTGTAGCACAACAATTGTCAGTAAATGCAACTTAAAGTATCGAAAGTGGCAAAGCATCATAACTAGAGTTTTCCCCCGGTCTTTTTCGTTTCCGGGAAAGAGGTAAATTCTTTAAAATTTCCCGGCATCTCGCCAGGAGAAACAGTAAATGTAAATTTGCTTGACGTTAAACCATTTTGCTTTATTAGAAAAGTAAAGAATGATATTCATATGGCTAGTACTCATAATAGGAACTTAACGTGCACTCTTCATTCAGCTCCATAAACTTCTCCGGAAATTTTTGACCTATAAATGTCCATGTCTTAAGCACAAATCAGTTTAAAGTTATTCGCAATTAAATTTAAAATACTTCCATCGAGTACAGACAGACGTAAGCAACAAATGAACAATTATCTAATGCCGTATAAGAAAAAGGCATGTAGATTAAAAAAAATCTTTTTTTAACTTTGAAATCCAAATACATCGTTATAAACTGCGAACATTTTCGTTCGTTTTCGGTCTAGAACTATATTTTTAAATAGTAAACTGTTATCAATTTGCAAACAATAACCATGTTTCTGCTTAATTGCTGGATCTCATTTCCTTTTTTGCCTTAAAGTCTTTAATAGAGACTAATTGGCTAACATTCATAGATACTTATACATAAATTTAACTGAAAAATAATTTCAGTAAAAAGTATTGTAATTATTATACATGTGTTTTTCAAGTAAATATTACTTTAATTTGCATTTAAAAATTGATGTTCTAGCAATCTCTTTCATATCGTGGGGTAATTCATTAAATTCATGAGGTCCACTATACTCAATCATATGCTTTGATAATGCAAACCTGCATCTTGATGGTATTCGTATACATAAGTTTTGAGCGATTTCGTGTATTCGTGGAAGAATATTAGATTTTGAAGAATTTTTTTAATTAAAAATGTTAAGATTTTCAGTTTATATCGTCTTGTTAAACCAGTGCGATTTATTGCATATCTTTAATTAACTTACTGGGTAAATATTAAGTCTATTAAAAATTTGACAAGGAAATAGGATATAAGGTTTATCTTTTATGTTCTTACCTCTACCAAGTTAAATAAAATCAATTTATTTTGAGAAATATCTCAATTTTGTGCTACATATACATACTACATTTCCGGCTATGTGTACTTCATACTGATCGGCTTTGAGTTAAAACATTTAAATATTTGTTTCAAAAAAGTCTTCATTTGTAAACAAAAAAAAAGCTTTATTGACAAACAACCAGTTTTTTTGTTATTATAAATTGCGCACCAACACCAATAATTGGTTGCCACACCAGTTGTACGAACACTTCGATCTGGTATATCGAAAAATCGATTAAAAAAATCGATGATGGCCACGACAATTCTCAGATGTTTGATACAGGCCAACATTGCCTAGAATTCCGGGTGGCCCTGGCTTGCACACGGTCCTCCTTGGCATTGATGCGTCACAAGCAACGGTAATCAAGCAACCCATGTCCTGTGATAGCTGGTTCGTGGTGCCAGTTGCAAGTTTGTTTGAGCAAATCGTTTTTTCGAACGTCTCGCCATCAAATGCGCTCGTTTTCTTTTTCGGTCCGCGGCAATTTCGACTGAGAAAAATTATATTTGCAGTTAAGATTAATGTAATACTTCCTGTTCAATGTGTTTTAACAATACCAAACCGGAAAACTACCCATGGCGGAGGTGTATACACATCTGGAATAATTTAGTTTTTTTTTATCATTTTTGCGGTCTCGTTAGCGCCGTGTTCTTTCGCCACGCTTAGTTAATAAAGTACAAAAGCGAAAATTATGAATATTAATGGAAATCGGGAAATGTTTAACTGTTTGGTCAAAATTCTTTTTGATAAGTATCTTCATTTGGGGATTGATCACCCGCTGAAGCCGCAGGATATGTTCAACCAGGTCAATATTCGTTAGGAAATACCTGACATTCTACGAAATACCACTCGAGCGTGGATGGCCGACAGAGAACCCATTTCTTTGTATCCATATAGTCTACATACCTACTGTACGTAAGGATGTTCCGATGTCTGTACCTACACCCTTTTGCGCGCGTGTGTACGTTCTTTTCCTAGCTGTATATGTGTGACCCTTTCCATGGACGACATCGTCAGAAATGTCATTTATTTAAATCTAAACAAGTTCAAGTTGGGTTATGCTCGTATGTTTTTCTTGCGTACATGGAAATGGAATTCGGAAAAAAGAAAACAACAAACATCAAATTAAGGACCACACTAAAACTTCCAAAATCATAAAAACCGAACTTATGTATATTTGCATACGGGCCCGTAGTGTGAGCAAAGCGCAAAACACGCTCTCGCACACACACACACATGCTTACATCCGCACGAACCACCTTTCTTCTCACATATCATATTGGACGGACAATAGAATACGGACGGATATTTACAATGGTGTCCTGGCGGTGGATGGGACACAGAGCACAATATTTCGAAAGCTTGTGCGAGTATGCTACGTTACCCATTCCGACCGACCGACCGTCCGATGGATAGATTCTTGGTTTCTACTCCTGGTATACACATACATAAATACTCGCATGTATGAATGTAATGCAGATAGACACACACATACGAGTACATATGCATGTATGTGCGTACATGTGTACGTTGCTATAGTTGCTGATACAATTTGATCCAGTGTTGCTGTTGCTGCTTGCTGCTGTGGTCGTTGCCGCTACAGTTGTCGTTGTTTGTTTTCTGTCCTTACTTCCTCCTTTGTCCGTCATTTTGGGGTTGCATTTGGCATTTTTCTTACTTAACTGTGCCTTGAGGGCTGTCTTCGGTATTGGTTTTGGATGTGAGGAAACATACTTGGCACAAGGACCAAGGACCAAACCAAACGACTATAAAAAGGTCTTTGAAGAGGGTCAAATGGATATAAATTTGTGTGTTTTGGGGCAACATTAAGACGTGCACATACACACACACACCGCATAAGTATCTGTGTTTGTATGCGTGAGTGTGGTTACTACCTCCATATGAATACGTACGTGTCCATGTGTGCCTGCATGCCCGGTCGGTCGGTTGTTGCTAAGAAATAAATGTAACAAGTTTGTCATTCAAGACAATATTGTAGCCCGAATGGAGGACAGAAGGAGAAATGGAATAAATGGTTGCTAGTTAGTGCCATGGTTTGTTCTCCATGTCCAATGTATTTTTTATATTTTATTTTTTACGGTCACTTCGAACGGGCGGATGTATGGATACCGACCGAGTCCAAAGTCGCCTGGGACTGGTGAGCTGTGTGAGTGTGTATCTTTCATTTGTTTAAGGGACTTCCGCTGAAGTTGGCATGAGTCTACTTCACACAACATATGTGTACAATTTGCCCGGGCGGCCTTTTGGTTGGGAGTGGGTGGGCGGGCAAATGTGATGTGGCTTGTCGTACTCGTATTGTCGGGTATCTGAATTGCGTCTTTATCCTTTCGTAAGTCAACAGTCGTAATATTGACGCTTAATATTCGCAAATGGGCTGCTATTTAAATGGGAACTCAACTGAAATGCTTTCAATGGCACAATGTAGTGGCTATTTGGCCAGACTTTATTGTGGTGATTTATGGCACGGGCAGAATAGCTTCGTCCTGGTATCACGCACAAAGTCCTTAAAGCTTAAAGCCTTCGTTAACGAGAATTTTATGTTAGCGTTCACTCTAATGTAACCCGATACTTTTGCATGTTTGCCTAGCGATATGTGAGTGGCATGGCCGAAACTCGGCCACTTCGATTAGAATCGGATCAATAAAGTACATTCGATTTGTGTAAAGTGATATTTTGCAGGTATCATTCGAACCAGACCGTGCGAAATTTAGAAGTCCAGGTCCATCAATCACTGCCATAAAGTATGTAACATTTGCCCGTTCGACAAATTACAAAGTCATGACTGGATTACAAATTAAGGTTGCGGCCACTGTCTTGACCGACGGACGGTCGCAACTAATTCCCTGTGATAGGGTGAATGTCTTGGCCTCTGTGGTGCTCGGTTGGGTTAAGGCAATTGAATAAATGAATTAAGATACTAATAAAATAAACGGGTTTTAAAGGGGAATATTTCTCCTTTTAATAAGGAAATGAACAAACGAGTTTCTTAGTTTTGTTATCATTTCATCAAGATAGTATGGACATCTCGGGGTTCAATAGATCAATGATCCTTTAAAGTTGCTGACCAGGACTGCTAGCCTTTTAACTTTTTGTCGTGCGTCATGCGGTCTCTGCTTCGTGGGTCAGGTCGGATCGAAAATAGTAATAATGACAAATACTTGAAACTCAAAGAAACTTACCAAATTCGTGTAGTCATCCGTAGAAAAACAATAAAATCGTCAAGTATACACGGAGAAAAATATATACTCGTATTAAAAATATGTTTGCAGACAAACACATACATGTTTGGAGCATGCTACAAACATAATTATGTTTGTGTTTCAGCACAATTTACGCAAACAGGTAAAATGCTTGGGATAACATTCTAGCATATTAAAATATCATATGCTTGTGGAGCAGCATAAAGTCTGTATTAAAAGATGTTAGAACATTTTTAGCACAGAAGAATAGAATTTGAAAGATTATAAATAAAAGCAAATGTTTTTTTGTTATACATCTAAAAAATAATCATTGGCGAATTTGTAATGGGTTTATCAGCAAGAGTTGGGACGGCATAATTGAAACTACCATTGTAATTTGAATGTTTAATAACTTTTTAAATTTATTTATATTTTTTATTTTTATTTCAGAAGTTTGTAAAGCAAACTTGGGGAATTTGAAATGGAACACTACACAACAGAACAGTGATCAGCAATTGTGGCGAACGCAATATTTCGCGCAGAAGCGATTTCAATTGGCCCCGCGTTCACCGGATTTAAATTTGATGTAAATAAGTCAGCGACCATACCACAGCTAAAACTAAACATTCACCTTGAAATTCAAGCCATAACACCAGAAATTTAACGAAAAGTTATACAAACTGTACTGGAAAGAGCACGAATGCCCGCAGCCGAAAATGGCCACCACTTACAAGAAATAATTTTTCATACTAAAGCCAAAAAAATCCCCATAACAAAAAATAATAATAATAATTAACCAATAAATAAAAAAGTTATTAAACATTCAAACCACAACATTAGTTTTGCGCCACACTGTATAACTCAACTCAATCAAACTGATAGTTCAAAAACTCTTTAACAACTTTTGCATACAATCATATTTTTTCTCCGTGTAGATTACTACTGTCAATAGTATTGGTTGGAGATGGATATGTACATATTTTTATCAGTACCTAAGAATCTTTTCTCAATTCAGTGCGTTGTGTACACGATACAATGTTTGCATCAATCACTGAACAGAAACGATTTAAACGCGATTTCGAACGGATTTCGTTTGTTTTTCACAGAAGTGGCTACAACGTTTTTCGTTCGCAGAGTCTTCACGAGCTGACCGCTAGATTGCAAAAAATAAAAAAAAAATGTTTTTGTAACGTATACTAAAAAATAATCATCAAGAAGGGTCCTCATCAGCTAATTCGTATAGGGTTAATTAGCACGAGATGGAATAATTGAAACTATAAATCAACATATCAAACTGAAAGTTCAAACCTTTTCACGAATGCTGACATTCCAAGAAGTAAACGAGAACTCCTTGTGAAACAGTGAGCTGGGAACGATATAATTCTTCTACGCATTTACAGGGACCTACTGTTTAATGCCGGATCCGAGCGGGAAATGCATTTTAAGAGAAGTTTTTACATAGCTTAGAGATCCTCTCTATTTTACTCGAAAAATCCCCTGCGTTTACACTGCAAAATGTTGGGTGTTCCTTCCTGGTTTCGAATTTCTCTTAATTAAAGGTGGCGCAAACATCATCACCCTGTATATGATGCTACATTTGTAGCAATTCTGGATGGTCATTTCTAAGTTATTTTGTTTAAACAAGAACTAGGAAGATTTGTAAGTGTATATTTTTTGGTTATTTTGGGCGCTGTAACGAGGTCAATTTTCACATCATTGGATATGATAATAAGCAATTTGCAGGCCAAATAATCACTGTCGACGACGAGCGCTGCGAAGCCATGCTCACCGGTTTTTATACCCTCGCCGTACTGGTTAAGAGGGTATATATAATATGGTACGGCCAAAAAGTGTAAGGCATCGAACAAATAATTTAGGCCCTACCTATATTTGGACCAAATCCGTTTTTTTTTTAATTATTTAAGTCATTTGAGCCATGTCCGTCTGTGCGGATTGTTAAGATAACACGATAACTTTGGACAGGAGATGCCAATCGTTTTAAATTTTGCATGTCATAATATTTTTCCAAAACTGCCTATGGGATGGAAAATATGCCATATCGCCATTGAACCATTACGCCCGTTTGTAGTAATCTGTAATGATTAGCAAATAAAATATAAAACAAATTATCTGACGAAAATTTGGAGCCGTGCCCCTTCTCGCAAACACGTTAATATCCGAGCGTGGGTTCAATAACTTTTATCTTAATGACTGAATTTCTCTTGAATTTTGTTTCCTTAAATATACTAATTTCTTCTTTATATGCGCATAAGAAAAGGTGGATACCACGCCCATTGTAGCATTCACGCGGTACTCTTCAGGCAATGGAGGGCAGAAGGAAGGAAAATTTAAATTCCATTTAAGGGTTAGTGTATATGTAAGTGGGATCAACCGACTGAAACTTTTACCTACATATCTTTGCTATAGTCCTATGTCGTTTTGCATACAACAACTTTTTAATTTTATCTGGCGTGCAATTAAAGACTTAAAATTACCAAGTAGGCAACTAATCTTTGATTATGCCAAATTTTATGAACCCTTCATCATGCAATCGGCCCCTAGTTTCATAGTCGTTGCTCGGAGCTATTAAACGATCAGCCAAGAAGGTACTAACATGCCTTAATGCCACTTCTTTTTATCTACTGCTGACCTTTTATTGTCTATAAAAATTTTCGTGTCACGAACTTCTTCCTTTAAAAATATTATAATAAAATTGGCCAATATGAATATTTGTAGATGGGCGTGACATGCACAGTTTTCTTCCCGCATCTCAAGTAGTTTCAACATTATTTGTCGTCTGAGCAAGCAAGACCTGCAACGTGTTTCTGCCTTTACATTTTATAATAATTCGAGTGTGTGTAGCGCGATTTATAAAATAAGGGGTTTTTAAAAGCTTGGCCCAGTCTTTGTACCGGACAAATTAACCCTATTTTCAACACCAACCGTTTCATCAGCATCAACACATGCCTCTGCAAAGTGTCTGCCACAAAGCTTCAATACAGCGTCAAATAGTTTGCTTGCCACAGACGAAATTGTTAGATTTTTACGGCAACTTCCGGAAAAATAACTATATTTGTTGTTGTTGTTATAGCGGCACATAGCGGCGGGGTGACAGCCCTTGGCCAAAGAATTCCTCATTCTGGTCGACCCGGTGCATAGAACCGGCTGTCGTGGCATCGAACTATATTTGTAATATTTTTAGAAGATTTGCACGTATACTGTACCACCGTCAACATCGATGGATACATGTGTAAATCTTTGAACTTTGAAAGACAATATCTCACGAAATAACAGAGATATAATGATATAATTTAGAACAAATGATATAGGTAGGTATGTGGGCGGTGTCACGCACTGTTGAATTGATCGTTTCACAATTTTAACCGAATAAAATCAATGCAATTATTGTAGACTGGGTTATGGGTATAATGGACAAAAGGGCGTGGTACCGCCGGACAAAAGGGCGGGGAAAATTAATGAATATGTATTGAATATAATGAGCTTATACTGGTATGACGAAACCCCGTGTGGAAAAGTATGCGGAGCCACAGCTATTGGGCAATTCCTCATACTGACCAATACAATGGACCAATATTTTTAATGTATGCAATTCATTAACCGCGATTTATGATTCACAGTATGAAGTCACGATCCAACCAAATGACATGGCGTTTAGACATTTTATTGCGATTAGTACGGTGCCACAGACCGCAATCCAGCGTGAAAAACTTAAATTTCTGCAATTTGAAAAGTTAAATATTCGTTGTATCCACTTATTTTAATTTTGTATATACAAAGACAAGCATTTTTTTATTGTTTTGTAGCTTTTTGAAATTTCCTGCGATATTGAGCGAAATACAATAATTGCGCTATTGCTTAGGTAACAAATTTAAATTATTCGATTTCGGACAAAGAGACTTTACAACTTTTTCAAAAAAAATATATTTTTTTTAATGAGAGTTAAAATTAAAGAAATAAGTGTTCCAAAAGAAAGAGCAAACAGTGAAACGATGTTTTATATATAAACTTCCAGTTGAAAGTGTTTGGCGTTTTGTAATTAAATGTGTCTTTATTTACATGGCATACAAAAGTATACACGTTTCTATGTATGTAATTTAAGATAACTTGAATTGTAAACCGTTTTGGATTGACGTTTTTAATTTTTCTAGAAGTCGTAGGTGAATCTTATTTTGTGATCTGATATGTAGCTATGAGTCTAGTAAAGGTGCCGAGCAGTGATTGTTGATACCACCAATGATCCTCCCAATTCCAATTGGAATAACATGCACCAATCAGGTCTTCCTCATTCCACAATTTTGCTTTTGCTATTGATCGAATGTACAACTAATGCCAACCATTTGGGTCTTCATCCCTTACTGGACACCACTATCCGCTTTTCCCCTTCCCAACAAAAGGGGGTTGGTTGATTAATGTATTTCTGCCACTACTGCCAACTGCCACTTCTACATCTATGGAAAAAACACACATTTGTATAACATGTACATATATATATATATATATATTTAATATATACACACACAGACATATCCTAATATACATTTCACAGTCGCTCGCACACAGACACACTCTGAGCGGCACATACGTACATATGCAGAAATGGTCAATAGAACAATGCTCGCTCTTTGCTTCTATCGAACCTATAACACAAATTGGAAAATTACAAAATCTGTCTCAATACAATAGACAGGACAGACAATAGATATCGTAAGGGCCTTGGCGGATACAAAATCCTCACAATGCCTCCATGTTGCCGTACTCAACACTCGGCTAACACATGTTGAGGTTTCTTATACAAATGCAACTTTGTGGCGCCACACAGTTGTAAACTCAGAAGTCACCTCACACACACCCAAACGTATTCGATTGCAAATTTGTGTGTGTTTGTGTGCAGCAATGCGTGTGGATGTTTGTAACCCGTCTACCACAAAAAAGAACAAAATAATTCAATAAACTGAAATTGCCTGTGTGAACTTTACGGATGTTCGATTTCGACTTCGATTTGGAGGGCTGCGGTGGTATCTTTTTGTCTAAGAAATCCCGGCCTGGTAATAGCTTACGAAAGCCGACAGCTCTTTGTTACGGTAAAAACAATATACATACATACGTATCTTCAAAATCGAGGCAATATCGGGTGATGGATAATTGTTGACGTTTGTTACAACTCATCTGTAAACGGTTCTAACAAGAGCTGGGACAGTTTGACCAACATACGTTTTCAATATTATTTTTGCATCTAAAAAATACCTCCACTTTTACATACTTGTATGTATATTTCATCAATAACTACATTTGTTTCAACCAGAATGCAGAATTTATTATGAAAATAGAAAAAATAACAATTAATGGCACTAATAGCTTTTTACCTCTTGAATGCCGGCGACTTTACGAGTAAGAGATTTGTCTTAAGGTCTTGTAAAAACATCTCCATGAAATGTATTAGCCCTTCAGAGCCGGCGTTAAACAGTAGGTATCGGTGAGTGCGTATATGAATTATGTCATGCACAGCTAACTGATTTGGTCATTCATGGGATGTAGTGTTAGGTAAGTAAGTATTTTTTTTAGTCTATGGCATTAAACTCAAAATTTCTAGCAGCACATGATACGCTTTACAAATTTCTCAACTCAGTTTGGACACAGTTCGGACTGTATGTACCTCTTTCCTGTATGATAAAATTCCGTTGGCGGCTAAATGTCCTCTTTGTTTCGTGTTAATTCGTCCTGGGATTTGTTGTATAAGAACATTGATTTATGTGGAATATTTCGTAGGCGTTGACCTAAGACTGTGGGACTTAGCACAAATCCTTCATTTGACACCACCACGCCTACCTTCTACACAACATGAATTTTTAAAACTCTATTTTTCCTTAATGTTTTACATAATTTAACGAAAATCTCAATTGGTGCTTATATTAAAGTATAGAAATGAAGAAGACTCTTAAGTCGGCCTAGACAGTCTGCATGATATCCTCACCATACGATTTATACCCAATTTTGTCCAGTCTTAAGTCGGCTGAGCCACAAAATGGAGGTACATTTGTTTGTTGGTTGTATCAAAACCTGGATCTCGTCGTTTTTCATTACTGTTTTTCCTGTGTGCAAATGAAATTTGCCGCTCTTTGGTTGGTTAGACCCAAAATTGGGAGGAATATTTTTTTTTGGATCAATCTGGTCTATTTTAAGCGATGTTTATCCAGTATTAAAAAAAACAGCGTTACAAACACATTTCGCGAAAAAAATACAAACTATCGGCTGCTAAGATGGTTAGTCCCCAAAACGGGAGTTTAACTTGGAACGATTTCTCCCAGTTTCATCAAGATCGGTTCATATTTTCGACCGTGACTTTCATTACAAAAATATATGCACATACGGTCGGACGGATTTTGAGTCGATCGGTATACTTTTTATTTGGTCTATTACATTTTTTTCTGGGCGTTACGAACATCATCCGCCTGTACAAACGTATAATATTGCTTACCCGCAGTGTGGTGATTTAATAAAAACACAATAGTTTAAGTGAAAATATATTTGTTGTTAATGAATGAAACAATAAGATAAGCATATGAGTATTAAATTTTCTTCTGTTCGGTCGAAATGTTTTGGTTTTGTTGATAATTATATTTGGAAGATTTTAGGTAAAAACATTTTAAACTTTTCGTAAATTTTAAAAGTTAAAGTAGGGCGTGGTCGACTATTAGGTTAGCTACACCACTCTGCTGTTCAGAGGATTAAGCACCTCCGCCTGGAGCTTGGGCAAGGCTGAACTATGTGAGACATTATTATATGTCGCACGTAACTTACCCCACACACCTCAGCGTGATCGCTTTTTATTTGTGGCTTCTAAAGCTGTAGGACCTTTAATAATTTCTACTCTCTGTCAATTGTTTTTATAAAGGGTGGTCTAACCATAGTGCTCGATGTTAATCGTAAGTCACACTTTAACGTCACGTTTTTTTCCAACATAATTTGACATTTCTTTTTTTTAGTCTTTGACAAATTCAACTATTGCCTTTTACAAAAATGGACGTTTAAATCAAAATGCACATCGTGCGCTTCTTAATTTTTTTGGTCATCCTAATCGGCCAAATGTGTCAAATTTCAGCAAACCGGGTCTATAGGAAATGTGAAAACACCAGTGCATGATCGCCCAGTTCGTTCTGTCATCGGGCCGTACTTCTTCGAAAATGAGGTCGGCCAAGCAGTTACCGTGAATGGTGTTTGCAATCGGGAGATGATAACGGACTTTTTGTGGCCAGAAATTGGGGATATGGACCCGGACGATATGTATATCCAGCAGAATAGTGCCACTTGCCACACAGCCAAAGAAACAATGGTTCATTTGAGCGAAAAATTCAATGGTCGTGTTATCTCACGTCATGTTAATTAACCGCCACCATCATGTGATTTTACACCGTTGGACTTCTTTCTTTGGGGATATTTAAAAGAAAAGGCGTACGTCAATAAGCTAAGAACAATTTGAGAGCTAAGTTCAGCACATTAACTACATGAAACTACAAAGCCGTGGCGAGCATATGGCCGATATTTTATTTCATACATAATTGTCATAGATCCTTCTTTGATAAGAAAAGATATTATGACAATTATCTGAATGGCAGTGGTCTCTGGGCTATAGTAATGGTAACAATTGAACTTTAGTCGGGTGCATTCCCAAGTCACTCCTTAAATATATGGCCGCGAAAGTAAAGCAAACCACAGACTGCAATATTGAGTTTTGCAAAAATCGGAAGACTCCGCTCGACTCCGACTCCGGGTGTTCAAACTACATATGTGACAGCGCATAGAGAAAGGGACCTAAGGGTAAAAAAAATCAATTTTCACTTTTTTTGATGTGGACAACATCTGAGCATCGAATGAGACCGATCCCATGCCTCAAAAGTGTTCCCTCCCAGAGATATGCGCGTTTTATGAAAGTGATGGTTCACCAAAGATACACATATTTTAATCTTTAAAATGGCTCTCCTGAACAAAACTGGTTTTTACCATTAGGTCCCCTTCTAATTTGCGCGTCATATATGTTTATTTATATGTTTTAAAGAAAACTATAGAATGGGAACCACTGTGACAGTGTAATCCATAACGTTACGCCTGATATTCTTGATATTGTTGTCCATACACTAACGGGACAGGAACGCATGGTATTGTCTAACTCCTTCGCATGGTATTGTCTAACTCCACAATTACGTATGTCTGTAAAAGTACAAAAGTAAGTAGTTTCTAAGGTTATATCAACGATCTGGACTAAATATAATGCGAAGACTAGCTAACCATCGATGTTTAAGGGAGAATGAGCAGAATGGTTGGCAGCCCAACTGGCATCATATATTTGCATTTTGCCGTAACAGGATCTACGGAGCTTTTTTATCTGCGACCCGGTAAAGTATACATATTATTGAACTACGTAAAATTCTAAGAGGATAAAGTCATGTCTGTCTGTTTTTTAAAAGCATTATTAAGGCAAAAAAGAGATAGATATAAATTACCGGCTGCAGATCGATTGGTATTGAAAATGGACCAAATCGGAAAATAGTGGTTATATATTTTTTTGACTTTTCCATTACAAAACATTATAATTAAATCTAAAATTTACTATGCTTGGAAGTTGTAGACGCATTAAACGCCCCAAAAATAGGAGTGGGCAGTAGGCCTATTGTCCCAGGGGACAAAAAAATATCTCATAATACTCGGAGACTTATGAGTATCCAGAAACAGTGCAATGTTTTTCACAAATCTAAATATGTACCTTAGAGCGCCCATAAAACAAAAAGTGTAATTTTTTCCGCTCCCCGCTCATCTTCTAGTATATTGGGCATTAAAAATAATGTCCGTGCAAAAATTTTTTCAATCGGATAAAAACCGGCCAGTCCGTCACGACTCTTAGCCCTAAAATGGAGTAAAACTAGTTGAAAGCTTTGATGAGCTATAACTCGTTAGCCAGACGACTTTCGGAAAATACACCTTAAGCATTTGTGTTGCAAATATACAGGCAAACATTTTTTCTCTTACGCAATTTTTGACCTAGCTATGACCCTTCAGGTGTTTTCAGAGGTCCAACTTCAAATTTGATTAAACATTTTTTTCAAAAGTAAATTAGTAATTTTATTTATAGACGTTTGAAAAAAATTTGACTCAAATTTGAAGTTTGACTCTGAAAACACCGTGATTAGCCCACACGAGCCCAAAAAACTGTCCCTTTTGCTATTAATGTATTAGTATTTAAAAACAATACAATCTTGTCACGAATCCTAATGTAACAATAATTCTGCGTTTATACCTGATTTAAGACCTTGACCCATGTATTAAGATATTCATCTAAAAAACCTTGCATAAATCAATCTAAAAAAATCTGGAAAACTCAATTGCTTCATTTGATGAAATTACAACTTTTAACCGGAGTCGGAGTGGAGCACAGTTTTTGATTTTGACTCCTGCACAGACTCCGGGCAAATTCTTGAAACTCTGCCTCCACAGTAATTAATTTTACAATAAATATTAGCCACACAACACTGATTCACTCCTTGTACAACACACTATATTTGAAGTATTTAAGAATTTTCGGTTACATATCATTATTTTTACATTATTTTGCGTTCGGCTAGAATATATTTGACGTGTACATTAGGTCATGATTTGAAAATAGGTCTTGGCACAACCCATACAAATCTAAACTAAGAAAGTCCACTCCTCATGAAAATATATGTTGCATATGCTTTAACAGGTGGGCAAAAAGTTACCATGGGGAGAGCGGTATCGGTTTATGATGGAACATTTTTACGTCCTGCTCTTGAAAACAGACCTGAGATGTGGTTTCAGCAGGACGGAGTGACACTTTTAAGTCACATTTACCAGAAATTCGGAAATTATTTGGCCAGCTCGATCGCCAGATATGTCAACACGCGTCTATTTTCTTCAGGGTTATTTGAAGGAGCGATTATATGTAAAAAAGCCCGAGACAATCTTTCAACTCAAGGCCAACATTGTTCTAAAACGAGCCCATCATTGCGCAGCTACTTATAAAAACGGAGGTCATTGAAGTGACATTATGTTTCATACTCAGTGTAAAAAAATTTCCTTTTTGTATATTATACTAGAATAATGTTTACTATTTAAAATTTAAATACTTGCCACCATCTGCTACAAAAAATTAGGGTCCAATTATGGGTCACCGTAAGTAGAATAAATCTTGATACAAAATACAAAATCGAAAAAGTAAATAATAAGCCCACTGACGCTTATTCCCGAACTTACTAGAAGGAATATACAAAGCATTATGTAGTCTATAAATATTACCAGATCCACAAATTCATTCTCTTGAAATTTCATTAAGATTGCTTATTTCGGCCGTTAGAACGATAGGGGTAGTCAAATAAGGGTAGAACGGCCCACTGTTCCAACCGTGACCGAAGATTTTTTTAAGGTTCAGAGATCAATCATAACTGTTCCAATCCGGTTTCGAACCTAATATTTTCTTCTGCATTCATATAGAACAATCGACTTCTCCTGGAGCACATTTTATCGACCATGAGTTAATTGATCATTGACCATCGAGAGTACATTATCCGTTTTCGCTTTGAAGACTCATCGGATCAATATTTTATATGTTTGAATAAGCTACAAACACATAAAGGTTGAAATGTGAACATTGCTACAAACATAATAATGCTTCCAGCAAAATGTTAGAAAGAATTTTCTGATCGATATTATATATATATATATATATATAGGCTATACATTCATTATTCAGCCGATTTGGCAGTGAATCTAATATTATTACGATTCTTTTTGAATATATGTAGAAAATGTATAGAATGTCTCTAATGACACATGAGCCTGCATCACAGAATTATTACCAGCAGACTACTGTACACCACGCAATATCCCGGTATCGCGAAGGATAAACATAACCACTGAAGGATTCAAACATTCAGCTTAACGAATTTGCGTTAATGCGAATGAACGATAGGTATGCATGTCTGTCCAGTCTGTTGTCCTTTTTAAAGGGTAGTAATGAAAACGGGAATTCGCTTGCAACGCAACTTGTATGTTTCGAAATAGTTATGTTTGATCAAACAGTTGCCAAATAACCTCCTCTGCTCACTAACAGATGTCTCTAGCGAATCGTTTTCGTGTACTAAAAACGTAAAAGGGAAAGGTTGGAAATGACAATTCGAAATCGGATGATTTTATTCCTCATACTGGAGCATATTAGTAAATATTATGATAATGCACTCACTACTGGCAAAGAAATAAGTACATCCTTTGTAAAAGATAAGAGAAGTACATTCTTAATTAAAAACAATACTCGTATATTGGCCAAACTAAAGCAACGATCGTCAAACAATTCTAATTTGTATACCCTCCACTGAAGAGTGGGTGGTGTTTGTTATTAATAAAAATAACAAACAACACCACGAAATATGGCTCAGTGACTCACCCCTAAAGTGTATATATTATTGATCGTCGTAAATTTTAGGCCGATCTGACATGTCCGTGTGTACGTCCGTGTCTCTGTTGAAAGCATGACCGTGGTCAAACGAATAAATCGAGGCTCCCAAAATTTTGCATGATGATAGCTTTTGGTCATAAGCAGTGTGGGATTTTAAATGTGCGAAATCGGCCCAAAGGCGAAACAGTTACCATTTAAGGGACTAAAGGTACCCCGGTAAAAATACAAATATTTGCTTAACAAAGTATTATTTTTTGTAGGCGGGCAATGGCTAAAATGTGTACTGTTAGTTGGGGACGCACATGCTTTTTGGCTCCTGTGACCTAAAAAACGTTCCGCATTCTTAAAACGGGCGATTTTTAGTCAATATGGGCATTTTGCTAATCAAATTAGAAATAATTTAAGTAAATTAGAAGTTAAGGCTGAGAAAGGGGACGGACGGACGTTTTTACATGTTTGAATCCTTAATGGGTTGTTCAGAGGTGGTCAATAAACATCCTCCAAACGACTTACAACACGATTGGCGAACTGACGAACTTGGTGGTCAGAGATCAATTGTAGGCTCGATCTTTTCATGGCCCAGGCGTTTATAAATATTGGCTTTTGTAGTTGAGTCACAATAACAATTTCACTTATAACCTAGGACCGAGCTGGGAAAACCAAAATACACCTTTAAAGCTAAAGTTATCTCTTTTATGTGGCATTGCACGTCATCCAGCTTAAAACAAAGATCAAAGCTTAACGTTAACGGAAATGGCACACCAAATTGTATTTCTCCGAGAATGCATTGGCTTCTTGGCGATCGTGTGCGGGCTTTTCGATACCTAGATGCGGCAATTTTGTCCGTTAAGAGAACTTTCAAGATGATTAAATAATATGGGATTCTGAACGAAATCTTTGTCTGTTTCTAAGGCTGAGAAGCGACAACAAAGCCGTTGGTCGAGTACATTCAATTGCTGAGCGTAAGAGAATAATGCGGGGTCCTGTTCAAAAATTCGCAGGCTGGCGCGTGAAATGTTCTATCGATTATTCAGGACTTTTACGCACATTTACAGCTACGGCAGTGAGTGTTGTCAACTAGCCAATAGCAATACCAGTTTCACGAGCTTTATGCACAAACTTGCGTACAGCAAGTGTGGTGGGTGCCTCATTTAGAAGAATTTTTTTATTAAATGCACATATGCATACGTAAGTTGGCATCATTTCCTTAAGTTCAGAAAGTGTAAAGCCATTATTTCCGCTCATTTGTCGATTAATCATAATTGCGATTCCCTGTCGAAATAATATATAATTTCAGAAGAAAACACTTGATAGGTTCGTAATTGTTGAAGGATACCTAGTAAAATATTGAATAATATTTACAGAAACGTCACCATTTACTTTTGCCTGTTCAACCAACCATTTGGCGTATCAATGACGCTTGAAATGATCTGTAGGCTTCCGCTTTAAAATCAATTAAACCTTGTAAGCGTATAAATTCGAATCTTTATTCAAATTTCATTAGATGTTCATTAGATGTTCATTTGTTGGGCCGGGCGACAAGTCAAGGTTGATAGCTCTTTTGACATAAATCGCGAAAAAAATCAATGTTTTCAGCAAAACGAACTGCGCGAGCATGTATTTTCACATTTCCTACAGACCTGGTTTGCTGAAATTTGCGCATAATTCTACCGATTGTGGACACATATGGTTGATTATGCGGACCAAAAAAATCAGGAAGTGATGCATTATGATTCGAACGCCCATATACATAAAAACTTTTAACAATCCATGGTTGAATTTTTCAATCACTGAAATAGAGAAATTTCACAAAAAGTTAGGCAAAAAACGTAACTATAAGGTGTGAATCAAAATTAACATCGTGCATTATGGTGGGACCATCCTTTATATAGAATTGTTGTATACTGGCTGACTGATCAATGCCCAGGCTAAACGACTGAGCTACAATCATGAAATTTGGTAGGTAGGTGTAAGTGTACTGCGGGTTGCTATTTATATGTCGGGTCCTGACAATACAGCAAACTGGAAACTTAAACCATTTTTTAGAAGTACTTCACTCAGAACGTTTTGTCATTTGAGGGTGAACTGAAAAAATCATCTCAGTCAAAAATGGAATTATCCCGTGAACATTTTCCTGCCATGATTTTTTACGATTTTCGGCGTGGGTTATCGCCACAAGAGTATTTAAATCAACTTGTTTAAGCTTTTGGCGATGAAGCACCATCAAAAACCACTGTTAATCGCTGGTACCAAGAGTTCAGTCTCGAACGCCGTTCGCTCCAGGATGAATTTCGTGAAGGACGTCCAACTTCGGTCACTTTGCTAGAAACCATAGATGCTGTGCGTGAACTGATTAAGCAAGACCGACATGTGATATACCGTGAGAATGAGGCATCATTGGGCATTAGTATGACAAACATCAATAAGATATTGCATGTTCATTTGACAGCGAAAGAAATTTTATTCTCGTTGGATCCCACATACTTATAATATGAGAATGCTAAAAAAAGGCTCGTATGGACTAATGCAAAGAGATGTTGAACAAGTATAACTGCGGTAGCTCAAAGGCAGTGTATAACATTGTCACAGGTGACGAATCATGGATCTATAAGTATGCGTATGACCCGAAACAAAACAGCAACCGACCGTATGGGTCTTTTAAGACGAGTCAAATCCAACGAAATTTGTTCGTGGAAGAAGTACATCGAAGCTAATGATTGCGTTTTTTCGGTATAACCGGTCATGTTGCCACAGTGCCTTTAGTGGAACGTAGGACGGTCAAATCTGAGTGGTATACAACCAACTGTTTGCCAAAACTGTTCGAAGAAATGAGGAAAGATAATAAGAGAAGGCGGATCATTTTGCATCACGACAATGCGAGCTCTCACACATGAGCTGAAACGATGAGATATTTGACCACTCAAGATGTCGAATTGGTGGGCCATCCACCGTCCAGCCCTGATTTGGCACCCAATGACTTCTTCTTATTCCCTAGCATCAAGTAAAAATGCGTGGTCAACGTTTTTCATCGTCCGAAGCAGCTGTTGAAGCGCTCAAAATTCATGTTTTGAAGGTACCTCAATCGGAGTGGAAAAAATGCTTCGAAAATTGGTTTGTGTGCATGAAAAATTCTATTGATCTTAAAGGAGAATATTTTGAAAAACAATAAAACCAATTCCAATGAAAAATTATTGTGTTTTTATTGCCGGGCCCGAAATATAAATAGCAACCCTCTAGGTAGGCGCGCGATAAATACGGTTTTTTCTAAATATGTACTTTGACATGCCAGGGCCAAACGGTTACAGCAAGAAACACGAAATTCGGAGAATGGGCGTGCCATATAATTTGTATTCGAAGTAAAAGGGATTTTTGGAAACTCAAAACTTAAGGGGATACAAATGGATAAATTTCGTACCCCCTAATCCGGAGCACATAGATAGATGAAATTCGGAGGGTCAAATTGCTGTTACAATGGACATATTTGGAGCTAATAAGCTATAAATATGTGTTAAATGAGGATTTTCTATAATATTTTTAAATCTTTAATTTAGAAATCTGGGTTACACGTTCCTTATAACGCTAGAAACGAAAAGAAGAGAAACCTTTTTATGGTTCTTGGTAATCAGAAAAGTAATATGTATATAAATAAATTTCCGTAATTGCAAAACTTTTGGAAATAACAGGATATTTTGTAATTACAAATTATAGACATATGCGAAAAACAATATTAAATCAACAGAATGACATAGAAAAAAGAAATGCGGATAAAAAGTGATTAGAAAAGCGGCAAAACGGGCGAGGCAGCAAAAAGTAAGAAAGCCAATATACTTACAATCAACAGGATGGCATGGAAAATGGAAATGGAGATAAAGAAGAACTAAAAAAGGGCCGAAACGTAAAATCAACAGGATGTTATGGAAATAGAAAAGCTTTAAAAAGGGAATAAGAAAGTGCTGAAACTGACGAGACGGCAGGAAATGAGCAAAACTATATGAAGTCAACAGTATGACAAAGAAAAGAGAAATGGAGAAAGGGATAAAAAAAAAGGTCCAAAAGGGGTAAAATAGGAAACAAATAGAAATGGGTATAAAAAGGCATTTTACAGTAGAACCGCTGGATGACATAACGCTGGATGAAATAAACACAATCAGAATGGATTTCGTAGTTGGATTTTATTTAGCGGGAACTATGCGATCTTACCAGTAGATGAGTTAAAGTTAAAGAGAGCGTGTAACTTATTACGGAAGTTGCAACTGCAAAAAATGACTTTCAACTTAACGATGATAAATCATATGACAAAAGTGGTTACTTTACTATGATTTACAATGTGAGTCGCGTTGACTCTGTATCTGGGAATTTCATTTATGCTGTTTAGGAATTCAAGGTAGCTTCACATTATATTATCGGATTTACAATCCAGTGTTAACACAACGGGATTAAAGGGGATCAAAAGGAATGAAAATCACAAAGTAAGTAAAACAATATTAAATTAAAGGGATAATATAGAAAGGAAACAGTAAAAAATCAACAAAATGGCGTAGAAAATAAAAGTGGTGATAAAAAAGTGCCAAAAGGTCCGAAGTAAAAAATGCCTGAAAAGTTGTATATAACAAACAGGATCGGATAAAAATTATAAATGGAGATATAAAACTATAAATAGGACCAAAACGGGATAAATATCAAATAGTTAAAACCAGTATTAAATTAGCAGGATGCAGAAAATTAAAATGGAAATCAAAAGGGATAAACAAAGGGCCAAAATTATCAAAATATCAAAAAATAGAAATAGGAATAGGAATAAAAAAGCGCCAAAAGGGACAAAACAGAAAAAATTGCTAAAACAATATTTAATCAGCAAGATGACTTAAAAATTAGAAATGGGGACAAGAGTGATAAAAACGGGCCAAAACAAGTGAAATATCAAAAAGATAGTAAAATAATATTAGATCTGCGGGATGATTAAACAATTTAAATGTTGAAGAGAAAAAATCGGCTTAAACGGACAAAGTATAAAAATGTAAGAAAAAGAAATTAAAAACGGACGGATACTCAAAATGGGCTTCAACGTACAAAGTTTCCAAGTTACAGGTATACAAATGTGCCCCAAGAAAAAAGAACAAATATTAAATAGCAGGCATAGAAAATAGAATTTTGGTTAAAAAGTGCAAAAACAGTCGTGATTGAAGTTAATAGGAAATCAATATATAATCAAAACGATGACATAAACTACAAATGCATAATTAAAGGTTAAAACTGGCAAAATAACAAAAATTCGAGAAATGAACAGAGCAACAAACCGGAACAATGTTTCAATTGGTCGCTGAAAAAAAAAACTTGCAACGATATCAAGCGCGCAAAACCAAATTTTATTTTTAAGGAAAAGAGTGACATTTTGTAATGTTTTTGGAAAACTGTCGCTTTGAAGAATGCGGTAATACTCGTAATGAATCGAAAAGGCGACAAATACGAAGTAAATTAAATAAATGTGAAGAACAAAGGTCATAAGTTATTATCTGAGACACGCAATGCAAAATCTAGCGGAAATGCAAGATGATGAGAAAAGTATTTCGACAGTGCTTCTTGACAGCTAACATCACCAGGAACTAAGTAGTGTGGAATGAAAAAGTCGCAATAAACATAACGCACAAAAATTGCCAAAACTAAATACCACACACGAAGTGGTGGGTATTTGCTAGTTCAATATACTTGTAATTTTGTTTACAAAATGGGCCAAGTCCTACTTAGATAACGCATACGTATGAAAAAAGAAAGTAGAAAAAAATCTGTCTTAAAAAAATTTAAGTTTTTTATTTTTGCGATCTGTTTTCACCATTTTTGGCCCACAGCTGCCAAACAGTGGAAATTCAGTGAAGTATTCTTTACAACTTTATATTACTGGAAAATGTTTTCCACATTGGCCCATTTGTATTGGTTTCCAGGAATTTTATAAGGGGGAAACTTGGAATTTGTTAAAAATCCATATCGCGAATTTTCGATGTAAAATACAGCTGGAAATTGTGAGAAATGCACTTTCTAGTATTATAATTTTCTAAAAAAGTATGTACTCGTATTATAATACAATTATTATAAAGGACAAATTTTACTTTTTTGAAAAAGGAGGGAGGACGTGTACGAAGTACATGTCCTTCGAAAGGGTTACCGCATGGTAACTCTGTTTACATTATATCATCACTGGAAATTGGATTTTGGATCAACCTGATCAAATAACGGGAAATTTCACTACGTTTAATGACATTTGTCTTGTGTCTTTAGTGATTTGGAGTTATTACTTTGGATGAGGGTATCATGTAGTCGTTCTCGCGACTACATGATACTGGTTTTACCTTTAATATTTCTTCCGCCATTATTAATTTACTAGTTCAAGTGGTTATTTTCACTTTGCAATCTCAAGTAGTTCTCAGTTCATACGAATAGTTAGTTGCCTCTCCTGTATCAACCCAATAAATGTGGCAACGTCCTCTTGCAATTCTAGGTTTAGGGACTCGGGGCGCTGTGGTATTGTAAGTAATGATAAAGCTGATGAATTGCTAAGAAAATGTTGTAAAACCTTTAGATAAAAGGAATGAACAAAACTTGAACCTGCACCTGCTATATGCAGCGCGTTTGACGATTACTTTAGGTGAATAAATTTCTACAGATTTTAGCATTTACCGACTGCGGGATCTCTGCAATATTGCGCTGAATAGATAGACATGTGAATCGCAGTTTTTTGTCTGTAGTGATAATTTGATTTCTTTGCGCCTTAAAGTCCGTTTTTTAGCACATCATTCCATGAGTTTGAGCATGAATCTAGGTAAATAATAAATATATAGACCTATTGGGATTTGTAGCGTTATGTTCTTGCATTTGAGAACCTTTACATCCATATTTAATATCTGTTCGGTTTTTAAAACTGGCGGTTTGGTTTCTTAAGATAGAGAAAACAGTCGGTTTTATAAAATTTTTAATTTTCGGGTTTTCGAATAATCCTTATTTTGTATCGAAAAACAGGTTTCTTTAATTCCTCCGACAGCATTTACTTTACTATTCGAACAAGACATAGACAAGTCTGCTACATATTATTATACTTATACTTCAGGAGTTACTTAATTGTTTTGTGCGGAGCCAATAGCTACTTTACAAATGTTCCCCTCCAGAAAATAGGATCGTTTGTTTATTTCGGTCGTTATATTTAACAAATTGAAAAAGTACTACTCTAGGCCTCATGCATCTATATTTTAATATAAGACCATTTATTTACATAACAGCAAATTAACAGAATTATTGTGCTTTTATCGCGATACTCGTATCGGTTCGTTGACTACTTAATCGGAAAGCTTCTTTGCTTGTTGAAGGGAAAACTGATCTATCAAAGACCAACCCAGTACTCGTATAAGAAGTACTGTTGTTAGTCTCACTTTTTGAGTTTTATGCAAACAATTGCCTACGAAAAAACAGTATAAACACCGTTACATAGACTCCGATTAGAGCTATCTGTAGATTTCTTTTGTTCTAGCCGGCAGCTTACGTTAGCTGGACTGGTTTCGCTTTTTTTTTTAAACATTTTCATTAAAATTAGAAGAAATTGTGTATGTTTTTTATGATATTATTTAATATTATTTTTTTAATTAAGAGAAATTTTTAAAACAAAATGAAATAGTATAAAAAAAAATTATCTCAAGCGTAAAACAAATTTTAACTTAATTTAAATGCAGTCTCCAATTTTATTTTAGTTCATTTACTTATATTTAATCTAATGCATTTTTAATAGTGTGTTAAAGCAGATCCAGCTCACGAATGCTAACACCTAGAGCCAAAATATTTTGGGAATCGCTCTAAAACATACCAATCCTCATTCCTAGAGTTATAACTTATTTTAAGCACTCTAATGTGCATTCATCTTTGCAATTTGCTTAAGCCAGACAAATTTATTCAGAACGTTTGCATTGTTTTACTACATAAACACATCATAATTTGTTTATTTCTGTAGCAACTTTTAAAAAAGAAGGGGTTAAAATTAAATGGTTTTATAATGAACAAAATTAATACTAAACTTCAAAATTTTCCGAATTGTCTGTCCCGGGGTCATGCAAAAAATAAAAAGATGATGATTTCTTAAATTTATTTTGTTTATTATATTTATTTTCCAATATTTCGATCGCCTTCGACGATCATCCTCAAATAAATTAATAGTAATTTTCTAATTGATATATGTTTATTTTATGGGAAAACACGGTTTATTTATACCTTTGTTAAAAATTTCCATTTTTGTTGTGAAAAATTGCGGTTAATTGATCACCCGTGTCCATCCTATGACCATCCTACGTTGATAGTATACAAATTCTATTTTCCATCAGGAGTACATACGATTATAAAATCTTTATTTTGATACCCATATAGTAATGATACGATGTCGCGATCGTAATCTATTTCATATTCAACTTAGCATATTGTGGCCCAGAGAGCATTCGATTAGCTCTAGTAAAATATTGTTCTCTTGGTTTAATTCTTTAGACTGCGGTAAAAATTGTTTCTGATGAAAATTGTACCTGCGCAGCTAACAATTGTTTTAACTTTTTGGACTTCCCGCCGATTAATGTACACATTGATTCACATAAGAAAATATTATAAAAATAAAACATGGTGCGAGTCAGTTTGGGGACGGTTTTTATTTTTCACATCAACAAACTCTAACAAAATGTTCCGAGTGTCAAATTAAAACGCCTAACATATTTGTCTGGTCAGTTTTAACTTTTTTCGTACAGAAATCTAAAAAAAAATTAGGTAAATATGAAAAGTTTTGTAAATATTGCATTTATTGTGCGAACATAAGTAATACGACGGGGCTGCGAAAAGCAAAATACTTTTTCTGAGCTGTTTTCATGCATTAGGCGCAGCGTTTCTTTTAGCCGACTCAAATGTCTTACATTCTCCTCCTGCAACAATTTTGTATGATTTTCTCGTAGACTGACAACATGCGGAATTTTTGTTTTATCTGCAGAAGAGGTTTTATTTTATAACTTAATCAATGCCTTTCAAAAAAGTCACACTAAATGTCACATGCACATTTGCCAGGCCGGAAGTACCAACTGATGAGGCGGTCTAGCGAAGCATGTACAAGAGCCGTCCTGAGTAAATGTATTTATGCCAATGTTGTAATTTCTCACATCCGCCGAAAAGTTGCCAAATAATTTCCGTTTTTAATTTGGAACGGCAAATCAGCCTCGCTCGAAATACTTGAAGTTAAGCAACTAAAAGCACAGTGGGGGCATGTGTGTACCTTTTGTCATTCTCGACAGGAACTATAAACGATCCTTTTTTATTACAACCATGCTAGAGCCGACAAAAATATAGCTACAAGTAAACGGCAGGGGTAGAGCAGACATTTGGACATGTAATGACACGGGGTTATTTTAACTTAGTGCTGAAGCTTAGAACACCGAAAACGAAATTAGATAATATCCATTGAGTCAGAATCATTTTATGTGACAGCGCATAGAGAAAGGGGCCTAAGGGTAAAAAAAACATTTTTTTTCTTTTTTTGATGTGGACAACATCTGAGCTTCGAATGAGACCGATCCCATGCCCCAAAAGTGTTCCCTCCCAGAGATATACGCGTTTTATGAAAGTGAAGTCGACGATTCTAAGCGCAAATAGAAAGGGACCTAATTATTTAAAATGACTCTCCTAAACAAAACTTTTCATCAACTTTTCACTTTTTTTCATACCCTCCATCATACAATGGAGGGTATATTACTTTTGTCATTCTGTCTGTAACACCTTGAAATAATCATCGGAGACCCAACGAAGTATAAATATTCTTGATCCTCGTAAAATTCTAAGACGATCTAGCCATGTTGTCCGGCTGTCCCTCTGTTGAAAACAGCTAGGGAGCTGAAATTTGGCACAAACATGTGTAGCATGGTTGGTATTGAAAATGGGCTATATAGCTCTACAGGAAGTTGGTGTTGGAGACCCTCAATCGACACTACCTCATAAAAATTAGTTTTTTATTTGGAAATATCCGCCCAGTTTCTTGAGCAAAAGCACTGAAATTTTGCAAATAATAATCTCTATATAGGCGCAATCTATGTAAAAATGGTTTAGATTGCGCCACCATTTCTTGTACCTCGCATACAAACGGCATTATGGGCCTAGAGAAATAATATGACTATAACTCACCACAAACTTGACCTATCGAAATTTTACACATCAAAATTTCTATAGACAACACACTTCTGCGCTGAATTCGGTTAAGATCGGAAAATTCCTACTGGTACCTCCCACACTAACGGTCTCATGGGCCTTGAAAAATAATATGACAATAACTCACCACACACTTGACCTATCGAGACCAAATTTTCGGCATAAAAATTAATATATACAACAGACTTTTGCGCTAAATTTCGCTAAGATCGGAAAGGCCCTACTGGTACCTCCCACACAAACGGTCTCATGGGCCTTGAAAAATAATATGACTATAACTCACCACAAACTTGACCTATCGAACTGAAATTTTACACATCAAAATTTCTATATACAACACACTTCTACGCTGAATTCGGTTGAGATCGGAAAATTCCTACTGGTACCTCCCACACAAACGGTCTCATGGGATTTGAGAAATAATATGACGATAACTCACCACAAGCTTGACCTATCGAAATGAAATTTTGCACATAAAGATTTCTATATAGAACACACTTCCGCACCAAACTCACATTTTTTACTTGTTTTTTTTTTTTGATGTGGACAACATCTGAGCATCGAATGAGACCGATCCCATGCCCCAAAAGTGTTCTCTCCCAGAGATATGCGCGTTTTATGAAAGTGAAGTCGACGATTCTAAGCGCAAATAGAAAGGGACCTAATCTTTAAAATGGCTCTCCTGAACAAAACTGGTTTTTAACCATAAGTCCCTTTCTATTGAGCGATGTTTTTCCGTCTGTCGATCAGTCGTTGTTGTCAAAATACATGTCGCCAATATGAACCGATCTCGGAGAAACTGAGCTTAGTATACACATTTGGGCAAAAAAAAGTTTAACATTGGTTCTCATCGAGCCTGGTAGAAAACTCCTTCATATAGCTCTACACATTCAACACAATACTACCCAAATATAGTCTGTAGCCTAACGAGGTGCGAATGACCATTTTTTATGAAATTAGACCGACCGTTTAGTCTATGTTTAACACGACAATAATATTGTTTCCCTTGAATTCTTCTAAGAACTGTTGATTTAGTTGGATAATTTGAGTGCAGATGCGTTGTAGTCCGTAGACGTCAAAAAAATGAAGAACGCATGAGCGGTCAATACTACTACTAACACTTAGAAGTTGTTATATTATTAGGCAAGATCAAAATAATAGTAAAACGAGGACTGCTATATATATTTCTGGATTAACAATGAAAATGTGAATATTTATCATCAAAAATGGATTTATTGTTTTTTAAAGTATCCATCATGATTTATACACTTTTGCATGCGCTCAAACCAATTGTCGAAGAACTTTTTCCACTCCGAGAGACACCTCCAAAACATCAAAAGTCAGGGCTATACCGCAGATGACCCATCAATTCGACGTTTTGCCCCGTCAAAAAGGCGCTGGTTTGAGCCGATGTGTGAGAGCTCGCATTGTCATGGTGCACAATGATTCATCTTCTCTTGTTCGTTTTTCGAGTTACTCCGAAGACTTCAGGCAAACAAATTGTGGTGTACCACTCAGAATTGACCGTCCTACGTTGCTCAAGCGGAACAGTCGCCACATGACCAGTTTTGCCTAAGAAACCGGCGACCATTTGCTTCGAAGTGTTTCTTCCACGAACAACTTTCGTTGGTCTTCGAAGACCCACATGGTCGATTGCTGTTTTGTTTCGTGCTCATACGCATATATCCATGATTCATCACCTGTGACGATTTTATAAACTCCTTTTGAGGCGCCACGGTCGTGTTTTTCAAAATTTCTTTGTACCAATCGACACGAGCCTTTTTTTGAGCGATTGATTTTTACAATGATCAAGTCACTGTAAACAACACAAATAATGGTCGTACGTCAAGACGTTCTAAGTACGTTTATGCTAAAAAATGTCAAACTTTCCAATAGAAATATCAGATGGTCAGATAGGTCAGAAATATATATAGCAACCCTCGTACAACTATTATTACAAGATTTTCTAATGGGCCGCCGTGATTTAAAGATGCAAACTATGTATAAGTACACTAAAAACACGGGTTCGCCTCCAGGTAAGAACGTCTAAATATTTTCAACTGCGGGTTTTACACTTCCATAGGTTTACACTAACATATTATATGTTTGGGTCAACATTCTAGCATATCATACGTTAGTGAACTGGCATTAATTCTCAGCTAAAAAATATTAGAACATAATTTCAGCAAGTTGAAGGTGCTTATTCCTGCTTAGATTTTTGCAAACAGTAAAATATGTGATAAGGTGCAAAAAATAATTGTTTGCACATTAGCATGTGAATCGCCCTATACATGCGATATAAGGAAATTGGAAAATATAGAACCTTGAAATCGGTAAATCGTTTGGAGAGTCAATGCCAGGTCAATAAAATAAATATGTTCAATATAAACATTTTGGGTATTCATCTAAAAATATAATTCAGTCTTTAACTTTAATAATTTTTCCAATTACAGTATTTTTTACTTTATTTCTTTACACATTTTTAATATATAATATAAATATATGAAGAAGATTCTATCACATACGAGTAGAATGAATAAATTTGAGAATATCCTAACACCAAATCGTTTTAAAAGTTTTTGTGCGAAACAACAGTAGATGCATAGCACAAGGCGAAAGTGCAATAAAACATCTGCGATGCACGGTTTCATAAGTTCTCTGATATGATGAATATCCAATTTCCACGTGTGAGTTATTAATGTCTTGATCTTTGATAATTGAACTGTATGCGCGAGAGTATGCTCCATTGTTCAATCAAGACCTACTGCAGCCGATAGCAATTCCATTTTACATTTTATGGCGATCAGTCTGCTAATATACTCGAAAACAATTAGAGGCTTGATGCCACGCATTATTCCTAGAATGCGCATAGTTCAACTAATACGAGTATGCATAAAGACTTTGTGAATCCCCTTCCATTTACTGCCTTACCGACAGCTTCATTCTGTTAAAATCATCATGTCCAAAATAATTGTGTACAAAACAAAGTGGAAAAATAAACCGAGAATTTGTCTGTTACTGAAGTGATGTTTTTCTACGATATTGCAAAGAAGAAGCATTTCGTCTATCGTCTATAGCTATTCGTCTTTGATATAAACGTACAAGAATTCACAACTGCTGCCGAATTAAAATATTATCAGAAAAATTAGGGTTTGAAGCTTCCCATTATTTTGCGACGGGTTGGAAAATTTTTAAATGTAATTTACGACACATTATTTTAAATTTTCCTTAATTCAAATGCAGAACGTCTTTTAAGGTAGTCCATTTATCGAAAATTCATAAAGCATTTGTTTTTGAAAAAAATTTACCAAGTAGGCAACATTATTTGAATTCAACAAATGTTTGCTCAATATTTAGCAGAGCTTTAAAACCACATTTAAATTTTCTGATACTATTTATATCAACATTAAAACTTGTTTAAATGGCTGATTACACTGTGGAACATTTTTGGGGTGAGAAATTCCAAGTCAGGGTGATGGTACTAGGTCAGTATATTAAAACCCTCAAAGGGTTTTGCGTTCGTATGTGTCAGTTTTTTTTATGACCTTTTACATTTTTTCCTTATCTTGATGTTTTTTCGCTTAGTTGTAAAATGTTGGCAAAATCGTAGTTTGACATAACTCGAGAACGACTAGTTCGATTTTGCTGAAATAAATTGAGAAAAATTAATAATTACATTTTCTTTAATCCATTAATATACTGTTTCTCTACCAAATCTCAACATTTTTGCAATTAGAAATAAATTTATGAAGAAAATTTTGCAAAAAAAAAATTTTTTTTTTTTTAAACATATAAATCCCAAACGGAAAAACGTGTCGAGTCTTATAACTTTCACGTAAAGTCACATAACCTATAAACAAAATGCGACATAGATCATAGAAATCGATTAACGCGTTCTGCTTTTATTTACAATTAAGTGAAGTTACTTAATTTTTTCTCACCCCCCAGATTGGCTGTTGTACTGTGTTATCATTACAACACAAGATCCATGTTGATATTGTCGCATTCGGTAATCTTTAAAGGCTTTTATAATTTCTTATCGGCAGAGAATTTATGAAAAACATTTTTGGCAATGAGAATTCGGGATCATCTAACACTAACTTCTTTATTCTAGTATATTTTCTAGAAAAGTAACCTTTTCAATCGCCGATATAATAGGTTACTGCCTGTATTGGCAAATGTTTGTACACGCAGAAAAAAAGTATGGTTGTGGTGACAATATTCGAAGTGGATAATACTATTGTTGGGTATATGGTTGTGGTACAACAATATTATGATCCTCACCACAATAGTATGATTCAATTACAACCATACTATGATCCTCACAACTATAGTATGATTCACACTCAACCATAATATGATCCCCACAACCATAGTATGACTCACACTCAACCATACTATGATATCCACAACCATAGTATGATCCTCACAACCGTAGTATGATTTACACGCAACCATGTTATGATCCCTACAACCATAGTATGATCACACACAATTATACTATGATCACCAATATAATTGATTAGAATTTGTTTAAGTTGTCGGCAATAGATTTGAATAAGAAAATTATTCAAAAAAAATACATTAAATTCAAAATAATAGGAGTGATTTATTTCACAGTAGGAAAAAATAAGTTTAAATAAACGTAAGCGTTTTTATTAAAAACATTTCAGTTAAACAAAGCCAAAGCAGCTTGTTTAAAAATTTTAATTTCGATAAAAATGTACTACTGTTGCATTAGATCCGTACCAATAACATTTGTTCTTAAAAGCACATTTAAATGAAGAAAAATTACAATCATACAGTATTATTGCCGTAATCATATTATCGTTAACATAAAACTCAAAACATAATACTTTTGTTGCACCAACCATATTTATATTGTTGCTATAACCATATTTTCATTTTTAAATTTGGCAATAACACTATTGTTACATTTCTACAATATTAATGTTGCAGCAATTATACTATTGTCAAAACTAAATTCAGTTAACAATGCTATGGTTGCGACGAACATACTTGTAGAGTACATACTTTTACCGGGATAGACCTTTGTAATAGGACTTTAACAAAAGGTGGACCGATGTAACCCATTTTCATCTGAGCTGGTAAGCGAATGATCCTAATGAACTCAGCCAAAATTAATCAGAATTGGAGGTACTTATAATATGTGGCTTCTCTAAATAAGGACATCAAATCGGTTGAACATATGTTTGAGAGCAATATATTAATCTCAATAGTTATCCATTAATTAATAATGACTAAAATTACTGCTGCCTAATTTTATGAAGATCGGACAACAATTGCGACCTGTAGTTTGGTTACAAGCTTTTAATCGAATCAACTCGTGATTCTGAAGCGATTAGTACACTCAAAGGCGGGTCTAGCTCAAATATTAGAAACATTTGCCGTGAGGCTAACTTATAATACTCTGTAACACATAGTAAAAATACTTGTTAAGCTGACAGCAAAAAGTACACCGCAAAGGTCGATAATTCGATTATAAACGGACACAACAGTCGATCAAGACCTAGTGGGACGTCTACTTTTAGTATAATATTTGTTATAAAAAATCGCAAGCCGACTTTTTGGTTCGAATTTTTAACCCTTGTGCGGCATATGGCACAAGTGCATCATAAAACCAAAACTAGTAAATATCTTAACATACGAGTACGAGTATAAAAGTGTAATATTTGGTGTACGGAATCCTAAAACTCGGAAAGCTCTTCACGATTGACTCCAAACAAAGACCAAATATTACGTTAGCTTTGACTTCAGATTCGGATCAAATTCACAAAATACACTTCCTTAGTTAAGATGAATTTGGACCGGTTTAAGGTGCATTTACAAGGTAATTTCATACAGCAGCAAAACAAACAGTAACAACAGAAATTCTTTGGAATTAAAATGTCAAACTTTCCTTTTATGGTTTTTTCACATTTTTTGCACAACAACAAACTTCTTTGAGTTTGGAAGCATCTTTCACACAGCCAAAGAAACAGATCAAAAAATGGTTCTATGCGACTATTTAGTAAATGTGCCTTGGCTCATCTTAGAGGCATCGATCTTGAGAAATTTAAATATGAACCCTTATTTTTGTGCCTATTTTTCCCCCACCCAAGCCAAATTATACTAACAAAAATTTTGGACGCAGTATTATCGGCAGGTGTAAATAATATACATACATATGTATTCACTAATCGAATTTGTTGACTATGGGCTGAGAGGAGTGACTAAAGTGGGCCTGTGAGTTTAATAGACAGAAAATGGCGTGTACGGGGTATGGTACTGATAGATCAATATCAAGTCAGATTTCAGATATTTTAAAATGTGGATGGAGAAAGCTTTTCATGATATATCAATTTGAAGCATTATTTATAAAAACGAATTAAATAATATAGTAAATAACATCACTATTTTTAATCGTATAAGCCTAACCCAATGTGAAAGAGAGATGTTGGCTATTTTTTCTATTGTTTAACCTTTAGGGGTAAACCCTTTTGGAAGACGCTATATATCGATGTCAATTTAAATAGGAGTGTATAGCAGGAATCGTAATTATAACTTTCGGGCTCGAAGTATGTATGGGTAAATGCTGTGCTGCAGACGTTACCTATGTACGCATGTTGGCGCTCTGAATGCGATATTTTCCTGAAACATTCAGCAACACCACTTCTTCGACAGTACCTATACTTTAAAATGGCATTTAGTTTTTACAAAACTATTTTTGAGTTAAACAATTTTCGCACCGGAAGTGCCATTGAGGACGTTACAAAACCGGAAGAAAAAAAATGTATAGGTTGTTTTTTTTAGACTTGTGGGTTTTAATCTGGCCACACTTTTTTCGCAGTTGGTCTTTTTGCAAGCTGTCACTTGATTTGGGCTCAGGTTGGTTTGCCATTTCATAATGAATATACTTACTTCGGAACAACGTTTGCAAATCCTGGTAAATGAGCCCAAAACAAGATGGCCACCGGTCCTGATTTTAACTAGAAAATATTGTTCCATTGCATATATGAATTAATATAAATTGTCACCAAATACATGAAATTCACTTATATTGTGAGTTCCGAAATATCTTCATAACGCGAATTCTAAAAAGTAATTGGCACGCCCCTTTCAGAAAATAACTTGGACATTGTTCATAGGACTCTGCCAATAATTGGTAATAAGAAAATCGGTTATAAATTACACCAACTGATAAGAATGTGATCCATAACCACACCAATTTCATCCAGAACCACACCTCCTCTTATACCTTCCATACAAATCAGTGCATAGATTAGACCTGAATGAATTTCGCTTATATTGTGCAATATGTTTATTTTATCTCTGTATTTATAAGTACATAAGACAAGAATGGTTGCCACGCCCCAGTTAAGCGTTTTAAAATCGATATGTTTTAGGCAGAAAACTTAATATCTTGCCACGCCCCTTAAGAGTGTGGGTATTTGTAAGCCAGTTCAGCCGACTGAAACATGCTTACTTGATCTGAATTCAAACGGTAAATGCAATTTGCATTGATAAAAATAAGGCAAATCAATCCACAATACATGTAAGTTCCCTGAAAACGATGTGGATGACATGCTCACAATAGCAAGGCGGCGAAATGTATGTGTATGCCCATAACTCTAGAACTCGTTTACCCACTTCTCATTCCACAAACACTTCATATGCGTTCACAATTGTTATTTTCAATAAATACGAGTTCAACACTAAAATAATTTGAGAATGCGACCTTACTTTTATCAGTTAGAAATTTTACCCTTATCAGTTTAGAACGTTTGAGATATTTTGTAGCCTTCCAAAGATTGTGTTCATTGGTGTTTGTCGGACTTAAATTACTTAGATACAAATTTACAGAATCATGTTTGCTTTTCTGTAAGCACATTTTAAGAAAGTTGTCAGCTCTGATGAAATTACTTATAGTTTGTCTTCCGGGCGCCTTGTTCTTTGCCAATTTTTTCGCAACCGGCATTTCTTTATTATGAGTTGTCTAGTTTCGTAGGATATTCGAAAACTTAAATTATTGTTCATAACTTCTTTAGAGGAGGAATTATTTGCGGAATTATGAGTTAACTTCGTAAAAGATTCTACGACATCATCTAACTCGTCCCCGTTTTTATGGATACATTTAAATTTATGTTGTTTTCGACGTAGTATTGAAAAGATTTAAAATCTGTTTTAAATGAAAACTGTTTTGTTAAAGTTGTCCATAATTGGGCTGTGGTCAGAGCTGAGATTGTAGTTGGCAACAAAGATGGCTAAAGATGATGATGGTATTCCCTTAACAATTATAAAGTCAAGAAGATCTGGAGTTTTTAATGGATCAACAGGTCAATTAGTAGGCCTTCCGGTTGACAAAATATTATAATGTTTACTGGAAACACAGTTATATAACTCACTTTCTTTGGGATTAACTAATCTGGAACCCCACCAAGGATGTTCAGAGTTACAATCTCGGCCGACTACAAATTTAGTTCCTAGACCATCGAAAAAATCGTCAAACTATTTGCACTAAACACTGAATCGTCGTGGAAAGTATGCGGAGTGTATCGATACTGTCGCATTTCCACAAGTTATTTTAAGCCCTGATGCTTGTAGATATAGTCCAGTTGTATTTTCGGCTACTTCATATTTTATACTGCACTTTATTATGACAGCTGATAACTACATCGTATCCTTTCAATCGAAAATGTGACTTGTTTGTAGAATATGTGTTCAGATACTAATAAAAAATTCCTAGTTCATTTATATAATTGTGAATGCCACTGGCACTCCACTCTGCAATTATAAGATCTACTTGCACATCTTTTCCAAAATAGTGTTGTAACTTTTTGCTCAAATCTTAAAACTTTGTATACTACGTCCGTCTGTATCTGGCATATTTGGAGCGTAACTATCTTGATAAACCGGTGGAGTATAATTTTGTTTATTTAAATCTTGTAGGTTTTGATATCGGCTGATCCTGCACGCAGAAAAAAAGTATGGTTATGGTGACAATATTCGAAGAGGATAATACTATTGTTGGGTATATGGTTGTGCTACAACAATATTATGATCCTCACAAAAATAGTATGTTTCATATACAACCATAGTATGATCCTCACAACCATAGTATGATTCACACGCAACCATGTTATGATCCCAACAAACATAGTATGTTCACACACAATTATACAATGATCCCCAATATAATTTATATGATTTTTTTTAAGTTGTCGACAATAGATTTGATCCCCAATATTATTTATTAGAATTGGTTTAAGTTGTCAACAATACGAGTAGATTTGAATTATGAAAATTATTCAAAAATACATTAAATTCAAAATAATAGGAGTGCTTTATTTCACAGTAGAAAAAATAAGTTTAAATAAACGTAAGCGTTTTTAATAAAAATATTTTAGTTAAACAAAGCCAAAGCAGCTTGTTTAAAAAAATTAAAAAAGTACTATTATTGCATTAGATCCGTACCAAGAATATTTCTTCTTTAAAGCATATTTAAATGAAGAAAAATTACAATCATACAGTATGATTGCCGTAATTAAATTATTGTTAACATAAAACGCAAAATATAAAACATAAAACGTAAATTCAGTTAACAATGCTATGGTTGTGACGAGCATAGTTTTATTGCGGAGAACATATTTTTATTGCCGTGACCATGTAGTAACCATGTTTTTCTCTGCGTGTAGTTGATTTTTAATGTAGTAGTAGTTTTTGGTACGCAATGCATTGGTATGCATGATTTGGTATGTCCCAAGTCTTGGCATGTATAATATTGGACAATGTAGTCAAACCTTTTAGGAGCTTCAACAGTAATTACTGCATTATAAAAAGACCGCATGTTGTACAGGGTTTTCGGACATTAAGGACATAACAATTAAATATATTAATAAAACACAGAATATTTAAGATATAGAGTTCAAATTTATTCCAAGGGTAGTGCAAATGTTTTACTCGTATTTTAAGAATAAAATTCGATTCCGGTCGTATGACCATCACGAGCCCGTGTACAGCGATCTATTCCTTGGACCCAATTTTCAACCACTCTTGCCCACATTTCGACCGGATCGTTGGCAATTTCGCGTTGGATGTTGTCTCTGAGCTTGTCTAAAGTTGTTGGTTTGTTGGCATGACCAATGACTTGATGTGACCCCATAAAAATAAATCCAATGGCGTTAATGACACGTTCACCGAAAATGCCTTTCAGTCAAACAATTGTAGTAACACGTGCTGTGAGGCTAGTGGCACCGTCTTGTTGTTAACATGGCACAATAGCGCTATCCATTGACGGTAACATAGCGATTGCTTGCATCGACGAAAAATACGGCCCAATCACACCTCCGGCATGAAAACCACACCACACAGCAATTTTTTGCGGATGCAATTGTGTCTCTTGAAGCACATGTGGATTTATTGCTGTCTAATAACTCATATTTTGTTTATTGACAAAACCACTCAGTCAAGCAAGAGATTCATCGCTGAAGATGATTTTTCGATGAAATTCTGGATTTTCGTGAAACTTTGCTAGAGCCACCGACTCAGAATTACGGTAGTAATTTTTAATGATTTCCAAACGTTGGTCTACGACAAACGTTTTGACAGTGAAAGATCTTTAAAATGGTTGAGGGTGCTTTGACATAAAGATACGAAATTGTTATGTCCCTATTGGAAAACCCTTTATATTTCCTTGTTTTTTCCTTTGGATCAACGTCAACGAAGATCGTGCCCTACGCTCAAAAGCTTTTTTAACTGATACAGAAGTCGAGTGGTGAAGCCCCTTAATTACTACTTTAAAAGCCCTTTTGCTTCAATTGGAATGCATGATAGTTAATAGTGGCACTATTTAAGTGATGTGTAAGTTTTCTATATGGCTCTACTTTGCTAACCACTACACGAGCCTGGCCTTCTCGTAATGACTTATAATGATAATCAGTATTAGATATAATTTAGTTTATGCTATTTACTTTTGCAATTTTCTCCACATTGGGAATTAAGATTGGTGGTGGCTTTTGTTTTCGTTTTCTGTATCGTCAGTGGCAATATGTTCGGTAACCCTGTATTTTTTCTTTTTGATGGTACATGCTGCCAGTCCGCATCGTCATCATTACTTCCATCGTTGCTTTCTTCGCCCATTTCGATGTTTACATTATCAGCAGACAAACCAACAATTTGGGTTAAGTATAAAAGTCAATGCACGCACTTACAGTGCAAGCATACGTTTCGCGTACTTGTTGTTAATACCTTTACAATCCTAATCCGTTTGCTTCTGTAAAATATGAATTTCTGAATTTTTGCAACAATTGTTGTTGGATTTTGTTGAAACAAACAAAAATTAGACTTTGTGCACAGAAAAGGTCTTGCAGAGGTCTTGACTCTGCCAAAATTCGGTGATGGTTTTGTTGACAGAATTTTTTGTTTTGTGAAGGTGGCGGAGAACTAACATTTAATGTTAAGATGTGTGGTGTCATTCCAGATGGTTGCGAAAAGTTAAGAAACTTTTTATATTTATATTGACCCCTTATTCCTCATATATAACTGTGTTAATATATCGTGTCGGAAAGCCAATCACGATTTTTGAATTTGTTTGTCATATCGGGAAAAACTTTCAAAGCAACATTTTTAAAATAGGTGACTGTATTTGGCAAAAGTTTGATGCTTCGATGTAGTCGAATCAAACAGAAGTTTTACATCGCCCATACGCTGTTTGGCGATTATTTGCGTAGCAGCATCTTTAAGTAAATACCCACGCATTTTAGTCACCAATGTAAGTTTCTTTACATGCCTCTAATGACGTGTGCAATAGACATTTAGTTTATCGGCTGGTGTTAAGCTTGGTTCACTGGCAAAGTTTTTTTTAAAATCCATAGCAAGAAGCCACAGATAGAGCTCCACCCATTGGTCGATCATTAGCTCTAAAACCTTTGAGATTTAGGTAAAAAGATTTATTGTACGCCATAACGCACTTTTTACATTGAGTGCTCCTTCTAATACTGCAGTTGTAGAACATTATTCTCCTATGATACTCGTACATGTTGGGGTTTTGGTATGTGATTTGATTTTTGGAAAAATAAACACTGAATACGTACGTTGTACGCCCACCATCGTTCATGCGATTCAAGACTATACTACAGCTAGAATTATTATTGCTATCGTTTTGTGTCATTTGAAAATTAAACTTTTTCAAAACTGTAATTTTAAAAATTCGAAAAAATGAATGGGTTTCATTAATGGACCGTATGTGTTCAATACATTCAATAAACACTCCTCGCATTATTGCTCTTCTAATGAAACCAGTCTGGGGCACATCGGTTGAATGGATAAAACATCTATTGCAGACAACGGAAAAATTGACAAACAAAATACAAAATTTTGTTGAGGTAACAGATCCTGGCCGAGGAGTGTTTGTGTCGGGTTAATCCGGTAAAGAGAACCGACCATCGTCGGTCTTCAACGATCCCTAATTAGAAAAGCGTGCCCTGGATAATAGAGTGCTGAATACTGTCCTGCCGTGTGTTAACACCTCTAGTTCTCAATAAAACTAAAAGTCATCGTTATTATTTGGCAAAATGCCCCTCGTTCTACAAACCATCATATAAATGACTCACTTATTCACGCATGTATACCCGTGCAGATAAACATAAGTATTCATGCATATCCGCATACAGGAAAAGGCCTATTTTGAACAATTTTGATTGTTGCTTGTAGACAGAGGTCGTACATCTTAACTTTACCGGTCACTCGCTGAACCTGATTTCTACCGAATAACGCTTTCATTCCAATACAATCCCCATATTATAGGTTTTATCGTTTAAGCATCACATGTGAACTCTCACCTCTCCACCCTTTGTCAGAGTTCAACGATCGTGACCCGAGAGTTCCCAGCATCCTGTAGGTCTAAATGAAATCTAAACAAGCAGCTAAACATGTCATCTCGTAGTTTTTATACCAATTTAACGCATTAGCATTTTTTGAGAAAAATCCCATCACAATAAAATGTCGAAAAACAAGTTTTTTTCATGTGAAAAATGCGAACAGCGTAGTTTCCTATGTATGTGAGCGTGATGCTGTCTGTAGGGGTTAGTTTGGATGGATGAGTATCCGCGCTAATTTAATGAGCAAACGACTACAGTTTTTCTAAGGAGAAAGTGATTTGGTGCCCTTTTCGTTCCTTAATTAATTAGTTTGGCTGGAAAAGTAAAAGTGTCGGAAGGGACAGCATTCCAACATGTTGGCTCAAAGGCAGTGTGTGCAGAAATCACAGTGAAACGGTTGGATGAAGGTGACCAAAGTTAGAATACGTTAATGCCAGCACATCAATATGTTTAACTTTGGACTGTACGGGTCGTCTACTAGCCGGGATGTAGACACTACTGTAACACTGTGCACAGACCTTTGGGTTCAAACGTGCTTAGATGTACGAGGGTGGCGTCGAAAGTAAACGCGAGCTAATATTTATTTTTAATAAGTTATTAAGTGGTTCTACTAGTACGTATTGATTAAATGATTGAGTGACCAAAGTATTGTCCCACTTTTAGCAGTATATTGTTGGATCGGAAGATATTAAAGCCATATTCAAATTTCAATCTTAGAATTTTTCAACTAAGCATGTGTTGTTGCGTTAAAGAAATCGTTGTATGAACATCATTACACGCACAAGGTGAAAATTCCCAGAGTCTGATCTGACCACTTTTCACTCTGCCTTCGTGATATGCCCTAATGTCGATATGTTCTTGTGTGTGCGTGTGTTGGGAGCATATGTGTGCAGTGGTTCCTTTGTCTGTATTTGTATTTACATTTTGACGTAATGCCAAAAGATATGTATCTTCTCACACCAATATTTACACTTGCGGCCAGAGCCAGCACAAGTTTCCAATTGCCTTCTTGAATTTACACACATTGCGAGTATCCCTTCTGTAGCCACAAATATTTACTCAGCTCAAGGCTCAGGTCTGCGGTTCCTTAGTTTTATGCTAGCGCACACCCATACACAACCTCACAGATGAATTTCTTCGTCCGTAGGCTGCGCCATTAACTGGGGGAGTAAGTATCCACTTTAAACTTGTTCCAATGTAGTTCCCCACTCCCGTTGACAAACCGAAACTTATTTTTCAATCTGACACTAGCCATCCTGGGCCAGTTCAATATGCCAAATGAAAATCCCGTAAGCACACCAGCACTTTATGCCCAAAGGGTTTCTGTACGCACACACAACTCCTTCTGGAGTTTGGCTAGCACAAGCCGCAGCGAGTTTCCTTTCGGAATGTACTAAAGGTAGGGAAACCTTTAGTACATTCTCTACACAACCACACATACGTACGCACACATACGTAAGCGCAAGGAGGTTTACAGAGTGGATGGTAGTCAAAATACAATTACCGAATTTCAATTGGAACACAACACATATACTCGTACTCGTACTACAGTAATTGAAATATTAGTGGAGTACATTTTTATGTACTTTCAGATATGTTTACCTCTTTCAGGCGCATGTGTACTCGTATATGTGCAATTCGGGGGTTTTTTCTAATTGTGGATGGATGCTCTATCAATAAAATAATTACGAAGGGATACGTATGGTCGATGAGTTAATCTAAGTCCGCATTCCATGTCTGCCACATTACCTATTAGAGCCATATCAGTACAAGCGGATGCCCGACACTAAAAAAATTTGCTTCCTTGTTAACTGTTGTATATATTTTTTTCTCGGTGTTTTTAAAAACAAAACGAGTTTTTGACATTCCAACTCTAGATTAAGCATTGTGAAAAATAGAAATTTGTTTAAATTCAAACCCGCAACACTTAGCGATTACCCTCGAGTCCTGTTGATGGTTATAACGAAACTGTAAGCGCTTTCATTCCAAGGGTAAATCGGTGGAAGTCATTGACATTCGTTTTATCAGCACAGTATCTACTTTAAATTTGTCGCTGATGGTTGTGGCTTCTATAAAATTCGGTGAATGCTTTTTAACAAAATGTTATGTTCATTTAAAGTGAGGATGTGTGTTGGCATTCCAGATGATTCCGTACAGTTTAGAAACTGTATGGAATATATTGACGGCTTATTAGTTATATACTTATAGACATTAATCGATTCTTTCGGAAAGCCAATGATGATTTTTGCAATATTGCAATATTAAAAAAACTTTTGAATAACATTTTAGATACGAGTATTTGACTGAATTTGGCAGCAAAGTTCTCCCACGTAGTAGGAACAAACGGAACATTTACACGCCCATATTCAAATGCTGCTTGACGATTATCAGTCGATACTAGAAGTTCACCTCCATTCTTCCAAAGATATGACTCGAAATCGATGTTAGTAAGTCCCCGGGCCCGGATGGTATCTCGGCACTAGTCCTATGTAAGTGCTCCTCGACGCTAGCCCGTCCACGCAACCTTTTCAACCTTGCTTATCGTGCAGGAGTCTTCCCAGCGTGTTAGAAGGGTGAAGCCAATAATCCTGCGAATTATCGGCCAATCGCAATCTGCTCTGTGCTCTCCAAGGTAATGGAGAGTTAACCACCATCTTGTAGGGTATCTCGAGTCCAACGACCTACTTAGCGAGCGACAGTATGGCTTCCGTAGAAATCGCTCTACGGGAGACCTGATGGCTTTCCTGTCGGAAATCTGGAGTCGTTCCATCCACCAGTTTGGTCGGTAATACATTTGCTCGATTTATATCGAGCTTTCTTAGAGATCGCAATATACTAGTTGTTGTAGATGGGTTCTCATCCAATAAACATAGGCTGATGCCGGTGTGCCACTCTGTCCTTTCTCCCTCATTATTTCTCATTTTCATTGACGATCTTTTGGGTCAGACCGTGTATCCAACCTACTCTTTCGCGGATGACAGCAACCAATGTCATTCATATTCATTCGACTGTAGGCCGAGTCTTCATTGATGACAAAAGACGAATAATGGAAGAGACACTTGGCCGGGATTTACTGGCCATTTCCGTCTGGGGTCGAGTGAATAGAGTAGATTTTAATGCGCGTAAGACACAGTGCTGCTTGTTGCCTCACAAGCGATTCACTGACCCAACAGTGTCGTCATTACCTATCGATGGTATGGATATCGAACAATCAGATGCTCTTGATGTTCTGGGCATGAAAATACAATGTGACGCTCGTTGGGCGATACATGTACTCGAAGTGTCGAAAGAAGCACTCAAGTGTATAGGCTTCCTTCTGACTTTTTCGATATCTATACAACCTACATCAGGCCAAAGATGGAATACAACTCCCATATATGGGCAGGTGCTCCAAAATCATCCTTGGAGCTTCTGGACCGTGTTCAAAGGAGAGCGATGGTGCTGATAGGTGGCAGTAGGGTATCCAACTCTATTGTTTCCCTGGAGCATCGTCGGAATATGAGTTGTGTGTCGCTGTTCTATCGCAACTTCCATGGTGTGTGTTCTTCAGACATTCGTGGTCTTATTCCTGACGTGATGATGTTGGGCAGGGATACACGACTTTCCAGAAATTCACATTTCCATTTGTTATCGATTGGCCGGTTGAGTGTATAGTGCACTTCTGATCGAGTTTGTTTTTCGCCCGTACTGTCCGTATGTGGAATAGACTTCCGGCAAATGCATTTCCCACCAATTACGACATCCAGAAAGACGAATGTCAATAAACATTACTCCCTCTTTCACCCCGTCGATCCCTTGCTTTCCAACGAGCAACGCAATGCATTGCATGTATAGGGAAACCCCCTGAGTGCTGGCTTATTAAAAAAAGAAAAGACATGACGCAATGAATCACACATTGAGTTTAGCAACGGATGTGGATCTTGGTATCACTGACAAAGTTTGTCGAAAATCAGCAGCAAAAAGCAATAGCATTCCAGCTTAGCAACGATCCTATGAGTAAGACAGACGTTTCTATGCTTCAGATCAATACAAAGCAGCAATTCTTTTGCCAGAGGCTGTCGCCCGGCACTACGAGTATGTGCCGTTACTACAACAACAATAGAGCTCCACCTATTGGTCGGTAGTTTTCTCTGAAACCTTTGAGATTACGACCAAGATCTTATACGCCATAATGCATTTTATACAATAAGTAATCCGTTTAATAATGCAGCGTTTCTCAAATTTGCACCGATGATAGATGTAGCTGTTTCGGCATGGTCCCTATTTATGGAATAGCTGAATGCACTGTATGCCCACCATCGTTGATGCGATTCCAGACTTTGCTTCAGGAAGAATTGTTTACTTTTTTGTGTCGTTTGAAAATTAAATTATTTGAAAATTATAATTTTGGAAATTCGGATAAATTTATGAAATTTTGCGTGGCTTCCTAAATGGGCCGTATGTGTCTAATGTATGGTTTTAGTGGTCTTAAGCACTATTCGCATAATTACCTTTCTAATAAAACCAGTTTGGGGCACATCGGTTGGATGGTTTTAACCTCCTTATCGGACAACCGTAGAAACATGTTGTGTTTTATATACTCCTATATAGATTACTAATGGGAACCAATAGATGGAACTGATGCTATTGGTTCAAGAGATAACGATTACCCCAACTAATAACGATGACTATAGGTGTTGTATGCATGAGTTTGTACATGTATTGGTTGTTGTTATAGATTGGTGGTTAAAAGTTCTCTTTGGATTCGGTTGTCATTACTACGGTACATTACATATGTACTCGGTTCATCAGCATAATATACATATTGCAGAACAATTTGTAAAACGTTATCTCAAAAAGTATTTCCTATCTTAGAAACAATCTAACAATCTAAATATAAATATAATAACGATTTATAAGTAATACTTACTTCTATTGAATTTTTTATTTGGATTACTAAATGCGATTTCGTTTTGAATTAAGATTCTGTAGTGACTAAGATCAATAAATTATTAAAGTGCTTATATTTAGAGGTTAGAAAAGCCGATATGTTACAACAGTGAACTGAATGAGGTTTGGTTTTACCCCAATTTAATTGGTATAGCCTATAAGTTGGCTGTGAGTACCTTATGGTATGCCGAGCTTTGTAATGCAGCTATGTATGTATTTATCCAATTTTTGTAGTTCGGACCGATTTACCAATAATTATTTCTCTGAGGGCAATCATGATTTTTGAAATTGTTGGCAGTATCAAAAAACCGTACGGAATAATATTTTGAATAGATCAGTGCATCTGGCAAATATTTAGCGGACAAGAACCGGAGGTTTCCATCTCCCATATTAAAACGCTGTTTGGCAAAAAATTTTCGACATGTCTCCAAAAATTTGACGATTTGAAGCATCAGCTGATGCTGATTTTGCAATCACTGGTAAAGTTTATCGAAACTCACCCGCATTAAAGCTAAAGGGCTTTAATGCTGGTCGGTTGTTTTCTCTAAACCTTTGAGATTACGGCTTTAAGAGATTTCTTGTTCGCCATACTGCGCCCTAAACCTTTTAATAATGCAGGCATGCCAAAATGTTAAACTATGTAACATGTAGGTATTTCAGTATAGTTTTTATTAATAAAAGCTTGAGAGCTAAATGCGCCGTACGCCCACGTAATATGATTTCAGACTATGTTATTGTTATTATTATTATTTTGTCATTTAAAAATTATAGTTTTCGAAATTACGAAAAAAATCTAAAGTTTTCTGTGACTTGAATTGTTTTAATGATCTTAAACACCCCTCGCATTATTGCGTTTCTACTGAAACCGGATGGGGCACATCGATCGGATGGTTTTTAGTTATGTAGCGGACATGATAGAAACGTCTTTTTGTTTGCTTGTTCGAACTAACCAAAAGCCGAAGAAAATTAATTGTTGTCAATTTTGTTGGGATTTTGAAAAGAGTTTGAGATTTGGCCCAATATTTGACGCTTATTATTGTTTTTCACATGCTTGAAATAAGAACCATATTTAAGCGGGAAATGAATTATTCGCATCATATTAAGCGTTCTCAATTTTGAAACATTCGCATTTGCAAAAACCAATTATGGGAAATTCGCTTTCGTACTCGTAAAAACCAACTTTTATAGTAGTTACCTTACTTGATTTTTTAAGCATCAAGCCTTCTACAAACGGAGCTAAATGCAGTCGAGCAATGGCTTAAAAATGAAACACAAAGATTATTGCAAAGAAATCAAGCCATATTACATTCGCCTTAAGTAGAGGTGACTGTACTACCGTTTCAATAAACTCCTCCACAATTCAAAATTGTCAGTCGGTAAAATATGAAGGAGTGGTTTTAGACCGTCCACTTACCTAGAAAATAAAGTACACATCAAGAATAAACGACATCTAAAAATTTAAACAAGGAAACTTTACTGGCTTTTGGGACCAAAATCAAACCTAAACTTGAACTACACATGAAGAATTTATAAAGTACGCGCAAAGCCAGTCTTGACATTCGGTAACCAAATTTGGGGCACCGAAAGCAAATCAAATGTTGACATTATTGAGCGATATCGATTCCAAACACTTTGGCTTATTACCATCGATGCTTGGTTCATTCGTAACATTTCCGTACATAGAGATCTTTGCATGTCATCGGTACGAGAAGACATCAAGATGTTCGTCGAGAGATATCTACAAAGTCTCAGCGATCATGTTAAACCTTCAGCTATATGCTTTCTTGATAGCTCGAACGATACCAGAAGACTGAAACGTCATCATGTACTTGACCTCCAAGGCCGCCCCCAATATACCTACGTGAGAGTAGCTCAAATGAGCTAGTAAATATTATTGCCCAAGTTGTTGGTAGTGGTGGCTTTCACATAGTGCCAATAAAGAAAGGGAACATTAACGAGACTAAAATTCAGGCATACACCGAAAACGGCTTTCGCGCTATTTCTAGTTATTTTAACGATAGAAATAAAAATTTTTACACGTATCGTCTTAAGAGTAGTAAGGGTATCGCGGTAATCTTAAAAGGCATTGAATCATTCGTAGGACCAGATGAAGTAAAACGAGCACTGGAAAAAGAGAATTTCAACGTTCACTCCGTGGTGAACGTTCTTAACAATAAAAAGGTTCCCCAACCAATGTTCAAGGTCGAACTTCAACCTGACTCGCGGAAACTAAAGAAAAATGAAGTTCATCCTATATACAAACTTTAATATTTGTTATATAGAAGAATTACGGTCGAAGAACCCCACAAAAGAAATGGTCCCGTTCAATGCCAAAATTGTCAAGAGTATGGACACACAAAATCATACTGCACTTTGCCAACCGTTTGTGTTGTATGTGGTGATCTACACCAATCGTCCGTCTGCAAAGTTAAAACGCAAGAACAGAAAAAGTGCAGTAATTGCGGGGAACAACATACCGCAAATTACAGAGGTTGTAGGGTTTACAAAGAACTTAAGCATAAACTAGAAGAGAAGCGTAAACTCATTTCTAACCGAAACGCGCCGAATCCTATAATCGACATCCAACAGACTCCAGTTTACTCTAGCAACGGAAACGGTATTACAAACGGTATAACATACGCGAATGTTCTAAGGGCGCATACACCTAATGCCCCGGTGCAACAACATGGTAACTCTGAATCAATGATTCAACAACTGGTACAGAGTATAAACATGTTCATGTCAACTATGCAGTCAATGATGCAAGAATTCATGCGAAACCAGAATCAGTTAATTCAAACTCTACTTACCAAAAAATAGGCCCTCTTAAGATATGTACATGGAACGCAAACGGTGTGAACCAACATAGACACGAACTGACCGAGTACCTAGATCGGCAGAATATTGATATAATGCTACTATCAGAAACTCATCTCACAGACAAATACAATTTTCAGATACCTAATTTTAGATTTTATGGTACTCACCACCCCGACGGTAAGGCTCATGGGGCACTGGTATCCTAATACGTAAACGAATGAAACATGAAGTCGCTGAAGGAGTCTCACAAAACTACCTTCAAGCGACAACAATTCGTATCCAGATTCAAGGTAGTTTTCTTACCATTTCAGCAATATATTTCCCCCCGCGGTTCGCGATATCAGAAGATATACTTCTGAACTTCTTCAATGGTCTCGGACACAACTTTATTGCTGCTGGTGACTACAATGCCAAACATACGCACTGGGGATCCCGTTTAGCAAACCCTAGGGGAAACCAGCTGTATAAATGTCTAATGCGACGTCAAAATAAATTGGACTTTATATCTCCCAGTCAACCTACATATTGGCCTTCTGATATTAACAAAAAGCCTGACTTGATAGACTTCGGTATAATAAGAGGAGTTAGTAAATCTAACTTATCTGCTAGTACCTGTACTGACTTATCGTCAGACCACTCGCCAGTTATATTTCTTCTTCACGGGAAGACAGTACTTGTAGATGACCCACTAAGGCTTACTTCATACAAAACTAACTGGTTAAAATACAGGAAGTACATTAGTAGTCATTTAGATTCGAATCATCTAATTTCTAACGCGGATGAGATCGATAACAACGTATCCAACTTGAACGTAATCCTGGAACAGGCGGCCATTCACGCTACACACAGACAAATAAAAGCGACAAATAGTTTGAATACTTACACTAACCGGGAAATAGAGCACCTTGTAAGTGAAAAAAGGAGGTTCCGTCGCGAATGGCAGCGAAATAGGTCACCAGCGGCACGACTAAGACTGACTGAAGCTACTAAAAGGTTGCAAAGCGCACTTAGAAAAGAAGACAGTAGACAGCAGGCTAGTTTCATTGCAAGTTTAACTCCGACTACTTCAACCAAATTCTCATTATGGAAAACATTAAGAAATACTAGTATGCCCACCGAAACGCAATTTCCAATACGCGACGCAAATGGCAAGTGGGCAATATCGGAAGAGGAAAAGGCCAATGTTTTTGCAAACCATCTATCACAGGTATTTCGCCCAAATCCTGCAATTAGCGACATCCTTCCACCTGTTGATAAAATGTCTGCCGTAATTCCACTGTTTACTAACGCAAATGAAGTTCTGAATGTCATTAAAGAAACCGTGAATCCAGGTAAAGCACCTGGATATGATCTTATCACGCCTAAAATGATCTTGGAACTTCCCTATATTGCTGTGAAGTTCCTGACAAAATTATTTAACTCTATTTTGAGACATGGGTACTTTCCTAAAGTGTGGAAAATTTCTCTGATTCAAATGATTTTAAAGCCAGGAAAGGACAAATCAATACCTTCCTCGTACAGGCCGATCAGTTTGCTTCCCTGCTTATCCAAACTATTTGAAAAAGTTCTTTTATCGAAAATAAAACCGTTTCTCGTGTCAAATAACATAATACCAGACCATCAGTTTGGTTTTCGCGAAGGTCACAGCACTATCGAACAAGTAAACCGTCTGACCCAAGCAATTGAAAAATCATTTGAACGGCGAGAATATTGCTGCGCAGTATTCCTGGATGTTGCTCAAGCATTTGACAAAGTCTGGCACTTTGGCTTGACTTACAAAATTTGCAAATACTTACCGGCAAATACGCATCGAATTCTTGAGTCTTACTTAGAAAACCGCAGATTCAGAGTCAAATGTGGACAACACGTCACCGATGACCGCGAAATACTAGCAGGTGTTCCCCAGGGAAGCGTCATGGGGCCTATCCTTTACATTCTGTTTACCGCAGATATTCCTACCGTGCCCAAACGTGCTAACATCCACTTTTGCCGATGATACCGCTATAATGACCACACATAAAAAGCAGGATATTGCATCTATGAATCTAGGTGTACATCTCAGACGAGTAGAATCTTGGCTCTCTGACTGGAGAATAAAAGTCAATGAGGCTAAATGCACACAGGTAACTTTCACACTGAATTTTAGCACTTGTCCGACATTGAAATTAAACAATATCCCTTTTTCTCAATCTGATCATGTTTCATACCTTGGAATCCACCTGGATCGCCGACTCACCTGGAGAAGTCATATCGAAGCCAAGAAAACTCAACTGAAACTTAAGGTCCATCAACTTCACTGGCTCCTAAACGCGAACTCAAAACTAAGCCTTGAATATAAGGTGCTGCTATACAACAGTGCAATCAAACCTATCTGGTTATACGGTGCCCAGCTATGGGGCAAAGCAAGCTCGAGCAATCTCGACAAAATCCAAAGAGTCCAATCGAAGACATTGCGGCTTATTACCGGTGCCCCTTGGTATATGAGGAATGAAAATATCCACCGAGACTTGAAAATACCTCTCGTTAAAGAGGCAATTCAAAAAATCAATATAAAGCACAAAGAGAAGCTCAAACGTCATGATAACATACTTGCTAGACAATTATTGTGCAGTCCCAGCTCTTTAAGACTTCGGAGAAACGAACGCCGTGTTTTCTAATCTTCATCCGTAACAGTAATCGCGAACACACGCGCCCGAAAGACTGTGTAGAATCCTTTTCTACGTCACGTGGCTTAAACGCTCTTATACGTGATCTTTAAAACAGTCAATATCAATCGCGGACGAACACTCAAAAAAGACTGTGTAGAATCCTTTATTCTACGTCACGTGGCTTAAATGCTCTCATACGTGATCCTTAAAACAGTCAACGCGAAAAACCTACAAAACCCAAATTACGTCGTCCACTCTGCTATTCTAGAGTTATCCGTTATACTTACATAACTAGAGTTCTTCACTCTACATAATATCGCGAATACTTTGTAAATGACTGTAAGGGTCCTCTGGACCTTTATCACGAGGTTTAAGCCAAACCAGGTTTAAAATTCTCAGACATGTGATCCATACCAGTTATATACTATTTTGACCAAATTAATTAAAATTCCTGCCAATTAGCAGAGAACCACATTACAAGAAATCCATACTAGGATTCATTATTGAATTATACTTAAGATTCGTATACTTATTGTTAGGCTCCATTGGAGCAGATTCAATAATTCAAATAAAGCTTATATAAAAAAAAAAAATGTACTTGACCTGGCTTTACGAGTATATATTTATGTATATACCTTGAAATTTCTTCCGATGTCTGATTTCTGAAAAACACTTACTACGAAATAAACGCAAAAACAGCGACACAGAACCCAAATTCCGACGATGATCAAGAGAACGTCATATTGCATAGACGTATTAGTTTTGCGGGGATACGAAAGTCAAACATGGTTTCGAACAGCTTCTATCGTATGCGTCTAACTTTTTGTTCGTACCAAATGCTATACAACTTCTTACCTAGTAGGCTGAGGGTATAATAAAATATGATTTAAGTCGCGAACAACAACGGCCTATGGTTAAATTTATACTCGATTCCACAATACGGAATAAGCATAAACAATCAAAAACGTCGGACGTGGCCGAATATGAGATAACTTACACCACTTTGCTATTTAAAGAATTAAGCACCTCTGTCTGGAGCTTGGGCAAGGTTGGACTCAATATAGTATTAGAGTTAATTTGTTGTCGCTCATAACGTAACATACAAACGAGACCGGGTGCAATTTGTTGCTTCTTGAGCTGCATGACCCCAAATAGGAAGGGTCCTATGTGTAGGGGCTATTCAAAAACATGGATCAATATGGTATAATATTACACTGCATGGGTAAACTTGGTAGGACTCGGGTGTGCTTTTAAAGCGTCGGATATGAAGTCGGGAAGGACCCTTGTACGGGAGTTTTAGGAAATAGACTTATGTGGTCCAGCATCACCATGGTTTCCATAAGAAAAGGCTCCTTTGTATGGTAGATATTCGAAAACATGGACCGATATGTTCAATATTTAGTAGACAAATTTGGTCGGAATCAGAGGCTATAAAGGGTGTTTTTTTCAGACGTGTGGTTTTCAAGAAGCAATAAAACGAATATAATTTAATGTTATAGCCAGGAATTTATTTTTATTATAAAGATAAGGGTTTGCCATTATTATTACTTAGAACGATTTCGGGCAAGTAGCCGCCGCGGTTGGCTCTAAAAAAATCCAGTCGAGATGACCAATTATCGACTACTTTTTGCAGCATTTGGGGCCGTATGTCAGGATCGGTGGTTATCTCGTTTTGGGCCCATTCACCACGATTTGCAAACGTTTTTCCGGAGTAAGTCTATTTATTATGAAATGGCAAACCAAACAGAGCATAAATCAAGTGACAGCTGTCAAAAATACCAACTTCGAAAAAAATGTGGCCACATGTCTAAAAAAACACCCCTTATGTGGCATTAACAGCTGTAGGTTCTGAAATCGGGAACGTCCTGCATATGGAGCTATACGAAATTATTAACCTATATGGTGCAGTTTCAGCAGAGTTATTAAGTAGTCGCAAATAACATACAATGCAAATTTGAGCGTGACCGCGTTTTATTTGTGGGTTCAATAAAACAGCACTTCAACTCAAATTCGAAAACATTTTTGGCTGTAGCGTTCAAACTTCTGCAACAATGTTGGCCTTGAGTTGAAGGATTGGCTCGGGCTTGTTGACATACACTCGCTCCTTCAAATAACCCCAAAGAAAATTTCTTTAAGGTGTTGCAAACATGGGCAAAATAACCAAGACCACAGTTTGGTGTAGGGTGTACAAGTGAGTAAATAATTCATACACACTCTACTTTAATTAATTGAATCTTGGCGTTATATTGAAACAAGCCTTTTCACATATTTAGGAGAACAGTTCAAGCCATATGAGAAAGTTAAAAACCTTCTGCAACAAACATTTCTCTAACATGTCGCAGACGGAATTGACCTGCTCCCATCACAGTTTGGGCTCTCTTCTTTCAAGTTGGCAATTGCCCTGTCACTTACACATTGGCACCATAGAAGTACACGTGTACGAGTAGGTATAGCCATACATACATAACGCTCAAAGGAAACAACCTGGCGTATTCATTGGACAAACACAGATAACTTTAATTAGTCCTTTTGCATTTTTATTAAATTCCTGACAGAATGTAAAACGCTGCTTTAATGTGAAACATGTTTAATTTAAAATGGGTGGAAAAGGAACAGACCCAGGACACACACACGCACACCAAAATTCGCAAGGCAAGGGCAGCCGCGTGTTTTTAAAACATTTCACAAATAACGTGTGCTTCATTTAAACCCCCGGGTCGCAATGTGTAACCTTTTAATCTACGACTCGGACGTACGGTTTCCTCAATCTTCCCTCCAAATTTACCAAAACATTCACTCCAACTTTGCCGCTTACCAGAAACCTACACAGTTTATGCCTGCATGCCTACATGTACATAGACATAAGGAACCAGTTTGCTCCAGAGCTACTCTGTCCGTACGGCTGGCCGGTCATTTCGCCGGAAACGAGTTTTAATTGTCGGACACTTTCCGTCGTTCATACTCATACGAGTATGTACGAGTATATAATATACGAGTACATATGTATATAGACATGCGTTTGTAAGTATAAACATTTATTCGCGTGATTTGTAATGCGAATGTAGAGCAAATTATTAGATTTGACGCGTTTGGTCATCTGTCCGTCAACTGTACTTTGTGGGTTGATGTATGCCCACACGTACATTTCAATACGGAAGACGAGGCATAAACCCGGACGGTTGTACAACTGCCAGCGACCACATAAAACATTACGCGTCGCAGCCTGTTTAACAGATCGAGACTTATTTATGTGAGTCAAATAAATCCCCAAAAGGACTTTTTATGGTCCGAGAAAGTGTTTTTTTCTTTGCAATTCAACATCGTATGAAATAAGTGAACAACAGTATACGGGAACATATATTCCTTCATTTACGATAAACACATACGATTATTAGTGCTTAGGAAATTATTTTTGTAGACTATTTGAACATTTTTCAAAACATTTTGTTGCATAATGTTATCAGTGCTGGAACTACGTTATCCACAACATAACTTCATGAATGACAGATTATATCAGACTTTTCAAAAAAAAAAAAAAAACGAGTGGTGCAATGAGCGCTGGGATAGTGCATTGCAGTACCACGTTTTTATGTCTTACAGCCGTATTCATAAAAAAATCTTAGTTGGGATTTAAAGTACATATTAGTTAACAAACACTTTTTGGCTAACAAACGATTTTTAAGAATACGTATTCATAAACACTACTTTAACTAATATACAATTTAAACAATTTGTCGATTCAATGCTGGCAACACGGTCGTTTTGACTTGTCATTTCAATCTTAATGATGCAGTAATACGATTATCAAATATGTGAGTAGTCGAATCTATATATTTTTTTTGGGTTGTTTATTTTACAAAGAACTAATTTAATGAACAAAAATATATATGTGCTTACTTGTAAAATAATAAAAACAAAGTCATGTTTAAATCAAAGACAAATTGAGATCAATTATGTATTACTGATAAAAAAGGTATTCGAATAACGAATAATATTTTTCTTATTTTGATTTTTTACACATCACTAGTGAACTTTTTACAATTTTCCCTTTTTTTGTTGTGTGTTTTTTTTTCCATAAATAAGTTTTTATAAATAAAAATGGAAAAAGACTATTGCAAACGCAAAAAAAAATTAACGTATCCATTCTCCTCGTATATTTTAAAAATATTTTTTCTTCGTTGTATTCGAAAAATTCAAAAAATATGTGTGCAAATGTGAACAAACAATCACAAATGTCACTTTAAAAATCTGTTAAAGTAGGGTCGAAAGAATGTTAAAATGCACACATTTAATAATGGTTTACAAAACGATTATTAAGCTAATTATCGTTTATGAATACAGTTTTCATACATTAAGCTTAACAATCGTTTGTAAAGCTGTTTTAAATTTTTATGAATACGGCTGTTAGTCTTTAACGAAAGCTAAAATATCAGCGCATACTAATTAAAATATTTTTTCCTGGATGTCATATGTATTTAAGTCGGTATACAAAATTGTGTTCGTTGCTTATCATTTCGCAAGATTTTTGGTTGTGTTCGGTGCAACATAAAAAAATGTTTTAAGGAAGAATAATAAACTTACACGACTGAAAGCTAGGGAAACATATCGGAATTAGAAAGAAAAGCCTTACATAAAGAAGGCTTTGAGAGGCAAGATTAACACAGTTTAAGAAGCTTCTAGATGTCGTTATCGTTTATGAAATTGTATAGAATACTTATACAATTTGGGGTCTTTTTAGCATGTAATAAACCTACAAAGCAAAAAATATAAGAGGGCTGCTATATATATTTCTGGCCTAATAATGAAAATGCGGATTTTTATCGTTAAAAATGGTTTTATTGTTTTTTAAAGTATTTTCCAGCATGATTTATATGATTTATAATCGTTGACCACGCATTGCACCAATCGACACGAGCCTTTGTTTGAGCGATTGTCAAATTGTCAGTTCACGGCTTATCAGTTCACGCACGGCATCATTATTCCTTCAAGGCCTTCGTCTTTGAGCGATCGTCGGCCATAATTGAATTTTAAATCAGTTTTTCACAGTGCTATAGGATGGTGCTTCATCGCCATACAAAGATTTAAGTTCATCGATGCACTCTTGTCGTGATAATCCACGTCAAAATTGTGAAAAACTCTTCATTTTTTTGCCAAATTGATTTTTTCAAGTCACTGTAAACAACAAAAATTATGGTCGTACGTCAAAACGTTCTGAGTACGAAATGCGCGTCACATATATCAACCGGTATGAAATGTTAACAATTTAGCGCAAATATGTAGAAACCCGATTCAAGCAAATGTTTAAGAGATTACCAAATGAAAAGTACGCAGGCGGGCTTAATTACTGTATTTGCTGTAATAAAGTTAAACTCTTTTTGACAAACGTGAATAGAGATGGTTGAAATTAAATTTTTAGTTCTTAGACTGTGAGTATTGCGGTATATTACGAGTATGTCGACCCTCTGAGCGAAATGATAGAGAGTAACAATAGCCCGTTTCTGTAAGTAAACCGGTAAGTTACCGATTTATGTGACGTCACACCGACTCGATTAAATGTTACCATTCGGAAAGAAACGATAAGAATACCATACCGATTTCGTTGAAACCAGGTTATAAATTGTCGTAAATTTCCACATACTGTCATCTTAAATGTTTATGTTATGCTACCTATTTTCAAACTCAATTAAAACCGCGGTAACACAATTAATTATTTATTTGTATAAGTATAAAATTACATCGATAAAATTGTGTTTGGTTTAAAAAGTTCTATTTGATTAATTGCTTCCTCATAATTGCAACAACACAACAGTAATCGGTAGATTTCTCACTTGGCTTAAAGTCAGTGGGAAGATGATCGATTTCGAGTCACTTTTCTTACAGAAATACGTTTTGAAGCGATTCCTATTGGAGTAGTATCGGAACAAATGTCATATTACCGATTTGGAACGGGTGAATGAAATAGGGATCGGCAATTTTTTTTAAAGATTTAGTGAAGGTGAGAATGTCGTCAGAGTGACCTCAAATCGTTACTGCGATAGGTACGAGTTACTGAAACGGACTACAGTCTCAAAACTAATTTAAAATTGTTTGCTCGAAACAAAATGAAGATATCCAAATAAACATTTCTTAGAAATTACTTAATGCCAGTTAGGTCGTCCGTAGTTATAACAATATTCGCTTAGAAGTAGTGCTCTAACACAAAGAATGTTTTAGTAAGACCAAATGCGCTCTATTGTGGACTTTAGAAAAGCCGTGTACTAAGCAGAGGCTCGCAACTTGCTTGCATGCTCTTAGGATTCCTTACTTACTTATACGAGTATTGAAGAGGGCGACGATTAGTCTCCTTTTGTGGTTATGGTTCTGGGAGGAGCAAACGTCGACAAGTTTTCTCTTTATATACTATATACGACCCATCCGTAGTTCCTTAAGCCTCAGATGTAGATAAATCTCAATTAAATATTAGGAAATGTCTACTGTTATGATGTGCACGGTAACCTTAGGAGTAAACCCCGTAAACCCAATTTCAGCGGCTGGCTTCCACCACGTAAATTCAGGCGACTGTACGCGTAAGAGATTTATTGGTAAGCCATGTTAAAACTTCTATATAAAATGCATTAGTAAGTCTTGGTCACAGAGTTTAACAATTGAATCGTGAACAGTACCCATTTGAGAGAAGTTGCCCATTGTTCCTTAATGTGATGCTGTTGAGTGTAAGTATAAGTAAGTAAATGGATCTTAAGCAACAGTAATTGATCCTAAAATTAGTAGATGTTTGTATGCTGCAGTATTTGTAAGATTCGGCCCGGTCTTTTTAACTTCTTTTTATTGCCGATATTAATAATATAACCAAGATTGGATACTATGATAGGAGAATATTGTTTATAATCAAAAAGGGGGGCCATGACACTTTAGATATTAGGCCCAAATTTATGTGTTTTCTGTTAACAAATAACGCCGAGCAATGTGGGATTTATTTGGCGAGACAGACAAAAAAGTTTTAATGGTCTAAAGTATGAACCGCTTAAAGACTTTTATTTTTGAGGGACATTTGCAGCATTATCGTCAGCTGTAGATTTATACATACTCGTAGTTAATTCCCGATATGTAAATGCATTAGCCGTGCGTTGCCGACGTTGAACAGTACACCCCGATACGAATTATATCGTTTACAGCTTACTGATTTGAGAGAAGTTTCCTCTTGTTCCTTAACGGGACGTTGTGCGACTGAAGTATTATAGATGGTGATGGCGTTCGACTTATGCTCGAGGAGACTTGTATGCCAAGTTTCTAGGTGCAAGTTGAGTGATTCCCGTTTTTATACTGGGTAAGCGTGTAACTCATTAATCTGTACAGAATGGAAAATATTACGACCTCTTGTTCCCCCTTAAGGAACAAGGGGACACATCTTACAAATCAGTAGCTGTGCATGACATATGTGGGCTGACTGACCGGGAACCACTGTTTAAAGCTGGCTCCAAACGGCTAATGCATATTATAGAGAAGTTTTTACATGCCTTAGAAATTAACAATTCTAAGTCGTAAAGTCGCGGACATTTACGAGGTGGAAAGCCGCTACTAAAAATGTATTAGATGGAGTTGAACCTGGATTTACATATATTATATTCCTGCACTCTAATTATCCTGCAACAGCGGCTTACTATTGATATAAATTTTATATAATTATTTTTTTTTCTGGCTACATCCTTGTGTCAGCGGAAATTGGAGTTGACTGACCCTTACAAAAAAAAAACACTCTGTCGGTTGTCAATTTGTGTCATATCTTCACGGAGCCGTAGTTAATCTTAGAGTAATTAAGTAATTACGAATACTATTTGGAGTTTAACTGGAAGATAGAAAACTAACAAACTGCCCACACTCTAAAGATGTATTTGCCAAGCAAATGCGCGCAATGTTGTGGGACTGATTCGAAAGAAACTGTGTATGGCACTCGCATGAAGGTAGGCTGAACCGACTGGAATTTGTTTACTAGTTATGTCCAGGACATTGTACAATAATGCTACTTTCAGACATGTCCCAAATGAGAACACCAAATATTTTTTACTAGCAAACAAGAAATCATTCGATATTTGGCAATTTTTGTCTTTTTGTTTGTCATCAACCAAAAAATCAACAAGTGGGAAAACTTACATCAAATATATACAGCTTTTTTGGCAAATATTTAACTCCACTCCAAAACATTAACTCCACTTTAACACTCCGAACTATTTAAAACTAAGGCATGAAGTAGTGAAACATATTTTTTTTTAAATATAATGTGGCGGAATATTTTCGCGCTCTTGATATAATTTTCAAAGGCAGTGATAGCACTATCTTCGGAGATTATTACAACATAAACAAGAAAGACGGCGTTAAATTCGGCCAGACCAAATTTATAAGCTCTCCACCATTGACCTGCTATTGAAATAGGAGCAATAAATATTATTTTATAGGGGCCCACCCTACATTTAAAATTTAAATCGGCTGTAAAAAAAGGTTGAAATTTGTCATTTATACACGCAGAAAAAAGGTATGGTTGGGGTGACAGTATTCGAAGAGGATCATACTATTCTTGGGTATATGGTTGTGGCCCAACAATATTATGATACTCACAACAATAGTATGATTCACACATAACTATACTATGATCCCCACAACAATAGTATGATTCACACTCAACCATACTATTATCTTCACAACCATATTATGATCCTCACCATAGTATGATCATTACAACTATAGTATGATTCACACGCAACCATACTATGATCCACACAACCATAGTATGATTCACACTTAACCATACTATAATCTCCACAACCATATTATGATCCTCACAACCATAGTATTTTTCTCATACAACAATAGAATGATCTTCACAACCATAGTATGTTTCATACGCAACCATACTATGATCCCTACAGCCATAGTATGATTCACTCAACCCTACTATGATCCCCAAAACTATTTATTAGGATTGGGTAATGCCAGTTATTTTAATTTGCATTACAATAAGTAAATAGCCAGAATAAAGGCCATGTTTTTATTGAACATTTCATTCAAGAAACAAAAATATATATTCCAACGGCAGTCGAAAATACTTTTAGTTCATCATCCGTAGACCCCAAGAAAGGAATGTGATTAAACCATTATCAATGGCTATATACTTAAGTGCAGGCAGATTTTAAATAAACGAGAACCAGTCGGTAGTCGAGTATTTCACCGAACAAAGTAAACACAATAAAAATCCCTCGAACTACGAGTACCTTCCGACTGTTGTTTTTTTTTTAATGGATAACAACCATTCACTGTATCGTGTGTATGTGTTTTTTTGTATATCAAAAAACATATGCACACACATACATGTATGCTCTATAAAACCTGTTTTGTTATGTTCATAGTCGCAACCATACCGTATGATTGCCGTAATCATATTATTGTTAAAGTAAATTTTAAACTACAATACTTTTGTTGCACCAACCATTTTTATATGGTTGCTACAGCCATATTTTCATTTCTAAATTTGGCAATAATACTATTGTTACATTTCAACAATAATAATATTGTCGCAATCATACTGTTGTCAAAATGGAATTCAAAAAACAATACTTTGGTTGCGACGAACATAATTTTATTGTAGAGAACATATTATTGTTGCCGTGACCATAACCATATCTTTTCTTTGCGTGTAATAATGAAACACCATCCGATGTGTTTATGCTCCGCCCAATGGACTGAATATTGGCAGGAGATGAAGAATTTTACCGACAAATCGTGCTTTCAGCTAAAGCTCATTTTCATCTTGGTGGCTATGTCAATAAGAAAAATTGCCACACACGACTATTAAGAAGTCAATGCATCTGCAACGAGTCACTGTTTGCTGTGGATTTTGAGCTACGGTGTGGATCCTTGCGTCAACGGTCAGCGCTACCGCGCCTGCTCCACGAATTTATGTTTCCAAAAATTCTAGAGAATGACATGACGACAAGAATCCATGTCACACAGCCAATCCATGTCACATCAATATTTTACGACCTCTGGACTATTTTCTGTGGGGAGCCATTAAGGATAAATGTTACGCAAAGCATGCAGAGAAAATTCAAGCGTTGAAACATAAAATTGATGTTGCCATTGAAGAGATTCGACCCGAAGCAATCTGAAGTGTATTGCAAAATCTGGTTGATCGAGTGAGGTGCTGCCGAGCCAGTTGTAGTAGTCATACGAGTATAAATGGTTTTGTGATCCAATGTCAAATGACAAAATTCACCTTTCCCATAAAACCAGAAACTTTGCAAAAATTATCAGTATTTTTTGTACAGCCGACTTAAATTTAAAATGTTAAATCGCCTACCATGCATTTATGACCTAATCTTAGACTATAATAAATAAATCCATTTTGATAAGTTCCTTGTCAGACTTAAGACCATTTTTCTGGTGTACAATTCATTCAATAGAAACCACAAAGTATTCACAGAACAGTCAAAAAGATTTTAGTTGCCGTCAATGTAAGAATGTCCAGGTATCCATATCATTTCTAGGGTGAGACTTCGTTCTAATTTGGCTATTTCTTACGAGTTTTAGACTTAAGATGCTGCAGTAAATTGACTGTTGTTGATCTGTGTCTTGGTCGCTGCTTGGTGTTGGAAATGTCTTTAGATAGCTTTACTCGGGAACGATATAGTACGCGATAATTTAAATGAACTACAAAGCCGTTTTCTATGAAAACTCATCATAAATAAGTTTTAATATTATAGCAACTCGTCGAACATCCAGATAGATTTATGTTTTCATTGAGTCAATTGAGTCATACAAATAACCCCGTAAATTTAATCGGTTTTAAATGACATGTTATAACACTGTAAGAGTACAAAATTGACATACCAATGCGTCGACCCACATAAACGTAATTTTGGGTTAAGTGGCATACTCTGTTTTAAAAGATAATCTCAAAATAAGGGAACATTGCATTTTTCATAGTTTTTGAAACTTAAAAATGCAATATCAAATTGGATATTTTACGACCCTGTCTTTGTTTAACTCAAACGCATTTGGGGTCTTCAGAGTTCTAATTGAAAACTGTTGTCAAGTTATAATGAATGTGGGCCTCTAGGGTTGATGTTAGTGTGTACGGCTATTAGCCAGTAAACCCAGGTTTAACACCTCGTAAATGCCGAATAAAAGATTTATTTCTCAGCCATGTAAAAACTTCTATTTAAAATGCATAAGCCTTTCGGCTTTCGTTGCTCTAGTGCTATATGATTGAAGGGGACTTTTTTCCGAACTGATTTGGTAACACTGGTTTTTTTCATTCGAAAAATTGTCAATGGTATACCAAAGTTGAGAATGTAAGTAATGGGATACACCAAACCTGCGTCGAAAGATGTAACCAGTAACAGATATTTGTTGTTTAGCGGACAAACTGTACAAAAGTTAAAAAGAAGTTCTCAGTCCATATACAAATAATAATTTGAAGAACTTCGAACCATTTACATTTGCCAAGTCTTGCATAGCGCAGCCACCGACCGCACGGGCTTTTGTTTGCGCCAGTAAGTATGTGAGTGTGTGTATGACAGGTCTGAATATCGGTGGTTGGGTATTATAAAAACGAATCGGTGTATAATGATAACATGTTGGGATTATCCAAAAAGCGACGTTCGTACGTTTAAAAATGAGTAAACGTACGAACTACAGACATAGAGATTTATGTGTGTTCATGCGAGTGTGGGTTCGTTCCCCTGTAACACTGTGCACGAATACAAATATTTATGTAAGGAGACCATTACGGTCCTTTGTACGTTTCTAGTTGCGGAAAACATTCATGGTTTGGAAATGAAACTTTTGCTTTCCGGCAAAGTTTCAGCAGACCATTTTTGTTGTCGTTGTATTTACATTCACACACACCCGTTTGTATATGCTCACATGGATGTATGTATGCGTGCGTATAGGATGTTGTACCTAAGCAAAGCAAAGTGTGGGTTAAATGAAGCGAACGTATCGCCATCTTGAAATTCACAGCGCTACATTCACACCCACTGGTCACGGCAGTGCCTGAGGGCGAGTAAATCATTAAGTATGTACAGTGGTCAATGTCTGGTGGCTGCCGGCCCGCTCTACGACTTCATGCACTGTCCGTGAGTAAATGGAACTAACGAACTTAAAGGGTTGAAATCGACACAACCCTTCCGATGAGTCCCATGGCAACCCAGAAGAACACCTCGTCTTCACTGCATTCGTAATAAGAGATATACTCGTGTATGGGAGTTTTGTACATTTTACAAACACACACACGCATACATAAAATGGGCGCAAGCGTTACACCATTAAGCTGGGATACTGGTTACTGCAATCTAATGACCGTGGACCCGACAAGGCACGTTGGGTAGCATTTCTACAATTCACCATGGGTCAATCTACGAGTGAACCCTTAACGTTTGCGTGCAAACTACAGATACAAAAACCTACTGCAAATGGCCATCTGTTTCTGCCATGGGACAATCTCAGGCATGTAAAGTTTGTCATCGCCATATTTTGGAACAAATAAACTTTCTTTCAAACGAGACTGCTTCAATCAACGTCGATCAATTGTTCTCCACTATTAATGTGCTATGATCAAAATGATTCCTCTTATATATACACGTTGTCAGGATTTAAGCAACAAATAACCTATGAAAAAATTTACACACGGACAATTACGCTTTGTTCGAGTTAAAGTGGATAATTAATATTTCAACGTTCTTGGGTAAAGTCGCGCGGAACTGACTGCACAACTCTTGTTGTGCTGGCCAAAACTGAGTCTGGAATATAAGATATTAGTTGTATAGATACAAAAATTCGTAAGAACATTTCATGCTTTTGCGTACTGATACATCTCATCATAACTGCTGGTCGGTGCTAGGTTTCGTCCCCTGAGTCGCTAATTTGCTGAATCTATTTATTTGGTCTAGCTAAAAAATACATGCTTCTTTGTTTATAGCTGGCTGATTTGTCAGCCCTTAACTTAATCTTAATCTAACAAGTTATAAGATATTTTGATTTTTTAGGAAATTTAAAAACAATAACGCATTTGAATTCGCGAGGACTTCTCTTTGTTGTTTAGCCATATCTAGATCTTTATAGAAATACGGATTTTGCGGCTAAGAGTCGGGCTCCCACTTAAAATAAGGTCAAATTTTGATTTGTGAGCAAATTTTATTGTATGTTATATAATACTTGTTATTATAAAACCCATTTTACTATTTGAAATTCCTAAAAAACCGCCCACACCGCATGCAATTACTAAACCCCAAAACATATAATATTTATAATTTAAGTTAACTACTGATAATTAAAAAAATTGCCAGAAACAGTCTTTCAAATACTGCTTTTCAATTATTTCTAACGTGGTACTCACGAATATGCTTCTTGATCCAGAACCGTTCACAAAGTTTAAAAGACACTGCGGTTTTAAAATTTGCTAATGTTGGTCTTAACGGAAATTCTAGTTATGATTCCCGAAAAAACGCGTTTTTCATATACATTGCCTAATTTACATTTATTTGTAACCAGTTACGAGTATTTGGCATAAAAGCTGATAAAATGTTGAAAAATACAACCGCTGTAGCTCAAATGTAGTGCATAACATCGCCACAGGCGACAACTCTTGGATCCAACAAAAGTTGTTCGTGGAAAAAATTATCAAAGCAAATGTTTGCGTTTTTTTTTTTTTGGTATAACCGGTCATGTTGCCACAGTGGCTTTAGTGGACCTGAGTTGTTTGTACACAACCATTTGTTTGCCGACAGTGTTCGAAGAAATAAGGAAAAACAAGAAGAGTAGGACGGGACATTTTGCATCGCGACAATGCGATCACCAGCACATCAGCTTGAGCACTGAAGATGTCGAATTGTTCTTCTTCTTGTTCCCTCACATCAAGAAAAAAAAATGCATAGTCAACGTGGTCGACGCCCGTAGCAGCCGTTCAAAAACCATGTTTAAGAGGTGTCTCAATCGGAGTGGAAAAATGCTTTAAAAATTGGTTGGAGCGCAATCAAAAGATTATTGGTCTTTGCGGAGAATATTTTGAAAACAATAAAACCAATTCCAAAGAAAAATGATTTTTTATTGCTGGACCCGAAATATAAAAAGCAACCCTCGTAAAATGGATTTTGTTGGGTTTTTAGAACATTTTTTTGTCGGAAAATATTTTTTCCTGTTTTTTTGCTCAAGTAGTTTATAAATTGAGTTTTGGTAGATTTATGGGATACAAGTAAAGTTATATCCCTCCACAACATTGTGGTACAGAGAACCAGGGAGTGGAGATAAACCCTATCTTACCGATCGACTCAGAATCACTATCTGATTCCACAGAGTCCAATGTCCGTCCGTCTGTGCATCTACCGTTGTAATCAGGTAGCAGTTATAAACCGATTTCGATGAAGCTTGTTACATTGTGTAAGTATGAGCCAAAGACGAACCCAAGTGAAATTGGTCCACATCGGTCAATATTTTGATATCATAAAAAAATTGTTTTCCTATTTATGAACAGCATTTCGAGCGACCAGCACCCATCACCGGTGAATATTTTTAGCCATATCGGTCCATATTTTCGAATAGCCTCTACACAAAGGTTACTGCCGATTTGAGGTCCTACAGTGCTACGTAATTAGCGACCTGTAATTAATTGGACCATATTGGTTCGTAGTTGCCTATTACCAGCAATACAAAAGTCCAATTTCAATAACTACAGCTCCTTAAGCCACATGTGACACCAGATTTCGTATAAAGTGTTACCAGCAACGCATAGCTCTCAAAGCTCTTGCAAAAAGGTCTATCCCGATGGACAGGCGGTCGGGATCAGATAGAGATTCTGAGTCGATCGGTATACTTTACATAGGGTTTATCTCCATTTCTGTTAGATGTTAAAACTTCAGCTAACTCATAGTACCCAGTGCCGTTTACGAGGGTTGCTTTTTTTTATTTTAAGTCCAACAATAAAAAATCACATTTCATTGGAAACGGTTTTATTGTTTTCAAAATATTCTCCATAAAACCAATGCACTTTTGCATGCGCTTCAACTATTTTTCCAAGCCCTTTTCACTCCGATTGAGACACCTTAAAAACATAGTTTTTGAACGTTTCAACAGCTGCTTCGGGCATTCAACAAGTTTTCCGCTATTTTTTCATAATTTTAGGGAATAAAAAGAAAAACACTTCGAAGTCTTGAGTGCTCAAGCTGATATGCGGGAGCTCACCTTGTAGTCATGCAAAACGATCCGTCTTCTCTTCTTGTTTTTCCTTATTTCTTGGAACACTGTTGGTAAACAGATGGTTGTATACAACTCAGAATAGAGCGTCTTACGGTCCACTAAAGGCACTGTGGCCACATGACCGCTTATACCAAAAAACGAAACCATTTGCTTTCATGAGCTTCTGACAACAAGAACTTTTGTTGAATTTAGCTCGTCTTAAAAGACACATACGGTCGATTGCTGCTTTCCATTGGGCTTATATGCATAGATTTATGATTCGCCACCTGTGAATATCTTATACACCGCGTTTGAGCTACCGCGGTTGTATTTTTTTTTTAACTTTTCTTTGCTCCTACCAAAACTATTTTTGGGCATTCATGAAAATATGTGGGATACAACCGGAACAAATCTTCTCCACGGCCAAATAAACATGAAATATTTTATTGCTGATTGGCAGACTAATGCCCAAGGATGTGACATGACAGCCCTGCTTTATCGGTTCAAACGCAGCGCCGATGGTTTCCGGCATAACGACCGAAGCTGGACGGTTTTCACGAAATACGAGTTTATCCTGAAGCGACTGCGCCTGATACTTAACTCTTGGTACGAGTACTGATAGTGGTTTTTGATGATACTTCATCGCCAAAAGTCGAAACAAGATAATTAGAACACTCCTCTCTCTAAATATTCTACTCCGAAAATGGTAAAAAAAAATGATTGCAACAACATTTCCACAGGTTAATTTATTTATTTGACCGATATGCATTTTTCAACACACTGTAAACAAAACAATTCGCGCTCAAATGACAAAACGTTCGGCCTGAAGTTGTGCTTAAGAATGTCAAACTTTCTAATGGAAACTCCAATTTGTAACTGGCAACACTAGTATTGCTAGGACCCAAAATATTAATATCAACCCTCGTAGCCGACCGAAATTGTAAAATAAATCAATATGCAATTCAATATTTTGTAATAATAATTGTTTACATCTTTAATATTCGTTTTTACTATTTTAATATCTACATCAATGAACGGCATTATTTTCGGACTGGCCGAAGTTAATAAATTCGTACCTCCCGCCATGGTTTCGCTATTGAAATAGGTAAAAAACAATGGTCTTATTAATGGTCCGTATGACGGCCGTATTATGGGCCCCACTCATACGTCCACATTGAATCTTTTTCGCTTCTTGGCCGATTTCGTCCATTAACAATTTTAACCAGATTATGATTATAAGAGCGCTCCAATCCTTTTAACAGGCACACAAGATGGTCTTAGAATTTTACAACGTGTAATATGTAAACATAATATGACCTCGGATCTACTGCGGTAAAGCCTAAACACAGAGAAAAAATCAGTTATAAATCGGTCCAACTACAAAAATTCAGTTACTGTTGCAATAACTAACATTCCATAGTATCGATGGTAACATGGTTCGATATATCATATGATGGTTGCTACAACCATATCTCGGTATTTACAAACAATTACACAGTTATACCAACCAAATTTAGTCTAACTGTTGGTTGCGGCTACTGGCGGCTACTTTGGTACCAATAATTGGTGGTGACAACAGATTAGTTCTTGTAGTGACCAAACCCTTTTTAGTTGGCTGTTGTAACACAATATTAGTTATTCCAACATCAACATATAATATTTTATCGGTTCTAGTCACAACAAAATCTTTGTTTACGGCGAAAATATATTTCGAAATCCCTAAAATTTTTATAAAAAAAACTATTCGGACAGTTTAAGTTTCTTGGGTTGGACGGCTAATGCTTCCAATCGATAATGCCATATAAATAAAAAAAAAGTATTTTCCAGAATACAAAATCTGACTTAACTGTAATTAAGCAACATTGGTCAGTCTTGTTCATAATTTTCGTCATAGATAGACCACCTTATTATTCAAAACAACAACCAATTTTTTAACAATGAATATTTTTATATATCTTAATTAATTCTTATCCGATTGGAGCATCACTGCAATGGTTGTCAAAACATCTATCCAAAGACGTATTTTTTCTGATCAGTTGACCTATTGAAGGGCGGTAAACAACCAATTTTTTTTTCAAAAATTACTAATAACCAACAATCTTTAACATTAACAAATACATATTTAAATTCGTTCCAATAATCATCTTAGTCTGTTAGGATTAACGATAATTGTTTTCTTCAATCGAAAGTGTAAGTTCCATCTACTGAAAATTGCTGTCTTCCCAATCAACATGGATTGCACGGGCAACCACCAACATTCGGTTGGCAAAAAATTCGGTTGTGGCAACAAATCTGTTCTCTGCGTGTAAGGTTAAGCCTCGATAATTAAGAATGGATAGCGAATCCGCAATAGTGAAGTCATTTGTTAAAAAAGTGTCAAATCTGTTTGTGTCCAAAACTCCAATCCAAAAGTACTAGACTCTTCAAAAAACAAAAAGAAAGGTAGTAAAATTAATTTTTTGTCACCATTTCAGTCCTAAGCCTAGATAAATAACGAGTATAAGCCTCTATCCAGGTTTAGTGCTAAAAGGGTACAACAAATTATTGTTCTAAAAAAAATCATAATCGAGTACAGCAGTGCTTTTCTTAACGGCATGCTCAAAACAAAAAAACTAGTGTTTTGTGGTGTTGCAAACCAAAATGTTTCAATTTCATAAAGAGGTTCTAGAATCCCATTTATTTCTGGTAGGGGAAGGAGATAGGATTGATGAATACTTAAACGGATAGTTTTACTTACTACTTTTAACACATTTTAATGTATGTTTGTGTTTTGCCTAAATTGGACGAGAACTCTATAGGTATCTCTTGAGCGCGAATCCCAAATGAATTCGTTACACGCAAGGAACCTCTTTATAAAATTTGAGGCTATAAAAAGATATATAAAGCGAAGAAGCGTAACACACTTCACTGACAAGTTCTTTGCGCCGTCCAAATTTGGCCGGAAAAGCCAAAACGGCAACGCTGACGTCAGCTGGGCATAAAATCAACTATGGCATTGTGGAAAATCCTCACTGACGATATACACTAGAAAGCTTTATATCAAAGATTGCGATTACGATTGATTTTTTTGCTCTCAATCTTAGTACACTTAGAAAGTTAATGACGTTTGATAAAACATGGGAAATTGCTTTTCTTTTAAAACAAACAAATAACTTTTCTCTATGTGCATATTACTCATACACATACGAAATGTTTGAGTAGAAGTGTTTGCATCTTTGCATTGTATTATTGGCGTTCCTTCTGAGAATTACGAAACAGACACGGACAAGTGCTCTCAAGAGTAGAGATACATCTATACCCTCCCAACATTTGGAAGTGTTTTTCATCGTCCATCGTCAAATGCGTTTCGCTTAAGTCAATTCCAGACGATAATTGAAAGATAGTTTGAATTTTACAACAACAATTAACTTTACAGTCGTCTTTAAATCATCCAGGCGGCAATTGGAAGATTGTTCGTTGTTAACAACACCAACCGAAAATCACATGTGCCGTTATGGATATATTAAACAACATCATACCCTACTGCCAAAGTCGCAGTGACCGCGAAAAAAAAATAGTATGAAAAGTAACTTCCAAGAAGGCATTAAGAAGTGACTCTTTGTAGTAACGAGAGAGGAAGTGACATCTGAATGTTACCTCCAGGGGGTAAAACTTTCACTTCTGCGATGAGAAAATGGTATCGCAGACGATGAGTTTTAACTTCCTAGCCTCACTCATTAGTTACTTCCGCGAAAGAAAATCTTGGCAGGGTATTTGTATATAAAAATGAACTTCTTGAAATTGAACGTACCTGTATGCTCTGGGGTGAAAATTGGGTACTTGAATTTTTGATAAATAAAATTGTCCAAAATGCCTGACGTCATACAGATTTGGAGGAGTTGATACATATACAGGGTGCGGCAAAAAGAACTATACGATTTGATTTTTAAATAAATATTGAATGGAGTGAAAAGATATATAAATTTAATGATAAAAAACAAAGCTAATTTTATGTACTTTACTTTTTTAAATTAATTATGAAAAATAATTCCAGTTAAATAAGAACCGTTTCTCTCAGGCAAAAAAAACAATTCCCCTAACATTGCTGTGTGTTTCTTGTAGTATAAGATCAATTTCTTCTTGAATGTTGTCCTTTAATTTAAGCAAAAAATGTGATACAGACAAATCACTTGACCTTGGTGGCCATCTCAAATCGTCGTTTTTGGAAATTATTCGATTTGGAAATTTTTGTCTCAATAACAACATCATTGCATGGGCTGTATAGTGGTGTTGCAACATCTTGTTGACAACATATGTTGGCATTTGGTGGTAATTAAAGATTTTGAAGCATTACTCTTTAAAGTTCTTTTATTTATTGTTTGACTTACACCTTGAGCGTTTTCAAAAAAAATGCCGCACCTATCGGTATTAGAAGTGAAAATTTTTTAACATCATATAGTTACTTTAGCCGTACCCTGTACTACTGAAACCACCAATGCAAAAAGTGGGCTATTGTTGCGGTTTTCGTTTCTGATATCTCTTTATCTACAGGGTGTCCGCCGGGAAGGAATACTACTTTGTTTTGCCGCCATATTCATACAGTTCATATTTGGCAGTCGTGCAAATTTATTATGGAAAAATATTCGATAAACTAACGTGGTTTAATCAAAAATCGTTCAAACATTTTATCAAAACCAATCATCGACTACTGTGACGATGGGAAAGTTACGTGAAATTTTTGGGAGAAACAACGTGCCAACAAAAGGCACTATTTATCGTGTAGAGAATGATTTCAAAGAAAAAAGGATCCGTGCTAAGGAGCTTGATCTTCTAAGAACAACTTTGGCCACAATTTTGTACAAGGATTTGCATTTGTTTTCATTTAAGATTCAGTAGACACAAGAGCTTCTTCCACAAGACCATTTACGCCACCGTACGTTCATATGCCAATATGATGTTATTTGAATCGATATGTGAATAAACAGAGTAGTCGGTTCTGGGCAATGGAAAACCCTCAAATTATTCAACAGTCACCTTTGCATACATTAAAAGTGACAGTCTAGTGTGCAATTTGGTCAGGAGGAATCATTGGACCTTTCTTCTATGAAAGTGAAAAAGGCGTTACGGTACCTGTCAATGGGGAGCGATATCGTGATATGATTGAAAACTATTTAACTCCAGAACCGCATGCTTTGGGCTTGATTAATAAGTGGCATCAACAAGAAGGTGCCACATCGCATACAGCCAGGATTACAATGGAATTACTGCGAGACCTCTTTCCACAACAAGTTTTTTCAAGAAATGATGATGTTGATTGGCCTCCATGGTCGCCTGTTTTGACCGCTCCGGACTTCTTTTTGTAGAGATATTTAAAAAACAAGTTTTATGCAAACAGACCAGAAACGCTTAAGCAACTCAAACAAAATATTCGTGATGATACGATTAATGCATTTGTGAGGCCAAAAGAGGCATTTGTTTTCCATATTGCCGACATTAAATAAAACATATATCAATATAAGACCCATTCTTTTTCATTTATTCAAAAATTATAAACAAACAAAGTAGTATACCATCCCGACGGGCATCCTGTATATACTTACTTATATATACGAGTATAAAAATGAAATGAGGTCTGTTACACCGCTTAAAACTTAAAACGACTGGGGCAAACTGCATACTTCCTTATGCGGGTTTGTTCATAATTGCTACGCGAAGGTTTAGGAAAAAAAAGATAATTTGGACTGTGGGCGGACGAGGTGTAAAAATACTGTTTTTTGAGCTAGAAGGCTGACAATTGGTACTAAATTTTAAGGTACGTTGGTCTGTAGATAGTTTATGTGTAGTTTGCATGAAAACGGCCCAGTGGGAAAATGTGGGCGGAATTGGATAAAGGCGCGTGGTACGTCCCGTATATCTGCTCCTGTTAACGGTATTTGAACAAAAATTGGTATGTCGGTAAAGTGCAACTATCATTCTTCTTCTATAAGTATATTTCAATCTACCACAAGTTTCCAACGTAACCAGACTTTCAGTGAAAATAAAATTTGCATATGTAATACGGGCAGTGGCGAACATCCATTTTAAGACGGATTTTGACGGCGGATATCATATTCACACACGTACATTTTTACATTGTTTTTTTAATTTGGGACTTATTACCTGCTGCATTTAATAAATTCTTTAAGTGTTTGATATACCGAGTTATTTCTACCTGTAGAAAATATAAATTAATGGAACTGTAGTTAATCTTTTATGGCTCTATTAAACGTTACTCATTCGGTTAAATGTTTTTCGGATATTTTTCATCATTTTTTATTGATTTTTTGATTGAAAAAGTTAATAATTTTATTTAAAAGATATCATTGTCAATCTTTGGATTATCAATTTCTGAGCGATATTATTGATATTTCAATCACAAAGAAGTAAGCTAATTTTTTTGTTGACGGAAACCTAAATTATTTTTTTGTGTTGTAAGCCATGACGTTTTTCTCAAATTTGTACATTTAATTGATCTAAAAGGTTGCAATAGTACTCTGAATTTATGTTTTACCCTTTTGCAGATAGTCAATCAATAAAATCCCTTTGAAGTCCCAAAAAACCGTTGCCATAACCTTACCAGCCGATTGAATTGTTTTTGCCTTCTTTGGGGCACTTCCTCCAGCTTCAGTCCATTGTTTGGATTGTTCTTTTGTCTCTGGAGTATAGTAGTGGATCCATGTCTCATCAACAGTTATGAAACGACGCTTAAAATCCATTTTATTTCGCTGAAAACGATCCAAACAAGCTTGAGAAATGTTCATTCTTATGCGTTTTTGGTCGACTGTTAACAAGTGCGGCACCCATCTTGCAGAAAGCTTTTTCATCTGTAGTTCTTCATGCAAAATTAAATGGACTCGATCATTTGAGATGCCCATGATATTAGCTATTTCACGCACTTTTATTCGTCGATCATTTAATATCAAATCATGCACTTTGGCTACAAGTTCTGTTGTTGTTGCTGTTCTTGGACGTCCACTACGTGGTTCATCTTCAATGCTTGTACGACCACGTTTAAATTCAGCAACCCAATTTTTTACTGTTGCATATGAAGGAGCACTTTCACCTTACACATTCACCATATCATTATGAATTTCTAGTCTCGATAAACCTTTTTTATGTAAATATTTAATGACACCACGCATTTCCAATTTTTTTATTGTAAAAAAATAGCGGATGCGTCTTTTGTGAACACCTGTTTCTATATGAAGGAGTTGCCAGATCGAAAATTTAACATGTGTTCATAGCAGAGATGGAAGTTTCCAAAACACTTAACTTTTTTGTTTATACCGCGCTTTTTGTGCTAGGCTAAGAAGTTTCCAAACCGCCCTTGTATTGAAAGAAAAAAATATCGAGTTCCACTCTTCCAACTCTAAGAAAAGTCGTTTGTACACGATCTTTCTGTATGGACTTCCCAAACTCAGCACGAGACCAAAGTTAGCAATTCCCACAACCTAAATTTACCTGACGATATTATTAAATTAATCAACACAAGAAGAACATTAAAAAGAAAAAGCCAAAGAACTGCTAACGTAAATCAGACTAACTTCTACGAACAGTGTACTAAACTATTGACTACAATGATTAAATATAAAATTAAAACGGCACGTAATAATAAATGGAATAACATGCTGTCGAAACTGAAACCAGGTGACAAATCGTTTTGGAGAATCAGTAGTAGCTTAAGAGCGAAAAGATGTAAAAAAATTCCTCACTTTCTCCGGGGCCACAGGAAAATTATTACTAACGAAGAAAAGGCTTGCATACTAGCAAACACATTTGCAGCCACGAATAATCTTACATGTGATTACAACCATTCCATTGACAAAAAAGTAATTTCAACTTTCAATGTAGAAGATGTCGGCTCCGAAGATGTAATTTTCAAAACGATGCATGAAATATCTGACATAATTGGTTCATTAAAAGCAACAAAATCTCCAGGCCTTGACAAAATTTCCAATTTACTAATAAAAATTTTTCCAGTAAAGGCTCTACAATTACTTGTGGCCATTTTTCATAGCTGCTTAAAGATTCAGTATTTTCCAAATCAATTTAAAATGGCCAAAGTGATACTGATACCTAAGCCGAACAAGCCCAAAACGAATCCATGTAGCTACAGGCCTATTAGTCTGCTCAGCAACATTGGGAAGATTTTCGAAAAAATGTTGCATAGACGAATTTGCGATTATGCTACAAATGCATCAATTATAGCCAGCGAGCAGTTCGGTTTTAAAAAACAACGCAGTTCATCAAATAAACAGACTCACAAATTTAATTACAGCAAATAAACGGAAACGGCACTCCACTGGTCTAATTGTTCTTGACATTGAAAAAGCATTTGATACAATTTGGCACAATGGGTTAATTTATAAACTCATTCAAGCAAATGTTCCAAAATATCTATGTAAGCTTACTGCTGAATTTTTTAAAAATAGAAAATTTGTTGTCCCTGTTAATAACATATATACCTCAGATTTTAAACCCCATCGTACTTAAAAGTGGCATACTATGCAGATGACCGGCCCTAATTGAATCAAGTAAACTAACAAAGGCACTACTGCCTAAAATGGAAAAAGGTTTTGCGGCATGCAACAGATACTTATACAAATGGAAAATCAAGATTAATCCTACAAAAACAAAATCTATTATGATTCAATAAATTCAATCGTTTAATAAATCTCCTAAAAGAATAACAAATCGTGATTCAAGATAACGTGAAATATTTGGGAGTATTTTTGGATAAAAAGTTAAACTTCGGTAAACACATAGAAGAATCTTGTAAAAAAGCGTTAAAAGTTGTAAGAGCGTTATGGCCAATGTTGAAGAAACGATCCTCTCTCAATCACAAAAATAAAAACTTAATATATAAAGCTGTAATAAGACCGTCGCTCACATATGCCTGCCCGATTTGGTACAAAGCCGCAAAGACCCATCTTAAGAAGCTTCAAATCCTTCAAAACAAATGTTTTAAAATAATAAATAATAAACACTGGAGATATCCAACCAGTCTTTTACACACACGTACGGGATACGAGCTTATTTACTATTTTATAAAAAGATTAAATACTAAGTATTGTGAAAATATAGAAAACTAGACTTATTCATTGATAAGAGAATGTCATGAATTAGCTTAAATTTAAAATAAAATGAGATCATAAATCACCAAATTGAAAATAATATGTTTGTGTTACTGTTATGCTCTTATAACACCGTTCAACACGCTTTTGCACACATGAAGAAGACCTATTTATTCGGAATCTACGTCGAAAAATAAACTACCCGTGTGTCCCAGTTTTTCTAGATCAATTCGCGAAAAATGTGAATATATATTTGGTTAAAAACCACTTATATAGACATATTTTGTATTAACATACAAGTCCATATCCATAAATTTTTTGCAAATATAACGAATTGATGCAGAAAAAGTGGGATACACGTGTATTTTATTTTTTCCTCCTCTTTCAGAATATACTAATTTTTTTCATGTGTGCAACCAAAAGCTTAAATTTGTCATACAGTGTAATATTAACACATACATATATGTATATTTTCTAAAAATGTTTGAATTTCCGATTTGTATCTATATAAAGGTTTTGCCTAATTTTCCTTTAAAAATGTATAAAAAGTAAACCAACAAATAACAATTTCAATAATTCCTATATTTAATTGCTGAAATATCTATTGATAAAATCTCACAACTCTGTACATACGAGTATGTATGTGTCAATATAAACTGTAAATAAAGATGAATTTATAAATAAAAAAATATTAAAAAAATTAATTTTTAACGGAATCATGCAACAATTTAAAAATATGACCTCCAGGGTAATGACTCATTGAACAGAGAAATGTCGAAGACAATAAAATATATAGTATTTTTTCTTTAAAATCAACAAATTCATTTTAATTCAGTTCTTTTGTAAAAAAAATAAAAGAAAAAATCTGTTAATCGTCATTCCCCTGTGAAAAATTTTGGCAGGGGAATGGTGAATTTCTACAAAACCCCCTGAAATGTTTATTTAAGTACTTACCCTTACAAAATTGACTTGAGCTGGAAATTTATACTTGCAATAAACACAAAAAAAACACTTGCAAAATTATAAAAAGTATTAATTATCTTTTTAAAAAACAACACAGGGGAATGACCAACTTAAGTGTGAACGTTCGTAACGAGTGACAAAACACGACTTACTTAATTTTAATAAGACTGTTGACGAAAAAGCTATTAGATGTGCACCCACTTCAAGTAATGTTCAATCATATTTGAATTGCTTGAAATCAGGATTGGTTTGGAATTTGAATTTTAGCGAATATTAGATTTTACAGAGGAATACTGTGTATTTTCAGGGACAGAAAATAAACATCCATAAAAATATAAATTGAATAAAAAATTATTATAATCGTTAATAGCAACAAAATTAATTGAATATTATTTTTTACTATTGACTGGTTTTATTAAATAAATAATTAATATTTTTGTAAAAAAAAATGAGAAAATTTCAATTGAAGGAAGTGATAAATTGAACACTTTGGTAGGAAATTTTTTGAAGAACAACTATTTTTTTTTTAAAAACAAATTTAAAGACTTTAAAGGTCCTATAAAGATTTATTGTATAGTAAATAATAAAGTATAATATATTTTTTCCCCGCTTGAAACAACCAAGGACAACAAAGTGGCCCATAATCTCAGAATCAACCATATATATTGCTGCCCATTGCGTTACAAAAGTGTTGTTTGTTTTGAGTTAGAAGGCCGACATTGGTACATATACAAACAGATAATACAATAGTATTACTGACGACAACGAAAATCGCGGAGCCTGTGGATAAGTGCATTGAGAAATCCCACATTAGAGGAATTTCACTTCAGGTGTTCCTGAAGCAGGAACTTCTTAATACATTCAACTGTAAATGTAGGTAATCTTTTAATGACTTTCTTAAAAAATTTCAATATCTTTAGTATTTTTTCAAGTCGTTTGGCAATATCAAAACATACGTGTGCACAAAGGTGCAACTATACCAAACGTTCGTTTAGACAATACAGCTATGAATTGTTTAAATATTTTTGTATCCAAAACCAATTTAACGTACAATACAAAGAAGTCTAGTCTTACCAATGCCACCAAAAACCACTGATTGGAAGAAAAGCATAATGGATAAGGAAAAAGATGGAAACAAGAGCTGCTGAACGGTCGAACAATGAGAAACCGATGCATCATAGGAAGTAGATAACTGAAGTTACTGAAGCTCAACACAACGGCCCTACTAATGAGTTAGCAGCCACTCAGAGGGCCAATAGTCCGAAAAGTACCAAAAATTCCATGAAACTAAAGCGTGAAGAAGCATTGAAGGAACTCGATCAATGATGATGTTCAAAGGCGAGGATATACTGTTTCTACTCAACTTTCCGTTCTAAATCAAGCACGCCCAGTCTCAGGTTCAAAATGCATTCACAATGAGGATTAAAAATCCAAAGTTTACGCAGTCACATCAATTTAAATCATAAAGCGATGCAGCAACAAAGTATGCTGTAACTACAAGGCGGGCCGGGTTCATCTAGTTGTCAATAAACACGGACGTACCAATAAGCACACACAGAGAAAAAGTTATTTGGAAATCGGTTGGATATACAAACATTCCTTTGCTAAGGAGGAATTTCCGCTGCCATCACCGAATGTTTTTTATCGTCATGAATATTCGGTCCGATATCCAATACATGATAAATATGATCAAAGTTTTCTGCATACAACCAACACGGCGGTCATACTAATGAAATGCTGAAAGATATTTAGTTATCACAACTGTTGGTTCGGCAATAGTTTCGCAAAGAATTAATTGTAGCAATCAATTTTTCGTAATGATAAAAAAACAATTAAAAGTTATGGGATACTCGTATTTGTTGGAAAAAAATTTTTGGTTCGAATGTAGACATCAGAAAAGGGTGGAGAGTTTGTGGTCCTTTACTTTTATTTAAAAGTTTCTTAAATAAATTGTTTTTATCCAACTAGGTAGAGGTTTATTGAATAAAACCCATATAGGGCTATTTTCTGGCTTTATATTGAATATGGCGAATGCTGGTGAGTTGATAGCAAACAATATAACTCTATTGCTCAACAAAATGGTACTACCCTTCTATCTTGAAATTTTATTTTTAATAAATCTAACTTTCGCTGTAAAAATCTTTCTCGTTCTCTCCACTTTTTTATTATCGAGAAACTGTTTTTTTTTAAAATAAAAATGCTATATATGGATATTTATATTCAGAAAAAACAATCCTTCCATTTTCTGACTATTGCACTACTCAAACCTACATTCGGTTGTACTGATGGAAACGTTATAGTTAATGCATCCTCAATTTTTCGGTTGGCAATAAAATTCGGTTATGACATGGTTCACGCAGAGAACAGATTAGTCGACAAAAGTAACAATTTGTGTAATTATGTATTTTCGTTAGATTTTCAGATGATGATTAACGAAGTCGGTATATCGGATACAAATAAATATTAAAACAAATGTTTTTTATTAATGAATTCAAGGCAAACAATAATCCAACAAATATTTGAAAATTTAAATTGATTTCTGATCAAGCGAAATTCATGAAACTCGCATTTAATAAACGGAAATATAAGGCAGACATCCACGCCATTGTCAAATTTGTGTTTGGGTTCGAGGTTAGCAAAATGCATCTACATTTTGTTTTAGAGTTACTCTAGTGGATTAACGACTAGTCACAATCCGCATTAAAGGTAAATATTTTTAAACCCAGCCTGAAATGTACACATGCTCCGACGCACCCACGAAATTACCATTGCTCTTGGATATTTAAATGACAAAGTAGGTCAAGGCTTTAAATGAAGATCGTTCTCTTATTTTAAAAACTCATTAAAAAGGCTTTCTTTGTAAAATCTGAAAGATTAGGAAACTGACAAAGGATGCCAGTGTTGAAATCTGTCTAAAGCTTGTAGTACAGACTTTCTTGGATGCAATAAAATTCCCCATTATAAAACAATAATTGAAGATTTGCTAAAAAAAATATGCAAACATTGGTAGGAAATGTACATATTTTTCTAAATCTTATTTATTCTTCTAACCTATTTTAAGTTTTACGTATTTCACCAGGCGTAAATATGTATCTGAAAACTCATTTCTTACATTCGCATTAAGATTTTTCCCCGAGAATTTCGGTCAAGTAAGCGACGAACATGGCGAGCGGCGGTATCAAGGAAATTGTGATGAAAGAATGATGGGAGATTATATTTGGTTCCTCATTAGAAAAGCCAATCGCGTATCGCGTGTAATAATTAAGTCCATTCCTTACTAATAAACAGAAATGTACATAAATAAATAAAATAACGAACTTAAACGCAATGTTAAAGAAAAAATTAGCAAACTGGATGCATTGGAAAATGTGTTACTTCCACATTTCTCCATAGAATTTTTTCGAATATTACTGTTTTCTTTATAAGGATGCTAGCTATAAAATAAAAAGAAAAGTGCAATTTTTTTTTTAACCAGACTTACTCGTATTTTTTTAAATGCAAAACAGTTTGTTTAATCATTTGCTCACTGTTCCCTAACTAACATAACTACAAAAAAGTCCGTTCATTACAATTGTAGAACGTATTGAAATTATTTGGTATATCGTGATGTTTGATCGAACGTCTCCATCTATTATAGTCAAAATAATTAAGGTCCATCCGATGAAAATGGCAATTATAAAGAATTTTTTTTTTTAAAAAAATGTATCCATAAAAAATTTTTTCGACATAAAAACTGTCGAAATGCCACGCCCATTTGACTAATCATGGCCACGTACAGACAACATACAATTTTCGCATCAAGAATTACATGCAATTATACTTATATAAGTAATTGTATAACGATTACATTCATGAGATATGGCCATTCGGAGTTAACTGGGCGAACTTTTGTTCGATTTTTACATAATACAGTCTATAATACTTTTCCAAACATTACTTGCATTATTCTAAAATTGTATAACTATCGTATCATGTCCATAAAAACAATTTCTTAAAGGGTACGTGGCACCACTAACTTTTTCACAAGGGTGTATTTTGTTCCATACCAATTCCATCGTCATATCTCTAATAGTTTACGAAATATGGTCATTCTGTGTTTATGGATGTGGGCGGTGAAACTGTCGAACAGAAAGTAACATAATGTAAAAATTTTTTGATGATCGATGTTGATAGTGGAGATATTTCAACGAAAACCACCCCAAATACTACAAGTAAAGTTTAGCTTTCCAAAGGAACACAATGAAAACACAATAATTTAGCATTGGAATTGGTTTTATTGTTTTTCAAAATATTCTCCTTTAAGATCAATACAATTTTGCACGCGCACAAACCAATTTTCGAAGCCCCTCCGATTGAGACACCTCCAAAACATGATTTTTGAACGCTTCAACAGCTGCTTCGGGCGATGAAAATCGTTGACCACGCATTATTTTCATGATGCTAGGGAATAAGAAGAAGTCATTGGGTGCCAAATCAGGGCTATACGATGGATGGCTCATCAATTCGACATTTTGAGTGGTCAAATAGCTCATCGTTTCAGCTGATGTGTGAGAACTCGCATTGTCGTGATGCAAAATGATCCGTCTTCTCTTATTATCTTTCCTCATTTCTTCGAGCACTGTTGACAAACAGATGGTTGTATACCGCTCAGAATTGACAGACCTACGTTCCACTAAAGGCAGTGTGGCAACATGGCCGTTTATACCGAAAAAACCGCAATCATTTACTTCGATGTACTTCTTCTTCTACGAACAACATTTGTTGGATTTGGCTCGTCTTTAAAGAACCATACGGTCGATTGCTGTTTTGTTTCGGGTTCATATGCATAGATCCGTGATTCGTCACCTGTGACAATGTTATACATTGCCTTTGAGCTACCGGAGTTATACTTTTTCAACATCTCTTTGCACCAATCCGTACGAGCCTTTTTTTAACATTCGTCAAATTATGTGGGATCCAACGAGAACACATTTTTTTCACGGCACAATGAAAACGCTTGTCATACTAATGCACAAAGATGCCTCAATCTTACGGTATGTCACATGTCGGTCTTGCTTAATCAGTTCACGCACAGCATCGATGGTTTCTGGCAAAGTGGCCGAAGTTGGACGTTCTTCACGAAATTCACCCTGGAGCGAACGGCGTCGGAGACTGAACTCTTGGTACCAGCGATTAACAGTGGTTTTTGATAGTGCTTCATCTCCAAAAGTCGAAATAAGTTGATTTAAACACTCTTGTCTCGATAATCCAAGCCGAAAATCGTAAAAAATCATCGCACGGAAATATTCACGGGATAATTCAATTTTTTGACTGAGATGAATTTTTCAACAAAACAATTCGCCCTTATATGACAAAACGTTCTGAGATAAGTCGTGCTAAAAAATGTCAGATCCCGAAATATTAAGCTACCCTTAAACTTGACCGATCTGGCTCATATTCAATACCCACCATTTTAGATCATCGACACAAATTTATTTATTCATATTCAATATTGCGACATATATTTCGTATTTCACAGACAGACGAACAGGGTTAAATCAACTCAGATGTTTACAAAGACTCAGAATATATAAAATTTGTGGGTTTTCTGATGAAAAAATATTTTTTTGCGGGTTGGGGGCAAAAAACGTTTCTGCGTTTACGTTTAGTCGGCACTTCGCGACTAGTGGCACACCGACTAAAAAGCCCATTATCCTTTCGGGAATGGTTCCCCTCGGCACAGCTTTTGCATTGTTTCGAGGTGGATATCTTTTTGACTGTAAGAGCCGCCATATTTCATTAGCTTGCGTCAAAGCTCCCGCCCATGCAGATATTGAGTATTCGGCTTTCAAGTCTATTTTTTAAATCTTAGTATGTACTTAGTGTATTTCGCAATCTCGTTCCATAGTTTTAGTGACAGCATACATCATTTTTTCGATTCTCGTGAAAAACTCCTGATAATTAGTACGTCAGTATGACATTATTGATTTGGAGTTACGGGAACTATAAATACATATGCATATTATTTAAAGCACCCTCCAGATCTATAAAAGAAGCTAGGGTCTACATGTTCTTGTTAAAAGATTTGTCTACTAGGTGTACTACCTTACTGACTAATTAGCGTAACACTGGACTGGACTGGGTTAGAGCGGCAACATATTTGTACATTACATATTGTTAATGCATTATGAAAATTAGAATCAAACGCTAAACATATCAGTCGATACTAAGTTTTAAATTTTGCACTGAAGTCTACAATAAAGGAGAACTGCAAAGTCTTTACTTTATAGTCCTCCTATCACATCCTCGTATTCATATGCAAGTAATGTATCGAAGTGCTCATACTAGGCTGCGTTCAAACATGTTCGCTCATTACTTCATATGCGCCGAAAACTCATATGTATGACTGCATCTGCCTGTCTTCGAGCACGTTGTAAACGGACAAATGTCCCCTTACGCATACTTTCACAGTCGAGCTTATCTCGCTTGAAGCATATGTGACAGCGCGTAGAGAAAGGGACCTAAGGGTAAACAAATCAATTTTAATTTTTTTTGGATGTGGACAACATCTGAGCATCGAATGAGACCGATCCCATGCCCCAAAAATGTTCCCTCCCAGAGATATGCGCGTTTTATGAAAGTGATGGTACACCAAAGATGCACGTATTTAAATCTTTAAAATGGCTCTTCTGAACAAAACTGGTTTCTACCCTTAGGTCCCTTTCTATTTTGCGCGTCACATATGTGTCACACCCACACACCTACCTAACTATTCATATGCGAATGCATGGATGGTCATATGTAGAAGTCTGTGCGAGTATTACTACTCGCTCTTTTGCTCTCTCGAGTTTTCTTTTTCATTGTCCAGCATATGAACATCCCCATGCTCGCCCGCACGCACATAGGCAAAGATCCCTCATTTTAGTTGAGTAGAGTTCTTTGGCTGGGGAAATAGGAAAGGGAAATTACGCCGACTTCCTCAGTGTGGAGGCATTCTCTCAAAGGGTATGTTTCGTTACGTTATGCTTGTCCAGCACACGGGCATATCAAATCCCAATTGATTTCTCTCTGAAGTGCCGAGACAGAGAACGGAGAACAAACTTAGTGGCATGCTGGGGAGAGCGATGGACACTTCGTACAGTTGTTTAGATTTAAGGACATACGGTCGGTGAGTGTTTTTTTTCCAAGGACTTTCTATAAGATTTTGTAGTGGGTGGTAACATATTATTTTATTGGTCATTTTTACAAATAGCCGACGGTACGCACACAAAATGGGCAAATGCTTGTGTGTGCTTGCTCTGTATGTATGTATGTATGTATGTGTAAAATCGATGTGATACAGGGAACACAGCACACGACTTTAATGCACGGTTAATGCGAACTACGCTCTCACCACCAGGATTGATTTAATGAACGATGCACATATTGCCTACCCACGTTACGATTTTAATACCATCCCCTGATGATGATATACTTAATTTGTCATTCCGTTTGCAACGCCACGAAATATTGATCGAAATGTATATTTTTTATCGTCGTAAAATCATAAGACGAACTTTACAAGTTGGTCAGACAAGTCAAACGCATCAATAGCGTCCTGAAATTTTGCATGATGATGGCTTATGGTCATAGGCTCTTTGGGACTGAAAATAGGCTAAATTGGCACTTTTTTGATGTTAGTTGGGACGCAGTACACACCTTAAAAAGGGCATAGTCAAAGCTAAAGTTTAGGCTGATATTATGGAAGAAGCGAAGGGACGGTGGAGGCTATATAAGGTTCGGCTGCGCGAACTCAACGACATTTTTACATGTCATACCTGCATCGTTGCACAAAAAGCTTGAATTTTTTTTGTAAACAAAAAGTGATAGATTTAATGTATCATAATCCTTTTCTTTTTAAAAATTTGGAATTTAGTTATTCACGAAATACCGGCTACTCGCTTAGGTGGTCGCTGATGAGATAACTTCACACCATTGTTCAAAAAAATAAAAAGGATTTTGTTTACAGAAAACTATTGACAACTTGTGTTTTAATCCGTTTGATACGAATATTTAATGGTTTTGGGGAAAAAAAACTTATAAACCTTAAGCAAGTTTAGTTACGTATAACTCGCTTGTAGTATTTCTTGAAAAATATTTTACTACAATTTACAATACGTTTAATAACCGAGTAGCATTCAAATTTGATCGAAATCGGAGTTAAATTGGGTGTTTTAGTGCGGTTGCAAGTAAAGTCGGTAGGCAGCTTTGTACTGGGGCTTTATCAAAAGGTGGACCACTATCACCCATTTCGATTTGAGCTAATCGAACGTTATAAATTGTGCCAAATTCAATAAAATTGGATGCTTTATGCGGCTCTAGAGCTCAATAGACATATGAAGGTATTAAGATATGTGTGGAAGCTAAATACTTATATACCGCAGAATAGTTTTTTTTCATTTTAACTAACTTGTGCCAAATTTCCGTGAGGTTGGATTTAACATGTAGCTTCTTTAGATAAATACATAAATCTGAAGCTACGAGTATTTTCTTTAATTTCAACAGCGCCGGTCTTTGGCCCAAAAAACTTACTAAATTTAAATGGAGACCTGTAATTTGATTACAAGTTTTAGATGGACAGACAGACATGGTTTGATATAATCAGCTGGCGGGTCTGAGTCGATCGGTACACTTAAAGTTGGGTCTAGTTCAAATGGTTTTTGGAATTACAAACAAATATTTTTCGAAAAACATTTGACATGAAACAATTCTACTACTCCACATGTCCCTATTCAACAGTCTTTCTTGTCGTAGAAAGAGAAAAGGGATGATTTTAAACAAATATTCACCCCATCTAGTGATGAATAGAAAGCAACCTAAAACATGCACAGCCTGAACTTATGCTATCCTCAAAATGAGCCCTGCACTACCAACAAAGAAAGAGATCAGATACAGGGAACATTTGGGTGCCGTATTCATCCAAGACAAGAACCATTATTACACTGTGCTATCGACCAAAGACTTTGTGCTATCGATCTGCGAATATTCAATCCTATGAAAGGGGATGCAAATGTTGATACAATTGTACTTTTCGCAGCATTTTCGACATCAAACGGGCAGTGATACTAGGGTTTATATGGGTCTTTTTTGATGCAGTACAAATGTTCCGCTTTGTTGCCTTTTTATACTCTTCACCACCGTAGTCTACGATGTTATGAGTTTGTGCTGATGTTTGTAACACCTTTAAGGAATGGAGATATACCGTATGTATAGCACTCCAATCAATTCACTAGTCGCTTTCTGATTTCATTGAGCGATGTACGTCCGTTTGTCCATCTACCGATGGTAATCGATGAACAGGTCGCAATTTTCAACAGATTTCGATTAAACTTGGTCATTGTTTAAGTTTGGGCCACGACCGACTATTAAAGTTGGTCCTTTCCAATCCATGTTTGGATACCATTCAAAAGTTTTTACAATTTGAGGTCAATAGCTCTAGAAACTACATCTGAAACACGATGGTACTTAAGTAAAATCGTATGGTGATTGTTTTCGCAGAATATTTTAACATCCTAACTCTAAGTTTAGCATTTTTCGAAAAAATTAAAAAAAATCTTAAACGACAGCTTTAAGTGTTGTTACGTTCTACAAAAATTTTGTCCAGTTAATTTCAGTAGAGATCAACGAAGGTAAAAATCGATATCTCAAACTTTTGTGCGATCTTTTTGGTCTTCTTGTTAACAAAAATGGACAAATGTGAGTTTTTGCAAAGTGTAATTAACTCTTGTAAAACTGTATTGGTCCATGTTTGGGAATAGTCGCCCACACAAGTTTAACATAGAGCATTGCACTAAGGCTGTAACTATCCCTGATGAAATTGTTCAATATCGGTCTATGCCCAAAGCCGCGCATAAAGGTACCATCCGATCGGTAGTTTACGAGTAATATAGCACCAACGAAATATGTCGTTCGACTTCAAATTATTTTACTTTCGGTGACTATAATTATTTAACACGCCACTTTTTTATTTTGTTTCAATAAATTTTGGTTTTGAAAAATGAATATGTTTTCATCGTTTTAGTACCATCGGGATAAAAAAAGGACATTTCCAAAGAGAGAAAAGCACAAAATGATGAAAACCTATTACACGTGCTGCAACACATACACGCAGATAAAAAGTATGGTTGGGGTGACAATATTCGAAGAGGATCATACTATTGTTGGGTATATGGTTGTCACACAACAATATTATGATCTTCACAACAATAGTATGATTCACACATAACCATACTATGATCCCCACAACCATAGTATGATTCACACTCAACCATACTATCATCTCCACAACCATACTATCATCTCCACAACCATACTATGATCTTCACAACCATAGTATGATTCACACTCAACCATACTATTATCTCCACAACCATATTATGATCCTCACAACCATAGTATGTTTCTCATACAACCATTGTATAATCCTCACAACCATAGTATGATTCACACGCAACCATACTATGATCCACACAATCATAGTATGATTCACACTCAACCATACTATAATCCCCAAAATTATTTATTAGGAATGGTTATTGTTGTTATTCAAAAATAGAGATTTTTATTAAGTACTCGTATGTTATTTTAAATTTCATTACTATTAGTTCATAGCCTGATTTGATGCCATATTTTTATAAAACATTTCATTCAAGAAACAAAAATATATATTCCAACGGTCAAAAATACTTTTAGTTGCCAGCAGGGGTGAATGCTACTTCACCATCCGTAGACACCAAGTAACGAATGTGATTTTACCATGATCAATGGCTATATACTTAAGTGCAGTCGGTATTAGAGTATTTCACCGAACAAAGAAAACACAATAAAAATCCTTTGAACTACATTCCGATTGTTGTGGTTTTTTTAATGGACAGCAACCAACCACTGTATCGTGTGTTTGTGTTTTTTTGTATATCAAAAAAAAATACGCACACACATCCATGTATGCTCTATAAAACCTGCTTTGTTATGTTCATAGTCGCAACCATACTGTATGATTGTCGTAATCAAATTATTGTTAACGTAAATTTTAAACAACAATACTTTTGTTGCACCAACCATGTTTATATGGTTGCTACAACCATATTTTCATTTCTAAATTTGGCAATAATACTATTGTTACATTTCAACAATAGCAATATTGTCGCAATCATACTATTGTCAAAATAAAATTCAAAAAACAATACTATGGTTGCGACGAACATGCTTTTATTGTAGAGAACATATTAGTGTTACGGTGACCATAGTGTAACCATATCTTTTCTCTGCGTGTAGCTATCGACGATTGCCTCATGTGTTTCTAGCTTTATACTTTAACATGAGAGCAAACATTTTTTAAGGTTTGAATAAACCGATTTTAATTAGCGTTCTTTACAGTAACGCATCCTGTCAACTAAATTTTTAAAACTTCCAATTTTAATACTTTAGCTGTAGAAGCCACAATCTTAACGAAATTTGGCACCAAACCTCTTTTTGGAGCAAGGGCGGTAATTATTGATTTTGAAGAAAATGAATCAGATTTAGCTACAGCTTCCACATATATGTTTAATCAATTTTATGTGTTTGGATCTAAAAGCCACAGACAATATCCAATAATGGTGAAATTTGGTAAAGTTCCAAACGATCGACCACTTACCAGATAAAATGGCCTATCCCGATTTTACATACAGCCGCGCATTTGAATTTCGTATCCGAACGAATTTGGTATATGACGTTGGACTAATTATTCAATCGTGGCCGAATGCCAGAACATATAGGCCCAATTTTTGGTTTGGGCCCAAAAAAACAAATTTCTGTTTAGTCATTCTAATCTAAACCGGAATTTTTTTTAGAATATATTCGTCATTGCAAACATTTTATTCGTCTGTGTGGAAAAAAATCGTTTAAATTTAGCGACAGGATATTGGCAACTCATTTTGTCTTCAACGTATACGAAAACAGATGAAATACACATATTACAGAACACAAAAGAATGCTGTGATACTATCATTTATAGGTATTAAAAATATTATAGTTATACTAATCCGTATTTTTTTTTGAAAAAAATTAATTTTTATTACTATTATTGCGTAAGAATCGTAAAAATAACATTGTCACATTAAAAAAAAAATTAAGGTTTTGACGGTATGATTGCCGTAATCATGGTATTGTTAACATAAAACCCATGAAAACAATACTTTTGTCCCACCAACCATATTTATATTGTTGCTACAATCATATTTTCATTTTTAAATTTGGCAACAATACTTTTGTTACAATTCAACAATATTAATATTGCTGCAATCATACTATTGTCAAAATGAAATTCAAAAAACAATAGTATGATTGCGACGACCATACTTTTACTGCAGAGAATATACTATTGTTGCCGTGACCATATAGTAACCATATCTTTTCTCTGCGTGTTCTAAATTAATTCGTTTACGTACATTACTGTTCTGTTCAATTTAACCAGGAATATTTAGAAACGGCACTTATCGTTCTATGCTTCGTTTAAGCTTCTTCGAGTTTAAAATGTTTTTGTACGGCGGTAAGGGGGCTAAATCAAAAGATAGACCAGCATGGTCAAAATTTAGTAGGAATTCATGTAACGAGCACGATTAGATTTAATTTGTGGTCTTTGTGTGGGGCTATTTTAAAACAGGGACTGATATGGTCCAATTTTACCAGGAAGTTGATAACTCAAATCGTTCAATGCCAGCTGCAGGTTCTAAAATCGAGAACGATTTTTGAATAATATCATTTGGGCAGAGTTTATTATGGTACGTCCTCGGCTCAAACCTGCACAATTTACCAAGTTCCTTTAAAGGTATACAAACATCGCTCTTTTGTATGAGAAATTTAATTTTAATTTAATGGCCATAACTTTGGGGATATTTCAAGGAACAAATGTACGTCAACAAGCTTAGAACAATCTACGATCTAAAGGGTGAGGTAATTCTGCATATTAACCTTATAAAACTATGGACCATCGGATAGAGGTATGCCACCAAACCCATGGCGAGCAATTGACCAATATTTTGTTTCGCACATAATTGTCGTAGATCCCTCTATCAAAATGAAAAATATAAAGATAATTTTCTAAAAAGCTTTTTGTTTCATTTACAATTTACATCGTTTTAGTTGGAGCGCCCTTTATGTTTGCACAAAAGCATATACATGTTTGGGAACATTGTTACAAACATACATATTAATATTTGCTGTGAGCCAATACATATTAATATTTGCTGTGCATGCAAAAATATTAAAAACATATTTTTTTCTGCGTGTACGTAGTAAAAGCTATAATAGCAGTTGCAAGTTGCATCCAATTTGTACATAGTACTGTAAACTAAGGAGAGAATATAAAAGGTCGGACAACCTGTGCTGCAGATAAGTAAACTATCTTGAGATATTCGTCTACTTTGCACAACTTTGCAGCCAAAATTAGGGGAAAAGCAAGTGTTAGTGCAAATGTATCAAAACTAAAATAAATAATAATCAAAAGCCAAACACTTTAAACGCTTTAAAGTAAAAGTGACAACAAGTTGATAATCTCCGTTATAATGTCGTCTTTATTTTTGAATACGACATCGAAAATAAATAGATAAGGTGCAAAAAAAGGATATAGAGGACCCCTATGGATATAACTGAATTGATTACACAGCCGAGAATATGTACCTATAGTATTACGAGCTATCTCTTATTATGACTCATTACAGCTTCAGTTTCCCTTCGGACAAAGAGTATAAAAATGTTTAAGGATACCAGAATTCTTATCGCCGCATTTGATATCGTGCCAATTTATGTCGCAATCGCCATGGCAAAAATTGTATCACTTAGGGACACAATTTAGTTTGTACTTCATTTGTGACATTTTTTGCGACTTTGTATATTGTTCTTTGCGATAATCTTAGCTAAAAGTCGTTTCGTACATTGTGCTGAAAAGCGTCACTAGCCAACAGATTCAAGATGGCGTCAAGTTGAATAACAGGTATTACGGTCGTGGCCATATGCCCAAAAAAACTTTTTCATATAGAACGTACTTTAGCGCATACTTGGGCAGTCTAAAAAGCTTTTCAAATTTACATTTATTCAGATGTATATAAATTAACTCCTTTATGGATATCAACGACTTATTCTCGACCTTTAGTAAGGTTTTTAGTATTCCACTCCGATTTATATTGTTTTCTTTTTGCAATCCCATACAAAATATGTTAATTCCACAATTTTTTTAATTGATTTCTTTAATGCAACCCTTGTTCTTACAATTTTGAACACTGCAAATGCCAAAACGGCCCAATCAATCGACTTTTTAATCCGCGTTGCATTGCTTTTTACTTAAGCCTGCAGATGTCTTGACACAACCATTTACCTCGGCCCGAAACTCATAAATACTACTCTCCTCGTCTGCATTTCTATAAAAATTTTAAACAACACTTTGTGCCCTGAAATGCAAAAATAAGTCAAACCGAATGCTTTCACAAAGTTTTTGGGCTTCTACGGTTCAAAATACGGATAATAATTTATTTATGACCTATATTTATTTCAAGAACTAAAAGTGCTGATTGACGCTTGCACCCATTGATATCCAAACACCGACTTTATATGGATATAATCCGTGATATGTCAAAATAGTTTTTTGCCTCTCCTGCTAAGCTCTTAGACATAAACATGTTTTATAACGTATAGCTTTTACAAATTTTGAAAATCAATACCGATCTTCAAGTTGATCTATCCCTATGAAACATTTTCGAAAATGCCATATTCCAAGTTTGTGTTGATCAATATCGCGATCAGTACTATATGTATCACAGATTTTTCTTTCTATCTTAAAGGTAATAAAACTGAAAGCAATGCTTAAAATTATTTTTTAACGGGAGACTTTTTATAGGAGTATATCGCACAACAAATTGCAGGGCCAACCTTAATTAAACTCAAACTCTAAAGCCCAAGAATTCGATTTAACAATAAACGTAGAATTTTTACACTCAACCGACCGATAAACACAAAAAAAATAAAAATCCAAAACTGTTTGCAATTATATTGTATAAATAGTTTCTAGCTCTATTTTTTATTCAAACACAAAACAAATTTGAAATATTTTGTTTCATTTGTTTTTGCGTTTTGATCTTACGGTCTGCCAAAGTATGATTTTTCTAGTTTGATGTTTGTCTAGGCCCCGTAAATTTGATAGTCTTCATTCGTACACTTACTTTGGTTTGAGATTTTAAGTTCAATTAAGGGAAGTCTCTATGCATATAAAGTAAATGAAAAAACTTCAACTCTGGCAAAAAGAAGTGAGAGCTAACACACCAAAAAAATCTGTTTTCTTTATGATGCTATTTGGCTTTATTTTATTTAGTATTCGGTTCAAATCGTATTCGCCCAAGACAAGTAGTCCTTTGTATGGATGGCATCGAGGGTCGCAGAAATTATTTTGCAAACGAGTGCCTGTGTCAGTCCCAAGTTAAAATCGTGTCCAACGCACAGTCTGGACTAAAAAGTTTAATGTTGCAGCCAAACAATTTGTTTTAAGAAATAACAGCATGCGCGTCCCGAACGCCACAGTGAAATTGTTGCTTACTTTCTACCAGGTACGTTGAAGTGATCAGAATAGTAAACTTTTTTCCTTCTCTCAGCACTTGTGCGGAATTTACAGTATTAATTTCTACTCTCATTCTCCTCAAAAATCCCATATTCAATGAATCAGCTGAGTCTAGTGGTTTTTGTTTTATTAAAATCGATTTTTATCGATAAGCAATCGTCGTCGCTTCGGAATACCAAATACTGGGCGATGTTGGTTGACTCGAAGACAAAGACAACAAATTACGAGCAAATTTGAAGAACGATAACGCCATTAGTCAAGATGTATGGTCCCTTTGCAGAGAATCAGGACAACTTCTGTGGCGCTTTGCAGCGGAGGCCGATCACGAATCATTCCTAGACACGCAGAGAGAAATTAAACACGTTGCAGTTTCAATATCTTCTATTGTTCTTTCATTTCGCTTGTCTTTTATTTTATGAAATTTTAACACATACATACATACGTTTCATTTTGTTTTATTTGTTTGTTTGTTTGTAATAAGAAACTCTTAATTTACTACTTATAATTGAATAAATACATACATGTATATTTGCACAAATGTTTAGACCTAATCAATGATTCTCTTAGTTTTGATTACAGCGGCTGCGTCCGGGGAACGCAGCGCCTTTATTTATAAGTATTGCATCCGTGTGTCGCGTGTGCTACACACAAATGGTACTACTTTTTGTACAGTGCAGACTCGAACGGGTGCGTATGTGGGAGCCCCAACTCGCCGCGGGTCGTTCTCATTCTGCACGGTTATTTACAGTTGTACGATTTCCGAGTGGTTGAGCGAGAACGACAGCGTTTGCCTTCTCTTGGTTGGAAGACATGTGCTCACTTAGATGGCTTTCCGATGGAAGGAGGGGTGGGTGGCGAAACGAAGAAACTCAATGGTGTTTTGGATTTGTCAAATATATATATTTTTATTATTATTTTATTCTAAATCAATTGTTTATTACAATACAATAAAATTGTGTTTACAGAGATGATGGGTGCGATGTCTCCTGGTTTTCTTTGAACATCTACATAATAGTTAATTATAATTTAATAGTTAATTTAAAACTAAAAAGGCAAAGAATAATAATTTACAAAAGGCTTAGCTTAGGAGGGTCTTTGGGGGCGGGCATGCGGTTGGACGCGGGACAAAGAAATCAATTGTAGTGACAAGTCTAAGGGTCGTGTGCCCCAGAGTCCCCACTAGGAGTGATTTCTTTTCGTGGACAATGGTACTCGTACCACCAAGCAAAAACGTTCCTCCCGCCTAATTGACTGCCTCTACACATACGCATGCGTATGTCCCTAAACAAAATACATAAATCAATCAATAAACAACATAAGGTAACGAACGATAATAACGAAGATCACAAAACAAGATCTGCCAAAAGCTAACAACTAAATGCCAGTCTCTTGGGAGGGGGATATAGGATGTGGGGAAGTGGTGGAGAGTAAGAACAAGGATTCCATTGAGAATGGAGAACTTCTTCGCGGAGACCAGCTGCACTGTTCTTTTCCGGGAAAATGTTCTTCTGCTCGTCTCCGATCACACGAAAGGCGAAAGGGGGGCGACGGCAATGATTTTTGTTTTTCTAATGCATTTAGATTTGTCTAGTTTTAGTTAGTTAAGTATGATACAATTACAATTACTACTTAATTCGATTTCACTGGATTACACTGGAGTGATATTAGCTAATGTTTCGTTAATAGATACGAGTAGTAGGAGAATGATGGGGGAATGAGACGAAAGTACAACACAGGAAGGTAGCAAACGAATGTGGAGAAGTCTTGAGCTAGTTCGGCTGGAGGTGATGTGGTTGGTGGTGGCTGGGGTGTTTTCGTGAACAACCACAGTAGATGATGGATGTATTGCTTTGGTATACGTGGAGGGTGATGGAGGCGTAGCGAAAGGGTGAGTGGTAGCAGGATTTACACGAGGTATGCGGATAGTGGGCCGAAAGATGTATTTACAAACACACAGGAAGGATCATTCTTTTTGAAAGCGACCTCTGGAGTTGGTAATAGACGTATTCACAATATGCGACATTTTTATTTACACGGGTCATCCCAGTTCGTGCGGGCTATCTTTAGAAGATTCGTGATAACATGCGGTTAACAGTCGGGAGGGGATGCTGGTGACGATGGTGCTGATGGTGTGCATGCGCCATCAGGTGATGGGCTTGTTCTTGCTGTTGCTGCTGATGCGGCGGCGGAAGAACTGCCGTAGGAGAATTGAAGCAACCGGTAGCGTTGTTCCAGTTTGGGTAAAGTCATGCCTCGTGTTTCAGTGATATGGCGTGTTGTGACGATAGACTCGTTGAGGCATTCGAATCGTTATCTCCTAAACTGCTTGGCAGGGAAATGGAGCCGGCACCAAGACCGACGAACTGAGGCGGAAATGAGGCGTTTGTCGGAGGAGAGAGTTGCTGAGCATTTGGTATTTGGTTCTGTAGTTGTGCGGCAGCCGCGGCCTGTGCCGCAGCAACGGCATTCGCAGCATTGGCGGCTGCAACCTTTCCCTGGTTGACGACACATTTGCGCATGTGTTTCTCCAATGTCGAGGGCACACTGAAGGGCATATCACAGAAACGACAGCGGTAAACGTCCTTGCCCATGCGACCGTGTGTCTTCATGTGGCGCGTGAGCTTAGAACTCTGTGCGCATGCATAGGAGCAAAGTTCACACTTGTATGGTTTTTCGCCAGTATGGCTGCGACGGTGGACAGTGAGATTTGAGCAGTTCTTGAATACCTTGCCACAGTATTCACAGGTGTCGTTGCGTTGACGACTCTCTTTCTTCATGAGAGGATTTTGCGAGAGGAGCGAGTTCGCCGACCCGAGACCTAGAGGCTTGAGTTTTAAGTTCTCGAAAAGCGATTCGTTGCGATGTAGTGCTTGCATGTTCCACCAGTCATTTCCATCCATCTTCATCCGTTTTGAAAGTTCGAAAGGATTTGGGAATGGATTGAAGATTGGAACCTGTGTAGGCTGACCATTCGGATCCTGTTGCGATGGTTTCTGGAATATATTTTTGGCAAATTCCTCTCGCAGGCGCAACGCAGCCGGAAATCCGTTCATTTTATCCGTCATATGGTGCATGGGCGCTCCGGTGGAATTGTTATTATCGTGTTCTTTGGAAACGTTTTTGAAGTTTCCGGACTCCTGAAGGGCCTGTTTGTACGCTTCCGAGTACTGAGCAATATTCGATAAGCCAAATTTATCCATAAGTTCTCCGACTAAGGAAGTGGGACCTCCCGACGAAAGACCCTTAGGGCTCTCGCTCTTCGAATCGAGTCTATTATTGCTCACACTGAGATCTTCTGCTTCGTAATCGATTTCGTCGTTTTCCTCCATGTCGTCCTCATCTTCATCCATCAAGTCATCCTCTGGATTCTCTTCAAGATCTTCGGCGGGATCGGCGTCCGAGTCCGCTTCGTTGGAGTCCACCGAATCTGCATTGCTCAGTCCGTCCTCAGCTGGACTGCGATGGACACGCATATGTTTCATGAGTTTCTGAATATGGGAACATTCAAAGTCACAAGCAGTGCATTTATATGGCTTTTCGCCAGTATGAGTTCGCTGATGAACGATGAGATTGTTTTCAAAACGGAACTTCTTGTCACAATACGAACATGTGTAAACGGACGCACTGCCCACCGACTCTTGGCTGGGCTTTGTTGGAGGTGTTGATGCTGATCGTGGTGTACTGTTTAGTGTGGCGCAATTTTCGCCAGATAAGATGTCGCTCTTCTCTGGAGGCGTAAGCGAATGTGGACGAGTGTTATTAGTGACTGGGGTAGGTGGGAGTTGGTGAGAGGGTGATGGGCTCGCAAAATGCGGCGATTGCTTTTGTCGTGGACTCGGCGAGCTCGAGTTAACAATGTTTCCAGCTCCAGGACTTGTTGTTCCTGCAAGCTGACGCAATCGCTGCGAGTAAAAATCCATCTGGGGTTCAATGGCTATGGGATTAGTTTGTTGTCCGCTGGAGCTAGAACTCTGTTGGCCCGGCATCAATGGAAGTGCGGCCGGAGTTGTAGATCCACGATGACTGCTACTACTGGATGGGGGTCGTGGTTCCACAGCACCACCTGAAGGCACATTAGCACTTTGGTTGAACTGTGATGTGGGGGTGTGAGGTGCTGCCAATGAATTGGCTGCAGCCACAGCGGCAGCAGCCAGATTAAGACCATGGTGACGGAACTGCTCGGATACCAGCTGTTCCATGCGATAATGATCGGCATGGGGGCGCGAAAAGAGCGGATTAACCCCTGGAACTACTGGGCCTTGTCCAATACCTGGCGGCATAGGCATTCTTAGCAAATTAAAAGGATTTGCTGAGTGCATATCGGGCGGTGGCAGGAGAGGATGGTGACGCATACCAGCCGCGGCAGCTGCTAGATTTTGCGCGTTCTGCATGGCAGTCGTCAAATTGCTCTGCTGTTGCTGTTTATGTTGCTCGGCAGCGGCGGCAGCAGCCGCAACTGCAGCCGCTCTGTGTTGCAGTTGATGCTGAATCTGTTGTTGCTGCTGCTGATGATGTTGTTGCTGCTGATGTTGCTGCTGCTGATGTTGCTGCTGCTGCTGTTGTTGGTGCTGTGTCTGCTGATTACTGCTGACCACTGGTGACACGATGCACACGGAGTTGTTCGCATTGCAGTTGCTTGAACTATTGTTGCTTAGGTTATTCTGTTGTTGCTGCTGCACGTTCTCGGACAGCGGCTGCGTTACCTCTCCCAAGACTGTGGACTCCACGTATATGTTCACTCCATGCGAGTGCTGTACATGCTGAATTAAACGCCAGGCCGACCCGTATCTCGTCTTGCACGTTGAACATGTGTAATTGCTGGGTTCTGAAAGAAACAAGAGTTGAAATCAAAATCGTTACATTGCATTCGAGATTCATACGACGATTTCATTCAAGATTTGAATTAATTTCTACTACACTACACATTGACAACAAAACCGTACTCGAATGCATGTATAAATATTGCGCTACGATCCATTCTCCCTTCCCACAGAGTTAGTGACTGACTGACTATCTTCATTGTTTTATGCAAATGACTTGCTCAACCTATCCCTAAATTAAGCGCTCCGCTCCGTAAGCGATTTCATTAATATAATTAATAGTGTGCGAAAACGCAATGCTGCTGCACTCGCTCACACACACATACACATATTAACGCAAGCACATCATCCAGCAACCACGCGACAATCTTTGCTGGCAACGAAACAAGCGCACCTCTAACCACGAGATGCGAATCGCCGTCAAATCGCAATCATGCCATGTATCGATGCAGTCGTTGCTTGCTCTTTCAATTGTTATTGTTCTTCATCTTCTTCTGCTTTGACGTCCTCTTCGCCTTCGTATTCTTCTGCATCAGCCGTAGTTGCTCTTCTCGAACGTAGTGCGGCGCATTCATTATGAATGACTCCTAGGTGCGGACACTGTGCTCTGTGTGGGCTGCAAAGATTCCCAATACCATTTAAAGTCGCTTTACGATTCAGTCATTGTCGTCGACGTCTTCGTCTTCAACGCCACCGTCGTCGCTATTGATGTATGCACATGTGAATGCGCATGTGTTTGTATGGAGTTCGCCAAAATAGACGTCACGCAACACACCTTGATTCCAGTGATCTAGACTGGGCAAAACTCTTTACATCGAAGACAATTATCGCGCATATGGATGGAAGAATTGTCTTCGGCCCACAGTAGTGTGTCGAGCCAGCCAAGCCACTGCGACACTGCGTTACATGAGCATAATACACGGAGCATTTCCGTTTCCAAACACTCATCTGCTGTACGCCGCAGTACAGTGGCGAATTCAAGCAGAGCCAAATGTGACAATAACACGGCCCGGCCCGTTCCCGAGTGTAACATCAGTGGAGGAGTGCTGATAAAAAAACACAGTCAACAACACCATAAGATTGTGGCCGTTGCTACGCATACAAATGACCGCCATTGGATGCCAAAGCTAACCGGGAAATTGTCTAAGCGTAACGAATGCCTATAAAAAAGCATTTTAAATAATCAACACAACAACAAGCGACGCATATATCCATCCCTTCGCTTTTTGCCCCATATGTGGTTATCTGGGATGTTCTTCTCGGCCTGGTGTGTCTCCCAAATAAATGCCCATGTGATGCAAAGTGTACACAACGAAGCCACCGCAATGAATGGTGGTACCCAGCGAGCCTCAGCCCTTACAACCAACGGGGCAGAGCGGAGCAATAACATTGAGGCTGTGGTGTTTATGCTTCTAATTTGATGGCATCGCCATATGTTGCCCGAAATGAAAAATTGCAAATTCTGCCATTCGATTAAGAGTGAAATTCGCAATTTAAAAAAAAATCTAAACTGTAACATTTTCCAACAATAAATATCGCATGTAACCGCACGTAGAACAAATCATCACTTTTACAAAACAACAACAAAGACAACAGCAGGAGCATCGGCGAGACCATCACCACCACCCCTTGAAGATTTTTTTTAAACACCGCCAGGAGGGGGTTGCCCGAATACACTTTAAAATATATGTACTCTAACGTGTCTGTTGAAGTGAAAACACAAAACAAAAAACGTATTCAAGTTCACGTGAGCAGCTGCAAGATGATGCAACGGCGGAGGAGAAGACATTCGGGACATCCAGTGAAATGTGGAAAGTAATAAGCCAGCATATGTATATCAAATAACCTGAGAGCACAGCACGTAAAGAGTATTAGTTTTTTTTCGCTTTTTAGCTCGTGGAAGGATGCATTATTGTCTCCCAAACATGATCAACGATCATGATTCCACCGGGGCAACAATTGCGTTAGGGGCAGAAATGCAAATGACGCCGAATAAGAAGGAATCCTGACAAACAATCAGCCACTGGCAGCAAGAATGAATGATGAGTGTTTCCTTTGTCAAAGTGTGCCCGTCTGCCTACCTGGCTAAACGACGGAAGTGTGAATGGAAGGATGGCTGAGCGGTAAGGGTTGAAGGTACAGATGATTAGTAACAGAAGGGGTTACACTCGTTAGCTTATGGCATGCGCGGCGGAAATTACACTTTTACTTTTTTTATTTAAATTTTTCTACGAAAAAGGCATTAAAAATTATACAAAAAGGAACAAAACGCAAGAGATAACCGAGCTGATACGCAAGATCATCTTGCGTTTGTGGGCAATTTGTCGCAAGCATAGCACGAGTCTTGTATACAAGCGGCCGCTGCACCCTATCTGTTGTAGGGCATAAATATAAGTATTTATATATATGTGTATCTACGAGTACATATGACTAAGCCGCGACGACTTACGGTCTGGTGCACTTAGCAGGAGCCAGAGCGCATACTGCAGGCTAAAGGAGATTATTTGGAGCTCTCCACAGGAGCTAGAGTCCCGGCGAGAGTATTTGCTTGCTTCCTTCCGTCAAATGTGAATGTGTGCATATGCAGATTCCGTATTATTTGCCAAAGTAATGTTTCAAAAGACAAGCGAACAAACAAACAAAGAAAGAAGCGCACATCCAACTATCGACTGCTTTTGGCAGCTCAAGACGACGTAAGCAAACAACCCTTTACTGGCGGCGGCGGGCGGTGGCTACCGAAGCCAAGATAACGGCGAGCGACCACAGACACCGAGAGCAGCAGCAGTACACCCTCATTCCACTTATTCGACTTGGCTCGCCTGGCCTCACAGGGGATAAGTGACCGCATTTGACAAGAAAGCCATAAACAAAACAATTGGCCGCCCGCTGATATGTTGTCAAAACCCTTCAGTTCACGATGATGTGATAATAATGTCTGTTCACTTAACTTCGCTGCTTTCCCTCTTTTTTCACTTTTCGTACGCCAGCAGCTTCCATCCATCTCGGCCGAGGATTCTTTCTATTTTTGAACATTTCATATTCTGGCACACATTCGTTCTGCTTTGTTGTTTTCCTTCTGTCTTTCCTCCTTTCCAACGTAAATAATCCGCTTTCTCAACAATGTCGGTTGTATCGCCATTAGAAAATAACAACAAAAACACATACGTACGCAAAATAACAAACGAACGACGAAAAGGAGGTGAATACGTGAACTTGCATAATCAATGGACGGATGGATGGATGGGTGGGTGGGTGGCTGGATGAATGAATGGCTGGCTGGCTATTATCTCTTCAAAGTATCCGAATGCCCCTAATGCTGTTAAAGCCGATACCCACTCACTCCCACAGCAGCAAACTACCAGCAGTCTGTGTGAATGGCCGGCTATTCGAAACTCATCATCATCCTCTTTTCCCTTTTCGGCGTGTGTGTAGTACTCCACAGCACACCTGTCACTTGACAATCGGATAAACCCTTTTTTGATTATATTTAGACCCACTGTCATGTACATACATACTACATATATATGTATTATGAACGTATGTACATAGTATGCAAAATGAGCCAGCAGATCCGATTTTCCAGATTGTTTTTCTCGTGTGTGCTTCAACAGCTTTCAATGCAACAAACATTACACTTTGCGGATTACAAGCGCTGCGAGGACAAGCGAAAGGTTGGCGTCGGTGCGGTACGCGCCGATACTTGCGGTACGACGTTGCAATTAGACATGACGGACAAATGGAAAGGAACATGCAGCATAATTACAATTAAAACCACAATTGATTTTTGAGCGAGTTGATCTTCATCGCACCAGGACCATGACAATTGTCACATTTCCTGGCTACTTTACATGGAATTGTAATTACGCTTGAAACATCATCACTGTTCGACTGCTGTGTACCAACGAAGGGAATTACATCATGAATCCTTTTTGGGGTGGAGAGGGAGTGCGAGGGGCTAAATGCCGAATTTCACTCGCACCGAGTTCGCGCGCGTTTTGCTTTTGTGCGTGTATGTGAACATATGTGGTAGTGTGTATTTGTATTCGAGCAACCGTGAAGAAACAAACATAAACTTGACAACTTCGTCGAAAACCAACGACAGAACGGTAATGTAAAAAAGCGAATAACTTAAACGAAGAGACAAAAAAAGAAACAATGAATGTCAACAAAAAGCTAGCACATACTCGCGCACACAAAGGACTTTCAGCGGTCAAAAGGAGTCGCTTACATCGGTCGGCCTGTTGGTGGCGGCTGCTGTTGCTTATCAAGACTGAAAGTGATTCAGCTTGAAGAAGTTTAATGAATGGCAGGCAACTACCAAGAGCTGGAGGTCTTCATCCACACTGCTCGTGCCAGTCCACACAGAGTTTCTTAAATGACTTCTTCGGTCTGCGGCGGTTCCCTTTGGCAGGCAAGTCTTAAGTGTTTTCAATTGAAGGTCAGCCAAGCAAGAATGTAATGACAATCATGCACAGAACAATAGCACCCATACAAATGAGCTCCACATAAACTTACACACATACGTTAGTATGGCTGTGTGTGCCTGAATGTTTCCAGCTCCGATGTGTGCGTCTACAGTACGTAAGTCCTTTCAAACGTTCTTGTCCATCTCTTTGCTCCGTTGTTATCTGTCTTTGCCTGCCATCCATCCCCCCGCTGCTTATTTAACTCTTTTGTCCCGACAACAATTCTGCTGTTCATGACGAATCATTTTGCGCAATTTACTTTTCATTATTTGACGTAATAGTTCACACAACCCTCTCTAGCTGACTACATGACTGCCACACACACATATGTATACGCTAGACTAAGGTTAGCGCTTACAAGTTAGTCAGTCTCACGTGTATGTATGCTGCGTGTGTCCACTGCAGGCAGATCCGCTGGCGTATGCCGACACACGTTAAGCGTGCGCACAAGGGAACTTTTACCTTTTTGTGCCACTGACCTCTTGACCGTCCGTTGTCGTTTGACCAGTCATCTCTAATGGATTTCCAGTTCGCTCTATGTCTTGTGACAAGTCCATCCTTACCATACGAATATGAAGTGATTGTTATAGGAAAAGGTGTAAAGTGTCAGGGGTCAAAACGTTGTTTGTCAAAATATTATCCAAGTGACCTTTCAGCGCAATTGTTTGTAGCCAGCATCCACCTCGAGCGGAGTGGTCACTGTTTTCTGTAGAGGTATTTTTTGGGCTTTTCGCCGTTGCTTGGAAGAGGCAGAAGGGGTTGAACGCAATCCAGTCTACGTTGATTTGTAGACCGGAAACGTTTGATTATCAATGTCAAGAATTTCAGTTTGTTGCTTTAATTGCGAATATTCTACATGCATCCACAAACAAAGGCATGTGTGCTGACATAGCGACTGGACTGGTCGCTGGTGTGGATGTATGGTATGCTGATGGCAGGCAGCTTATCTTTATGCCTTTGTTCGCTGTGACAGCGACGATTACGAGGAGGCAATGTTCCATGTTCACTTTGATGTTGCTGATGCTGATGGACTACTGTGTTTTCCATTTTTATGTTCATGTTTTTTGTGTGTGGCCTTTTACATTTTTTTTTATCAAAGGACGTTTGGTTTTGGTCAAAAATGACATCATTTCAAAAATGTTCCGAGCTGCACACATGCCAGAACAGACTGTGGCACTGACAGACATCCAAGTCTGAGCCACTATTGGCCTCAAGGGTTGGCGACAATCACTCACATCGATGCGGGGTGGTCATGCGATTTTTTAATTAAATTGTAGGCATCGTTTTTCAGCGTGGCTTTTAATTGTGTGTGCAGTTTTAATTATGAAATGCTTACCTGTTTGCAGGGTATTTGACTCGGCATCGACGAACTCAATTTTGGGCCGCTTCGACATAGGCTGGCAATCGTCATCGGCGTCATTGTCGTGGTCATTGGGACACTCGATGGTTTCAGCTTCATTGTCGTCGCGATTAAGTTCCTGCTTGATGGACGCGGTTATCGTTGGCAGCTCCCCATCGGCCGTAGACGTTGTTTTGATATCCTCTCCGTCGGCCTCCTTTGGTGTGGTATTGTCATTTTCTGTGGGGCAACGAGAACGGGCTGATTAGTGAATTGCGAGAGAACGAGCATTACCGTGGTTTGGCGGCCAATAACTTACCATCTACTAGTCGTTTGGGTGTACTTGAGGCACCATCGGCCAACATGTCCGCTGGACTGGGCGGTGGTGTGTGAATGCGGGAGCCACCTGAAGGCTTGCGAGTGTTTATGGGCGCCGACATGGAAGGTCTTCGATTTACCACTCCCAATGGCCGACCATCGTCGGTGTCGGCTCTGTCATTTGAGGGACCTGCAGATCGTTAATATCGGTTATAGCACCGTGCGTATACGAGAAAGAGCAAATAGCTGCTGGTTTTTCAACTTACCCTGATTTGAGCACTGGCCATAGTTTTCCTTGTTACAGAGCAGAACCTTGTGTTGTATGAACTTGACTATGTCGGAGAGAGCAAAAGCCTTTTGGCAGGCACCGCAAGTAAGTATATCCTGAACTGTGGCATCTCCTTCGGTGGAGTCTGAATCTGACCGAAAAACAAAAAGAACAGAACAAAACGGCGTTAGTCAACCTCGTTGTGGATGTACGAGAGTACGTACGTAAGACGATTCATACATAGAGAGATACATTTTCAAGCAACCAACTAACCAGCAATAATAAATTATTCAATAAATTTTATCTTAATACGCTTACAGCCTGACCTCCAAATTGCCAATTACCAACAACGAAGGCAATTTCCATCACATAAAACTGGCATAAACATATGAATATTTCGAATTTCGACAATGCCGCTATTTGGAATTTCGTCGGGCGTCTTTCCGTCTCACGCCAATACATACGACGAGACAACATTGCTGGCTTTATGGTTAAACTCAATTTATAGCATGCCATTTACGCTTTATCCTTAAACACACAACCACATACGGCACACACAGTAGTCTGCCGGCTAATGTCTCCTAATAAATTCACAAGATGCGTGCAAGTAATTAATTCCCCGCAAACACTGGATATTGATTCCTCTCGCTCGCTGTTAATGAGATGCAAACTACAAACAGGACCGTATCCATAGCTGCATGGGAAGTGCCGCAACGAATAGTTCCACTTGTATCCCCCACCCGCCACTCAAGTCCGCCTACCCGCCGCTGTAATCCTCTGGCCGGGGCCATTAAATCCAAACCAATTTATGCTGGCAAAATTTATTCATAACATCGCCACAAACTCCCTGCCACACACAATCGAAGGTGTTTGTTGCCATTCTGGCAAATAAATATTGGCCAAACTTATAAATTCCAATCAATGTTTATTAATGGACAATTTACCCAATATCTGGTGTTGGCCTACAAATATGTCGTCCTTTTGTCGTCCTGTGCCCGTTGTAAATACAATGCGATGACACAGAGGGGTTGGTTGGTTGGCTGATTTTGGCTGTCCTGTTTGTTTGGGATCTTTTTGGCGTCTTTTCGCACTTCGGGGCATGTGTGGTCTTGTGAATGTGTGAGCGTGAGTGTGTGTTAACACCACATAACTCTAAAAATACAATTTCCGAACTTTTCCTTTGCTCTGCGACTGGCATTGTTTGACTTTTGGTTTAGTACTTGTGTCCACACCAAAGAAGACGACAGAGACAACAGCTTCGACGACGCCAACAACATATGTAAAAGTTTTGCCATCATGATCCCATGATTGGCCCCATAACTGAGGGCATTCATTCATACCGTGATGGCAGGGCATATTTCCGATCTCATAAAAAAACTACACAGTGCCACGTCCCTTGGCAAATAAAACAAGGATAATCACATTAAATAAGCGTAGCAATAATCCAGTTGTCAATTAGGTGCTGTGCTGTATGACACCAACAAACAACACTGAATTATGGACAGTAAGTACTAATAAAAAAGAGAAGGGACGCAACAACAACAACAAAAAGAGAGATAAACGATGTAACAACCATGTCGACCGCCGGACGGACAAGCGGACATACGGACGAACGGACATATAATTCGATGCCCTGAAGCTATGCGGTCGATTGTTTTTTACTTTTGTGTCGTCGCTCTAGTGTGTGTGTGTGTCTTGTTTTTGTTCATATCTTTGGGTTTTTTATTTTGTGTGTTGGTGTAGATTGCCTGTCCTGGGGGGTGACAGGAAGGGAAGGGAACGAACAAAACCCAGCCATAGTTGACTTATTAATTCCTGATTGACTGGGATGAGCCCAGTCAGTTAGTAAACGATATGTTCTTCGATTGTGTTATTATTAGTTAAGGTTTATTATCATGATGTTTTTGGTGATTATTGTTTTATTTTTTCCACAAAAAACGACAGCATCCTTGTTGTTTGTATACACCCGCAGCTTCTTTGTGTACGTGTGTGTGCTCACATGGGTGTGAGTGTGGTTTTATTGATTGGGCATTTAATTGGCAGTGAATGTTTGTACAGTCAATTAGAAAGGACACATTGATTGAGGTCCGGCAGCTACACTCCTTCGACAATTGACCAATGGCCGGTTAACCGATAACCCATCCCACAAGCAGGGCTGTGCCTACAATTTTTAGTGCTTGTGTGCGTGTTTTATAGGCACCATGATTGGTGGCATGTTTGATACTCTGCGTGAGGGAGGGAGCGAGCAAGAGCAGACAGGTAGAAAGCAAGAACTAGGCAAGACCTGCCACCACCTACGAAATCTCAATCGTTGTAATACGTCGAGTTACTTACGAACGAAAACTATATACCCGTCGATGGACAGACGGACGGCCATGGCTGCCAGCAATAAATGTGCCAACCACAGCTGATGTTTGACGTTTTTGGGTAAATGTCAAATGTCAGCTGGCCACTTAGCCCTTTTGGTGTTGGCGGCAAGGCGCAAAGCAAGCCCGCGTATTGTTCGCTTTGTATTGAACTATTGTTGTCTTTGCTTTCAATCAACCCTTTCCGCTGGCTACGATCTCTCCTCATGTGCTTTTGTTTGAATAACATTTGTTACGGCACTTCTAATGCGTGATATTAGCAACGATTACCAGGATTGTGCTATTGTATTTATTTGCTGAATGCCCAATATTGGAAAGTCGCCAGTGAGTCATCGAAAAGTAACAGGAGCGCTTAAGCCCAAACGCCAAGCGATTCTATACGCCTGTAAGTGCGTGCGTGTGTAAATCGGGTTGTGAGTGAAGTAAGTTGTCATCTGGTGCTGTGGCATTCATTGATTGGAAGAGCAGAAATCATATTTGTAGCCCCTTGCATATGACATTATGACATATGGAAATCTGTGCGTCTATTCAATTCCTCATCCTCCTCGCCAGCACCCTGCACAACAATCATGCCAGAGACCCCGAACTGGCTGTGCAATTAATGCGAATCGATGTAATTCATGCCGATGCCTGATAATGTGCTATCAACAATGAAGGTACTCTATCGACAGCCGCCATTAGCATATTAATAGTTTGGCCATAGCCAATTCTGGAGAATCCTTTGTGTCGAGTATCATACTATTCTTCCGCTCACGCCTGTCTTTATTTCCAAGACGAAGTCTAATTTATGCACACATCAACATATATAGATACATACGTATGAATGTGTGTATACGAGTATGTGTGTATGCCAGCAATCGGCGAGTGTTTGTTATGGCCCACTGGCGCCCAGTTGTATGCAGTACGCGTTTGTGTGTGTACTTTGACTGCTGCTCTCATACTTGGAGACCTTTTAAGCGCTTATCTCGTCGGAGATAGCCAATAACGCTGATATTTCCACATTCGCCAGTCAGGGCTGGTTGCCAAGACACCATCTCATGATTGCTGCGGATCATGACTTATTGTTCTACAAAACAAATTGGACCACGGCTAATTACTCCACGTACGTACACGACGTCAATCGCTTCGATGCCTCTGGATGTATGCGTGTGTGTTAGTGTTGTTTCTTTTAGCCAGGTCAGCAACACTCCGCACGAGAAGCACTCATAAACCTATAACAGCGGCTCGCACACAAACACGTTCACCTACTCGTACAGAGCCATTAGTCTTATTTATTATTTGGCTACATGTAGATCAGACACAAACGCACTCACATATGTACATATATGCAGAGCTATTTATATTGTTGTCTTTAAATAATGCAACAACAAAGCCGCCAACAAAATGTGAAATAGAATATTACTAAGTTTATCTAAAAAACATTCATACGGACGGACGGACAGACGAACCATAGACGCTCTTTAGCTTCCCTCTTGTGTTGCTCAAGCGAACAAATGAAATAAAAACGACTGTGCAAATATTTGTTAAAGCTGGCCACATTTTAACCGCTCGTGGATTTTGTGGCCGTCAGCGAGTACCCGACTCTGTCCGTATCGGTGGCGATGATGGGGACGGTGCTGAATACTGGCTGGGAGGAGTATTTCGGTTATTTCACCTAAGAATAGTAGAGTGCGTCACATGCTCACTTACACATGGACATGTGCCTATTAGGGATGCCGATGCGTTAACCCAACTGTGTTTCCAAATTTCCCAATCAATTGTTGAACGATTTTTGTTTTTTGTTTACCAATGCCAACATTCGGAATGTAGTTATATGAAATAGGAATCTTATTTGTACATCGGATAATTTGCTGGGTGCAATTTGAGAGAAGACATTTAAACTGTTTCTGGTGTGGAACGTTTTGTCCTTAAAGCCTATTGTAAGTTTTTTTCTCTACCGACTGCCCTAAGAAGTACAATCATCTGAAAGTAGTGACATTTTACCCTCCGATAGGAGGTGAGGGAGTTGTTTACTGTTCTCTCACATATTCGTACACGAGTAAATGTAGATACGAATATATGAACGTATATATGTATTTGAACTATCTGGACAGTTGTGAAAACTGACTTAACTCGTATGCCCTACAAATGAATGTGTATGGCCTTACCCACAGTGGATATACTTATAGATGGCCCCGACCCACCATACCTCCATGGTTGTGTTAGGCATGGTTCCGCTTTCAACTGTCGGGGGCCCCCAAAACTTGTAGCTGCGCCAGACACGCTTCTTATCTGGCGGTTATTTCGAATACACGCACACACATAGGGCTGACTGAGTACCGTACCGCGCCGCCTGTACATGTGGATATTTGGGTTAAACACCTTTTAAAATGTGTGTTTTTAAAGCGACTGGTTCCGTCCGACCAAATGGCACAGATAACACCACCCGCATACGGCTGACAAGTCTTATGCAAATAAAAGACTTTGCGCTGCGATGATAGCATTGGTAGTGTACAACTCCCAAGGTGGTGGGACAGGGGGCCACAAAGATGAGCGCTATACCAAGGGACAATGTGGAGTCACTTTATTTACCTGATAAGGCCGCCGCCGAGTTCAGATATTCATTTCTACGCTCTGAAACTACTTTGGCTGGTCACTAAGTTTACAAGTACCAACACACGCTTGCACACATGGAGCGTAGGCAAATTACACGTTGTTCTTAGATAAGATCGTGCGAGGCAAGCTTGCGACGACGGTTACCTGAGGCACCAAAGCTCACAACTCACCCGCAGCAATTCCGTTGTACTATTATATACTAACGTACGTAGTAGTGGTGGTCCCTTATGTATTAGGCATTTATGTACTTACATACATACTTATACAATACTCGTATAGTACAATTATTTGAATTTAAACGTATGTGTTTAACTTACGGCTCAATGAACGAAATCCTTGATCCTCGCTTATGGACAGCATTTTTGTGTACATTTCACATAAAATCCTCACGATAATAACAATTAAACCAAATAACAGCAACAAAACAGTAGCGACTGATCAATCAATTAATTGTTTTTAAGCCAACTACTTGCACTTTTTCACCATGTATTTTGAGTTTTATTGATTTTCAAATGTGACATTCGTTCGAATGATTTTTTTATTGCCAATACTTTACACACAGTTTTTGGTTTGATTTTCGTTTTCTATTTCTTATTGATATTTTGTTTTTTCTTTTGTTATGAAGTATAAAATCACACGTTATTTTGTTTCGTTTGTTTTTTTTATTTTTATCTTGTGTCAAGAACTTCCAGTTGTTCTTTGCCGAGTGTGTTCACCCCACAAAGACTTCACGTGGACTGACGTTACAGTTTCTTACACGATGCCTCGACAGTCCTGGTGATTATTTTCGACGGTGACTGAGACTCACACGCATAGAGTGGCTGACCCTAACGTACGTATGAGGAACAAATAAAAAAAACGTGAGTCCTCACCAATACAAGCAAACGCTGTCTAATACTCTGTGACCGTCTCCCTGAATCATCCACCACCGATCTCAGTGACGTACGTACACATGTGTGCGTTTGAATTCATGGCTATGTGTGTGTGTGTGTGTGTGCATGAAAGTGAGTTTGCTACAAACCAAAGCAAAGGGGGTTGAAATCGGCAACTCCGTATGGATTGGTCATATTGAGCTCTCCGTCTCTTCTATGCTACATTTTCCTCAACGGTCACAACTAAATGAAGCTGCGAGCTCAACAATCAAATAGGAAACGGAGCACATTGAGATGAATCTCCCAAGCAAGGATATGTAATGCGCAGTTTTCTATTTAGCATCGCACTCAATCATAATTAGTCCGATACGCAACATGCTGAACGAAGAACAAAAGCCTTGCGCTCTTCTTCTTGTCTTCTCTATTCAGTCCGTTCAGCGAAGATGTCGGTCGACAAAGGCAAAGGGTTGGAGGAAACCCCTTTCACTCCACTGTGTACACTGCTAGTACTGCAACCTTCAGACTCCACGTCTGTTGCGTAAAACATATTTTTCTAACATGGCGACGTTGGTCGAGTGGCTTCTGATAAACGGGGATTTCACTCGAATTAGCCAGTAATTCATCTTCACATATCGGCCTTCTAAATTTCGTTTGCAAAACAAAGACAGTACTTGACTTTCAAAACCGATATATCAGATCGAAATACAAATGACTATATTACAAAGCGTGTTACATCTTCTGGAAGTGTCCCGGTTCTGGGCGAAACAAGTCCAGATGCTTTATAACTGAAATTCCACAGACGATATTAGGACTCTTGCAATGGCGAATAAATCTTGACTTTAAAAATACTTTAAAACTGGCATACATACGAGTATTATTACATGCTACACGGCGATTAAGAAAAAGATACATCTTCAAAAGACGGCGAAAGCATTGGGTGGCAAATACGTAATGTTGTTTCACTTTTTTGCTGTGATGCACTTAAACAAATTCAATTCTGTATTTTGTAATTGATCCCGATGTTCAAACAAAAATGTTTGCACTCTGCATTGAAAACTAAATTGGTCAGATGATCTTGGTCTTTAGGATAGTATAACTGTGCATTAATTATTTTACCCAGTGGGTGTAAGAATTTTATTGTGACCTGACCAAATGACCATTATCTTCACTGAGAAGAAAAAGTCCACCAGTTTTATGAATACCCACATTAATTTATGGTTTGGACATAATTTTCAACCTATAACACTTTTCTTGATTTTGATGTAGTATTTTTTTCAATATTTCTTTAAAGCCTCACATCAACTAGCAACTTCATGAGCATTGTAGTACATAGATGACAATTTTACATACATTTGATGGAATTTTTAGATACATTTGATGAAAATTCAACATAAATTTTATGAAAATGTACATTAAATTGGTGAACATTGTACATAAGCCTGATTAAAATTGCGCGTCAATTGAATGAAAATGTACATTAATTTGATGAACATGACTCATCAACCTGATGCAAATATACACTAATTTTAAGTACAACTTTCTTTAAGTACATCAAGTACAGAAATCTGATGAAAATGTAAATATATAAACTTGATTAATTAAATTTAAGTAATTGATAAAGATGAACATTTATTTAATACGAGTATGTTTATAGAAAGGTTAGGCTCAATAGAAACCTTAAATAATTAAAGAAGCATGCGTTGAGACTATACGTACTATTTCAAGACGGACGAAAACATTATCAGCGTCTATATACCTATATACACTTAAGAGCAGGCAGAGTATTCCATCGGATGGAGTGAGAGAGTAGTCCCTAGCACGGCTTTCTGATTTTGCATACTCTTGAATCGTAGATTTGGGTTTTTTTATGGACAACGACCATACACCGAATGGTGTGTGCATGTCTTTCGTTATGTATCTTTGGTATATACTTGTACCTTCTACTCGGGCTTTATCATATGAAATACGCATTGAACTACATCGTACGAAATTAATGTAATATAATATTTTAGTTTGATGAGCTCAGAAAAATTCCATTGAACCGAACTACTTAAATTGAAGAATTTATTCATCAAATCAATACATTTCTTCATCAATCAAACCGTTCTACATCCAAACGATTGAAGAGTCCTTTTCAATTATTAGGAACATATATTTTTTTCAGTGAACTGCTTTAACACCGACTACAAATTGCTAATGCAGCTTAGAGAAGTTTTTGGGTGTCTTCAAAATCATTGTTTTAATTACAGTTACCAACATTTACAGGATGCAGCATCCCAATTACAAACAGTAGAATGTCTTTCGTAATTCATTGTGGTCGAAACCCCTATATGTGTTTCAACTGGTCAATATAAAATGTAATATTGAGTATGTCATTGTTGTATTTTCTTTTAAGGCGTACAAATGGGCATCGGCCTAGCCATTAGCAGCGAGTACACGTGCTAATGTCCATTTCTATTGGATTTTTAAAACTAAGCAAATTGATAGAAAATATCTGAATTGCAACACTGGTGCAGAGAAATAATTATTTTTAAGTGGGTCACTAGGACGGTTTGGAGAACACATTTAAAGACATTAAGACATTCTTAGTTAGTGTAGGAGAATAGAAAGGGAATTTAGAAGGAATTAGCATCTATCACAGAAGTCGAACGCTATTTAATCGTGCTTTGCTTCAGTCATATAAACAAATTCAATTTTCTGTCAGAGAAAAAGTTGTTTGTACAATACTTATACATGGTATGACAGCCCCATGAAACACTTTATACAGAGATCGTATGATGCAATCAAAATGGATCCCCACGCCATTGAGATCTGACGGGAACCTAGGCAATACGTTCTGTACGGTCCTCAATGACGTTTTTTTGACATTTTTTGGAATTATTTTGGTATGTCATTTAGTAATTCCCTCTTCAAATGAATATACATTTTATATACTAGCCGAATAGTCCTGGTCGCCCGAATAATCCGTGTATCTTGTTATGCTTGTAAATTCATTCGATTCATTCGTAGACAGGAAATATGTAAAGCCCCCAATATGTGTGTGTGCTATCTTAACATCTGAATCGGAATTTCTCAAGTGTCCCGAAATTGGAGCTCTTCATTTTCGTTTCTCATATGCTTTCCTCTTTTTCAAAACAAATTCTAGTGCTCAGAGTGCCAGCCTGAGAAACTGTAAAAAACGTAAAACAAAAAAGAGAAAACCCGTATTATCATTGGACGTTTTTTTTCTTGTTCCATAAATATCCTAAATTATTTTGTTTGATGCTTTCTACTCGTATTACCGGCTATCCCAGAGAGCCAGCCTAATAATAACAAGAGGAACAATAAAAAAAAACATCTCAGCTTGGCAATGTAGATCTTCGTATATTGTCTCGAGTATAGATTTCTTTGTTCCCTTCGCCGTTCTTGGTGTATTTTTTTTATTTGTTATCAGAATGACGACTACACATCATGACCCCTAAGAATGTGCGCAGACGCTGTGTGAGCAAAAACGAAAAACGACAGCACATTCATAGATGGTCCTCTATTATTCGGTTCCCCTTGGCGTTTTTTTTATTAAGATTTTCAATTAATAAAAAGGAACGAACGCAACAAGAAGCCACGAACAACGTACGACAAGGCAATGCTGCGTATTGGACATGTATGTTGTGAAAAAGGATGCTGCTAATGTCCTGACTACGAATTCCTCAACGTACGTTTGCGTCTATCCCTTTTGCAGCAGAAACCACGACGCGAGTGTGAGTTCGTGCATGTGTGTTTGTGTATATATGTGTGTGGGCTTAATAGCGCTTTTGTGACCCCTTGCATAATGTCTTAGGGAGCCTCTGTTATTGTACGTGTTTATCCTAGCGAATCCAAAATATTGCATTTCTTTTGTTTGCTGTTTTTTAGGGATCATTGTTTTTTTATGATTTCCTTTGTGTGCGTTTTTTTTTTCTTCTGTTTTTTTTTGGCAATGTATCGCCGAGGAGCAGACACATACATTGTGGTACACACAAGCAAGGATGTGCAAAATCTCACCCCTCGGAATGCATTGACGTTGTCCTTTGCAACCGGTTCAGGGAAGAAGATTACAATAAGATCGAGGATGAATCCTCGGAAAGGACTTCACAAAATTATTACGTGTCCCGTCCGTTTTCAATCACATCCGTAACGCCGTGCATCCCTCATAGGTAGTGCCGGCCTGTCTTGCTTGGCTCCTTTCCTCTCTTTGTAACGGCATTTTTTATGCAAATGGTTGTGCGTTTTTTCGTCAGCTCGTGTGTACGATTCTACCGCTACCACCGGAGACAACAAAGGTAGGAAAATAGTTTTTATAGGGCGCCTTCAGATGCATATGTCATAAAAAAGAGTGTGTGTTTTTCTTCTTAGTTTTTTCTTCTTCTTGAGCTGCTTGCGGGTAAGATTTTCCCAGGGTCTGTTAAAAGACACACACATCCTCCCCTTGCGAGCCAGAGGAGGGTACTCATAAGTAAAAAAAGTGTCATGAATGCTTGCGGAAGTTTTGCATAGGACACCGTGTGAGGGGATAGGAAGCGAAACAATACAATGCATTTATTTGTATAGCAGCATAAAAAAGCAGATACTGACAATTGCTCATTATCCTTGGGATGGTTAGGAAAACAATTGTTCTCTTCCCTGGCTGTAATAAATTGCATTGATTTCGTATTTTAATTCCGTGCAGCGCTGTCATGATAAATGTTGCTTTTTTAAAGGAGGCTGCCGTTTTCTTTTTTTAAGGCAGTTGTGTCGGGAATGGCGCGTTAAATTTGGGTATACCAGGTACTTGAGGCTCAAAGGCAGTTGGACAAAAAACGTATAATTTTTAGCGGCTAAATTGGGTTTAAAATAGCTAAAAAGTAACAGTTTTCTTTTCGATCAGTGAACAAATGAGTGTTGATTTTTGGTTAACAGTATCTTAATTGAAATCTTTTGGGAATATTATAACGAAGGGGCATAATTGTTTTTAAATGCCGAATAAAATATTTTGTATACGAGTAAATAAGTTTTTGAACTTTTGCTAAAACAAGGACTGTTCTTAGCAAAAGTATAAAAAAAACATATTTAAGAAAAATATTGAAAAGTCACGGCATTTAGATTTTTTTTTGCAGATTCTTTAACTTACTAAATGTGCGTTCTTCTGATTTCTATCTAAAGGTATCAAAAACTTTCTTTGTTCTTATTCTAACCAATAGACTATGCAATAATATCTCATAATCAATAGATGCTGCTATTCTCTATTATTTCGGATTAAAAAACATTAAAATAAAAACAGATCTGTTTTCAGTAAAAGTAAAAGAAGAGAATTGAAAAAAGTTTGGCAAAATGCTAATATCTCGAGCGTAAAAAAATATTACGAGATTATTTTAATGCAGAGTCCTGGCCCGTTCTAGTAGAGTTGGTCATTTATTGTTATAAGAAGTGAATACTACATTAATTTTTTAAATATATATATATATATATATATATATATATATATATATATATATATATATATATATATATATATATATATATATATATATATATATATATATATATATAAAATGATCGTCGCAAAGACTATCTACAAATTTACGTCCTGGGTGTCTGCTGAAAGCACCAACTTAAGCTTGCATTATGATGGGTTATGGTACGAATTCAAGCATGGAATTTTGGCTGAGAATGCGGCCGGACTCATGGACACAACGGGCGACTTAAATAGCAGTTTCACGGATTAAAAAATATGTATATTTTAAATTTTAATTCTTAATTGAGCAGGATTACATTATGCACTTGTATAAAAAAAATTAGGTAAGAAATGACGAAAAACATTTTGCAGAATAAAGCTATGTTGGAAATTAATAAGCCTCTGCGACCTTTCGAACCGAGTGCTCCAACTTCGTTTAGAAGTTGCGAACGAGTGGGTATACTTATATATGAAGTTCGAATGTCGTTATTTGCCAACAGATCTAGTATTGATGTTGTTTTCAAACGGTAGTGGGTTACATTTTCAGCAACAGTCAGCAATGTTCTTGTCGCGCATTCATTATCGTTCAAGATCTGCTTGATCTTAGGCCTCTATATGTTGTCAGGAATTTTAATAGTTTTTGAATCTTCAACTGAAACTTTCCAGTCAAGTTTTACATGTCGGAGGGCTTCATTACTCCGTTGTAAATGTTTTTCATCTAACTGCAAATCGCTATTTTAATATATATTATAACTATATTGTGACCTTTAGTCAACAGCTTCGCTGACAATGGGGTCCAATGTATAGTCTCTAGATTTGTTTACCAAGTCTTATTACACCTTGTACAAGATCCTCAATCCAAGTGCTGAATGAAGGCCAGTGTAAAAATTACCATTGCAGCACGGCCTTCGTTGGAGCGATGTTTCCATACCGGCACTCATGTGCCTCATGCAATTATATATTCCACGCAGTCACAGTTCTGTTACAGACCAACACGTCTAATGTCATCCAATGCGGGACATATGCCGTCGTTTGGCTGTAGCGTGATCTACATTCTAATTGTGAACTTTCCCTCGTTTAACCCTTTAGAGACCCGCATGCATAACTCATTTCGTGCAGCAAATTGATTTGTTAAGCAAACGCTGTCACCGCCAAAACATATTTCTCGAATTGCACCATGTTTCGGTATTCCTAGCCCGGCATTGCATAATGGTGATAGATGAACTTCCCGATATTTAATACATGAATGTGCAAACAGATCGATTGAGATTTTCCAATTTCCAAATTGTCCCTGTTCCGTTGCCATTCAATTTATTGAACCAGTGTTTCGTATCTGGCGTAACCGTTCTGCAGGTAGTGAGTGCTCGGCTGGCACTTTATCTAATTTGTGTGTTTAGTGTTGACAAAACAAAACGGCCCCGTAGTGAGCGTGTAGGCAACAGCTAAGGCATCAAAGAATAAGGACTGTGGATGAGAGCGTGAGCACCGCCTCTGTCTGCGCAATTGCGCAAGTGTCCTCAAAAGCGGCAGGAGAGAAAGGATACTTTCATGGTCAGCCTGTGGAAGGCGTTGACATCTCCTGCCGTTTCTCATCAGACATGTGGAGCAGCAAGTGTTCGTTCTTGGATGTTGCTTAGAATCACTTGCTCCGCTTTGATGATTCTGCTCTGGGCGTCTTTGATGATGCTCGTCGCCGAGGAGAATAGTATGACAGCAAATGTCGTTTTCGTAAGTGTGTGCGCACAAAAGCTACACATGGTTTGCAGTATTTCTCGGTTCACACCCATTTGATGGGCTCCTTCGATAATGGAACGTTATTTATCAACGCGCGCATCGCATGTAAATTCTTCATGCTGGACACGTAGGGTAGGCACTGGCACCGAGAAATCGTCTTCGCCAGCACCACAAAACCGAAAAAACAAAGAACACACATCTATCCAAGAGACAGGCCTGACTGTCCGAATGAGGCAACAACGTACCGTTGTTCATCTAGATTTTACGTAAAGATGTCACATGAATAATTGTCATGTACGGCTTAATTTTTTGAATGAAACTAAACAATACGAAGACCTCGTCTTTAGCATCAACGGGCGCGCTGACGGAAGGACGGACACCGACATGTGCAACATGTCTCATTGTTTGTTTTCATAACTCATGAGTGCGTTACACAATCGATCTTGAGCTGTACCAGGGCGATGTGTGCGGAGGAAGAGTTGCCCCTGATTCCCCTGAGATAGCGTCACGGCACAATGGTCAACACGGCCGACCATTCCACCTACAAGAGTCCAGGTACATGATGCATGAGTCAGTATTAGCCCTGCCTATATCTTTTGTATGCTGTTTTCGGGTTTGTTGATGTTTTTCAGTGGAAGTTACGTGTGGCTATGATTTTTGCGCCCTTTGCCGCTCTGGACGAGCTCAACACGCAGCACTCTTTCCAGATTGACACCATCGTCCAAGGCATACAAATCTGAGAGAACGAGATTGAGAGACACACACCTATGAGGCTTGCAATAATCGACTCCGATATGTTTGTTAAAGTAGCCACTGTGAAGTACCAGTTTTTCAGCAACTTAGTCTGAATAGTACAAAGAGAATGCCCACACTTTCTAACAAAAGTATGCGTACGCGACAAAAGTATACGTACTACTGAAATACGGCATATACCTCAATATAACAATACAATTTTTCTTATTTATCGGTAAATACTGTTGGACATATAAGCTCGGTGATTGCGGGTAGAGCGGTTCTCAAGTTTCAGGCGCTTATACACCGATTATTATATTTGTTATATTAAGAAGATATATAAGTACGTGTATGTTTAAACTAATTTCAACGACAATGAAAAATTTGAGCGTGATCAGGTGCAGCTTTGGCTTCTAAAGATGGGATTTTTGTGTGAGACGCATTCGAAAACATGGGCCGATATAGACAAATTTCACCAGATTTATGTGTTGGTCACTCGTAAAACTCTGAGCTTTAGGTTCTGAAATCACAAAGGACCTTGTATGCGGCTATACGAAAATATAAACCTTTGTGGTCCAGTTTTACCACAGTTAATTAATAGTCGCTTATAACGTACCATACAAAATTTGGGCGTAATCGGGAGTCATTTGTGGCGTCTACAGCTACAGAACCTCAAATCGGAAGGTACCCTTGTGTGGTAGCTATTCGGAAACTTGGACCGAAATGGACAAATTTCAAAAATGCAAAATATACTTTGGAACTGAAACTAGTGTATAGATCGTAAATCTGATCGTAAATTTCTCACACACTTCTCAATCAGCGTTTTTGGCATAAGCCATAAAACCTGGTTTTTCTGATGGTGCACAAATGCAGCCCTTTGGGTGTTTCTGCACTGCCCGCGGAATATACCAGAAATGGGTGCTGGTCACTCAAAATGATCTGTGCGACACTTGGTCAAAATCGGGTGTGATATGTGGCTCTTAGAGCTGTACTAATTTCAACAGGGTTCGTCCTTGGCCCAAACTTGAAGAACCATTTCATACTTTCGACCTGTCCGATAGATTGATAGATGGACGGATCGAATCAAATAGTGATTCTGAGTCGATCGGTATACTAAAAATAGAGGGTACGAGTATCTCCATTCCTTTAAGGTTTTGCAAATATCAGCACTAAGTCATAAACCCTTTACCACGGTGTGGGGTGGAGTACAAAAATGTTAAAAAGGAGGAAATTGATTTAGTTAAGATGACAATATAAAATGGTATGGAAACGGCGTAGCATTTTAGGTTGGTTATCAGTAGGTTGCTACTTATTAGATGCAGTTACTGGAGAACTCATCGATGTATTAGGGGATGTCCCACTTGAAGTTAAAAGAAATGTCTATTCGTCACAAGGCTCTAAGAGGAGAGTGTGCACCTACCAACCCAACAACTAGGGCGCTTGTACATGTATGTATTCTAGATTATGCGAGTATTTAATTTTTGTGCATGCATACTCTTTGTAGCCAGTGTATGTGGATTTGTCTATGTCTGCCTATATAGAAGTGTTTGTCGTCGTTGTGCCTTGAATCTGTACGGATTACTCGTGAATGGGGATAGAAGAATTACTTGTACATACGTGATCAGTCAAACGTGTAGTTGTGGACTGACGACGCTGCACGGAGTACTCGTATGCAACAATTGAAGGTCTTATTTGCTAAATGCATCCATTTATTTGTATTGTTTGGTAGTTTCTTCGATTCTGTTGCCATGTACTCGTATTGTGGAGAAGACAACACGGAGAATGTCAACGTACAGCGAGCGATATTGCAAGCATGTCTCTGTTCCTTGGTGGCAAGCATAGATGGCAAGGATCTGCATAACTGTGGGTATAACATCCCACCAACGGCTACTGGACGCCGGACGCCTTTAGTGTCTGGCAAAGGTTGTAAAGCAAGAGAACATTTGGTTCACTTAGCCACCAGCGAGTGTCTGACAATAAAAGCAATAAACGGCCGTGAGAAAAAGATCTTTATCTACATGAAGTCACCAAGTACTGAGTGACCTGAAAAGGATAAAATCGCGCTCTAAGCAAAATATATATGTAAACCTATGGATATTTTAGCTGGGTTTAACCTTTTCACGGGACGATACGACGGACAAATAATTATGGTACTGCATGGGTAAGTGCTGTAGCTTCGGTTTGAATCCTATTTCTCACGTGTTCCTTTGATTCAGTGTTCGGCAAACTGCCTACACGATACCACAATGTGTGAAGAGATGTTCCCGGCAATTGCCCACAACGATTAACGGTACTGCGCAGATCAATTGTGTTAAGTGTTCCATTCAATCAAAAATCTATTGGATACAGGTAAACGAATGTCTTAAAACACACACAAACGGACTCCGTGATACAGCGAACGGACGGCGTTAGCAACCCCCGAACGAAAGAAATTGAATTTGCAAAAATACCGAGCAGATTTAACGCTAGACAATGGTGCCTCATGATAAATTCCATTATGCCTTGCACAAAACACAAATTCAAAGGAAACTCAGATGACGAGCAGAAAATCAAACTGGAAAAGCAGGGACACCGAACGAAAAGGAATCCAAAGGAAGCGATAACATTCGGCCTTATAAGAAACACACCTGCCCAATGTTCCCATGATTGCATTTAGGGATAAGAACTGTCATCAAATCATCAATGGATGGATGGATGCATTGAACGAAATTATAGTAATATAAACACACATAGCCACCTAGCCCCTCGCAGCACACAAATTGCACACATTCAACAAGACGTTCCTCGGCTCTCCTCTCCTGCAGCCTTGCCTCCGAGTCCGGTCGCAATTGTTCCAAGGTTATTGTCCTGTAATCCCAATCTTTCTACTTGCTACTTCCACTCAATGCGTGTATAGAATTTTCTCATGAGAAATTCGATGCTAATACTTCTCGCTTTTGTAGTTACAACAAGTGCAACGATCAGTGCGGCACCCTCGAAACCCTGTATCCTTTGTTTAGGTAGTTCGCAAGCAGCCCTTATATGGTCGCAGAAACGTACATGTGGATAAGGGGCCTCTACTAATATTAAGAGCATATCAAACAGATCTTGTGATGCGATTTCCCTCACAATAGAAGAAGACGAACACACCTTATTTAGAGGACAGCTAAAATTTCGACCATCATCAAATCTTCATACGTTACATTCGCTTAAAAGATGCTTATTGACATCGCTGCGACAAGTCATTCAGGGCATGGGGCTTTTAAGACTAAAACACAATCAACTCGTTGCTTCATTGTAATTAATGTTGTAATGTGCGTTGGCCTTTTAAGCAAAATAAAAATGTTCAAAGAAATATTTCTATGGCCCAATATGTGTTTTCAAGCACTCATCAATTCTAAATTTACCTAATTATCTTACAAAGCAAACGAGTGCTCCTTTTTATACAGCACCTGCGTTATCTTAGTTTAGTTTGAAAACAATCTTGATCGTTAGCACATCGGCCCAATTGATACAAAGTAAGCGCGAAGCAGAGTACGCTCAGATACCTATTATTTAGAGGTCGTAGACGAATTCACCCACCCTGGAAGCAAAGCTTAAGAATCAAATTTGCAAGCACGAAGCACACAAGATCACACGCTTAAAAGGCATCAGTCTATCGTGGAATAATAATAAACAGTTTGGTTGGGCAAAATATATATTTCGAAAGACGTGCTACCAACAATAAGTTATTCGGCAAATATACTTTGGAACTGAAACTAGTGTATAGATCGTAAATCTGAAATTTCTCACACACCCCTCAATCAGCGTTTTTGGCATAAGCCATAGAACCTGGTTTTTCTGATGGTGCACAAATGCAGCGGTCTGGTTCGCACAGCCACACTGCTGGGTAGCCCTTTTTGGTGTTTTTGCACTGCCCGCGGAATATGCATTTTATCTGGATGCCCATAGACCCTGCGACATTCTAGGCAGTCTAGGAAGATGGTGTTATTAACCCCCTCCGAGTAGTCGTGGTGAGTGCATCTTTAAGATACTCATTAATTCAATAAGTAACGGTTAAGTGTTGCGTTCGTTGTGTGCTACAGTTCTCATCGTGGGACGATCCCAAGCAATGCACGGTGTAATAGAAAGAAGTGACTTTCATTCGGTGCGCGGCGACGGTTCCTACTCGTATTGTTCGTTGAAGTTGGCCATGTAAACAGACAGACACAGACATACAAACAAACTATAAATAATTTGCAAAGTAAACGCTATTTTCACCTTAACCGAAAAACTAATAACTGTTGTGGACGGACGAGCATGGCAGAGGAAAGCCAACAACCCGTAGCCAGCACCAGCGAGCTAAAGGCAACAGTAGCCAAGCACCCGTCGCAGTAAATAGTGGTGCATCCGTACATACATACGTGCATACGTACGTACTGACTCCCAACACCCAGTGCCCAGGAGCGAGAAGCGAGGCTCAGCGTAGAGGATCATCATCAGTCGATTTGGAAAAGTGCACGGCTAGTTGCGGTGTCCAAACATAACAATTGTGAGAATGTTCTCATGGAAACACGATTACACTTAAGAGCAATATTTAGTGCAAGCACCTCGCGGTCTCGTGTCTCCGTCCGTCTAAGTGAACCGAACTGAACTGAGCTGCACTGTACAGCACTGCACCGAACTGAATGCATGCCCCACTGGATGGATGGATGTGCTGCTGCATTGGTAATGTGGTGGCAGTGGCATGTCGTGTCCAGAAAGCGAACGCGAACTCGAACGCTCTGGCATAGCAGCAGCAGCAGCTTGAAAAAGTTCAAAGCATTAGAAAATCAAAACAGTTCGTTTGTTTTGTGCATCCCAGCCAAATGGATGTGGTAAAATATGTATGTGCATTCATGAAAATGAGGTGCAGTCTTTTCGATGTAAGACGGCAACAGCAAGAAACATCATTATCATCAAGATGGAAAACTGCAAATATTCGTTTTACATCGCAACGCTGATACCATCATATGGTGGCTATTTGGTGGCTCGGCTCGATGTAGGCGCCCTTTGTAATACAAACGAGTGGGGAGGGGGCGCATGCGTTTGGCTTTGTCCCTCGTCTCTGGCGTCCACGCGTGTAGGTATGTTGCGGTTTTCAATGCCGTGTCACTCGAATCGACTCGACTCGCCGGACCGACTAACTGACTAATCGTAATAAATGAATTCATTCATTCACGTTCTTTCATTCATCACCAGGAAAGAAACGGCAACGCTCGGTCACTGGCGTGTGTGCCTGTATGAATGTATGTGTTCGTTGCGTTACGAGCGGCCGCAATCGGTGTACACGGTTGAGTGTTCATGTTCATGCCGATGCAGGGCATCCCAGTGCCCTGCACTCACCGTTAAGAGGTGAGTTGCGATTCTGCAACTCACCTCTCGGAAGAGGTCTTCTTCGGAAGCATAACATAACTGCAACAGCAACTAACTGTAGCTGCAACAACAACAACAACATTAGCAGTGGAGAGAGAACAAAAAATAGTCAATTGTTTTTTACAACCACCGCCTCCTGACTGACGACTGAAGAGTGCTGCAACAGTGGATCCATAGCAAATGCTACGTGTAGTACATGCAGTGAGCCAATTAATTAGCCAAGATTCTCACGACCTCAAATTAAAGAAACCCCATAAAAAGTCGACACAACACAAAAGCCAACAACTTAAGCGCAGATGGAGAAGAAGACCGAGCAGAAACTGTTTAACGCTGCAAATGCAACCCAGGCGACCACATTACCGCTAAGCCACATACTTTCTGCTTAAGACTCCCTCCGATCACATATGAAAGTATGTACGAGTATGTATCGTATGCCTGACAGCCAGCGAGCTACCTCCAGGTAGGCAGGAGGCCAATGGCTGTGGGCGGAGGTGCTTAGCTATGGAGTTGTTGGCCGGGCTGTTGGTTTAGTCTGCTGCTCCGAGATCTGATTTAAGGTGAAATTACGAATAATGAGTATCGCCATACAAGCCACTAATAGTAACATCAGTAAGCCAAACAAACACATTCCACTCCACATGCATACCCGACATTTCATTGAAATGCCTAATTGACGAGTGTGTGTGTCTGCGCAGCAAAATTTGGTTAGAGCCCAGTACAAATATATGCACCTACAACCCGCCGTGCATACATATATTCATGGACTTGCGAGAGTGGATCGGATCAGGTGAAAAATCAATCTACGCTTTGCATGTATTCGAGGAGATGGACACGAACATTTTATGTGACGCGGTCTTACTAGTCTCCGACAACCAACGACAAATCCAACTACTTTAAAAAAAGATCCTAATGTTTACGTTTATGGTTCCACCGTAGCAGAATTCCTGCACAGAAGTCATTCTCTACTAAAGCCGTTTGCATACTTTACAGCTTTCTTGGCGCAATCACGTAGGACTCTAACGCTGGAAAATGTGATGGCAAAATGGCTTGTGTTAGAGTATTTTGAAAAGGCAAGCATTTTTGTAAACAACTGACCAAAAGCGAAGAGCGTTACAAAAAAGGGCTCGAAAAATCGCACTGGTATTTTGCACTGCCATCTTAGGTTCGATGACAATATTTGTCATCGCAGCCAAAAATCAGCAAATGTTGCTATATATAGCGCAATCAGGACTCATTATCTTGATTTGCATTTAGGGTGACGTTTGCATTTTCGTTCTGATTATTTACTCTATCGTTTAATGAATTGATCTTGTGCCCTTTCAATATTTAACTCCTAAGACATTTGGTTTAGAGATGAGCGACAGTTCTGAACGTTTGATAAATTTAGGAATGCAGATTGCGCAGACCACTCCCTATCTGACGAGCAAAATTTATGTAGAGAACCAAAGCTGCTGCGCCACAGTCAACGAGAAATTTTTCAGACCGACAAGAAATCAATTCTAGAAAACCTCCAATGTAAGTGCTGACATTAGTTGTTATAACCGACCGTGGAGTGATAGTTGGTAATCGTTACAAAAACAAACCAAGTGTTATTCTCGAATGCAAATCAGAGATTGCATAAGAGTGCCTTAAAAAAATTGTAAATGTACGCAATAAATTTCCAACATATTTTTGCTCCGGCGGACTATATTTGTCATCTGAAGCAGTTTCAAAACAAATAAAAATTGCATTTTCGTGAGTGATTGGAGTCTGCACTAAAATTATTCGGAACCTTGTTTTTACGCTTGGTGTATTAAGAGTCTTGTGCAAGTTCTTTCGTTCTTATTTTCAATTATTTTTAAACATTTTTTCCTGTTTTTTTTTTTATTTCAGGATATCGACGAAAAAATCATGTGAGTTGTACTCTATTAATATTGACACTAGATTATTATTCTAAATGGATTGAAAATATACAAAATAATATTATTAAAAGCAATGTTTGCAACGGTACTCTAAAAAACACTCGAATTATTTTGAATTTCTAAAAAACTTTTGGAATGAAAACAAAAAACATGTGGGTAAAACCCTTTTAATTCTCTTTCAATTTATGTTTACTAAATGTATGCTCCGTCTAACTTGTGAACAACTAGAATGGTTTTTTGACTTAAATCAAAAATGTCTACCAAATTACTGTCTTACTCGTACAAAAAGTAAACATCTCTGTTTACGCCCAAAACAGCTCGGATTGATTCTTGACGGTAAAGCTTGATCTTTTTTATTTAATCTGGGCGTTAAAAAAATTTGCATAAGACAAAGTATCAAGTGAAGAGCTTTGGTCCATTACCGGACCTCTTTGACCTCGTATGTCTAAATGGATTTCATATTCTTTTATAACGCAAGATTTCCTTAAGTGTTTTAGCATATTCAGTGTTTTAATTGTATCCATTGTCGTGATTTTTTTGGCTCGACTATATATTTCAAAACATTACAAACTAAAATTGTTTATTTATAAGAAATTAGCAATCATACATTGTTTGAAGGTGTTTTGAACCAAAAATCTATTGTGAGATGCAAGCCAGTATCTAACTGTTTGTAATGAATTTTGGGTTAAAACTTATTAAACGCAGATTTCGCGTTCTGGCTCTGTTCTAACTCGTAGTTGGCCATTCACTTGGCCAAAAGTATGAAATCAAAAATGTTTTTAATGCAAAATTGCACATTTAATATGATTTTTTTAATGCTTCATTTCTAGAGGGGTATATTTGCAACTGTTTTGGCACTCTAATGTGCATACAAATTAAAAAATATACAAAGACTATTTGGGACCTGGCCCCATTGACCAAAGCAACTTTGCGTTCTCATAAGCTTTCGGCATTTTGATACACTATGCACGTCACTCACATCGAAATGCGACAATTCATTCATAAGAATCCATTAAGAAATTCAAGAAAGATTTTCCTACAACATTGGGTCGGGCCCTGTTCCATCCACCCTCGTATATTTATTCGATCGAAGCCAACGACCAGCCACATTGTCATCTCGCCCTTAGTGCAACAGATCGCTGGCAGCGCAAGAGCAGTATCATCGAGCTCTAGTGGCAAACAATGAAATCTTATTACACCTGACTGTGTAGTTACATTTGTGGCATGGCCAAAGAAAGGGTACTGTGTTCCCACACTACAGCCAACAGCAGCAACACAATGGAGAAGGCGACGCCGACGACGATGATGTCGGTGACAACTGTACCATCCGCTCATTCATTCAGTGCGGGGGCACGACAAAAGCGGCACACATTCATTCAAAGTGTCAATGTGTAAAGAGGCCTGTGAGTGCTCATGTAGCATTTTCGCAAAACCACTAAGTATGACAGGACAACAGATATTAGCAAAACCATGTGTTTCCTTACCAAATCGAAATGAAGACCGCTTAGGCCGGCGGCCCATATGGAATTGAATTTCCGCAGATCTCCTTCGGCCGGGTAGGTCGCTCGGGCCGGTGGATCTCATATGTGCCCGCAGCGCCGTCCTACCTAGAAACCCTTCACCACAAAACCACGAGTATTAATAATAATTTCAGTTTGAAAATACTGAAAATGACTCACAAAGATTCTGAACTGAACTCACAGTCAAATCAGTCGTGTCCATTCGTCGTGATTACCTTTCAATTTGTATTTGCGGTGGAACACGGACGGCAACCAGCGCATGAATAGATACGAGTAGATGGATAGATGGCATGGCTAGATGGATGTATGTACGGCGGGCGGCCGGTAAGTAAATGGATGCGACCAGCCTTAGTAGTTGTCAATGCTAAAACTAGTGCCTGGGTATGGATGCCTGCTTGTTGTGGCCAGACACTAGATGCATTTGTAGCGTTAAATCAGATAGATGGTCGCAGCAGATCGTTCACCGAACCATGTTTTAGCCTAAATTGACACAATGTAGCGGTCTTTATTGTGCCACACATAAGTGAATTTCTTAGTGCGGATATCTTCATCATCGTCATCAGCATCCTCATCATCATGGTGCTTGTTTCACACATAAGTATGTACTACTAGTCAGTCGTCTGTCCGTGCTGCACAACCCCTCTGTGTGTGTACGTGAGATGTACATAAACATGTTTGGCTGGGCGTAGGTGTGTAGGATGATGACTTTACAAAGCTTTAAAATGCTACAAAACAAGACAGCACATACACACACAACCACGCGCGCGCTTTCTCACGTACGGACGCAATATTTTGAATGCGGTTCAATTGGCTTATGGTCTTGTCTGAGGTTAACATGGTGTGTAACCCATTTACAGGCTACACTGCCGCGTTGCTGCACTTGGTAAGCAGCGTCTACTAGTCGGATAATGTTTGGCCAATAAAACGATTTAATTGTTTGTATGCCCGCTGATTGTAGACACAAGGATTCCCCATCCTACGGACAGACATCCGTGCGCTCACATCAGAATACTTGGCACTGGGGAGGCAAGCATATGTCCACCATTTGATGCGATTACTAATTAAGATTCCTGTGTCCGAAATGATTTGGATGTAAACGATCTGACGCAAATCCATTCACGTCATCTGATCCAGTGGCAACATCTCATTAGCTAGAGCAGCCTGACACATCATCAAAGAGAACGAGCGGCTTCGTCAAATCCATCGTGCAAAGATCACCGAGAATTGTTGCGTAGAGTTTGAACAGATTGCGTGGAATTAAAAACAGAATGGGTTGATCAGCTCGTATGTACTCCTCCGGTACCTGTTGTCGGCGAAATAAACGATACTGGCATTGCTGCTGCCATGTACGACTAGATTTGGTAACAAGCCATTGAAATGTCATCAATGTCCAATATTCGATTGAAATGAGATGATCATCATGTATGTAGCAAGTACAACACCACCGCCGGCACAGACCTAAACAAAGGAACCGTGCGCAACGTCCGTCCGTGGATAGCCAGCCTTACACAAAATGCGATTGCAGGAAGAAAGTGCAGACAGTGCCACAAATAGCGGCGATGTCAAACTGTTACCATTAGCAACTGTCTAATTGCAAGCCAATTGAATTTAATAATTGCTAATGCCTATCAAGGGTGGCAATTTTGATTGCCAGTTTTGTATTAAGTATCATTGCAGCGCCACTGGAACACGTTCATTACCCTCTTCTGTCACATCTCCTTGCGAACTGAGGGGAAACTTCTTTCGAATCAGTGAGCAGTACACGATACAACTATAGTACTTACTGACCAGGGTCTGATGTACGTATAGAGTCGGCATGGAAGACTAAAACGTTTTATAGAGATCGGATTACAAGGCTTAGAGGACTCATTATTTATGGAATCCTAATGGAATCGGAATCAGTGTCTCTATCGCGTAAGCTCCTTTTTCACAGCCTGCATTTTTATTATTGTACTATGCACATAGTTTTCGGAACACTTTAAATAAATCATTGAAAGTAACAAGGTAAATTAATTGGCCTTGCCGACCTTGTGTCTGCTCCTTTAAAGGCTTTCTTATGTGATTTAAATAGCAAACTGCAATCTACCATTAAGTTACAAGCACTTTCAAAAAATATGAAAGAAGCGATTTGTAACTTAAGTAAACTTTTGTGATCAAATCTGCTTGAAAATCCTCATAAATATACATAGAATAAAAATGTGACTACGCAATCCAACGCAACGAAATAATTTTGGGAACTATATAATTTTTAACCGACTGTGCCAATCTTTTTGGTGCGGTATGTTTGGCACATGCTAATCACGCCTTAATTCAGAAATATGCGAACATTTTTTCACCAGCATTCTTCAATGAACACAGTGCAATGTGTTTACAATACAGACTAAGTTTAAAATTAAAAGTTTTGTTTCTAGCATAGACTTGAGCAGCATTTCAAAGACAGGTACGCAAATGCTCGGGGAAGCCTTTTAAATGTTTGCTAGTATCACGCTTCTATCAAAACGAATCATCAATTGGTCGCATGTCACTGGGGCTTTGCTGTTGCATTTGGACATGTGATATGCAGATGGAGTGGGTATGATCCACTTGGATCTAAAAAAGACACTCCTAACCACACTCACACACTTCCCTCGTCGGAGTGTAATCGAAGATGATCGCCGCTTGGAAAAGCAGCGTAAGCGATCCATTGACGAAAGAATGTCAGCCTGAAGGGAAATTTGGTGCGAGCCCTCTTTTGTTCTGCCCAACGACTTTATCGTCGTCGCCGTCAAGCTACTAGCTAGCTGTAGGTGAATGGACCGTTTATACAGCAGACTCCATAAACGTACAGATATACTTACATATGGATGTAGGTACTATTTATTCGAACAATGAACTTTTGTGGTAATTACACCCGATATATTTTGTGGTTGATGCGACGCTGATGCAAACTACTGATCACCAACCAATTCGATCGATCCTTCGATCAATAGCCAAATACTAGCTGCTGCTGTAGCTATTGGGGGTATTATGACTGCTGGCTTTCGTTTGCTTTGTACGGTTTGACAATGTATGGGTGTGGATGTGTACTCGTACGAGTATATGAATGTGGTTAACCGATGTTGTCCATAAATTCTTAAAAGTGTCTCATTATTCATACGCTGCACAATGGAGGAGTTCATGCAACTCATAGTTGTTGTCTTGTAGGAATCGATGTTTAGTCAATACTGCGGCCTGGGGTGTGGGGGCTGCTGCTGTCGACGCTACTGCTCATTGTTGGCACGACCGACCTACAACCAACAGCCTGTGACAACGTTGATGAGATCGAAACGAAAAGCAAACTTAATTAAGTCGACATCGCTGGTTGCGCCACCCTGTACGGAAATGGAAAACTTGTATTAGTGGGGACTGACTGTTTTGGTTCGTGCTCATATGTGAACGCCACATCGGCACCCCCACCCTGCACACTCGCCCTCAACATCGTCATTGTTGTTCTATTGAATGAATGGATCTTTTGTCTGTGATTCTGGACAATTTGAGAATATGCAAAGGCTTCACTTTTCTTTCAGTACAATACGAAGATTTGCATATTCGCCCCACCCTTCCTTGCAACGACATCGACACCTCCACCCCATACATCTGGAGACAAAGGAAGAAAGTAAACATCCATGCTCAATTGGCAAATCCATCGTTCGTCCTGGACGTGTATGAGTGTGAGCGCTCATATACAACTTGCGTTCGGTGACAAATGAACAAAAGGAACCCACAGGCATAGTGAGAATCATTTTAACTGTGATAAATGTCGAAAATTCGACACTCATTCACCATTCAACAGGACCACCATGATAAATATTTCACACTAGTTTGCATAAATGTACGGGTGTTGTGGCGACTGTATCGTCCTGTCCCCATCATCAATAGTGTTCGTACACACACATACACACACGGGCACAAGTACTTAAGCATCCATCTGTGCTATGTATTCACTTACATTGTACGGCATCCCATTCAGTGCGTCCGCTCGTCCGTCCCTCTAGTTAGTCAAAAAGGTATCAGAGCAAGAAATACTAGTTTGAAAACTTTTTCATCCTTCTCACAGAAGCAGCAGAACGATGCTCTGTAGTGATTCGTAGGATGACAAGCATAGGCTTTTATACGTACACATGCCCTTGCCCACAAGTCATTGGCGGACCTGGGCTAAGGCAACTGCACTCCTCGTTGTAATTGCATGACAGCATTTTAGAGAAAATCATAATTCTTGGGGCTCAAAGTGTTCAAAACGGCAAGACCATTCCAAAGACATAATGGCCGTGCCTAGCATCTACCATCAGCTATTTCGAACGAAACGGACGAAGTTCTCCCCTTCCAACGACAACTAGTAGATTATCCTCCTGGTGCTTTACGAGTACATATGTTGGACGGCTGCGGTTCAAACGTGAATTCTTGGCATGCGGTTACTTTTTATTCATTTCACCGAAAAGGCTAAACTCCATGTGCATACATGTGTGTGTGTGTGTGTGCGTTTGTGCATATGGAAATATGCCCCCTTTCCCCTTACCAATACACTCATACGTACCATCTTGTGCTTGCCTTGTCGTTGGAATGAAACGCAAGGATGCCGCTTGAATCCCTATAACTTCGTGTTCTATCGTAGACATATCTGCTATAATGGGTTTTGTTCGGACTTGCGAATCTTCAAAGTTGGAAGACAAGACAAATACAAATGCCCGGCCACCGAATGTTTGAAATAAATACTTGCTTGGTACCACTACGTATGTACGTTAGTGTGTGTTTTTGTATGCCACGACCACGTCAAAAGCATCCTCCCCTTCACAGACCAATGCCAACCGCCAACCCCAGGCCCATTGCTATCGCCCAATGGCGCCCTCCTCCCAGACCCCCACCTTTGCTCCACACCATCGCCACTGCCGGCGAGAGAAAAGTTATTCAAACACACGAATGTCTGCTTTCATCTTCATCTGGCTGGGGACTTGTATTTTTGAACGTTTTTGTTGTTGCGGCTGCTGCCGTTGTTGTTGCTGCTGCTGAGTTTTGCTAGGATACTATTGCAACATATTGCTATAAAAGTTTTCATTGTGGCCGCAGGGTAGTTAAATCTGTTATAGAGTTTTCATTTGTATGTATGCTAGGACCGCACACACTCACATACATATATATATATATATATAAATATATATGGACATGAGTGCTGCTGCTTGTTATTGCACAGGACAACGGATATCCAATACACATACACACTCAATCACACTGAGCCACACACATACACTCGCACATGTAACATTTCACATGCTCCATATCTCCACGTTGAAATGCTATCCACATTTGTACATTTCAGCAGTGGCAGCATAAAAAGGAAAAACAACAAAACCGACACAAAAAGTACGTGTGTGTGAGTCCGACCGTCCGTCGGCCTGTCTGTACGTATGGCGAACGGGTATATGTTGGTTGGGAGGGCGCCACTGTGTCTGCTGCTATCGCTACGAATGTGGAGATTTGTTTGGCTCTGCGTGTGTGTGTGTGTGTCTGTCTGTATATTTAGTAGTAGGTACATACATAAACACATGTGTACTTATATATACACATATTGATTTTAACGAGGCACAATGCTTTTTACTAAAATGGTCAACATCTCTTTATGTACTCGCACACACACACACATAAATAAATACTCAAATGTATGTACGTATTTAAGGACGTGTATCAAATGGAGACTCCGCCCACATACACGTATACACATGGTCGATTTTGTAGTTGCGAAAAGTTTCTATTTAGAAAAAAGGAACGAATTCGTTCGATAAAGTTAAATTGTTGGCTGTAGTCATTAAGGCAGCACCAGCAGCACCAACAACAACCACAACTAATCAGCAGCAGCATAGTATTCGAGTTGATTTGTTTTGGTTGCCGTTTACAAAATGGACATACAAAAGAATGTCTGTGTTTCCACAGCATTTCCATTATTTACTCTCAAAATTTCTAATCATTCCATTTTTTTTTTCATTATTAGCCCACTTCCGTCTAACTTTATTCAAATATGATCTGCACACACACTCACTCACACACACATATAAATAATCTGCACATATATGATGTTTGTATCGTCTATTGACATACATACATATACCTTATACATACACGAAGACAAAAGTATGTTAAAAATGAAATGCTTCAATGAATTGCCGCGAACATATTAATGTTTGGGTGCAAACATATATGTTTGCACATAAGCATATACATAAATATCTTTAAAAAAATCATAAAGGTTTTTGAACAATTTCTCTTTCCCTTCAAACATTATATAATAAATACTCATCCAATAATTAATTTCACTATTTAAGCAGAAAAAGGAAATAACTTAAACTCTTTGAATTGTATCTAGTAAAGATTTTGTACAATTTATAAATAATATGAATCAATAAATGAAATGAAATATACATAAATGGTCGTGAACATTGCTACAAACATATTAATGTTTCCATATATTGTATTAATGTCAGAGTGACTGTACAGTGGGCACGGAGTGAAAAACAGCCCAAACCTTTCATGCAGGCAACATACATATACTTATATATCGTATATTTGGAGCATGCTCCAACTTATATTTGGGTCAAAGCACGCATTAACATGTTTGTAGCTTGGGTGCAGGCATGTTCATCCACATTTTTATGCTTTTATGCAAACATAAATGAATCAGCTTACTGTATTGCCCCAAAAATAGGTATTCTTAACTCCAAACATAAAAATGTTTCCTTCTAATCAATGATATTTTTGCAGAAATCAATACAGGCAGAAAACCCACATTCTAGTTGAAATAACGAGCCAATGTTTTACAATCATGTATTAAAAACGCTGCCCACAACGCCACATAATTCAAAAATGGCTAGTGCCCCTAGAATGACATGTCGACACTGAAAACATACAAGGATGAAAACAATTGTACGTTTGCATGCAGGAAATATTATGCAAAAAAAATTTGAATATTTGGGGTATGCTTCACACATAAATATGTTTGGGTCACAGCAACATTAATATGTTTGTAGCAATGTTCCCAAACATTTATATGCTTTGCAAACATACACATGTTTGCGGAAATCTAAGAATGCTTAAATACCTCCCTACTTTCTAAAACTACGGACATTAATTCAATGTTTAACAAACATACAACAATAAATTCTGCAGATAGCTGCCTGATATAGAACAAATGCTTTTTTAAAACATCGATGTTTTTTTTTTTCCAATTCTTCACATGATAATTCAATTCCTTTTTATACACTGAAACACTTCCACTGATATTGAACAATGTCCATTAAATTTTAAATGCGCTGTGCTTCCACAATTTTTTTCGAGTATCACTTCAACGATAACTAGCAACTAATTAAAATTGTGTGTTTAAAGTTTTCCAAATTATGTGTCATTTTTTGACACATAGTTTTTTTATTTTACAAATATATGATCCATATTCTACAATGTTATTCCAAACATATAATATCTATGTGTGAACCTAATGTGCTGAAATGCAAATATAAATATGATTGAAGCATGTTCCAAACATATATAATCGTATATGTGCAAGCATTTTTTTACCCTACACATTTTTTTCCTTGCAACACTGATCAAATTTTAAATTCTTTTTTAAACTCTCCTATGCGTTATTTATATGGTATCCGATTTTTATCGTCTGAACGACAAATTTTTTAACATAAAGGGTGATCAATCTAGAGGTATTTTTTTCCATAGTGGTGTTTTCACAGACTACGCGTGAGTTGTGTTAAATTTTCTTTTTTTTCTTTTCAGTATTGTTTGCCATTTCACCATAGAAAGACGTACACCGCGAAAACCATAACGGACGAATGCTCGAACGAGTCATGCAAAGTTGGACCCTCAGAACGGATGCCCTGAGGTTGCGGCCAAATTTGAAGGAAATAATAATAAAAAAGGCATAATCTACTTTCGAATGAACAGAAAAGATTCCACACTTGATTTGAGTTTTTGCATTTTTTTTATTTTGAAAAGAAAGTACCTCTAGTTTGAACGCCCTATATTTTAAAACGAAATTTATGTAAATCCACAAACATAAAATATGTCAATATGCTCGAATGTTGTCCCAAACACATAATATTTTTGTTTAGTACAAAGTACCTTTTGCATGCAAACATATTTTTAAAATATTATTTCATCCGAGTGCATGAATCAAATTTGCCCAAATTAAAACGATTAAAAGATTAAAAGCCTTCAAAGGGAGAAACAACAAAACGCCATTTCGTCCTTCAATATCCAATTAAAAATATCAACTAAGAACTGAATAAAGACAGGACGTGATTATAAAAAGAATACTGCCATCTCTAAAGTTCGAGCAGTTTCACATCTAGGAAAATTGATTATGGGTACCCTACATTTTCATTTCAGCCCAGTGTTTGTGTTGTCAGTTTCAGCAAAAGGACGCGATTGGCTCAGGCAAGTCTTAAGAATATATTTTAAAGTAAATTTTTCAAACAAATTCATGTTCCCTAAGAAAGACATCTCACTTTTTTGTTTTATTGATTGGTTTTATTTATCAAACCAGCAAAGAAAGATTGCGAAAGGCAAAGAACATAGATGAAATACAAGTCAGAAGGGGATACCATTTATCATATAAATCAATAGTAAACGTCCAATTTTTTTGGTTGGCTTTACAAGAAATTGTTGGTCTTGGTCTTACTGGCCTGCAAACTTCATTTTATAATATAACGGATATATTGATAACTTTCGATTGGTGATTTCACTGGAAGTTCGGTCGTGTCCTAGTGTTTTCTCCGTGGTACTTCTCGCCTTTCAAAACGTCAGGTAAAGGAAAATGAAAAATATCGATCATAATACTAAATATTTGACTATTTTTTGGAGTTGTGTCATTGCTGTTTTAGGTATCCACACCGTCTTTCAGCCATCCGAATCTACTTGTAAAACGTTTTTTATCTTGCAGTCTGATAGAAGCGATATCACCCAATTCCTAAAGAAAGTGCCTCTACTGTTATTAGATCGTAATCGCCATCACGCATCCTATAGAAGCGTTTAGATATGCTAATCTATCCTAATGTTATATCTTTAATTAAACGGTGCTCCGTTATAATCGCTATCACATGTCTTAGACTTTCACTGTGCAGTGTCATATGTAAACTAAATAATGAAATACATTGCCTTGACCAGATGACCCCCTTACTGTCCACCATATTCTAGCTGTGATTTGTGTCTTTGAAGTTGTTCCTTCTGAAATAACTCATCGTCGGTCAAACCGAACTGCCTGTATCTTGTAGATTTATTGCTGACCCTATTCTTGCTAGTTAATCGGCTACCTCAATCTCATTCGTTGTCGCAGTGGCCTGGCCCCAGTAATAATTGAGCTTAAAGCATGCCTGTGCCTACAAGAGTTGCTATATATATTTCTGGCCTAGGCAACACTATGTGTTGAGTGGCGTCATCGACATTTCCATTGGAAAGTTTAACATTTTTTAGCATAAACGTAATCAAAACGTTTTGACGTACGACCATCATTTGTGTTGTTTACAGTGACTTGAAAAAATCAATTTGGCAAAAACATGGAATTAACTCATGAACATTTTCGTGCGATCATTTTTCACAACTTTCGACGTGGATTACCACGACAAGAGTGCATCGATGAACTTAAATCTTTGTATGGCGATGGAGCACCTTCCTATAGCACTGCGAAAAACTGGTCTTATGAATTCAATCGTGGCCGAGGCACGCTCAAAGACGATGGTCGTGAATGACGTCCAAAAACGGCCGTAGTGCCAGAGAACATTGATGCCGTGCGTGAACTGATAATGCAAGATCGTCATGTGACATACCGTGAGATAGAGGCATCCTTGGGCATTTCTTCCACCTGCATACATTCGATATTGCATGAACATCTGGCTGTAAAAAAGGTTTGTTCTCGTTGGATCCCGCACAATTTGACAGTCGCTCAAATAAAGGCTCGTGTCGATTGGTGCAAAGATATATTGAACAAATACGATCGCGGTGCTTCAAGAGACGTTTATTAGATCGTCACAGGTGACGAATCTTGGATCTATGCGTATGAGCCCGAAACAAAACAGCAATCGACCGTGTGGGTCTTCGAAGACGATTCATATCCAACGAAAGTTGTTCGTGGAAGATGCACTTCGAAGCAAATGGTCGCCTGTTTCTTCAGCAAAACTGGTCATGTGGCGACTGATCCGCATAAGCAACATAGAACGGTCAATTCTGAGTGGAACACCACAATTTGTTTGCCTGAGGACTTCGTAGAAATTCGAAAAATGAACAAGAGAAGACGAAGACGACGAGCTCTCACACATCGGCTCAAACCAGTGCCTTTTTGAACGGCCAATACGTCGAATTTATGGGTCATCCGCCGTACAGACCTGACTTGGCACCCAATGACTTCTTTTATCCCCTAGCATGAAGAAAAAAATGCGTGGTCAACGGTTATCTTCGCCAGAAGATACTGTTGAAGCTTTCAAAAACCTTTTTTGGTAGTGTCTCAATCGGAGTGGAAAAAGTGCTTTGACAATTGGTTTGAGCGCATGCAAAAGTGTATAGGTATAAACCATGCTTGAGAATACTTTGAAAAACAATAAAACCATTTTTGATGATAAACATTATATAAGAATTGTAGAGCGCAGAGTTTACTGATCCTAAAACGTAGAAACTGCGATGAAAGTCGGCCGGCATTTATTCTTGCGCTGGTTATGTTTGATATTCGTAAACGTAATGCAAAAAACTCATTAATCTTGCTTAGACAAACATTCATGCAGATGGATGAATTTGTCTTCGATTGCCTCAAGTCCTTTGAACCAAACCAATTTGTTGCATTAAGCAACTGGGTGTAAGACTCCCTAGTTAAACTCTATATATTTTTTGTGGCGTTTTGTGAAAATATATATTTGAATCGCTGAATTTGGAATGCGTTATCCGACATTTTTAATCCCCACTAGGTGACAAAAAAAAGTAATTCTTCAAGCCAAACTTAAGAGTTGTCTTGTAAAAATATCTAAGATCTTTGTTAAAAAAAATATTCCGGAAAACTCTTAGGGCTGGGGTAACTGTAGCGATCTATACTCTTACAGTTGAAACCATACGAGAATCATTCTACAAGAGTTAAAAGACATCTCTCATAGTCTTTGTCATCAATGACATAGAGCGAGTCTTTGGTTACGCTACAAGTAATTTTACTACTTGGTCAGGCCGGAGTCTGTAATCTGCTTCTGCGTACGATCAGGAGCCCCCAAAATTGTGTTTCTAGCCTGATCAAATAGGAATGGACCTTCGGGCAGTTTCGCTGGGGCTGTGGTTTGTACATAAAATCGCACGGAGAGTATCAGTTAAACGTGGAGTGGCTTATCATCTAAGAGCTCTGACTCATAGGTTGTCCTCAACCTCTTACCGAGTGGAAAAATATGCCACCACAACATACCTCGAATGGAGACAGCCAGGGAAACCTGGTAATTCAGACTCTAGTGATGCATAAAAGATCAGGGTGATTGATTAGTGAGCTCACTCGTTATGTCTATCTGTTTATTTGTAGTTACTCTGCGGTCACAAATATGGCAGTTCATAACAGTGACGCTTGCAGCAGTTCTAATCACCCGCATTTTCACCATGCCTGATTGGGTCTTACCAAAAGTTATAGGTTTCCGTACGCACACACACACACACTGCACTGCTATAACTGCAGGTTAGACCTATCAGGACAATAAGACGCGGTTTAAGCAGGCGTCAAGTCACCGCATTTGGCGTATGTTTGTATGTGCTTGGGCACACTGCGTGAGTTTGTTTGCGCAAACCCGTTAGTTTTATTTATGCAGTTAGAGTTAAGTTGATTTGGAATTCGGCTTCGAACGCTATTTGTGCGATCGTTATTGCTCTGGCCCGTTGTTGTTGTCGACATCGTCGTCAATGCCTTTATGGCCGTTGACGCCTCCCCTTTTTTAAGAGCGTGCTTGTCTTGAAGTCCCCAGCGTAGCGAGCGAGTAAACTGATAACTTACGTACATATGTATGGCTGTTTGTGCAAATGTGTATGTATTCTGGTCTGGGGTCTACTGCTGTGGTCGGTGCTTGCCATTCGTTTGCTCGTTAACTGGTCTGCCGTTGTTGTTGTTGTTTGTTTATTCACTCCACGAATCTGGTTTGTCGTTGGGTATTCGGTATTCTGCGTACACTGCGGCGCATTCAACGTCTCTGTTGTGCTTTGTGTTGTGCTACGTCGTTGTTTTCGACGACGAACCAGTGGTTAGCTCGACTCTCTTTCGCCAAAGCTGCGTCAGATGCGTGAGTGTGTATGGGTTTCACGATCATTCCTACATCGCCAGTTCTGGGACCATCATTCGCAGTTTCGTACTATCCAAAACACACACGAGACGAAATACGACCACACAGCACTCAGCGAGATCAATCCAAATCGATGGTGTGTGGATCGTTCCAGTACACACTCTCATACCAATACCTACATACCAACAACGTCACCTGTACATACTTACGTTTGAGTGTAGATATCTCGCGGCAATGGTGAGTGTCACCTATTCTGCTTGTATGTATATCGGTTACCCCCTCCCTGTGCCAGAAGTGAGCCGTGAGCTAAGCTTCTCGTGTGACAGGCTCCCAAACTGGAATTTTTATTGGCGATGTTGAATTTATCTGTCTGGCGTTTCGGTTTAGCGCGTGCCTGACTGCCGGCTGTCTGTTGTCCAAAGCAAGTGTTTGTTTGCAAGATCGACAACGCTACAAGACATGCACACATACACCACTCTCGTACATATCGTACATATGATATTGCATGGTGATGGCTTTGAATGCTCAGCGGCGTGATCCTAAACTGAAAGCATCCACTTCTCTACCTGTGAATTCGTACATTCGAATGCCAATAGCACAGCACAACTTGGACCAGCATATCTGGCCAAGCACACTCATACATATGCCGTGAGTAAGGCTTCGAAGTTCGCTACTCTCCACCATGTCTGTAAGTCTGCATGTACATACATGTATGTACGTGCATGTGCATGTCCGTAGGTAGGAATGTATCTGAACACCAGAGCAGACTGCTTTCATTCATTTTGCGAATAACACCGATCACAAGCAACGTGAAGCAGCACATAATGTACGTGAAGGTGGGCTTTTGATTGGCCATCGTAGATGTGCTACATCCAGCCATACATACGTACGAGTACACAGCTGTGTGTACGACTAACGCCATTTACTCAGCTCGATCGTGAAAGAGGGATTGGTGTCTAGCTGTGAACACGAGCATTAAAATGAAAGCCAGAACGCCAATAATTCATTAACATAATCTACATAAATGTACTTTTTTATTTATGTACGAGTACATACATATGTATGTATAAGTATATGCATTTACATGAACATTTTCACACTTTGGCATGAACACATGTACTTATACATATGTATGCATGTACGAGTATGTATGTATGATGGGGCAACAGGATACAGTTGACGACGCCATTTTTAGAGTTTTTTAAAAACTAAAACAGTATCTGCAGTAGAAACCACGGCGCACAGAGTATAATGAGCAGCATAAAGTTCGAAATTCAAAATGATTTTCTTTAACTGTATTTATATAAAGAACTAACCAGATAACACTTCACCGAATTTGTTCATGCATATATGTGACGCGCAAAATAGAAAGGGACCTAAGGGTAAAAACCAGTTTTGTTCAGGAGATTTAATTTAAAGATTTAAATACGTGTATCTTTGGTGTACCATCACTTTCATAAAACGCGCATATCTCTGGAAGGGAACACTTTTGGGGCATGGGATCGGTCTCATTCGATGCTCAGATGTTGTCCACATCAAAAAAAAAACGTGAAAATTGATTTTTTTGACCCTTAGGTCCCTTTCTCTATGCGCTGTCACTTATATTTAAGTGACCATTGTGCAAGAGGCAATCAAAGCAAAGAAGATGTAAAAAGCTTAAAAAAATTTAGATATCAGAGGTAACTACGAAGATTCTTACGTATGTGGTTTCAGCGAAAGCGAATATATTTGAATTTTTGGCAATTAGTTAGCTACCTCTCTAAGTTTAAGGTTTTGACTATCGGTAATTCAGAGATAATCCGAACTAAAGCCAAAAATGATTTTGCCGGTGAATACGTCTGCTTACATTTTTCTATAATATGGGACTTACGAGTAATATTCAACTCTAATTGCTATGTTCGTAAAATATAAGGTAGACAAGATTATAGACGCATTTTTAAAATTTTTTGGAGTTGATGTCATTGGGTCATATGTGCGAAGTTTCAAGGCCTAGCACACTCTTTGCAACAACTTGTATGGAAATGGACCCATTCTCAGAGAATGTGGTTCAAAATCTGCACACAATCATCATGTGCTGCAGTTCTCGTACTGCGTACCATGACGATCAATATTCACACAATCCTTCGCAGAATTTACAGTAAGGATTTTCGAACAACATTGCGATTAGAACAATTTTGATTAAACAAAACCGTGATTTATCGTATTGCGCTTTGTTTGCGAACAGAAAATCATGTTGCTCCTTACTTTCGATAGTTTCCTCCATTATTTAAAATGATGATATCAGCAACGCCGATGCATTTGCAAGGTATAGCATCTTAAAGGGTGAGAGAAGAAAGTGCATTTGACGTCGAAGGTATGCTTCTACTCACAAATTGTTTTTTTTTTTAAATCGTGGATATTGATTATTAAAACACCCGGTATCGTAGTGTGATAGACTGCACGAAACAAGTAAATCCAAGTTCAAGTTCGAGTAAGAATCTCTGAGTCATGCAAAGAGTCGCTATTAAAACATTACCCGTTCGGAGCCGACATTAAACACTTGGTCCCGGTCAGTAAGTATAAGAATTATATCGTGTACTAATGGGAGAGAATGGGAAACTTTCTTTCTTATTGGCATGTACGTTGTTAAAGTAAATCCAGTACTGTTTCTTTACAAAGAATGCCCAATTCCATTAATTGCCTAACGGACACATTAGGGAACTATATTTATATAATGGTTTAATGGTCTTTTTCTACCTGTACCGACGACTTGAAGTTTGGGTTTTCGACTGGCCGAGTTCGTTTACTTAAATTGCAGAAAAAAAATTACAACATGTGACAGCATGGCTAGTTTGCCTTTCGTCCCTTTCCTCTTGGGGAAATATCGCGAAAAAAACATTTCCTTCGCAAGTAAATCATTTGAACAGATATTTTAGATTAGTTAGTCAAATTGTCATATATACTTCGACTCTACAAACATCTACGTCCTTTACTATTTTGGAGGTGCAAGAGCAATTTGTCTTGGAAATTTCCCACCTAGACAGATAAAATGACTCAGCTTTATGTAGTTTGACACAATTTCACATGAAAAGGCGAGTAGTACCAGGCTTACGACAAAATGAAAAATTATGATATAAATTGTGTTATCCAGCTCGAAGAAAACGTTCTACATGTGTTGTCGAAGCTCAAGAAGATGTTTGTGTCAAGAAAGCATACGCAGAGAAAGTAAATAATAACTATATAGTCACAGCAACCATAATATGTTCTCTGTAATAAAAGTATGTGCCTTAGCCATAGCATTGTTTTTTGAATTTTATTTTGACATACTTATATGACTGCTGAAATATTAATATTGTTGAAATACGAGTATAACAATAATATTATTGCCAAATTTAAAATGAAAATATTATTGTAGCAACAATGTAAATATGGTTGATGGGACAAGGGTACTGCTTTTTGGGGTTTTATCTTAACAATAATATGATTGCGGCAAACATACCGTATGATTGAAATTTTTATTAATTTAAATATGTTTTTGTGACAAGTCTTACGCAATAGTAGCACTTTTTATCTGTAAATAAAAATGTTTGCAAACAAACAGCTTTGGTTGTACAACTGAAAGATTTTTAATAAGTGAAACACTTACATTTTTGATTTGTATTTTTTCTACTGTTAAATAAATTACCCGTAGTAAATAATTAATGTATTTCTAAATAAATCTGTTTTACCCAATCCTTATACATACATAACTTTGAGGATTATAGTATGAGTGAGTGGGATCATACTATGGTTGTAGGAATCAGAGAAGGTATGTTTTAGTCAGTAAGTGTCACACACGCAGAGAAAAAACATGGTTACTACATGGTCACGGCAATAATAATATGTTCTTCGCAATAAAAGTATGTTCGTCGCAACCATAGCATTGTTAACTGAATTTATTTTTGACAATACTATAATTGCTGCAATATTAATATTGTTGAAATGTAACAATAGTATTATTGCCAAATTTAAAAATTAAAAAATGGTTATAGCAACAATATATATATGGTTGGTGCGACAAAAGTATTTTGTTTTGCGTTTTATGTTAACAATAATATGATTACGGCAATCATACTGTATGATTGTATTTTTTTCATTTAAATATGTTTTTTATAATAAATGTTATTGGTACGGATCTAATGCAATAATAGTACTTTTTTATCGAAATTAATTTTTTTTTTCTAAATATACAAGCTGCTTTTGCTTCGTTTAACTGAAATATTTTTAATAAAAACGCGTATGTTTATTTAAACTAATTTTTTCTACTGCGAAATAAATCACTCCTATTATTTTGAATTAATGTATTTTTGAATAATTTTTATAATTCAAATCTATTGTTGACAACCTAAACCAATTCTAACAAATATTATTGGCGATCAAATCTATTGTCGACAACTTAAACAAATTCTTATAAATTATATTGGGGATCGTAGTAAAATTATGTGTGATTATACTATGGTTGTGGGGATCATACTATGGTTGTATATGAAACATACTATGGTTGTGAGGATCATACTATGGTTGTGGAGATCATAGTATGGTTGAGTGTGAATCATACTATGGTTGTGGGGATCATAGTATGGTTATGTGTGAATCTTACTATTGTTGTGAGGATCATAGTATGGTTGTATTTGAATAATACTATTGTTGTGAGGATCATAATATTGTTGTAGCACAGCCATATACCCAACAATAGTATTATTCTTCTTGAATATTGTTACCACAACCATATTTTTTTTTCTGCGTGCAATTGACGTATGACTTATACAAATCCATTGTGCAAAAATAAATGTCACAAGCAGTGCGCATTTGGTAGTACCTTTGATAAGTCGTATGTTATTAACGAGATTTCATGCAAAAAAGTGCATAACATTTTAATTTCGGTTGCATATTGAACTTGAGTATGCAAAAAAAATATGTAGAATCTTGATAAATTGTATATGAACTTACTTAATTCCCTCAACATTTTATTCTATTGACTTTTGTCACATCAGTGAACCGTGTACGATATTTTTCCTATAAACACTGACCGAGGGCAACTGTTTAATGACCGCTCCGAATGGCTAATGTATGGATGAGGTTTTACATAACTCAGGGATGTAAATATTACTGGCGTAATCGCCGGCACTCGTAGGACACCCGCTGCTGTTTTAGAGAATCGGTTTATCCTAAAATGCAACCCTACATTGCTTTTAAAAGCACAGAGCATGTGATAAGTAGTTCGCTTTTGTGGGCAACAAACATCTGTTTACCATAAGCGTACACATTTATACAAAAAAAGCTCGCTATAGCTTGCTACGCGCAGAGAAAAACATGGTTGATATATGGTCACGGCAACAATAGTGTGTTCTCTGCAATAAAAGTATGGTCGTCGCAACCATATTATTGTTTTTTGAGTATTATTTTGGCAATAGTATGATTGCGGCAATATTAATATTGTTGAAATGTAACAATAGTATTATTGACGTATGACTTATACAAATCCATTGTGCAAAAATATGTCACAAGCAGTGCACTTTGGCATTACAATATAAATATATATGGTTGATGGGACAAAAAAGTATTGTTTTCATGGGTTTTATGTTAACAATAATATAATTACGGCAATTATACCGGCAAAATGGTATTTTTTTATTTGACAATGTTATTTTTACGAATCTTACGCAATAATAGTACTTTTTATATGTAAATTATTTTTTCTCAAAACAAACTACGATTAGTATAACTGAAATATTTTTAATAAATGAATTTTTTTACTGTTAAATAAATCACTCCTATTATTAAGAGTTTAATGTATTTTTACAAAACTTAATAAAAATCTCTATTGTTGAATAACAACTTCACAAATTTTTTTGGGGATTATAGTTTGGTTGTGTGTAAGTCATACTATGGTTGTGAGGATCATACTATGGTTGTGGGTGTATAATAATATGGTTGTGGGATCATAGTATGGTTGAGGGTGAATAATACTATGGTTGTGGGGATCATAGTATGGTTGTGTGTGAATAATTATATTGTTGCGAGAACCATAATATTGTTGTGGGGATCATAGTAAGGCTATGTGTGAACCATACTATTGTTGTAACAATCATGATATTGTTGTGACACAACTATATAACCAACAATAGTATGATGCTCTTCGAATATTGTTACCACAACCATACTTTTTTTTCTGCGTGTAGAAGAGTTTCTTAAACAACGTCATTATATAAACATTTTAAATTTAACTCAAGCGGTTCCAACCAATCACATTACTTATCGGTTTAGTGATCAAGTACCATAGCCCGACTTGATAAAATCTGGCTATTCCTGGACTCTCATTTAATTGTAATCCTTCCATTTCAGTAAGATCCAACAAATGTCAATGGTCATTTGATAACAAAAAAAACAACAAATTTCAAAGCTGCCACACTCTTCACAAGTCCACTGATAAGTTATTTTGTTTATTAAGGGCACAAGAAAGAGCGGAAGGAAGGATGGAAAGGCATTGCCTTCCCTTTCGTTCCGTACAAATCATACAAGCCACCAGATCCACCTACACAAACAGACGACACAAGGTGTGCACCGACAATATCCTGTCTCCAGACCGAACAAAAAAGGGCTAGCCACAGTTACCAAGACGAGGCAAATGAATTAATGAACGATAGACCAAAACAAAAAGATCTTCTCGAAATAGCACAGCGATCATCATTAGCAATATTGATGTTGTCTGTCGGCGTCGTACGTTTCCTGCGGTATCAGTACGATTGCGACCGAGAGTATTCGACGTAGCTGGATTCTGTAACGCGTGCTCTCCTCGGCTTGTGTGGTGCGTGGGCAGACCCCAATCATGGGATCATGACATACATACTTTTGGCTCTTCATTGACTCATCTCGCGGTAGGGAAGATATTTAAGCTTACAACCAAACTATGTATGAACGATTTTAAGCCTTGGCAAGTTCCAATACACGCTTACAGCTGGTCATATATGTGTGTGTGTGTGTATTTTTCGTGTAATTGCATTGCGAGCAATTAAACAATTCTGTTAACTGAAACTCTGACTGAGACGATGACACGTCTGTTGATTTTGGACCTCCAGGTAAAATGAAGGCGAGGGCGTTTGTGGTCACAACAAACAAAGGCAACGACGGCTCCGACATCGGCAACGTCAAGCGTACAAATAAAGCATAAACAGCACGAAATCGAGCAAACGGGACAGAGTCCCCTTCAATCAAATGTAATCATTTGTGGGGATCTCCTCACATCGCCCGTTCTTGGGTGCGTCTCTACTTAAGCGTATGGAATGGCACCGAACAAACGTACCTTGAGCGACATGATCTTCTTGTACCTACACATCTCAATTTATTAGCACGCTCCACACCAGCTCCATCACTCTGCTCGCCCGGTCATGTCAGCTAATTTGTATTTTTCGACAAAAACACATTGCTGCTTGTTGTTGTGCTTGTATAAAGTATGTATGTACGGATATACTCGTAAGTACGTGCGTACATTAGAGTGCCCCTCAGCTCCGGATAAAATTGTTCCGCTATTCGGAATAGCAGATGTGAGAAGATTCTGAGACTATGTGGAGAGAAAAATTAGACAAAAGGATTCGACCGAAAGAAGGATTGTCCGTCCTTGATATAAAAACAATCGTGTGCCAAAAAAATCTGGCAACCCTGTCGTGTAAACTATAAAAAATTTAAGTGCTCGTGCCAAAATTTTATTTTAATTTATTTTATTGGAATTAAATTTCCAATTATATTGAAAATAACATCAATCGAATGAAAAGTGTTCTGTGGTTTTACCGTGCTAATAGTGTTGTCAAAGTTTGTTTGATATATTATTACTGTGTAGAATTATTTATCGTTGATTTGTAATTGTGGTAGTACAACAACAAAAGAGTGACTTTGTAACATTTCTTGTTGTCCTTTTTGTACATTTTCTTTTATACCATTCTTTGGTGTTAAGCGTTGCCATTGTGTTTCTTTTTCCCCCGTGAAAATACTAATTGTGTAATCCTAGAAATTTATTGTATATTTTTCTTGAGGGATTTGCATAAAATTATAGAAATTTTTGTTTAATTAAATTTATTTGATTTAAAATTTAATTAGAAATAATGCAGTGTCTGATAATTGGATGCACCACTGCGTCAACTGAGAGGTTGATTGGCTGTTGGGTATGTGGTAAGTTTGCACATCCCAAATGTGCCAATGTTTCTGCGAGAGCTGCTGATGCCTTGGGTCAAAACAATGGCATCAGCTGGTGCTGCCCGCGGTGTAGAAGAATTGATGTCCAATTTTAGAAATTCTTCAAGGATTCACTAGCGGAAGTTTCCAAAATGGGAAAAGAATTGATGGATATCCAAGAAAAATTTTCTAAATTCTCGGATATCTTCAACTCGTATCCTGAATTGGAAGTCGAATAAAAAAAAATCCCCGATAACACTGGAAATAAGGTTAGATATAGGTAATGATAATACATTACCTGTGACACCCGCTTTTGCGGTCGACCAGGGAAATGTTGTACCGTCCATTATCGGCCAGGCTTCCAGAGGTTTATTTGAGAGGTTTATACTGTTGAAGCACCAAATCCTGCAAACGTTGTGGGACCCGGCGTGGAAAATTCCGAAGAACAACCGACGGCAATTTCAACATTGAACGTCAATCTTGAAACACCTGCTGCTGTTAATACAGCCAACGTTAGCCAGGTGTTTATAGACGTTGAGATGAGAGAAGGGCCGATTATTCAAACGGTTGATGTGGCCTCTTCATCTTCTTCTAGTTCTTCTAGACCTAGGGAATTAACAGTCATTCCCGCTAGAAGAACTATTTTTATTTCTCGTTTTGCCCCAGATACGACGACTGAGGACATTGAGTTGTATATTAAGTCAAAACTAGCTGGTAAGCACAACTTAAATATATTCAAATTTAAGTCGTCATCATCTAGTTACCTATCGTCATTTAGGATTAATGTATCCGATGATATCTATCAGATGATTGTTGATCCAAATTTTTGGCCCGACAGGGCGCTAATTAAAGAATTTGTTCAAAGAACAAATAGAAGGCGAAGACCGAATTTGGCAAAACTGCCACATCAGTCACAGCCAGCATCAAAAAACTAATTGACATTTGTACTATAGCTTACCAAAATGTGAGAGGCTTGAATACAAAATTAAGCCGATTGTTTGTGGATAGCTATGACTTTGAGTTCGATATCATTGTTTTCACAGAGACATGGCTGAAAAGTGATATTTTGAGCTCAGAGGTAATGTGTAGTAGTTATTTGATTTATAGAAATGATAGAATAGGGAGAATAGGGGGTGGAGTTTTAATAGCAGTTTCCTCTTCTTTATCTTCCGAACGTATTCTTACTGATGAATTCAGTGGTATTGAATTTATTGCAGTTTGCGTTAATCTTGGAACAGTAAAACTTTTCATTACTCATATATTCCCCCGTCTTCTGATTTTGTTGTTTATAAGGACCATTTATCTGCCATTGAATCAATTGTTTTAAATATGGGCAAAACCGATTTAATTTTAATTTATCTTCTGTCTCGTGGCATATGTTACCTGACTCAGATGCACTAACGCCCCTCACTAGCAGTGATTGGACAGCTGATGTTGCTAGGTTGTTTGCAGAAATGAACCTGTTTCAGATTAATAATACGCTAAACTTAAATGGTAAGATTCTAGACCTGATTTTAACCAATGATTCACATTCATTTCAATCATCTAGAATTAACCCTATTTCTACTCCGGAGGATACTCACCATCCTACTTTATGTGTTTCTTTTTCAACTCCTATGCCTCTCAAAACTTTACCATTCACTTCCAGAGGAATTCACTTCTTGAGGAATTCAGTCATGCCTTGATAAATTTTTATGATATTTTACAGGGATTTGTATCTAGAACGGTGCCTAAGGTACCCGTTACTATTACTAAAATTATTCCTTGGTCTTCTAAGGAATTATGCAGATTAAAAAATATGAAAACTAAGCTTTTTAAAAAATTTAAGCGTACTGGGTTAAATACTGACTATGGCATATATTCTGTGGCTAGACATAAATATAATATTGAGTCTCGCCGGTGCTATCGGTCCTACTTGTTGAAGGTTAGGGATAATTTTAAAACTGACCCTAAATCGTTTTACAACTTCGTTAATTTGAAACGTCGAACATCATCTAAGCCAACTAGGATTATATGTAACGATGTTGAATTCTCTGATGATCAGTCTATTGCAAATTGCTTTGCTGATTTCTTTGAATCTGTTTATTCTTCGCGTTCGTTTGACGCTGACATTTCTTACCCATATACTATTTCTGCAGTTAATCAGGTTGTTCCTCCTATTTTAGATAACTCGCTGATTCATTTAAATATGCAACGTATAAAACCCACTTGTACTTCAGGCCCAGATGGGATACCGAATTTGTTGTTGAAAGGCTGCGCAGAATCTCTTGCTTTGCCGTTGACCTTATTATTTATTTCATCATTGATACTAGGGCACTTCCCAGATATATGGAAAAAGTCGTATTTGACACCACTCCATAAGTCAGGAAGTCTGTTAAATGTTTCGAACTATAGAGGCATTGCTAAATTGAGTGAAATTCCTAAACTTTTTGAGAAAATTGTTACCAATTTCATTGTACATGGCGTGACCCCTATTTTACATCCATGTCAACATGGATTTCGTAGAGGCCATTCCACTATAACTAATCTGCTACAGTTTTCATTTGTTTCTCGTAAACAAACTGACGTTATCTACACTGATTTTAGTAAGGCATTTGATAAAGTAAATCATAGGCTCTTACTTTACAAGTTAAATAGAATTGGATTCAATTATAATTTTTTAAATTGGCTTTCTTCCTATCTAGTTGGTAGGGAGCAAGTGGTATCATTTGAAAATTGTATTTCTAGAACAATTCATATTTCCTCTGGTGTCCCACAAGGTAGCCACCTTGGTCCGGTGCTATTTTTATTACTCATAAATGACTTACCGGAATCTATTACCAAATCCAGCATTCTTATGTTTGCTGATGATGTAAAAATCTATTCATCTTATTCAAATAATGCTGACTCTACCAAATTGCAAGATGACTTGGACAGATTCAGTAGATGGTGTGATATGAATTGCATGGAACTCAACTTAAAGAAATGCAAACACATGAGTTTCTTCAGATCTAAAATGTTGCCCTCAAAATATAACTTATGTGGCATTGAATTGGCATCTGTCGATTCATTTATTGATCTTAGTTTTATGATGGACAGAAAGTTAAATTTCAATAATCATATTATTACAATGGTAAATAAAGCATATGGCGTTCTTTTCTTTATGAAACGTTGGGCAAAAGAGTTTACTGACCCGTATACTACGAAACAGCTGTTTACCTCACTTGTGAGACCAATTTTGGAAGACGGCTCGGTGGTATGGGATCCCCAATATGATTCTTACGTAAACAAAATTGAATCTGTGCAAAAGCAATTTCTACTTTTCTGCTTAAGGAATCTTAACTGGTCTTCTGGTTATGAACTACCATCCTATACCAGTAGGTTAAATCTCATTAAATTACCCACATTAAAGAGTAGGCGAACAATGATGAATACTATGATGATATATAAAATTATTCGGGGGACTGTTCCGTCGGACTTTTCAATATCAAGAATTTATATTAATGTCCTGTTAAGACCTTCGAGACACTATCAGTTTTTACACTTGGATTTTCAACGATACAATTACGCATGTGGTGATCCAATTCGTAGAATGTGTGCCGACTTCAATTCCTTATTTCAACTAATAGACTTTTCCTTGAGCTTCGATGCATTGAAAACTATTATTATTTTTCATTTAAACTCACATTCTGTATAATATTATTAGTAGATACTAGATTCTAGCTTTAAGTATTAATTCTTATTGTTTCTTGGTGTTGGGTATTATTATTGATATTAAAAGATTATGGTGGTGGGTACATTATGCCTATTTAAATTCTCTATATTAGTTTAGATTTATTTATGTGGTATTTTACCGGTTGGCTGTTGACTTGTGTCTGTAGCTAATCTTCGAATGATGTTATTTGTTGCCATCTCTCCGTTATGGATGGGTTCATAATGTGTACGATGTCCCTACGTCATGGGGATGTGGCCCCCTCGGTCGGCAGGGGCGGGTATGAGTGGCGGCGATGGGAACGTTCGAAAAAAAAAAAAAAAGTTCATCAAGATTGGCTGTAATATGTGATTGTTAGAGCTAAACACATAAATTGGAATGAACATTCTATATATATATATATATATATATATATATATATATATATATATATATATATATATATATATATATATATATATATATATATATATATATATATATATATATATATATATATATATATATATATATATATATATATATATATATATATATATATATATATATATATATATATATATATATATATATATATATATATATATATATATATATATATAGATTGGCTGTAATATGTGTATATATATATATATATATATATATATATATATATATATATATATATATATATATATATATATATATATATATATATATATATATATATATATATATATATATATATATATATATATATATATATATATATATATATATATATATATATATATATATATATATATAGTATGTTCATTCCAATTTATGTGTTTAGCTCTAACAATCACATATTACAGCCAATCTTGATGAACTTTGGCACACGATTGTTTTTATATCAAGGACGGACAATCCTTCTTCCGGTCGAATTCAATTACGCCCTTTCTTGGCCCAAAACAACTAAAGTGTGACAAATTTACTAAGATTGGATGTAATATGTGGCATGAAGAGCTATGTGGCTTCTACAGCTAAAAATATAAAATCGGATGAAAATATATATATGTGGAACCGATGTATATGTTTTTCCTTTTATTGGAAATAGGATCAACAATTGTGTCACACGGCGTTTTTGATGAAAAAACTCTGTAAACATTTCTATCGAGACTGTCAATATTGTTCACTACGTTAACAAAAATGTTTGTCGTTCACATTTCAAACTATACTTGCAACAAGCAAAGTAGAACTATGCAACTATTACAATTTAATTTGATCGCAAATCGTGCAATTGTTAATAAGTAACAATATAAAAACGAATATATGGTTGTAGCAACAATATAAATATGGTTGGTGCAACAAAACTATTGTTTTTTATGTATCCATATACCAACAATAACATGATTACAGCAATCGTACCGTATGACCGTAGTTTTTATTAATTTGAGTATGGGTTTAAGAACAATGTAATTGTTACGCCATTATAGTACTTTTTATATGTAATTTTAATTTTATTTAAATTAACTGCAGTGGATCTGTATAACTGAAATATTTTTAATAAATGAAATATTTACGTTTTTCACTCTAATGATTTTGAATTTTAAAAATTTTACTTAATAAAAATCTCCATTATTTTGGGGAGCAAACCATGGTTTTAGGGATCATGGTAGCGTATAAATCATACTATGGCTGTGAGGATCATGCTATGGTTATATGTGAAACATACTATTGTTGTGTGAATATAGTTATATATATATATATATATATATATGTATATATATATATATATATATATATATATATATATATATATATATATATATATATATATATATATATATATATATATATATATATATATATATATATATATATATATATATATATATATATATATATATATATATATATATATATATATATATATATATATATATATATAGGTATGGGGTCATAGTATGGTTAAGTGTGAATCATAATATGGTTGTGGGAATCAAAGTATGGTGTTGTGTGAATCATACTATTGTTGTGTGTGGATTAGACTTGTATAAGTCGATATTCGACTAATCGACTTTTACGTATAAAAAGTTTAAAAAAGCTTAAAAATCACCTTTGTTTTAAGTTTTTACAACTTGAATATTTCTAATTTTAAAACTACTTGAAATTCCGTATGGTTATTAGTTTTTAATCAGTCTTACTTTCTAAAATAAAAGATTTTTCTACGAAGAAAACTTTTTTTCATTTAAAAATATTACATTTTCATTTTAAGTCAAAAGTCGACTTTAATGGTTTTGTTTTACTGAAAAGTCGAAAGGTCGACTTTTAATTTTTTGTAATAGTCGAAAAGTCTAAATGCCGACATTAAGTGACATTAACCTAGTGTAAATGATACTAGCTGTTGTGCCACAACTATATATACAGAACAATAGTATGGTGCTCAGCGAATTTTTACCTTTGTGTACTTCGAGAAAAAAACTCAGAAATACAATTACAGCAATGGATGTGTAATTAAAGACATCCTGATTTTAATCTGCGCTTTTGTCAGGCAATTCAGACAAAACCATAACTCATAACTGGGTGACAGTCTAATGTGCAAGAAAACACACAAACAATTATACGAACATACTAATGTTGGTATGAACACATACACCCATATTGTTTTTCAACTATCAAAAATATTGTCGGGCTTCGCAAGTAACTTTGGCTTGGCGTGTCTTTAAGTCGCTGCTGTCTTTATTTATTTATTTGCTTATGTTTTTATCATTCGGCGTTTTTGTTGCTTTTGTTGTCATACTTCTGCTTTTGTCTTGTGTTCCAATCGTCGCTCGCTGTCATTGTCTGTGCGGCGAGAGTTTTTAGGGTACCATCCACATTAAATGAATCGTATCTCCTCCTTGCAGTGCCACTGTTACGCAAATGTGTGCGTCAGTGTGTATGAAGGTGTGTACATATGTGTGTGTGTTTAGAATGCAAAGTTTACGGTTTGGCACGTGCTGCTAGAGATGAGCATGTGAGGGTAAGAACAACGAATATGACGGTATCATGGTGGCAAGACAAGCCTGCCATGCCTTACCCGCCTGCCTGTTTGTAGCCGTAATAAAGCCAGGAAACATTTCTACATTCCTGTACTTTCTGCGAAGATATCCGTAAGTATCTTCATACATACATACATTAGTATCCCAAGTCACATCACACACATGTACGTATGTATATGTACATAAACAGGCGATAACAAACAGACATTCCCCGGATAATTGTGACCTGCCACTACGATTTGTTATCGATGCTAAACAAACATTTCTTTGAGAGTGTCACATGAAATCAAAACAAACCGTATGTTGGAATGTCATAAGCCTATGATGGGCCGCCTTTAATGACAGCTAATTCATTTACACACACAAACGTGCGCGCAATCATTCAATTACATTTGTGAGGAAACTACGAAGGATTCATTCATAACTGCCCACTGAGGCATTGCATATTCCACGACGAGAGTTCGTCTAGTGCACGGCTCGCCATTATCATCATCATCGGGATCTTGAAAAGCACCCACAACGCCATGCTTCCGACACCTCAACACACACGCACGGGCTCAGACATTGTATTTGCATTTCTCATTTTTATTCGCTACATACAGTTTGACTTTCATCCTGTCGACATACAGACAGACAGACCGCGCCGTCTGTTTACGTGGAAACGCACACACCAGCAACAAAGAGAAATACACCAAAAGAAAATCGTGGAAGAGACTGACTTCCAGTTGAAAGTGAAAAGTTCAGCAAAGTGCAGTGCCGAGATGGAAACAAAACGCGTAACAGAAAAAAAACATAAAAAGTTTATTATGTTAGTCAGCCAAGCAGGCAGCCGTCGTATTTCAGACGCTCACTGCATTACCTCTCCTCCGCGACACAAGGTGGTGGGAGAGTCACGACCTGCAAGTTTCTGTGCAACGCGCAATCATTATAAACGCAATGTATGTGCGGGTGTGTGTGATGTAAGTGGCCGTGGAAGTGGCAAAGAAAACCAAGTCACATCGAACATTGCGCTAAATTCTAATAGAGTGATGTGAGATGTATCAGGAGTCGTCGCGAATTCGCAAAAGTCATCGGAGTCCAACTGAGGCATGTTAGCAAAGTGGCCATTTGTTGTCGCCAGTTCGTTGTTTTGTTGTCCATTTCCGATGCGTCGTCGCTGACGCCATGTGCAGTTGGCCAGGATCACAAGTAGGGTTGCACGATTGTCGCAAGATGGGCTTGCTGTCGAGTGGGGTAAATGTGTGAACGGCGAGAGCCATATGAGGCGGGAGAACCATAAATGTTGTGCTGCCAAAGAGAATGGAAAACAATGCAGACAGATCTTTGAGTGGAAACAAAGGAAAGTGGCAAACAATCGCTCATACATGGCTGCATCTGTGTGCTGCGAGTCGCCGCAACGGAAGTAATACAGTTTGCTATGTGTTCACCGGCTGATTATGCAGCCACAAGAAGCCGAAGGACTCAGGACTCTTGCCACAAACATTTTTGAGTAGGACTGTGCTTGTGCCCAGCAAGTGAATACACACAACATACATGTAATCATATGTACGCAGCAGCGATGCACCACACACAGGACATTGTAAGGACGAAAAGTGTGGCAAAAAAACCGCTACACTGGCGCAAAACTGCAAGCGACAGACAAGAGTTTTCACACCGAACTGAAACCAGCTCGAATTCGGTATAGGTTGTTAGAACAGGTTTATCTGTTTACATTATGGAGAGAATTATTTAACTTGGGTAGAAACTACTTCAAATCAAAAATCATCCTATAAAATCCTAGAAGTCTCAAAATAGTATGTTAGTGTTTACCCACTCTAAGTAGACATTCATTTCCATGCAGTTTCTATTAATATTAACCTGGCATTTGTATGGAAGATACCAACACGAGGCGAACCCGCTAAAGAAACCAGTAAGAGTTACCACACTTATTTTTTTAGAAAAAAGTAAAGCATGTCACACCCTGCTGTACAAAAGCACGTGTTTCTTTGTTACTTAAACAAATCAGTTACTTAAACATAATCATGAAGAGGCCTCATAGGCAATTTCGTATTGGGTTCAAAAGTGAAACTATAAATCAACTCAAACTGATAGTTCACAAACATATTACTCTCATTTTTAGCTTTAAACCGAGAATTTAGATAGTTAGAATCATTTTTAATGTTTGGCACTACATGAACCTCCGCTGCGGTCTAAATTGTTACGGCGTTCATTAACGCGCGTGTAGAGCAAACGAGGTTACAAAAATCAACATTTCTATGTGCACGTACGATATTTTGAATAAACCCATCTTATGGCAAATTTTCCAACGTGTTTAAATATTATTCCTTTATAGAGCTATTTTCGGTTTTCAAAAAACACACAATTTTTAGGTAATGTGGTCCGACTTCAGGTGTAATATCACGGAAACTGGGTAACGAATCAATTTTTTTCTATTGGTTGATGTATTTATTAAATGTATAATAATAAAAAAATTAATGTTTGCTTTGTGTTTCTCCAGATAAACCCCTTTTTGAAAAATATCCATTTTTTTCACTACTTTTCGACTTTGATGGAAAATAAAAAAATCAGTATTTTGCTATATTTCCCATACTTTCAAAATGTTTTTTGATTTTTTTTTCTTTAAACAAGTTGAACTAGAAGTATACTGTCCCAAGTAAGGATACAGAAACTCAAACGATGGAGACACTTCTAGGAGATTTTTAGAAAATGATGAGGCAGTAAACAGAATCACTGAAATAGACAAAGAAATCTTGAAAAGATTGGGAGTGTTTTAAATTGCAAAGCAAACGTCAATTCTAAAGAATATATAGAGAATATGCATCGAAAACTGCATCACTTCTACCGGAAATGTATCCTCAGCAGAAGTTGGCCCCAACAGTTCATAAAATATTTGCACATGGCAAAGATATATTTGAATACCAGTTTTTGCCAAGTGAAGAGCTTTCTGACGAAGCACTGGAGTCTCTTAACAAATTGTATAAAAAGTATAGATAGCAGAATAAGTTCAAAGCTTGAAGGGTGAGGCAAAATGAGGACCTCTTCAGCATGTTGTCAACATCTTCCGATCCACTTATTTCTATTCTGCGGCATGTAAAGTCACGAACAGAGTTAGAAAATAATTGTAGTTTAGAAATGATAAGTCTTTTAGGCATACCTTCTATTACGAATTGTGATGAAATTGAAAAATTTTATTTAAAAAACCTAAAATTTTTTCTTTTAACTTGTTGGTTAATTCTCGTAGTTTTAAAACATAAAAACCTTAAAAAAGAACAAAAAAATCTAAAATGGAATACATCTTTATTTACCATAAAATTGATTTTTTCACAATGTTAACTTTGATAACCCACAAGTAAGCAAGCACCTACAAGCTGTAGCACTCTTTCCGAATAGTCATTTTATAGGCAGAACACTCATTTCATACCGTATTCCGCTCGAAATATATGATACTCAAATGACGCTACAGTGAGTCATGTGAAGCTTCATTTTAAAGCACTACTCTTCGTCTTCAGTTTGAGCATTTGTTTTATTAAAAGCCAAAAAATCGGGATTAGTAGATTGTTTTTTTGCTTTTTATATCTGCACTTTTAGAACGATTTTTTAAGTTATTTTGAAAGAAAAAAAAAACAATTATTGTAATAATAATCTTTATAAATTAAAACAAAGTTAAACTTAAAATTTCGAAAGAAGTAATAAAGATGTTATTATAAAAACAGTTAGTTCTGAATCCATTTCAACAAGATGTGAATCTCTTGAATCCTTGATACCTATGTCGACAAGGGTTTGACGTTCTTACGGGCTTACAAAGTTATGTTGGTCGCCACCTTTTGTAGACAACCGATTTTACTGAATGGGTACGCACGAGTATATGAGCTAAGTTATTAAATTTAAAGTTAAAATAATCCACAAGTTCTTGTCCAAATACCATTGCATCCACAGAAAACCAATAGGTAGAATGTCCACCTGGCCCGATAATAATATTTTAACATTAATGACATAAAACTATCTATCCAGTAAAGCAATCCTGTAACTCCAAGCTGGTATTTTGGTAATGTAATTAATAACATTCCTACACGAAGAGAAAATATATGGTCATGGCAACAATAGTATGTTTCTGCAATAAAAGTATGTTCGTCCCAACCATAATATTGTTTTTTGAATTACATTTTGACAATAGTATGATTGCGGCAATATTGATATTGTTAAAATGTCACAATAGTATAAGTATTTTCTTTTTCTTTACTTTTTCTTAAATCACTCTTACCGCATTGAATTTAAGGTATTTTAAAAAAAATTACTTACTAACAATCTCTATTGTTGAATAACAACATAACTTAATCCCGAAAAATTTTCCCTATGGTTGTATGAATCATAACATAGTTGCCTGTGGGTGGATTTGGGGATCATACTATGCTTGTCTGCGAAACATACTATGGTTGTGAGGATCAAAATATTGTTGTGCCACAACCATATACCCAACAATAGTATGATGCTCTTCGAATATTGTTGAGAAAAAAGAATAGTTGGGGTAACTATTCTTTTTTCTTCGTGTAATAATTACCATAGGTTAGTTGACCAAGTCTGGTTCCAAACGATCTGTTTATAGATTGCCGATTGTCAATGGAATTTCTTTGATCACCGTACCCAGCACAACATCTATCGGAAGTGGTGTAAACCGGCAGAAAAAGAAATGTAGCGATGCAAAGTCCTTAACTAATTTGTGGCAGTGTACTGTGGATGCCTCACTGAAGAGGATATCTCCACTCTAGTAGCTTCCTTAGCCTCCAACAAGCATGTACGACATACACAATCCTGCACACATACTCGTACATATGTAAACGTATGTATGGCTGTAGATGTATGTGTGTGCGTGTTTGTGTATTTCATTTCTACACAAGCGAATGTCTGCACTGCTCTGGGATTCTCCATCGAGTCGTTTACCCCGAAACTAAGTGCGACCCTATATCCCAACTTAGCGCTTTAATGTACATACTCGTCCATGTGAGGACATCTATTTACACACTATGTACATATAGGTAAGTATGTATATACATTCATTTATATATGCAAATACATACGTGTGTACGGACTTATGAAACCGTATTTGTTGGAAAAAAAAGGCATGGAAATATGAAAAAATGAAGCTTTTTTTGGTGCGTAACAAAAGGTTTTTAGCCCCTTGTGTCCGTCCCTTCTATAATTATGCTTGCAGCAGCACCAGCATGGTAGTACGAGGACGTTTTGTTGCATTTAGTTATTGTTCAATAGAGTCCGAGTCCAGCAGGAAGGAAAGCAGGGAGTTGTCGAGTTGCTGGCAGAGTTGCGCTGAGTTTGGCCTGACAGAATTCTTTTATTGCAGTTTAAGTTGACAGCTCATGACAAGTTTATACATTACTGGCTTTTTAGATGCTTTTAATTATAATGTTATTGTTCAGTGGGTTGCTGAGCGAGAGTGAGTGAGTGAGTGTGTGTGCGTGTGTATGGGCATGTAAGTTTGAGTGTGTGGAACACGTCACTACGTGTGACGTTGTTATTTTTTCTAACAACGAGCTCTGTGTGTGCTGGGCACATTCGTCTCACATCTGGCCATTTCCACAGCAACCTTGGGTCAACAACGTACGTACACCGGCAGTGCTTTCCTCGTATTAATGCTATTATCCTTGCGGCTTCGCAATGTTTTTTCGAATAAATAGACAGGAGTTGTCATGGCTACCAACCAACCAACCAAAATAAAACGCGAGCAACAAATTTAACCAAATGTAATGTGTTTTCCACAAGCAAAGCTTAATCGCAACAACAATCATAGGACTGACATGCTAATGGACATCGTTTGGTCGATAATCAAATTAAGTCGAGAATACTTTGGTTGGTGGTCGTTCCGTCAGTCAGTGGTCGCAGTTTGGTCATGCAAACCAAACAAACCGAAACAACAATGAAAACATCTGCAAATTTGTTGCGAGGTGCGGGTGCTTGACATTGGTAGTGTTGGCAACCCATACTTGCACACGAAGCGACGACACCTGATTCACTGATTACCTCCCCCTACTCCAATGCATCTAACATTTGGTGGGATCTTCTTTTCATTTGCACTTTTTATTAGATGCAAGAAGATTGCGTAATTTTCACTTAATAGCCACAAATTGTTATTGTGTTCTCTTCACATTTATTAGCATAGAGCTGTTATAATTATTTATTTCAAAATCAGGATAATACTTATAGTCCTTAGATTTACTATATCAATGTTAATTACCTATGTATGTAATTTGAATTTTGCACTGCAGGCTGTGCCGCACTGCTGGTCGAAGTGAGTGGAGAGTGTGCGTGGCTGACGGGAGATGTGTATTCATTCGTCTGCCTCTCAGTTGCCATCATGCATTGGACGCTTGAGGAGAGGTCATTTTGTGTTAAAGCGTATTTTTCAAATGCGCACTCGATCATTGCAGGGAGATTTGTATTTGCTGCCTTTCAGTTGTCATCATGAATTGGACATGTGAGGAGAGGTCATTTTGTGTTGAAGCGTATTTTTCAAATGCGCATTCAATCATTGCAGTGCAGCGTGCTTTTCGTTTACGATTATCTGTTCCCCCATGTAGACGTGTTCCTGGACGGCAATCAATTGTAAATTGGGTAACTTTATTGCGAACAGCAGGGAATGTGTCATGTGTACGAAGGGGACCCGGGAGAGGGATTACAACACCACAAACCATCGAGAGAGTTAGAGCAGCAGTACTGCAATCTCCGAAACGCTCTGTTCGGAGCCAATCACTTCTTCTTGGCATTTCCAGACTTTTTTCAGTCGGCTCTTGAGGCAATGCAATTAGCGGATACATGGTTCCAACAGGATGGTGTCACTGCACATAGAGCGAGGGTTACCATGAATTGTTTGAGGCAAATGTTTCCTGGACGGCTTATCTATTTGAAGTCGAAGGTGTATATCAACACCTTGGAAGAACAAGTTAACAATATTGAGGATGAAATACGTATGCAGCAGTGTGTGGATGGGGAAGGTCGACTTTTGCCAGATACACGTTTTAAAACCATGTAATTTAAAAAGTCCCTTACTGTTCAATATAATTAAAATATAAAATAAAATTTTCTAAGGTTCATAATTTTTTTATTTCATTCCTAAATAAGCAAAATACCGCGATCCGACCTGCAGAAGTAATCTGACTCGCCTTGTTAAATAATTTGCAGGGTTGCCCAAAGGCAAGTCTACCAATATGTACTGCTGCTGTTGCAAAGATCGTTGCTGCCTAGCGATAGGTTCTAAATGGATAGGGTTATCTTTAATTAGTATCGGCACGAAGACTGTCGTTTTACAACAAATTAAACCCTGCGCTGCCATCAGCGAGTTGGATTGCCAGCACGCATCTGCCTAATAAATAAGCTCGAGGAGACGGGGGTTATTATTGGCGGATCTTAGTAAACATTTTTTTTACCAAATTAAGTTCAAAAATAATCATTGGACCTAAATGTTAACTTTCAAAGTAAACTTTAGAAAGAGCACTTTCCAAGTGATAATAATCGAAATAGGCCATTATCAGCATTATATTGGTATTTATTCGGAAAGAACAATTAACAACGATCAAATGAAAGGTAGGAGGCAAGCACTTCCGTCAGAGATGATTATTTTTAATTAGATATGTTTTCGGAATTGGCTTGTCGTCTGAGGAAGAAAGTGATCGAGATAAAAACTCAATGACAACAAAACGACGAAATTCAATTCCCTTTGATAACCATTGACTTGACTGGTGGTATACCATGAAACTGGTGCGAGTGAGTATTTTCATGTCAGGCGGCCCGCCACTTTGGGGAAATTATGAAATCGTCAATCGAGAACAATTAATTATGGCCGCTGAAATCGAAAATCATTTGTTCCTCAACCTGCTGGGCCAAACTGATTGCACTGCAGGCACGACACGGCTCGTCTCTATGTCTGAATATCACAATGTATGTACCGAACAAGATTGCTTCTGAACAGAACAAAGATACAACGACGACCTGAAAGATAGTTAGGAGTTCTGAACGATACAAAATTAAAGTTAAGACGACAATTTCGAACAAGAGTAATTTGGACGACAATCCAAACAATTCCCTTCCCAATACTCGAATGCAGCACAAGAAAAATACCGGCATTCATTTCTTTCGGCGCTGCGATAAGACAACGAACAACACAGCTAAACAAATACATGAAGTTGAACATGAATCTAATGGAATGTTTTTTTCCAGAGTGTCTGGCTAGTCGGACCAATTGTATAAAAGGACGGACGAACGAAAGGTTGGTTAACAAATAAATATGAATGTGTGCGTAGTCAGACAACAAACTTTGCTCACGCATGTGTAAGAGCATGTGTATGTAGTTGTAACAGCCATGGCAAGGTGCAAGGTGCCTCTGCTTTGCGGTGATGGTGTGAGTTTACGAGCATTTCAATTTGTTACGTTTTAGCGATAAATTGTTGCGTTTATCTCGACTCAATATTATTTTTGTGTTTTAATTGTCGGCTTTGATTTGTAATGCAAATAGAAGAACAAACCATCGCAATGGGAAAGTGTGCGTCCGCTTATCCCTAAACGAACCAACAATTCACACACACACACACCATTCATCCAGATAAGGCATTCGAGGAATACAATCTGAACTGGTGAAACTAGTTTACATCAACAAAGAACGAGAACTGTATTGCATCAAATCTTCATTTAAATACAGTCTCTTAAACGTTGGCCACAATTGTTGTATACGTCCCTAAAATTTTCCTCTCAAAACATCAGTTCCGATTTCGATCCACCTGATTGGACTCTAAACGGATTCAAAGGAGATAAGTTTCTTCTAGAGTACGGATGGATTTGTTTTTGTTCATCCATGTTCTGAAAATAATCGTTAATGTAAAGTGTGACTCAATTAAGTCTTATGCGAAACAATATAACAAATTATTGCCAGATGGCTGCAATCTAGAAGATTTTTTGAAGGAATGACTTAAGGGAATTACTTTGTACTTGTTTGAATTTATAATAGTTGTACAGATACGAGTATATATGTATATATATATACAGAAGTTTCAGATAATATGAGATCTTTATTTTGTGGTGCTGCTGAAAGTACAACGAGACCGATCACACACTCATGATACTGATCGGCGTCTTGGTTTCCAATCTAGAAAATTCACGCCAGTTGGTCTTTCTGCAATGAATATTTTTCCTAGTTGATTCGACACTAAGGATGACACACAAAAACTCTGGGGAAAGCCTTTAAAATCGCATTTAAAAAAAATCAGCTGGTTTATAAAGCGTTAAGAACTTTATTAATTTTTAGTTTAAATGAAATGACTGTGAAAACTGCAAGAAGCGAGCTAACAACGTAAATAAGTTTTTGGCGGCTTTAAACCCTTTTTTAAGAAAGGCCTTTTTAGCTGTGTTCTAGTAAACACAACTGAAGAGACACACAAAGGGGACATGTGTGTCAACATTAATGATAGAATCTGTGCCAACAACCACTTTCATATAATGGAAATGTTTTTTTATTTGTTAATTATGCTCCCCCTATTGACTTTAAAATTGTCTTTTGTTTTAAGAAAAATACATTTTTACTGCCAAACGTTGATACGAATGTGTTTTATTAATGTACTGTTTTCTAAATCTTCATTAGCAATTTTTGGCCATATTTTAAAAATATTCGTCACATCGTTTTAAAAATACCATATGCAAATAGTTCTGATTAACAAAATCCTGAAACCCTTGATTTTAGACATGGGATGTTTTATAGTATTACCAGAGATTCACATAAAATCAGATCTGGAACATTTTTCGTTGAGTTTTAAACCGCAACAGTTTAAACTAGCAACGGATTAGCCAACAAATTTTAATCAAGTATTCTCATATACGGATAGCATTAAATTTCCCGTAAGTTTTTTTTGCGTTTTCGTACATATAGCTAGCTATCAAGTTAAAATCAGACATCAGCTCGATAAGAATGAGAGTATCATCGTGACCAATGCACACATACCTTTTACAAACAAGTTTTTGGTACCAGGCCAGAGCACTCGCTCTTGTTTAATATTTTTAATGGTTTTATTTCTTTATGACAAGGTTTTTGAGTGTTCGTTCCTTTGATATGTTGCGATTTCCAATATGAAATTCAGCGATTTACAATCGGACAAAAGGTTGGTTCGATATGTGAAACAGATTTCCCTGTTTTCGTATATAATTGACTTTGGCATAATTTGAAAACAATCAAACGCACCCTTTGGGACTACGAACTTAACAATGCCGTCTACTATTACAATTTTGGTTTATTTCAATCGTTTTTAAGAACCATTGATACCACAAAATAACACATTTTATTTTATCCCCAAGACATGTGGGATTTTTGCCGACGGTAATTTGATAGTTAGTACTCGTATCGAGAAATCGAAAAACAAAAACTCCAAAGTCAAAGATTTCTGTCAAAATGAATGTGAGTTGCACTCTGTACTTTCGAGGTCCGACTAACCAAAAGGTATAACCTTTAACATCCAATCAAGCAAACATATACATCTTTTGATTTGTTTAACGTTAAAATAAGTATGCCCTGTAGAGATGGTTATAAAGGTTCGGACACACTGGAGCTTTTTTCTTACGCTGCCTACTTTTTAACTTCCGGCTGTCTTAAAACCAATGAAAAAAAAGTCCAGAATACGTAATTAATGGATGACAGTGCCACTCTTCACCGGCACTGAAATATCATTATCTGTTCGTACATTTTTATGATACATTTCATAGGTTAAGGAAAGCTTAAAAAGATTCAGTGTACCCCGACCTTAAAGGATCGAGTACACAGAACTCTTCAAGTCATCTGAGCGTGACGCATATGTCCAAATGGATTGTCCACAAAGGAAGCTTGCTTTGTAATTTGAATATCAAGTTAAACCAAGAGTTGCGGCTTGAAAACTATGTAATTCTGTTTTAGTTACCAGAGAAACCCTAAATGTGTATTGAAAACACGACAGTAAATATCACAACTAGCTTCTTACTTTCAGGCGCATACAAAGCAAAGTATGATGTTCAGATAATGAAAGACAGCCATTTGGCCGCCAAAGGCGGTCTCAACCGACATCTATAACCAACAGCTTTAATCAATTTCTAACTTACTATGTTTAGAGACACTTTTAAGGGCCAATAGAAGAAAAACTTTAGAGTTCGAAAATGGCGGTTCTTAACCGGAGATTGCTTAAAAATGTCCATTTGGTAATTGCATTGATAACAACTCTGAATAATGTCAATGGGCAGACAGACACAAAACGGTTAGGAGTTCTTTGTCCAACAGACTTTTGAAGCATTGCCGACAGAAATGTAAATTGCGTGACAAGAGAATATGTTCAAATTGCATCTGCATTGATGACAGATTATCTAACTTTCTCCTCTCCTCCTTTTGCTGTCAACGTGTTAAAGTTGATGGTATTTGATGTTGGTCCTACTTTAAGTGGGGGACTTTAACATACAACGAATTTAAATTCGGGCTCACTATACAAACCAAACTGAAATATCCATTTGTTGTAATCCTAATCTGATTCCAAAAATTTGTCTTTAATCGAAATTCCAAAGCTCGTAGCCAAATATCGAGACAAAACTGAAACTATCTTGACCAATCATCCAGCTTAGGTCTAGGGGCAATTTCTCCCGTATCCGGTGAAATGAAGGAGAACACCCATACACACACATATACTTATATGTGTTTATGTATGTACAACATGTTTATGTCCGAATAGGTGCAAACGTATGTACATGGTATGTAAAAGAAATGTATGTAATTAAAAGATGTATGTAACTAACCTTGCGCAATTCTCACTGCTGGCATTTTAATTCGCATTTTTTGTCCAAACTTTAAAGTGGATTTTAAAAGTGTCACTTCTTCACGAGTAGTGCGAGGGAGTGAGGCGACAAAGTCCCCTCCGTGTAGTCATCCAACGTGTTTATGATTGGTATGCAGGCGCAGGATGGCGTATATTCACACGTTTAGAGCATACGTTAGATATGCGCTTGGGCTTTCCGGCGAGTGTCTTCGTGGCTGTTTAGCTTGTGTCGCTCTAGTGTTGAAGCGATACTTTTGATTTCGTTATAAATTCCTTTTTTTGTTGGAGCGTATTGAATTTGTTTATTTGATTTCTTAACTTTTAATTTGTTTTGTTATTTTTTATTTTTCTTTATATTTTAAGAAGAGAGACAATAGGAACCTTGCACACTTTGTTTCAATTTCATCCATGTGTTGGATGTGTTTTGTAAAAATAGAAAACTTCTTGTTTGTTTTTTTCTTTTTGTTGTTGTTTTTTTTGCACAGTAAAATTGTTATTGTTGTTATCACTGGAATCGAATCGGATCGTACGGTTAAGTTAAAGTTGTTGGGTGTTGATGTGACACTGGCGCGGTTGTAAATAAAACAAAATAAGACGTATGTATGTACGTACGTGCGGTAGATAGATAGATAACACGACGGTGTGAGTAACTATAGGAGAGTGTATGTGTGTGTGTGTTTTAGTTGTTGTGTTGTAATTTTTAATTAATTGAAGGTCCAATGGTTTAGGTCCGAACACGTCGATGTCCTGTGAGTGACTGCGGACACATACGTGAAGATAATTCAATTTTATTTTCGGCGTTTAAGAAGCATTGATGCGAATTTGTAAATGTGACTTTGTTTTGTTGGTTACGCGCGAGGGTTGCGTTGTTGTGGCTGCGTCGGCGGGGTGGTGGGGTTGGGCGGCGAGGTAGAGGGCGAATGCGCGGGAGAGGGTTGTGTTAGCTGCTCCTAATGCTGATAAGAGGAATTTAGGAAGCGACGAACAGGCAGGTGGTATTGTTGTTTCCATATGAGAACGCGTTGTACGGGGTACGAACGGGTGTGTTGTTATTGTCGTTGTTGCTCTGCTGTGTTGTGGGTGGACACACAGTCGCGCGCGCTCTTCTGTCTAAAGCACTTGGCGTTCAGAACACGAATGCCTTTCGATAGCGGCTAATATGCCTGTCGGTGTGGACTATCGAGTTAAGCGGCGGCGGCGGTGGCGACAGCGGAAACGGTGATAGCGGCGTCTGCTAAATACGCCGAAAACAGCGCTGCAACAGCGACTAGGCGGCAGAGACAGCGACTGACTGAGTTAATAGGCGATGGATTCCATGCGAGTGAGCACAAATGTGAGTTACCGTTATGCGTAACGTAACCACACCGCAGCCGACGACAACGAACTTCACGACGGCAAGACAAGTAGTAGTGAACAAATACGACACAATATGCGTACACAAACAACAATAGTAAACGTCAATATTGCGAATTTGAACTGTTCAAATGTTCCTTTGAGTAGTGCGTTCGTTTGTGCGTACGTGTATATGTGAGTGCGCGCGAATGTAGTTGTATACCCATGTACGTGCTCACGTTTGTGCGAATGTGTAGACAACTTTTCGTACTTTTATGCCGTTATATCGTTGTTATGGTAGTATAAATTCCGGCGCACTGTTTGCACTGATTGTAGTTGGTTTGTTATTGCTTCGAATAAAAAGATAATTTATCAAAGAGCGTTCGCGTGAATGAATTGTCATCGAAAACAAATCGTACTGACTGCACTTGGTCGTGGGAGTGGGCAGCGAGTATAAAGTTTGCGATGAGGAATAGAAAAACACGAGACGAAAAACACAAAAACTAACGGTTATTGCAGACGGAACGAACAAAATCACGTCCTCACAACGCGACAGACCGTTTGCATCTAAGAAACTCGCATTTGTCCATCCAATCTATCCAACACACACCAGCCAGCTAACCAACCCAACCAACCAACCAATTCATTCATCCATCCATACGTATCCGTCCGTCCGGCTGTCCATACATACAGATGTACTCGTACATCTATTCACAATTTTTTCTCAGTGCGAATTAAGCAACCCAAGCAGCTTACGACGGTTGACGGTCACAGTGCTTTATTTAGTTTTAGCACAATTTAGAGGAGTTTGTTTTGTTTTTTTTTGTGTTATACTCTGCTTCATGTTCTGTTTTGTTTTGGTTTAATTTCGAATTTACTCTTTCGCTTTTCCATGCTCTCACAGAAAACATACGTGAGGATGGTTGGATGGCACACAGATGCTAAACACAGCTACATATACTGAAGACCCAAGACGATGTCAACGCCGGCGTAGGTGAACTTACCACAAGCTCTCGCAGTGAAAATGTTGCCTGTCTCTCTCTCTCTCTCTCTCTCTCTCTCTCTTCCTCTCTTTGCGAGAACAGTGCCGTTTAGGAGGAGGTAGTGGTGGTGGCGAGAGTTGTTGCTGACGATGGTGTTGTGGTAAGTGGTTTGCAATTGTTTTGTTAAAGTTTCACTCACTATACGTCGCAGCGTCGACTGCGACGCTTTCACATACGTTTGTCCACCAACTCTTTGAGTGGGTGATGGTAGCGATTTCCGCCGCCACATATGAGTATCCGACTAACACATTCTGACTTTACACACACAGCCATGTTGTTAAGTTCATGTTCGAACATAGAAAGGTATGTACATGTGCATGTATGTTTGTGGACATGTGAATACATATGTAGTATATTTGTGGACATGTGAATACATATGTAGTATGTACGTACATAGCCATATAACCGCAGGACATAACCAAACCTCACTTTTTAGTTCTATCGAGTCTCTCATTAATATTCATTACTGGCGATTCACACACGTCGCCCGAATACTGTAACGTATCTCGAAATTTCATCGAATCAAAATTCTGCAGGACACAAAGTTATCTTCACCCTTTCAGCCCACAGAACTCCAAATATCACTACCAATATCTGATGAGTGTTCGTACGTAGGTACATTCCTCATTGTATACACCATTGTGTGCATGACCATATGCAATTTGTAGAGAGTAAACTACAGATTCTCAACACAAATATTTAACTCTTTCGTCTATACATATAAACACATTTATATATCTACATACATTTAAATACAGCGTCCAGCTGGACTGTTCTCTCTGTCTCAGCCAAACACACTATGCACATGCAAACGTACATATGTATGTAAACAAATTGATATGTATGACTGTGTGTATATGTAGTAAGTCACTTGTGCTCAAACGAAACTCCCCAACAAACAGTTATATTTCTCCGGTAGTAATGGACCACCTTAAAGGTATATGTGTATGTATGAATAGTGTATGTACACAAACTCACTCACTCACATCCCATACATACCACCACCATCCCCACCACATAATTAATTATTTACTGTCACCATAGAGAATGTTCTCTCTATCTCTCTCAGACGTTCCTGGGCTTACGCTCCTAAAGCTCTCAGTCTCACGGTCTATCGTCTGTTCCTGGGAACACAAACACAGTGAGCCAACCACCACCAACAACAATAACAATCACTAACGTATGATGACCACATGCCAGAGAGCACTATATACATGTGCACTTTTCTCTCTCCTCTCGCAACTGTTTCCAGGTGTTTTTTGTGTGCTGCTACTGCTTTAGCCAAGTTTGACAGAGCTTTTGCAAAACGTTCTATCCAACGCTTTGGTGTTCGCTGGATGTTTGTCACAGCTCGCCCTCATGTTTTAGGTTGGGTGTCGCGTGCAACTCGCATTTGTTTTTGTGCAGGGCAGGTGATGGCCATACTGACTTTGGGCGCTCGCTCCTTTCTTGTATTTAATTCAAATGAACATTAAAAATCGGTGGCTCATGGCGTCGTCCAATACAAATATTCGCAAGTGATTGTGATAGCGGCCTAAAAGTACTCGTTCAAAAGATAGCGTTAAAGAGGTTATTTTTTGAGAAAATGCGTAGTTGGAAAATTCAACTTTATTTCAATAATAAATGTAATAGTGGAATACATGAAAGCGAGTATGTGAAGTGGTAATACAAATTGCGCTGACAATCAGCTGATTTTATACTTTTTTCAGTGTTTTTGTAAGCGAAGCTGTCAAGTTTCCATTAAAAAACTTGAAATGACATTTGAGTTTTTAATTTCTCTGAACATTTTAAACTGCAGAATTCTTTTTCTTGTATCGTTGTACTTACTGTATTCATGATGTAAAATTGGTTTTTACATTAAGTATACTCGTACCAGGTATCTCAACCGGTTTTTTTCATTTTGTACTTTTCGCTCTTTGAAAATGTACTTTTTCGATCCCGACGGTACCAAAACCTAGAAAACATATTTAATTTTCAAAATTCATTTCATTGCACCGAAACGAAAGAGGTAAATAGACTTAAATTCGGACAATGCAGAATATAAGGCAATGGGCAATGTCGGACTATATACTTCTAAATTGTGAGGGACATAATTCGTTGGGCTACATTAAAACACAGATATGGTTCAATTTTACCAGAAATGGTCTATGCATCAATTGAACTAGATCGAATTTAGAATGTTTTCTGTATAGCATCAGCAGTTTAAACTGGAATGCCATTTGTATGGAGCTGTACTAAAATATAGACTACCGTATAATTTGTAAGAAATCGCATTTAACGGACTATGTTCAATTTGAGCCCAACCGGATTAAAATTGTGCCTTCTAGAGCGGCAGAATCTCACCACTTAAGGGACTTTTAAGTGGGGTTATGGGAATGGTATATTCGAAAACATGGAGTCATTTCGAAAACATGGCTAATCTTTGTATGGAGTGCTATTCTAAAACATGGACCGATATTGTCCTGTTTTACAAAAGTTAATTATTGGTGGCTAATGACGTACCATGCTAAATTTGAATAAGATCGTGCTTTATTTGTGGACCATGACTTGAAATCGGGGTAAATATTTGTATAGCATTAAAACATGGACAGATATGGACCAATTTGTACAGTCGTCCTAGGTCCAAACATGAATAGTTTTCAAAGCTTTATTGAAATCGGTTCATATTTGCGATCAGTTCTTTTGATTACAATGATAAATGGAAAGAGGCCTGAACATCGCCCAACGGGGTAGTGATTTTGAAGGAATACTTAAGAATGTGTAAGTTTAAGAATTTTCTATTTTTAAATTCAAAAGGAAATTTTTTACATTATTAACTTTAAACTTTTCAAACAATTTTTCTATATATAGCTACAATAGAGTTTGTGGTTGTTTGTTGTTTATAGGAGCTATTAAACCGACCTTTTTGAAGTTTTCACAGAATATAAGTGTATAACCAGTGGATAAAATAGGCTACTCCAATTTTTGATACCTTTATTTTTGATAGTGGGCGGTGCCACGCCTATTTTTTAAATCGATGTAAAAGTTATAATTTATGCCGATCGTCTTGAAATTTTAACAATATTCTATTGTTGACCAGGAGACTGTAACATGCCTTAAACGAAAACGATTTTCAAAAACTTAAAACACCCAAAGCTCATAAACTATAAGAGTAAGGAACATCACATGCGGTATATATGTTTATGCTATCAGTGTGTAATGAAATACGTCCGGGGAAAAAGTGGCATGTGCCTCACCCCTTTTTCTAAAACGATGTAATAGCCATAATTATAGGCAGATCGTCTTTAAATGTACTCAGTATGCCATAGTGGGCGAATAATTTGTCATTGAGTATACGATGCGGGGCGTGGTACCGCCCACAGTCAAAAAATGATAGACGACCAGAACTTTTAAAGCATTTAAAATTGAATAACAATTTTAATATATACTTTTTAAGGGTAAGTTGGGGGGAAATGCGGTTTCTGCCACGCCCCTTTTTTAAATGCAATGTAGTTACTAAAATTAAAGGCACATCGTCTTAAATGTACGCAGTATCAGGAAATCACAAAAGCATATGTATGTATATGATTTTGAAAAGGGGCGTGACACCTACCACACATTTTAAAATCTTAATCAACAAGAGCTCATAAATAATTTAAGTTTGGAACATCGACTTGAAATATTAAAGTGAAAATAAATAAGATGTGGGGAAAAAGTGGGTGGTGGCTCACTAACTTTTTTAAAAGCGGCTTAAATCGTATTATTGTGGGAAAGACATTTTTTTTCACAGAGAACATACGGATGCACTTTTGCAAAGGGGCGGGTACTGCCCACACATTCAAAGACCTGAAACGACTGGAACACATAAAGTAATTAAATAAGAAACATTCGATTCAGAATAAATACTATTTGTGTGTAAGGAAATCAGTATTTTTCTATGTCCTTTTTATTAAGTGCTTCAATGACCAAATAATAGACACGTCGTTTAAAATGTACACATTATACCTTTCAAGATACAATAATATCTTTGAACTTTAAAGAACTGATAACTTAATACCTCGAATAAAACTGCTCAAATTCCAAAAAAATCGTGAATTTTACAAGGTACTTCCGTGCATTTTCGTGTGCTGGAAAACCTCCAAATCAGATAGTCATATTACTTTAGTTAGCTTCAACTTATCAGTGTACAAGTTATACCGACTATATTACTTCTAGTTCTTTCTGTAAAAACATGCTAAGGGGTAGAAAAGAGCACCGGGTAACTGCTAGTACAATGTATAAACATGCATGTTTCCATGATTACCACAACTCCAAACGACTCGGGTGTTGAAACGACATCGGCCTTTGACTCCGGCTAAATACGTATATTCAAAATTACGCAGAGTGAAAAAATCTTCCTGAGTTAGATCTGTAAAACTATCGATAGTCGCCCCATTCGATAGTTTTTGAAACTAGGAAACCCCACTTTTTTTAAGAAAACCCGTATACAAAGTTGTTTTACAAAATAAAAATTAATTCAAGTATATCAAAAAAGGAAAACAAAAGGCTTATTGTAGTTCATAAGATCATTGGATGGTCCAAATACAGTCGTTGGAAAAATAGATTGTTATGGTTTGATGAAGTCTCAATGCCTTAGAGTTCCAGAGTGTTACCAAAAGACAAAACGTAAGCCATTTGTTTACAAACGTTGCCAATTCAATACATACATATAGAAAACGCCTAGTAGTTCTCAGCAGAAAAATATATTTTTTTTGTTACAGTTAACTATATTGAAACTTATATTTACAGAATTTTAAAAACAAATTAGGAATATCAACAATTTTGAGTCGGAGAGCCTCTTTCGGTTGGGCGGGCCTTAAAATTTGAAAAAGCTTTACATTAAATTTAAATTTAAAAAAGCTGCCATTGGTAGGGTTCATAAATATTGCAAGATTAAAAACGTAAACATGACCTCTAATAGTAAACACTTAAAAAACATAGTCTTTTAAAAGAGTCGAGCAAAAAACTTTACAAATATGCTTTAGAAGCAACAGGCAATTTTTTAATTAAGTAACTTTCTAAAGGCAGAGCAGTATTTCTAAAGTCAGAGCCGTACTTTTAAAAGTTCTTAAAATTGTTGTCAGTTAGAACTATTATTTATGCCACTATCCTTAATGTCCATCAAGGCTAAGTAACAAAACGGGTACAACACATTATTTTTACAAAAAGTTTCTTAGACTCAAGTGCTGTTGTTCTTTTTGTTAAGAAACTGAAGCATATCAAAAGTTTTGTATTTCAAGCAGTGCTTCTGTTAGAAATTATAGATCCATCTTTGCTGGATATTCTTTCAGATTCCGTCGAAGTTGCTGGAAGCATGAATATTTTGTGGCGCAGGTTTTTAGAGTTGTCATCTCGTTGGCATGGCTTGCAGAATAGTCAACTTAACTTTAGAATTACATACTTTGAAATAAAAATTAGTCAATAATTTTTATTTAGTGTTCTTTATATTCTACTTGCCAAAATTCGCAGTGTCCTAATATATATAGAAGTGATGACATTTGTACCTGTACTATCGATAGTCATTAAAAACAAAAAAAAGTATCGATACTACCAATAGTACTATCGATAGTTTTACAGCTCTACCGTGAGTCCGTGCCTTTAAACAGGTCTGACAAAACTAATAAATGGAACAATGTTCACGGGTTCGCAGAACATTGTTCCATGGCTTATTTATCATACACTGCATTTCACCTGTTCCAGGAATGGAAAGTTTTTAAGCCGGCCAAAGTACGCCCACATAGAAAAACTTTATTTCTAACGTACATGTATGTACATACTCGTATTCGAAAAGCTTTCTCATTTGGGCTCATAATAATATCAGCCGTTGTAGTTTGGGCTAACTAGTTAGTATATAATACTGTAATTGTTTCTCTTTGTATCGATCAAAGAGATTTGCACAACTATCGCCCATGTGCTGTGTTTCGAGAGTTTTTCGACACCCATATAATTTCAAATCCCCATTTTTTAAAAGTGGTGTGCTTCATTTCGAGAGAAACTACTCATTCAAAACTCAAGAGAGAAAAACTGTGTTGAGTATTAGTCGAACTATGTTCAATAAATAACAACAAAAAACATTTGTTTTACAGCTGAACGCCACACATTTTTTATTTTGGTTTCAAAAATATTAATAAAAAAATCTGCAGGTTTATTATTAGCTGTTATGGCTTCCCGAAGACGTCAAATAAGTCCCGAAGATGTCAAATATGCTGAACTGTTCGTATGTAAAGGGTGTTTTTTTTAGACGTGTGGTTTTCAATCTGGCCACACTTTTTTCGGAGTTGGCCCCAAATGATGCATAAAGTGGTCGAAAATTGGGCCTCTCGACGGGAATTCATTCGAGCCACTTGCACGAAATCATTTTTAAAACATAATGGTAAACCCTTATCTTTATAATAAACCTAAATTCTTAGTCATAACAATCTATGCGCATTATTTCTTCTTGAAAATCACACGTCTAAAAAACACTCTTATAAAAATAATAATTTTTCTAAAAATACATTATAAATCAAAAACAATTGAAGAAAACTTTGTCTAAAAGCAGTAAAAAGTAATAACATTTTAAAACTATTGTAAATTTAAAAAAATGGCATCTTTTAATTATGGAGCACTTCATGCCATAGCCAAACTCACATTTTCGTCGCCATTACTAAACACAGCAGAGAAAAAAAAATATTTTTTATTTTGTTTTATTAATTAAACGCTAATGTGAACAATGTTTTTGCAAGTGTTAATGAACAACATATTAAATTTTGCCTACGTCTTTTGATGTGTATATGCTTAAAAAGTGGGTAAGTTTCCACTTCTAATACGATTTACCAAGGGTACATGAGGTCGAGTTGAATACCAAATATTTTTTTGGTATTCTGAATGGCGCACTCCAAAAATTGGAAAATGATTCACATTCGAGCCAAGCAGCACATGGGCGTACGAGTATAGGTGTATTTTCTTGGGCAAGTACATCAAAATTGTAATAAATTAATAAATGAAATGTATTAAATCAGGTAATTTATAAGACTGACTGTCACTCGAGGCGCACTTTATACCGGCTCATGTAGCACGACCTACATAGTAGGTGTAATAATAAACATGTACGTAGGTAGGGTCGTTCAAAATTAATAAAATTTCAAAACTCGAAACGGATATTTCATGATGACTTAAACTTGTTTCCGTACAAAGTCCAAATTACAAGCGAGTTAAATAAACCCTCTGGATTTGTTTATTCGAATGGAAACTTGCCAACGTGTTATTCGCAAAAAAGATGAAGCGTATCACAAAGATTTAATAAAACGGACCATGAAGTTCCCAACAAGTGTTATGGTTCCTACACCATGTTTTTCTGCAAAGGGTCTAGGGAAATGCATTTTATACAGGGTACCGCAAATGCAGTAAAATACGTACACATTTTGGAGGAACACCTACTCCCATTGATACCCATGTTAACCACTTTTGACGAATTTGTTTTTCAGCAGGACGGATGTTTTGGACTGACCTTCTTCAAGTCCTGACCTTAATCCCATAGAAAACCTTTGGGCTTTAATGAAGAGACGGTTGCGTAATGAAAACCAACTAACAATACACGGGTTAAAAGATAAAATACGAAATATTTGCGCCTCAATAGCCCCAGATGAGTTTCAGTATTTAATAAATTCTATGAATAAAAGTTTAAATGCTGTTTTAGCGAATAAAGTAACACAGTTTTAAAGTACAGAAGGTTGTATTTAGTTTACTCTCTATGAATTAATAGTGGCTTTATTTAATTTCTCTGAAGAAATACTATTTATAAAAAGATAAGAATTTATCAAAAAAGATTGAATTACTTTTTTTTCTTAACTAATTCCTAATACTGGATTGAAATACCGATAAATAATTCTTATTTGGAATTTAGTTAATGTAAAAAAAAACAAAAATAAATATTTAAATTACATATACGAAAAAAGAAAGGGATGGTTATTTAAAGAAGTTGAAAGAGTTTTTTTATACTGAACTGCGCCGAAGACGTATCCGATTCAACAGCATTTGGTTTCAGCAAGATGGAGCAACTGCACATATAGCCAGGCCGGTTATAGCAGAGCTCCAACGAAAATTACCAAACAAATAAATATTCAGAAACTCCAAGGTCACCTGACCCGACTCCACTAGACTTTTTTTTATGGGGTTATATCAAGCAAGAGGTGTACAAAACGAAACCAAGGAATTTGACTGAGTTGAAGGAGCCCATTAAAACTAATCCCAACTTCAACCCTTTAGGCCGCAAAGAATAACTTTCGGAGCAGGTGTCGCATATGCGTGGATGATCACGGTGGTCATTTACGGTCTATCATCTTCAAACACAATTAGTCATTTGAAATTGAAATGAATTTCCTAAACAATACAAAAATACAATACATTGATTAAAAAAGTTATTTGAATTTCTTATTGTAGCACAGCTGGTTCGCCACCCTGTATTATTTGTTTTTAAGAGTAATAATTTGTGACACACAAATAAATAATAATTAACTACGTATAGAGAAACTCTAGTAAAAAACACATTCACACGAAAGTACCTAAAAATCCAAATCGTTGAAAATCCGAATTGTGGGCTGCAATCAATTATTCGGATTAACGAGGGAGGACTTACTGTATTTCCAAAAAAATGTCAAATTAGCGAGCAATACACGAACTACGGCAAATGTTACTACGGATAAAATATGTATATATTTTAAAGAGTCAAACTGGAGTCGAACTCATGAGCCCTAGGGACACATTAAAAGGCCTCTATGGTCAAAAGAAGCGACCATGCATGACCATGTTTGTGTCAGGAGCGGCAACGACGAGGCTTTTTAGCTTTCACGATTTCATGTAGCGCAGTTTTAGCACTCAGTTTGTGTGCATTCGTGGTCATTTTCATCGGTTTAGCTTGACGTAGCAATCACTCGTACACGTAAACTCGGAATTTCAGTGTGTGTGTGCCTCAGTTCCGACTTTTGGCGTTTCGATAGAGTCTGCGTATTTGCTTATTACGGAGTAAAGATTTCATGCGTTGACCATAGCGGCGTCGAAAGCAGTTGCATCAATAGCCAATACCACTTTTTGACCTTAAGAAATTATCGAATGTAATGCAATGTTGCGATGGATGTTCCAATTTACTCAGCAGCTTCAAAACGATAGTTTCTCCTAAACCGTACTCTAGGCAATCTGTTTCCGAAATTGCATTCGTGCCACCATTCGGAATGAAGGAGTACAAATATCCTTCGGCCGAACGTAAAGCCCAATATTTAAAACCAAGACGGAAAGGCTTTCCCTTAATGAACATTTTGTATTAGTGGCGGCCAAAGCACGTAATCAATGAAAATTTGTACTTACGAGTATATATCGTATGCTGTCATTGGTCGAAAAATCGACCTGTGATTTTTGTATTCATCTATCGCAGAAAGTAAACCACGGAACGTGTTTAAATTAATGCGATATTGCTGTAAATTATAATCATAAGACATATTAAAATTCAAAGGAAAATTTTTTGAGTTTTCTAGTATTTTTCACGAGCGTTTGCATTTTTTCTTCTTAAAAATTGCTTTTTGCGACATAAAAATTGCTTTGAGCGGAAAAATAGGAAAAAACACGAAATGACCCAAGAGAAAATTTATCTATGTTTAGAAAGATGTAAAACAAAATATTTTGCGGATTGGAAAGTTCTAGGCGTTTTTGATACCTACAAAAATCGCGAAAGTCACTGGTCGATTTTTTGACCGATGGGTGGAAATGGGTAAAAAAACAGAATGACTCTATATGTCGGCAAATTCTTTGCAATACTGTCTTTCCATACTTTACCATTCTGTGCAACAGCCTATCACAGTATGCTTCTCAAATATTTGTGACGACTTATAATCACTAGGATGTTAATTTAACGATGCGTTAAATTAAGTCGCGTTTGTGATCGGACAATCTACATCTTTTCATAATCTGCAGATACGTATTTCTTATTCTGATTTTTTTAATGATAAATTCCTTTTAAGTCTCTAGTAAGCGTCAGTGTATGTGATTTCGCCTTACCAAGCATAAGGATGTATTTTTTTTTTGTTTTATTGAAAACGAGATGATAAAGGGTATGATCGAAAACATGTCCGTAACATAACTACTTATAGTGTCAACTCTGAGAATGCATTCGAATCAATTGCGACGATGTCAGTTTTTAGATGTCAGTTTTTATTAAAAATTAACAAGTAAAAGTCGGTTAGGAAAACAGGATTCTGAGCACTTGAACGGGCTCCTAATTTACTCATACAATAAGTATAAAAATGATTTCCGTTTGAATTTGTGAAAAAAGTTTACTCTCTTTAGTACCCATATGTCCATATTAAAATACACGCAGAAAAATAGTATGGTTTGGGTAACAATATTCGAAGAGCATCATAGTATTGTTGGTTATATGGTTATGGCACCACAATATTATGATCATCACAACAATAGTATGGTTCACACATAGCCTTACTATGATCCCCATAACAATATTATGGTCCTCACAGCAATAGAATCATTCACACACAACCATACTATGATCCCCACAACCATATTATTATTCACATTCAACCATACTATGATACCCACAACCATAGTATGATCCTCATAACCATAGAATGTTTAACGTACAACCATAGTATGACTTACGCACAACCATACTATGATCCCCAAATTTTTTGTAAAGACTGGAATACGTTGTTATTCAACAATAATGAATTTTATTAAGTAAGTTATGTAACAATAGGAGTGATTTATGTAACAGTAAAAAATTCATTTATTAAAAATATTTTAGTTATACTAATCCGTAGTTTTTTTTTAAAAAAAATTAGTTTTTATTCCTATTATTGCGTAGGAATCGTAAAAATAACATTGTCAAATTAAAAAAAAAATAAGGTTTTGCCGGTATGATTGCCGTAATCATGTTATTATTAACATAAAACCCATGAAAACAATACTTTTGTCCCGCCATCCATATTTATATTGTTGCTACAACCATATTTTCATTTTTAAATTTGGCAACAATACTTTTGTTACATTTTTCAACAATATTAATATTGCCGCAATCATACTATTGTCAAAATGAAATTCAAAAAACAATACTATGGTTGCGACGACCATACTTTTACTGCTGAGAACATACTATTGTTCCCGTGACCATATAGTAACCATATCTTTTCTCTGCGTGTAGGAAGTATTTCGGCTTAGTGTCTGTCACCCAAATTTAGGCAAATACCAAACTTAATTTATATTTGGATTTATTATACGAGTAGAATCCATATGTTATTGTAGACGCCGTTTTATGGACCTCCAGATCATTTGTAAGGATACTATAAGTATATCAAAAAATAGGCTTTTATGGTCCACGATTTGATGTTTGTCCATTGTAATATACCATTTCAAATTTGATGGGTGTGTGTTAAACCGGGAAAGGCCTTTGTACAGGGGCTGTATCAAAACGATTGATTACTGATCGGTCTTTATGAACTGTGCCAAATTTCAACAAGATTGGATGCAATATGTGGCTTCTGGAGCTAAAGACAAAAAATCTGTTACACATATCTGTGGGTGCAATATATTAATCTGAACCGCTTTTTTTCATTGAAAAACGGATTTAATTAGCGTCCTTACTTGGCCCAAGAAATTTACATTTCACGAAGATAGGACAATAATTAATTAATTAGCTTAAGATAGACAGCAGGCGGGCAGACATCATTAAATCGAATCAGCTGGTGATTTTGAGTCGATCTAATAGGTGGGTCTAGCTAAAATACTTTTGGCAGGTGCAAACATTTGCCATGAAACTAACTTATAATATCCGGTTGCACAAGTGTTGCGGGGTATAAAAATAGGTATTTTGTACGAGCAAATTATGAATTACTCGCATCATTGCTGTTACATAGAACTACGAAAGAATTGAAAACCAAAAAGCCCGACAGCATAAATCCAGGTCGGTTTTTGCTTTTTTCGAGACAGCGACTGTCAGATTTGGACATAAAAACCGGAATGTCAGTTTTCGGCTGTGGATACTCTAGACATAACGTGACAAACGTCTGTTTCTAAAGAGCTAAATATGGATGTTAAAAATGCAAAAGAGAGTACATAAATTTGCCCTTCTTTCAGAATCGTGGCCGACCGTGTAGATGGCCCACATTTTTAATGAGTCTGGAGGTTCACAGTCGTTAATGTGCCGAATTATCTCATTCCTTAGCTCTTGGGTTGTTCTTGGCATACTGACGTATACTTTTTCTTTTAAATATCCCCAAAGAAAGAAATCCAACGGTGTCAAATCAAATCATGGTGGCGTCAAATAAACATCGCCACTAGGTGACAGGCCGTGTACCTTGAATTAAACGCGCAAAATAGCTATTGTTTCGGTGGCTGTGTATCAAGTGCCACCATCCTTTTGGAACCAAATATCGCCCAGGTCCATATCCTGAATTTCTAGCCACAAGAAGTCCGTTATCATCTTGCGATAGCAAACATCACTCACAGTTACTGCTCGGCCGATCTCGTTTTCGAACACACATTTGGTCGATTATGCTGACCAAAGAAATCACTAAGTGCACGAAACGCATTTTCATTTGAATGCCGATTTTCGTAAAAGGCTTTAAGAATCTTACTCTGAAACAAAGAAATGTTACGTTATTTTGGGCAAAAAATCTCGACGCTAAGGTATGACTCACAATTAACATCGTGTATTATGGTTGGACCAGCCTTTACATAAGGTTCGGCCTGGCCGAATGATATTTGACCACTAGTTTATTTTTTGTACCTAAAATTATATAATTGTAGCAGGATGACATTGTAGGATGCAGATGACAGGCTGCTGAACAATGAAATTTGCCGGTCCTAATGCCGGTCGGTGGGGTAGGATCTGGTTTTCTTTACATAAAATAAACTTTTTTGAAAAAAAATTAAAAAATTGAGTTAAAAAAACACAGTAATGAAATAAAATAATTTCGTAATGATTTCTTAGATTTTTAAGGGTAAATCCAAAACCCAATGTATTTTCAAAGTCCAATGCAAGCTTATACAGGGTTTTCCATTAAGGACATAACTTTGTATATTAATAAAACCTAGAATATTTAAGATATGGAGTTTAAATTTATTATAGGTGTAGAACAAATGGTACACTTTAAGAATGAAATTGAATTTCGGTCGTATGACCACCACTAGCCCGTATACAGCGATCTATTCTTTGGACCCAATTTTTAACCATTCATGCACACATTTCGACTGGGACGTTGGCAATTTCGCGTTGGACCATAGACCAATGACTTGATGTGGTCCCATAAAAAGAAATCCAAATCTGGATCCAAATGTCTCCATTAAAGCACGCACAGCCTGTCGGGTGGGACGATTATTACGGCGGAAATTGGAGTAAGCGCTCTTAAATTTGCGATCACCGACTCAAGATTTTGGTAGTAATTTTTAATGATTTCCAAACGGTGCTCGTAAGTGAACTTTACCATGAGACAATGTTGACATCGAATAACGTTTGGACACTGGAAGATCATTAAAATGTTTGAGGGTTCGTTGACATAAAGATACGATATTGTTATGTCCCTATTGGAAAACCCTGTATACGTATCAAGTTTCGTCTGGATATTGTAAAACTAATATTGTTATCCCGATAGTGTCAATGGAATACGTGTAGTCGATTTAGTTTAACCCAACTAGCACAATGTAAATAACTCCAGTGAATTCGAACCACATCCGTCCATTATTTCCTATTGCTCCCATGACATAATGTTAATGGACTTCTTGGCAGCATGTCCTTGACATAAGTGTCATAAAATATATAGACGTAGCGTCATTTTTAAAAGTGTCCTGAGCACTTAGACCCCCGAAGACAATTTATTTTAACCGTTTTCAATGTTTTTATTGACATATTTTAATTGCACGGTGAGAAAATAAGATTTCTTAGAGGTTTTTCAAGTTTATAGTCAGATGTGAGACCATGCTTTGTAAAACTCTTTATTCAGTAGAAACCAATAACTACTTGAAAAAGAAAACTGTCGAATCGATTTTACCACAACACGCGTTCGTGATCATCTGAGAAAGAGCTTTCAGTCCAAAAGCCAAGATTTGGTCTAAGTCTATGACTGTTATTATTAGACCATATTGAGCAATGGGTACTAATAGCTCCCTTACAATTACTCACCCTACTGGATAAGAGGGTATTCATCATTTGATACGGACAGAAGGTGCCGCGCCTTGGAAAAGACGTTTTCTTGATTTTTTTGTATGTCTCTTGGGTGAGTTGGACATAAGCACTGCACTACGTGAATGAATATAACTCGCGTATGCCACGGGTTAGAGTGTGTGGAGCTCGAACTGGAAGTATTCATGTGCTACGAGACCGGATCAGAGACTCGGGTGTAGTGCCGCTGGTGGACAGGAGACCCCAGAACTGTTCTTCTAGCTTGACACGCTGGATACAAACCCTCACGGTGGCTGTCATAAGTATTGCACAGTCAGCTGATTTAGATAGGAACCCTACAGTATAAATGGGGGAGCGTTTGTTTCAGCATTGTATCTTACCCCGGCGCTATCTTACCTTGTACGCATTCGCTACTCAGTATCAGCTCAAAGTGCTTACCTTCATTCGAAACGAACAGTAGATTTCAGATTATAGCCTGACCCTTTACTGGCCAAGAATTTAGCTTTATTATAAAGATAAGGGTTTGCTATTATGCTTTAAAAATGATTTTGGGAAAGTGGCCGCCATGGATGGCACCAAAAGTTTCCTTCAATAAATTGATCGTTTCGTTGGCTGCCCAAGGTCGTCCACAGCGCCCAAGGTCGTCCACATCAACATCCTTTAGTTCAGGCACGAATAAGTCATTAATCATGGCTCTATAGCGTTCCCTATTGGCTGTAACATTATGGCCAGCTTCATTTTTGAAGAAATATGGACCAATGATTCCCTCTGCCCATAGAGCACACCAAACAGTGACTTTTTGAAGATGTACCGGCGTCTCAACAATGGAATGTGGATTTTCATTACTCCGAATACGGCAATTTTCGCTATTAACGTACCCATGCAACCAAAATTGAGCTTCATCGATGGACAACATTTTCTTGTAAAATCAGGATCGGTGACCATCTCGTTTTGGGCCCCTTAATCACGATTTGCAAACTTTGTTCCAGAGCAAGTCTATTGATTATGTAATGACAAACACAACAAGTTACAATTGTCAAAAAGACCAACTCCGAAAAAAGTGTGGCCAGATTGAAAACCACACGTCTAAAAAACACCCTTTACATAGACATCCCTGTTCCATTCTGCAGTTATGTATACTTATACAATATACTCTCGTCTTAAATCATAATACGAATACTCATACGAATCCGTAGACACGACGTTATGCTGACATGGGTGCCGGATCACAGCGATATACCGGGCAACGACATAGAAGATTAATATGCCAGAATATGATCAGGAGCAGTGGACAAACCAACAGCTCCAAACATGGACTGATGAATATAATCGACGAAATTGCTGTTTTGAAAGCAGGGTCGAGGTGAAACTGAATTCACAACTGCAGAAAAAGCAGTTCTCTCTGGTCGAAAATGACCGGCAAAGGACAAGGAAATTGCTACCAGTAGAAAAAGAATCGATGTCACATTTCATAGGAGTCTTTACTTTCAGGCTTACTCGGGACAATGGCAGAGACTTTTGTAGAAGTTTTCAGGACGCAAAAAAAGAGCTGTTAGTGGAGCATTTGCGATGCACGGGTCCTTCAAAATGTAGACTTGCCTACCTAGGCAGTATATACTTTGTTGATCTGGCGGAAATAGCGGATGTACTCCCAAATTACTCTTAAAATTTGTTGAACGGTCGGACTGGTTCCGAACTACTCGAGCCAGTTGAAATAACGGATAATAAACATTAAAACTGGAACACCTGCCACACATCTCTTTTATAAAAATCGGCCCACTCTCCTGCCTTTAACTCTTTACATTCAACCCCTCTCTCAAGATTTCCCATTTTATAAGGGTTCCACAATGGCCGTTTTAGGCCACAAATTCGAATCAGGACAGTACAACTTCGACACTTTCTCTAAAAATTCAATCGAAATACCGTCTAAACATGTTGATGGAGATCGATTCAAATTAGATAATTACTCGTATTAAGAATCATTTTCAACGAATCGAACAAGTTCGTATTATAAAGGGTGGTAAAATTTAAAGGACCGATGTTAATTTTGAATCAAACACAAATTATTTAGGTAATAAATGTCATTTCTTTTTATTATGATAATATTGGTATGGTTTAATTATGCATAGAACAAAATATTGGCCAAATGGAAGCCGCGACCTCGGCGGCACACCTCCATCCGAAGGTCCAAATTTTCGATGACCCTGAGGCATAATTGAGGTTCTGTGCCGTTAATGTGCCGGATTATATCATCCTTTAGCTCTTGAATTGTTGCTGGCTTATCGACGTACACCTTTTCTTTCAAATAACCCGAAAGAAATAAGTCCAACGGTGTCAACTCACATGATCTTGGCGGCCAATTAACATCGCCACGATGTGAGATAACACGGCCATTGAATTCGTCGCACAAAAGAGACATTGTTTCGTTAGCTGTTTGGCAGGTGGTTGAAACCTCATATCGTTCACATCCATATCTTCCAATTCGGGCCATAAAATGTTCGTTATCATCTCACGACAGCGAACACCATTCACAGTAACTGCCTGACCGGCCTTATTTTGGAAAAAAATCCGGCCCGATGATGCCGCCAGCCCATAAGCCGCAGAAACAGTCAATCTTGGAGGCATTGTTTTTTCGATAATCATTCTTGGATTATCATTCGCCCAAATGGTGCAATTCTGCTTATTGACGAATCCACTGAGGTGAAAATGTTCCTCATCACTAAAGATGATTTTCTTTAAAATTGATCATCCACTGTTGCCATTTCTTGCCACCATTCTGACCATTGTTGACATTTGTAACGCTTGCGTATCTTTCCATGGTTCAAATTGAGTCAGTCTGAAATTGAGAAATATCAAATGAAATGCAGAAAAAGCTTGACTTTTGGGAGTGGTTTACATTCAACACCGGCCCTTAAAATTTAACCACCCTTTAGATTCTATTTCGCAAAGACGAAAAACAATAAGTATAGGAAAAGGACGAAATGAGCTTTTTCGAGAAATTGAAAAACAAACGATAAGTAGCATACATGGTCGATCGACTCTAAAAAGCTGTCAATATCGTAGAAAATATTGCATTTAAATGTTATTAAAAATTAAATTTTATTATTTTTTAAAGAGGATTTATACTCCAAAGGCTAATAAGATCAGGTTTGTTGTTGTTTGTCGTAGAGGGAAGGAAAAGTAAGTCAGCAAAGTTAAAATAAACACATCACCGTCTGGTAGAAGCGTACCATTATGTGTGCTGCCGATATGGCCTCTACTCTTTTAACGGTCTATACGAGCATACGCGAAGCATGCATTGAGTTTGCATATGCGAAGTATTGTTGTCGAAGAGTGATACAGAAACGACTCGCCGCAACAGTTCCTACCATATTGACAGACTGTCCGACTGACGTTTTTTCTTCTTCTTCATTATTCCATTTGTACAATAGCTAAATATACTGTAAATATGCGTACTCGCAGAACCTGACAAGCCAATAATATCTGTCATATATGAGCCACTTATTAATGCCATTAAAGCGCTTACCCACTCAACTATGGATCTGTTAAAATATGAAACACTACAGCATAAAAATAGATTTTATTATTCTTGTGCTCTGGATACTTCTGCAACGATTCGACCATGTGATCGCTAATCTTGCGCATTTGAACTCCAAGATACGTAGATAGGCGTCAATTTCACAAAACCGAACCAACCGTATACAGAAACATCTTTGCGAAAAAAATTGCGGCTTTAAAAACATCAACCACCAATTTAGAATATACTGAGGACTTTGCATGTTAGTTTGAAATTTCTTCATTTCTGTTGAAACAAACTCGAGTTACAATTTTATTGCAGGCATATTGCTCCGATGACATGAGTCACTTACTGGTGTTGCCACAAAATATTCTGTTGTTCAAGTTTGGTGTTGTCAACAATTGTGATCGGCGTCGTGTCGGACTGGTTCCGAACTACTCGAGCCAGTTGAAATAACGGATAATAAACATTAAAACTGGAACACCTGCCACACATCTCTTTTATAAAAATCGGCCCACTCTCCTGCCTTTAACTCTTTACATTCAACCCCTCTCTCAAGATTTCCCATTTTATAAGGGTTCCACAATGGCCGTTTTAGGCCACAAATTCGAATCAGGACAGTACAACTTCGACACTTTCTCTAAAAATTCAATCGAAATACCGTCTAAACATGTTGATGGAGATCGATTCAAATTAGATAATTACTCGTATTAAGAATCATTTTCAACGAATCGAACAAGTTCGTATTATAAAGGGTGGTAAAATTTAAAGGACCGATGTTAATTTTGAATCAAACACAAATTATTTAGGTAATAAATGTCATTTCTTTTTATTATGATAATATTGGTATGGTTTAATTATGCATAGAACAAAATATTGGCCAAATGGAAGCCGCGACCTCGGCGGCACACCTCCATCCGAAGGTCCAAATTTTCGATGACCCTGAGGCATAATTGAGGTTCTGTGCCGTTAATGTGCCGGATTATATCATCCTTTAGCTCTTGAATTGTTGCTGGCTTATCGACGTACACCTTTTCTTTCAAATAACCCGAAAGAAATAAGTCCAACGGTGTCAACTCACATGATCTTGGCGGCCAATTAACATCGCCACGATGTGAGATAACACGGCCATTGAATTCGTCGCACAAAAGAGACATTGTTTCGTTAGCTGTTTGGCAGGTGGTTGAAACCTCATATCGTTCACATCCATATCTTCCAATTCGGGCCATAAAATGTTCGTTATCATCTCACGACAGCGAACACCATTCACAGTAACTGCCTGACCGGCCTTATTTTGGAAAAAAATCCGGCCCGATGATGCCGCCAGCCCATAAGCCGCAGAAACAGTCAATCTTGGAGGCATTGTTTTTTCGATAATCATTCTTGGATTATCATTCGCCCAAATGGTGCAATTCTGCTTATTGACGAATCCACTGAGGTGAAAATGTTCCTCATCACTAAAGATGATTTTCTTTAAAATTGATCATCCACTGTTGCCATTTCTTGCCACCATTCTGACCATTGTTGACATTTGTAACGCTTGCGTATCTTTCCATGGTTCAAATTGAGTCAGTCTGAAATTGAGAAATATCAAATGAAATGCAGAAAAAGCTTGACTTTTGGGAGTGGTTTACATTCAACACCGGCCCTTAAAATTTAACCACCCTTTAGATTCTATTTCGCAAAGACGAAAAACAATAAGTATAGGAAAAGGACGAAATGAGCTTTTTCGAGAAATTGAAAAACAAACGATAAGTAGCATACATGGTCGATCGACTCTAAAAAGCTGTCAATATCGTAGAAAATATTGCATTTAAATGTTATTAAAAATTAAATTTTATTATTTTTTAAAGAGGATTTATACTCCAAAGGCTAATAAGATCAGGTTTGTTGTTGTTTGTCGTAGAGGGAAGGAAAAGTAAGTCAGCAAAGTTAAAATAAACACATCACCGTCTGGTAGAAGCGTACCATTATGTGTGCTGCCGATATGGCCTCTACTCTTTTAACGGTCTATACGAGCATACGCGAAGCATGCATTGAGTTTGCATATGCGAAGTATTGTTGTCGAAGAGTGATACAGAAACGACTCGCCGCAACAGTTCCTACCATATTGACAGACTGTCCGACTGACGTTTTTTCTTCTTCTTCATTATTCCATTTGTACAATAGCTAAATATACTGTAAATATGCGTACTCGCAGAACCTGACAAGCCAATAATATCTGTCATATATGAGCCACTTATTAATGCCATTAAAGCGCTTACCCACTCAACTATGGATCTGTTAAAATATGAAACACTACAGCATAAAAATAGATTTTATTATTCTTGTGCTCTGGATACTTCTGCAACGATTCGACCATGTGATCGCTAATCTTGCGCATTTGAACTCCAAGATACGTAGATAGGCGTCAATTTCACAAAACCGAACCAACCGTATACAGAAACATCTTTGCGAAAAAAATTGCGGCTTTAAAAACATCAACCACCAATTTAGAATATACTGAGGACTTTGCATGTTAGTTTGAAATTTCTTCATTTCTGTTGAAACAAACTCGAGTTACAATTTTATTGCAGGCATATTGCTCCGATGACATGAGTCACTTACTGGTGTTGCCACAAAATATTCTGTTGTTCAAGTTTGGTGTTGTCAACAATTGTGATCGGCGTCGTGTCGGCAACTTGTGAGAGAGCTCAACTTCATAAAAACAATTTCAGATTTGCAACTTATATGCGGCACTCTGCAAAGTTCCAAAATAATGCTTACTCAAGTGCTCTTAAAACTTAAAACAAGAGAAAAAATGCCAAATAAAAAACTCGACCGAATCTTAAAGTGCAGAATGCATTTTGTGTCAAGGTGCGTGAATGCATACATTCTCGTTTGTTGCTGTTACTTGAAGTGCATATGAGAGAATGCAAATGCATGTGGTTTGGGGTGAGAGTAGAAAGGTTTCGTTTTTAAAGGCGGCACCATTGAAGTTCATACCCCGCGATGATCGAGCAGTAGAGTGTTGCCAGTTAGAGACGTAAAAACTCGGCGGTATCATAGGCCGCTCTACTGCGAATGGGCCACTACACGCAATTGAAGTTCCTGTTCAATTTTAATTTTAAAATCTATTTTAGGAAAACTGTTCCTTTTGGCCCTGCAAACGCATTCGAGATCTTCAATATGAATGGGGGGACTGAAATTTATCTGAAATGTTATTGGCTTGCATATATAGTCTTTAAGTTATTTGGAAATGTAGTAAGTTTTATTCATTTTCTTGGTTAGTATTTGTATTTCTTAAGAACTTCAGACTAAAATATATTACACAGTACATCACATGATTTCGGGACTCAATTCTGATAATTGTTTGTGAAAGTAGCCCCAAAAAAGAAGAACTTCTGCAGCATTCTTTTGGTCAAGGTACATCAAATAATAAATTAATAATTAATTTTAAGTTAGTAAGTATCGTATAGGGGAATTTGTCTCGTTTTAGGCTTTTTTGTTTGTCATAATTCGAGAACCACTAGTCCGAATAAGCTGAAACAAATTTAAAAAAATAAAAATTACAATTCCTTTAATCTGTTCATACAACGTTTTGCTACATAAGCAACAGTTTCGCAGTGAAGATAAAAAATATAGTTTGCCTAAAAAATTAATTTTTTTTTGATTCACAAAAAACACAAAAAGGTAAAAAGTGTCAAGTCCTATTACTTTCACGTAAAGTCAGATAACCTATGAACAAAATGATCATGAAATAGATCATGAAAATCGATACTTCCTTTAAATTAATTATTTGATGTACCTTGACCAAACGAATGATGCAGAAGTTCTTCTTTACGGGGCTACTTTCACAAACAATAATATACATATATTTATTCTCGTCCTTCCAGTGTGGAACATAGAACCAAAATCAATAAATTCATATCACTTCTATTAAATGATAACAATTTAATTTCATTCCAGGTTTTATTTAATTTCGCTGTCTAGTTGTCTTCTTCTGGTATGGTCGGGTCTTTATCTTCTTTGGCATCCTTGCGGATTCCAGTCAAGTGCGGTTCGGGCCGATCCTCTTGTGGCTTCTGTAGTGTTCATATCCAAGCCATTTTCACCTAGGTCTAATGGATTCTGATGCAATGGGAATTTGCATTGTCGCTACAAGATCGCGGAAGTCATGTTGCACAACCATAAAATAATGTTGATTTAACGTTGGAGTTGAAAATTTATATCTGTGTATTTCTGGAAATCTAAGTCCCAGACGGGGCTCAAGGTTCCATATGTGCGTTTGGCATAGATTTTGGTGGTCTTCCGTCAGTTCTATTGCTTATATTTGTGTCTTTCAATTAATATTCAATAATTAAATCACGTTCTAGCCACTGTTTGCAACGTCCATTTAATCATTGTTTAGTACGATTGCACCATTCGTATCGAACTTTTAAATCAGTAGCAAAGCTTTCGACTATCACGTTTATTATTGTTTTGATTCAGTGGTTATAGAATCATATAGAATTCTGTTTTTAATTCTATTAAAAATGCCGTCAACTTTATGATTCTCGCAATTCTTTATAACCGAACCGAATTTCATGTTGACTTAAATAAGGAAAACTAATTTTGCATTCATTATATATAATGGAAGATATCTATTTTTAAAAAAATTGATTTGTTAGGTTCAAAGATTCAACAAACTTCTAAAGATCTTAAAATGTAACAGGTAAAACACCAAGAATTCAAATCTACAAAACACAGGTGTGCGAAGGGGTGCAATTGATGTTACTTACTTTATACTCAAAGTAAAGAGTATTCCAATAGGGACGTAACAATTTCGCATCTTTATGTCAACGCAACCTCAAACATTTTCATGACATTTCAGTGTCAAAACGTTAGTCGAAGTCAACATTTTATCATGGTAAGTTCACTTACGAGCAACGTTTGGAAATTATTAAAAATTAACTAACGAATTTCTTAATCGGTAGCTCTGGCGAAGTTTCACGAAAATCCATAGCTTCATGAAAAAATTATCTTTAGCGATGAAGCTCATTTCTGGCTAATTGGTTTTGTCAATAAATAAAATTATTCGCATTATTCGCCAGCAACAAACCCACATGTGCTTCAAGAGACACAATTGCATCCGCAAGCAATTACTGCCGGAGGTGTGATTGAGCCGTATTTGTTCGTCGATAAAAACAATCGTCATGTTACCGTCAATGGAGAGCGCTATCGTGCCATGTAAGAAAACTATTTTTGGCCAGAATTGGATGAGCTTCATGTGGTTTCGTCGCCGATATGTGTTTTCAACAAGACGGAGCCACTAGGCAATTTCGGTTAACGTGTTATATCGAGAAATGGTCGGGTCGAATGGCCACCTCGTTCATGCGATTAAACGCCATTGGATTTCTTTTTATGGGGCCATATCACGTCTTTGGTTTATGCCAACAATCCAACAACTTTAGACGCGCTCAGAGACAACATCCAATGCGAAATTGCCAACGTTCCGGTCGAAATGTGTGTAAGAGTTGTGGAAAATTGGGTCCAAAGAATAGATCGTTGTACACAGGCTCGTGTTGGTCATATGATAGAAATCGAATTTTATTCTTGAAATGTAGCATTATGCAAATACACCTGAAATAAATTTGAACTCTATACACGCAAAAAAATATGGTTGGGGTGACAATATTGGAAGGGCATCATACTTTTGTTGGATATATGGTTATGGCACAACAATATTATGCTCACCACAACAAAAGAATGGTTCACACACAACCATACTATGGTCCCCACAACCATATTATGATCCTCGTTACAATAGTATGTTTACCATACAAACATAGTATGATCTCCATAATTTTTGGAAAGCATTTGGTTAAGTTGCTATTCAACAATAGAATTTTTTTGAATAAATTATGTAGAAATACATTAAACTCTTAATAATGTTCTAAAAAATATTTCAGTTATATTAATCCAATGTAATAGTAAAAGTTATAGTAATCCAAAGTGCGTAAGATTTGCAACAATAACATTGCCAATTAAACAAATTGTATTTTCGCCGGTATGATTGCTGAAAACATATTATGACTTGAACAGTTTTTATTCTGGTTTGAGACCTTTTTGAAAACATACTACTTCGTAGGGACATAAATACTGTTACACACGTTTTATGCTGTAAAATAAAAAGTACTAAATGTTTTTGGACCAAATATGTTTTAATATATTTATTGATGCATATTGTATCCAAAAAGAATCTACTTATTTGAAATGTCCGCCTTTTGCCTTTACACACGAACCTCGTCCATTGCAAAATTGGCCACAGCTCGAACCAAAGCAGTCTTAAGAGATCCAATGTTGGGGTACCTTTTGTGACAAACCTTGTCCTCTTAAACCGTCCACAATTTGTAATCCAATGGGTTCAAATCTGGACTGCCCGAAGGCCATTCTTCAGAGGAAATGAACGCTGGCAAATTGTTTCGAAGCCAGACCTGTGACGTTTTAGACTTATGGGCCGGCATAGAATCCTGCTGGAAAGTCCATGGCTGGTTTTGGAACAGGGAATTGTTGAGAGGCTTCATAACAGCTTCCAAAACGGTTTCTTGGTAAACTTTGGCCGATGTTTTGACTCCTTGTTCGCAGAAAAGCAGGTCAGTGACCCCATTGTAAGAGACACCCCACCAAACCATGACTGAAGCTGGGTAATGATCCTTTTCCACCCTTGGGATCAGTTCAGATGCTTCATTAGATGACCGCGCATACACTCTATCATTTTGCTTGTTAAATTTTTCCTGAACGGTAAAAATTTTTTAATCGGTGAACAAAATTTTCTGTGCAAGTTATCAGCGTGCTTCGCCAAAAGACGTTTGCATTTTTCAATTCTATTATTTTAAAGCTGCAGTCAATAAATGTCCGGTACGTCGCACAGTGGGAAAATTACGAAAAAAATTGGAAATAATTCGGCCATTTCGTTTGTAATGGTCCGATTTAAATGAAAATTTACATTGACCTTCTTGAAGTGTTACTGAGCTTAAGTTTTGAATTTCATGCATCTGTGTTTAACAGGTGCTGCACAGTGGGCCCTCAAAGTTGGTCACCTCGAGTTAAAATTTTCTTTTTCAAGCCGCCAAAAGCGTATTTGTGGTCCGATCGTAATAATTTTTTCTTTAGTGAAATCTGCTGGACAAACCCAACCAAAAATGTTATTACAAATTTTTTCATATCTCGTACAATAAAAAAGATATCGGGACTTAAAGTTTTTTTTTCGAAAAATTTGCTTTGGATTTTCTGGGATTATTTTATTTTTGGGAATCAGTTTTAGGTGAATCGGGGAAAATTTAATCCTGGTTTAAAGAAAACACTTTGGTTAATGTTTTAAAAAAAGAATTGTAGCAAAATCACCAATAATATGAAAATGCCAGCTGTTCAAAGTCAACTATTGCGAAAAAAGTGGGATTTTGAGTGTTTTACGGCGAAAAGGTACCTTTACTCTTATGTCAATAACTTTAATGTTTCTTAAGTAACATACAAAAAATTTGCATTTATTTCAAAGAAAACTTTATGCTTAATACAAATAATAAGCAATTGTGACCCTAGTCGGTACTTTTCTTGCTCCAGGCGTCTCCAAATATGGGCATTTTTTTCAAAAAAAATTGAGTTTGAGCTCAAATAAAAAAAATCGCCACACTGCTGGCCCAATTTGGTGCTATAAGTCAGTTAACTACATATGTTTTCTAAAATCCCAAGCAAAGAAATTTTGCGGGAGGCCATTTCTAGGACAAAAAAAATGAGTTTTTGTTAAAAAATCCCATTTCTGGGATTTTGTTTTCCCCTGTGTCAAATTTTAGAAAAGTGGCAACTCCAATTTTTTTTTTGAATAAGTTTTTCATTTTGTCACAAAAATATTGATACTACGTAAAAAAATCAGGTTTATATCTCAAACCAGCAAAATTTTACAGTGGTCTGAAATATTGACTTTTTTTGCTACCTTCACAAAAAAAAATTTTTTTCTCGTTTTTATCAATTATTATTCAACATATTGAGTTAATTGCATTCTTTTTTATAATCTGTTAAAACTAGAGGTAATTACCTTTCCATTGGTATATAAAAAGTATATCCTTTTACCTACACTTATAACAGCACGTGCGCTGGAATAAGACCCCTTTGAGTAAAATATTAATTTTTTTGGTAAATAGCAATTTCATTTTGTGAGAGATCAATGTTGTTGCATTTAAAAAAATCAAATTTACACATTTCCAATCGCAAAAAAGTAATTTAATTGTTGCAGATAGAAAATTTGAATAAAAAGATGCTATTGACTTCATTTTTTGTGAAAAACTTTTTTTTAAATAAATTAAAGCCCCAAGTCCCAAGTCTTTTTTAATGATTCGACTCATGGACTTTCGCGTGATATTCATCTCACGGGCTTTGATTTTCTGTTTTCGGAGCGGATTTCTGTGAATTCTTGATTTAACGGCTTTGATGTCTTTGATGTCTTTTACATCCCCAGTCTCCTCAAACAGTTTTATGCATCGGTAGACGAACATGCGGCTAATCCCTAGTGGTCGGAGCGTTTTGAAAATATCGATTTTTTTCATTTCACACTTGAAAAGCGCTATTACAGCGATACGGTTCTCATTATCTGACCACTCCATGATGAAAGTTGAAACAATTTTAAAATCCCGTTACAGACTAACGCTATTGGGGTTAGCTTTCAAAACCCATATGACATTCACGGGGTATGTTCAGGTCTGCTATTAAAATGGGTGTGTTCAATGTTCTAACAGTATTTATGTCCCTACTAAGTACACATTATTGTTTACATAAAACCCAAAAAACAATACTTTTGCCGCACCAACTATAGTTATATTGTTGTTACAACCATATTTTCGTTTTTAAATTTGGCAACAGTACTATTGTTACATTTCAACAATATTAATATTGCCGCACTAATATTATCGTCAAAATGAAGTTAAAAAACAATACTATCGTTGCGACGACCATACTTTTATTGTAGAGAACATACTATTGTTGCCGCTACCATATTGTAACCATATCTTTTCTCTGCGTGTATCTTAAATATTCTCTATTTTAGTAAAATTGTTATGGAAAAGACTGTAGTTACGAAAATAAGTTTCGATCAGAAATATCAAGTGATTTTTGCAGAACTTCTAAGATTGACAAATAATTGTAGTTCGACCAACTTAATGCTGATTTTAAGGATACTATTTTCCTTATAACAATTAAAAGTGGTTTAAATTTCCAAAAAAAAAAATTCTCACACTCGCCTCTTTTTTTAAAAGGTAGCGTTTTTGTATTCGCCAGATAATTGCACCGAAAAAGTTAAGTTAAACGGTCTCTTTATACCCTGTTTAGTTTAGGGGCAAATGTTTGTAACTACCAAAAATATTTAAGCTGGACCGAATACACCGATCGACGTATAATCGCTTGTTGATTCCATTTAACGATGTTAGTCCGTCCGCCCATCTAACGCTAGTAATCAAACTACGGATTGCAATTGTTTTTCGATTTTCACGAAATTAGCAGTAGTGGGTTTTTTGAATCAACGACGGACGCTATTGAAATTGAAGAAAATCGGTTCCGATTTAGATATAACTTTCATACATTAATGTTCATCCGATACAACGCTCTAAAAGTCACATATTATATGCAATCTTGATGAAATTTGGCACTATTATGGTCCTTGTACCAAGTACGGGCGCTGTTGAAATTGGAGAAATTCTGTGCAGATTAGGTTATTGATATATGTTCAACCGATTTTACATTGATATTTACAACAATGATATTTTCTTACAAATTTAAATATGACATTAGTTTAAAAATCTGGGTACATTTAGAGTGGTCCAAAAACCCATTTTCAGTTGGTTTTTTGGCAAATCCAAAAGTGCGAGGAATAATAATTTAACCACTCCTCACTTTAGCTATTTTACTTTTTTTATTCTCTAACAAAAAGCTCCACGAGATGTTACACATACTTTTTTTATTTGCTATCAATAAATTGTTCACATATTAAATAAGGTAAAATAAGCCGGACGGGGCCGACTGTGAGATACTCTACCACTCTATTATTCAAAAGATTCCGCTCCACTTTCTGGAGTGTGAGCACTTAATGTGACACTTCTAGAGAGGAATATGTTTTGTTGGAGCTATGTATATAGAAACATAGACCGATACGGTCGACGGGTTAATTTGAGGCTTCTGAAGCCCGTCATAAAATTCTAAGACGATCTAGCCATGCCCATCAGTCAGTTGAATGAACAATTCAGATCAATAGAGCTAAAGTCTTCTAAATTAACAAATATACGAGTATGTCTAATAGTTAACAAGTGGTTGGGTTTTGAAGTGGACCAAATCGGTAATAGCGTAGATACCACGTATTTCGACAGACTGTACTCACTGGTAAGCAATATTGTTTTTTAATTCCAAATATAAAACATTCTTCAAATCCGAATTTCGACAACCGGCAACAGACTAACTATAAGTATAAGTTATACCAGCAAGCGGTACTTTCAGATAGGTACGTGGCGTTTTAATATCATTACACGAAAATGAAAATACCCTTTACTTTTTAAAGTTACTTTTTATTTAAGGTTTTTACTGTTGTAAAACAATATCCATTGGAATAAAGATATAAAAAGAAAGAAAGCACAGCAAGCGAAATATCCAATAGAAAGTTAGTATGAGAGAATAAGAGCAATATCAGGTTCGTAGAATGTTTTATCGTCGTGACAACAGGGTTAAGCTGGTAAAGTTTTAAACGTTTACATTTCAATTTATTTTTAATATAATGTGAGAATAAAACCTTCTGAATATATTATTTTTAAGGTACGATGGACCTCTCAGTGGAAATGCCCATATATTTTTGGTCGTCGTACAACTCTAAGACGATCTAACGAGTGATCAATCTAGAGGTATTTTTTGCAATACATTACTAGTGAGATGTGTTAAACATTATTTTTTGATTCTTTTCGGTATTGTTTGGCATTTCATCAAGGAAAGACTTACGCCGCAACAACGTCTCCAAATTGTACAACTGTATTATCGGAATGAACGTTTGGTGACAAACGTTTTCGTGCTCTTAGACCTTTCTGAATTAACGGCATTTCGGCAACTTTACTAAACAAAATTGCCGCATTTGGGATAAAGAGCAACCAGTAGACGTTCAAGAGGTGCCATTATGCCCAGGGAAAACCACGGTTTGGTGCGGTTTATGGGCTGGTGGAATCATATTTTGATATGATGTCGGATCATGATATCGGAGTTTTTGGTACCTGAAATCTATGCTGACAAACCTGCTACGATTTTGGTTTTGGAAGCCAACAATACGCGTGTCATTAAGGCCATAGAGATCGAAATGCTCGAACGAGTCACCCAAAATTGGAATGGACTCCCGTTGCGTCCAACATTTGAAAGAAACTATATTCAAAAAATATATGACATAAAATTTATTTTCTTATGAATAATAACAATTCCACACTTGATTTAAATTTTTGTATTTTTTTAATTTGAAAAAAAAAAATACCTCTAGACTGATCACCCGTGTGTCTTTTGAAAGCCGTATACGAGCGTTGCTAAATATATTTCTGTCCTGGCGCCATCTGACATTTCCATTAGAAAGTTTGACAGTTTTTAGCATAAACGTACTCAGAACGTTTTGACGTACGACCATCATTTGTGTTGTTTACAGTGACTTAAAAAAATCAATTTGGCAAAAAACGGATTTATCTCGTGATAATTTTTCACAATTTTCGACGTGGATTATCACGACAAGAGTGCATCGATGAACTTAAATCTTTGTATGGCGATGAAGCACCATCCTATAGTACTGTGAAAAACTGGTTTAATGAATTCAACCGTGGCCGACGCTCGCTTAAAGACGAAGGTCGTGATGGTCGTCCAAAAACGGCCGTTGTGCCAGAGAACAGTGATGTCGTGGGTGAACTGATAATGCAAGATCGTCATGTGACATACCGTGAGATAGAGCTATCCTTGGGCATTTGAACCCACCAGGATACATTCGATATTGCATGGCCAGGTGGCCGTAAAAAAGGTTGATTCTCGTTGGATTCTGAACAATTCGAAAAACGAACAAGAGAAGACGAATCATCACCATGACAATGCGAGCTCTCACACATCGGCTTAAACTAGCGCCTTTTTGACCAGGCAAATCGTCGAATTGATGGGTCATCTGCCGTACAGCCCTGACTTGGCACCCAATGACTTCTTTTTATTCCCGCACATCAAGAAAAAAAATGTGTGGTCAACGATTTTCGTCACTGGAAGATGCTGTTGAAGCGTTCAAAAGCCATGTTTTGGAGGTGTCTCAATCGGAGTGGAAAAAGTGCTTCGACAATTGGTTTGAGCGTATGCAAAAGTAAATAAATCATGCTGGAGAATACTTTGAAAAATAATAACACCATTTTTGATGATAATATTCGCATTTTCATTATAAGACCAGAAATATATATACTCGTCCCAGTCCTCGTATCATGATGACTTATAGTTTAAAGCAAATAGTGATTGTAAAGTAGCGCAATTAGGCTGAAGGAAAAACAGTTTCCCTTTTAAGCACTAAAGGTGCCTAGGATACAACACACTTTATTTTAATCCTTTGCTTCATTAGTATTTTTTATTTTTTTTTTGGTTAAATTGATGGCTGCGGAGCACTTACTTAATACCTTAAAAAAGGAACTAGTTGCTGAACATTTGGGTTAATGAGTTAAAAACGGCCCGTATAGGAAATCCAGGCGATCAATATTCAATTTGGATATACGGGTTTAACCGATAATTGCTACAAATCTATTTATACCCTCTACTAAAGTGGATGGGTAAAATTGGCCTAGGGGGAAAAAGTTTCCCTTTAAGGCTCTGAAGTTACCACGGTAAAAAGTACACTTTTTTTAATTATTTTCTTAAAAAAACCATACAATAATTTTTATTGTGTTTACTTTGTTCGGTGAAATACTCTAATACCGAGTGGTTCTCGTTTATTTAAAATCTGCCAGAACTTAAGTATATAGCCATTGATCATGGTTTAATCACATTCGTTACTTGACGGATGGTGAAGTAGCATTCACCCCTGCTGGCAACTAAACGTATTTTTTACCGTTGGAATATATATTTTTGTTTCTTGAATGAAATGTTTAATAAAAACATGGCCTCAAATCTGGCTATGAAATAATAGTAATGCAATTTAAAATAACATACTTAATAAAAATCTCAATTTTTTAATAACAACAATAACCAATCCTAATAAATAATTCTGGGGAGAATAGTATGGTTGAGTGTGAATCATACTATGGTTGTGGGGATCATAGTATGGTTGCGTGGGAAACATACTATGGTTGTGAGGATCATAATATGGTTGTGAAGATAATAGTATGGTTGAGTGCGAATCATACTATGATTGTGTGGATCATAGTATGGTTGTAAGGATCATACTATGGTTGTATGAGAAACATATTATGGTTGTAAGGATCATAATATGGTTGTGAAGATAATAGTATGGTTGGGTGTGAATCATACTATTGTTGTGAGGATCATAATATTGTTGTGTCACAACCAAATACCCAACAATAGTATGATCCTCTTCGAATATTGTCACCCCAACCATACTTTTTTTCTGCGTGCAGATTCAGCTCCGATTTCAGCATTCACACTGCCATCCCCAAATTTCATATAAGCATGAAATAAGTTCGGCTTCGCTCGGCTCGGCTTTTAGCGCGCACTCTGCCATCAGCCTTATGCAGAATAAATACAAAATGTATTTATCATTAAGCTTTTCGCAAAGAATAGACAAGTTTACTGACGTGAAACAATTGCTTAAATCCAGCCGCAACTTGACCAAATTCCCACATTCTAATAAATTCATATACTCTGGTTTGGCGGACTTCCTATTGCATGTGGACCAGAGATCTAAGTGAACGAACAGTCCTTGTTATATCGATAAACTCGACACTGGATGACGAATATTTATAAAGGAAGGAAGAATATCCACCGGGACCACCCGTGCTTACGTACCAAGCCAACAACGTTGTTTGGAAGCAGTGCGATGGCAACAGTCAATAAACAATTTGTCATCGTCGGGGTAGTAACGAAAATTCAAATTGGTTTGTTGTATGCCGCTGTACAGGTGGTACCCGCATACAAATACATATAATCATGCATACTTATACATGCAAAGAGACTAGCGTGTATGTTTCCTAGTTGCAAGTGTGCGTGTGTGGTCGGAAACGATTCATTGTGGGTCAGGAGCCTCGACGAACAAACGTTTCCCAGCCACTAACTAAAAGCACATGATACAGACATACTCGTACATAGCCGCACATACAAACTTCGATTTGAATAAAGTTTAATCGATCGCAATCACGTTCAAACATTGCCACTGCGAAGCGAATTTGTGCCAGTGTACCAGTGGCTCTTCGTCTCCCAAAACCAAAATAACACCCCAGCAGCACTTTGTCAGTTACTGTGACCCTAATCGATACGAGCAGCTATGAATGTAGTGGGTATTTACGGTATTGACTACTTGCTTGCTTGCTGCAATTACTCGCTGGGCAGGCACCGGCAACCGAACCTTCTGCGGCCACAGCAGCAGTGAGCAGCGGCGGTACGTAGTAGCAGTAGGTACGTAATGTTAAGGCATTAGGTCACCAGCGGCGTTAACTACACCATCAACATCAATGTAATCGATGATTTCCAATTGTAATTGGTGGCCAACAGTCAACAGTGATGGCTACATTGCAATCAAGAAGCATTCGCGCGTTTGGCTCGTGACCGAGAGAGGCAACGAAAGCCTCCATTGGCGAACACAACAACACCAGCACAGATTACAACTCCATCCACTCGAGCTGGCAGGCGGCTAGGCGGGCCGGCACATGAAGCGATGCAGTCTTCATCGCACGCATAGTTCACTCGTTGTTTGCCGTTTATCATCATATCGTTCCAAATGCCGATGCGGGCAATGCCACGAAGCCGATGGACGATCACGTAAACATTTCACAATGTTCGGCGGAAAGATTTTATAACAATCGCCCCTTCATGGTCGTAATTACATGCCTCGATTAGGAGAAGAGAGAACAATTTAAGCCGGCATCTTTCAGAAGATACTACTCATTCGCTAGCTAGCTTAGCTTGTTCCTGCTAGACGAAAAGGTGCTACTCACTCAGCCGCGTGCCGAAAGCAAGCTGCGAGAACGGCGCAAAAGTATACAAATTACCAATTTATCGACACTTGTACTACACGCTTAGAAAAATGAATGAATGTGTTCTGGTAGGTGGGTGCTACACTACAGAATACATTGTTCGATAACGACATAAGTTTCAGCGACCTCACTCTGATATAATTATGTTGTGTGACCTGGACCGAGGAGTTAGTTGTACTCCCGTTGACTGTTCCCAATAATCCGCAGACCGAAGACATTTTTAGAGTGTATCTCAATACGATCCCTTACTAAGCCAATGAAAACTGAAATCAAGTGGCTATTGCAGCGACTGATCTTCCATTGCCAAACTATCAAAAAACTATTTTGCCTACATCATGTTCTTCCTTTTGGGTATGATCATAGTAATTCCGTGCAACAATAGTTATCTATAGAGTTTGCCAGCTTCTGCATGTACGGAGGGGGAAAGAGATTCGTATGTCTTGCCGAAGATGTTTGACTTATTTCACAAGAAACAAATACAAACAATTCGTAGGAAACCCAAACAAATAAATATCTGCCAAACTTGTACCTATAATGTTTCAGATTCGGATAAGCTTGTGGGTCATGGGCGTGGTCTTTGCACTAAAAACGTCCCTTAAATATGTACCTTTATTTGGGCCAGTTTAGGACTCGGGCTGGATATTAATATGAAATTTTCATTACGAATCCGAATATAACGTTTTTTTGACGGTTCGACTGTATATGAGGCCTTGACCCACGGACATATGGATAATCCGAAACAGTGGATTTTTCTTATAAAATATGCACTACACTACGACGGTATTTATTTGGTTGAATCGCGCATAACAAGATGAGATTAACATCTTATAAATTTCAGTGCGGGATACGCGGATTGTCAGATAAAACATTTTGGTTAAATTGTAGAATATTATAAAATATTAATATTAACTTTTAAAACTAATTAGATAACAATAATATTATTTTTTATATAATTTAAATAGCTTCTTCTTTAACGTTTTTGCATTGCTTAGAACTTGCAGTTTCGGCGGGAGATTATTCAAGAGAAGAGAACAACATACAAAACATTGTCTTTCTGAAGTAAGACTCATATTTCTTGGATTTATATGTTTCATTCCATTTTTGTTTTTTTTGACGAACGTTCCCACGCCACTCACACCCGCCCCTGCCGACCGAGGAGGCCACGTCCCCATGACGTAGGGACAACGTACACATTATGGACCGTTCCATAATGGAGATGACAAGAAACGTCATCCATGTAAATTAGCTACAGATATTTATCAACAGCCAATCGGTACAAAAATATTAATAATAATCACTAGAAAATATAAACACCAAATTTAATACTTTATAATATAACCACCACCTTAATTTAATACAATAATATAATTCAATCAAAGTATGAGAAGGACTAGAAGCAAAATATAACCACCTCCTTTCTTTATTACAATATTAAAATCTTATAAAAATAATATAAAGCATAATATACATAGGTATTTACGAATAATAACAATTACTAAAATTGTTTATAGCAGCCTAAATTGTTATGAAGACAATGAGCCTTGGTGTAATGAGTTTAAATAAAAAATTATTACAGTTTTTAATGAATCAAAACCTAAGGAGAAATCAATTAAATGATATAACGAATTAAAATCAGCACACATTCTACGAAATGGGTCACCACATGCATAATTGTGCCTTTGAAAATCCAAGTGTAAGAACTGATAGTATCTAGTAGGTCTAAATGGGACGTTAATAGAAATTTTTGATATTAAGTATTCATTTTTGATATTAAGTATTGATATTAGGTATTCAGAAGTATTCAGAAGCCACAACCCCACATATAATTTTATATACCATCATCGTATTCATCATAGTTCGCCTACTATTCAATGAGGGCAATTTAATAAGATTTAACCTGTCATTATAAGAAGGAAGTTCATAACCAGTATTCCAGAGAAGACCTCTTAAGCAGAGTATTAAAAATTGTTTCTGCACGGACTCAATTTTGTTAACATAGTAATCATATTGGGGATCCCAAACCACTGATCCATATTCCAAAATTGGCCTAACTAGGGAAATATAAAGCTGTTTCGTAGTAAATGGATCAGTAAACTCTTTTGCCTAGCGTTTCACAAAATAAAAGACACCATACGCTTTATTTACCATAGTAATGATATGGTTATTAAAATTCAACTTTCTATCCATCATAAAACCGAGATCAATAAATGAATCAACCGATGCCAGTTCAGAGCCACATAAATTAAATTAAGTAGCCAACAAACTACGTCTAGAAAGGCACATATGCTTACACTTTTTAAGGTTTAATTCCATAAAATTAAATTCACACCAAGTACTAAATCTGTCCAAATCACCCTGCAGTATGTGACTGTCCGCAAAGCTAGCATAAGAAGAAAATAATTTAACGTCGTCTGCAAACATTAGAAAATTAGAGACGATAATAGAGTCGGGCAAGTCGTTAATGAATAGTAAAAAGAGAATTGGTCCAAGGTGGCTGCCCTGCGGGACAACAGAGGAAATACGAGTTGATCTGGAAAGACTTTTTTCAAATAAAACTACTTGATCCCTCCCAATTAGGTAGGAGGAAAGCCAATTTATGAAATTAATATTAAACCCAATTTTGTTTAACTTGAATAGTAATAGTCTGTGATTTACTTTATCAAATGCCTTACTAAAATCAGTATATATAACGTCAGTTTGCTTGCGCATCTATAACTTCAGAGGAAAACTGAAGTAGATTTGTAATAGTAGAGTGACCCTTACGAAATCCATGTTGGCATGGATGGAGTATGGGCGCCACATTATGTGAAACAAAATTTGTTACAATTTTTTCAAATAACTTAGGAATTGCGCTTAATTTAGCAATCGCTCTATAGTTCAATACATCCAACAGACTACCAGATTTGTGAAGTGGGAACAAGTAAGACCGTTTCCATAAATCAGGAAAGTACCCCAATTGTAATGATGAATTAAATAATAAGGATAAGGGTAAGACCAGGGATTTCGAGCAGCCTTTAATAAAACATTCGGAATGCCATCCGGTCCAGATGTACTAGTGGGTTTAAGACGATGCAAGTTTAATTCAATAAGTGAAAAATCTAAAAAGGAGGAACTATTTGATTTACTGATGACATTTTGTAAGGGTACGGAATTGCAGGATTAAACGAACGTAGTGAATATGTATTTTCGAAAAAGTTAGCTAAACAGTTTGCAATAGACTGATCGCTTGAGAACTCAACACCATTAAATCTTATTCTCGATGGCTTAGAAGATGTTCGACGTTTTAAATTAACAAATCGATAGAATGATTTAGGGTCTTTTTTAAAATTGTCCCTAACTTTTGTCAAGTACGACCTATTGCATCGACGAGCCTCGATATTGTACCGTTGTCTCGCTATGGAATATCTACCATAATCAGCAGTTAGTCCTGTTCTTTTGGATCTTTTAAATGATTTACTCTTTATGTTTTTTAATCTACATAACTCCATAGAAGTCCAAGGCATAGTTTTTTCTACAACAATGGGTTCTATAGGCACTGTTTAGATACAAATTTATTTAGTATGTCATAAAGTTTCTTAACAGCAAAATCAAATTCCGCAATAGTACTACAACAGCAGATAGCATTCAATAGCAAAATCAAATCAAGAATCCTTCCATTCTCGTTAAGAATATTATTAATCTGAGACAAATTCATTTTTGCCAATAGGCCAGCAACATCAGTGGTCCAATCGCTGTTAGTAAGAGGTTGGATCGAGCGAATGGCAGGCGGTTAAACAGGCATTGAGGTTCTCTGCTTTAAATGAATTTATGAAGTTGTGCTAGGACTTTAAATCTTAGTAAATTATCAAAAGATAAGTAAAAACATTTGATACGAAAACTCAGAAGTTCTGTCGTATCGCTTTGTGTTGAAGACATATCTTGCGATATCGTTAGTTTTCGGCCATCATCAGTTTCACAAGTTTCTCTGCATTCCTCGTGATTTTCCAACAGAACTATTAAAGTGGTTGCTCCACGTAAGTTTGGAGTTAAACGAAAACCCCAGATTCGATGATGTCTGAACATAGTCTATTGAACTGTAGTCAAGTATAACGTTGTGACTTGCAGGATATGTTTTTCAAGTTTTAGCTGCGTTTAAAAAGTGAAATGCAGAACTGCACATCAGGTAATTTACTACCAGTTTAAAGCTGCACAACATATACATATACAGGGTTTTCCATTAAGGACATCCCAATTTCATATATTAATAAAACAAGGAATATTCAAGATATTAAGTTCAAATTTATTCCAGGTGTAGTGAAAATGTTAGATTTTAAGAATGAAATTCGATTACGACCATGTGACCACTACGAGCCCGTGTAAAGCGATCTATTATTTGGACCCAGTTTTCCACCACTCTTGCACACATTTCGACCGGAACGTTCGCAATTTCGCGTTGGATGTTGTCTCTGAGCTCGTCTAAAGTAGTTGTATTGTTGGCATAGACCAATGACTTGATGTTGCCCCATAAAAAAAATCCAATGTCGTTAAATCGCATGAACGAGAGGGCCATTCGACCGATCCTTTTCTCGAGATAAAACGTTTACCGAATTATTCATTTCAGTAAATCAAAATTTATAATGATTTTCAATGATGTCCAAACGTTGCTCGTAAGTGAACTTTAGCATGATGAAAATGTTGACTTCGATTAACGTTTTGACACTGAAAGATCATTAAAAATGTTTAAGGGTGCGTCGACATTAAGATAAGAAATTGTGATGTCTCTATCTCTTACTACGAATAGAAGTAACCGCCACCGGCTTGTTTAAAAAAATCAGAATGAATTGCGGTGTTGTGATCATTCATGTGCATCATACGTAGGTCTGCACAAGATATTAATTTTACCGTCGACAACAGTGCACTCACTTCAGTGTACACTGCAATGCTTCATACATACCCGAATGACAATACAACGGCGTGTTAATATACATCACCTTGTTTTACAGATCAAACAGTCTGAAGGAGTTGAAGGATTGCATCGGGCTTGTTCACATATACTCACTCATTTAAATAACCCCAAAGAAAATGGTCGGGGCTGATAAAACTGGCGATCGCGCTAGCCAAATAATTTCCGAATTTCTAGAAATTATTCGCTCTCCAAATATTAGATTTAAAGTGCCATTGTGTATCGGGCAGTGTGGGCGGTTTCTCCGTCCTGCTGAAACCACATCTCAGGTCTGTTTTCAAGAGAAGGGCGTAAAAAATGTTCTATCATAAACAGATACCGCCCTCCATTTACGCTTACAGCACTTCCATCTTCATTCTCGAAGAAGTAAGGCCCAATGATATTTGCTGATGTGATCCCACACCATACTGTACACCTAATGGGGTGCAACTGGCGTTCGTGAATGCCTCTTGGATTTTCAGAACCTACAGTTCTGCTTATACGTAACAAAGCCATTCAAGTGAAAAATGAGCTTCATCACTCATGCGATTGCGTTAAAATAATTGATCGCTGATTTAAATAATAAAGTTTTATTATTCTGGTACTTTGCTCAGCTGTGAATCTCTCCATTATTTATTCTCCAAGTGTTAGTTTTATAACCTAAAAACAAAATAAAAAATATATAAAGAAAAAAGTTATTCAATTTTTTATTTTTTTATATAATTATTTTATTTATCTGAAAAAAATATATAAACGAAAATGTTATTACATTTTTAAACCCCATGGCAACTTTTGGCCCACCCTGTATAAATAAGTTCTCGTAGAAGAGAAGTCTTCGAATGCTTTCAGTCATTAGACAAACAACGATTACAAACCGAATTAGTAAAATATTAAATACTTGTATAGGGATGTTATAAAAAATGTATGAATTGTAATAATAAGTATTTTATGTTTAATGCACTTTAGTGCTTGAATTTGTTTTGGTTTTTGTTTCTCAGCGAGTGATCTTTTCACACATTCATTTGTGTTGTAAGCAAGTTTAGACAAAGTGAGTGTATCACCGTTCAGTTTAAAGTGTAATCCCCAATTCAAGAAGGGCGATCATTCTGTGGTGTTTGTGGTAATCGAGCAACGAAGTAGCGGGTATCCAACCATCACCGCTTCAATGTGAATAATACTTTTTTAGACATTGACTCTTAACTTTGTACTTTGTATGGTTTTCTCGGTTTTTATATTTTAAATGTTTTATTAAAAAAAATTAAAACAGCAACAAAAAAATCATATTAGGTTAATCAAGACTGCAACACCGCAAAAACATGGGAGCGAATGTGCAGTTGCGGTGTTTATCTTCTTCTTACTCATACGCTGGCTTTATAAATTCATGAGTGTAGCTCCATTGAATGAAACTTCTTCACTGGTTCGCACCGTTAGTTGTTTTGTGAACGCATTAAAGATGAAACGCCGTACCACCAGAACGGGGGGATCCTATTAATTATGTTAATACGAGTATCAATTCTAATGGCCAACAATCGAAATGGGACATAGATACCTTGGAGACGAAACAAAAAGTAAAATAAAAAAAAACATGTTTATACCCTACGAACATCTGTTGGTAATAGTAATACGAATTTCGAGTTTTTGCCATATAATCAAGCGTGATGAAACATATACTTAGTAGGGACATAAATACTGTTACACACGTTTTATGCTGTAAAATAAAAAGTACTGAATGTTTTGGACCAAATATATTTAATATATTTATTGATGTATATTGTATCCAAAAAGAATCTACTTATTCGAAATGTCCTCCTTTTGCCTTTACACACGGCTTATGTTGCACTGGCCAATCGTCAATTGCTGCACGAACCTCGTCCTTTGGAAAATTGGTCCCAGCTCGAACCAAAGCAGTCTTAAGAGGGGTACCTTTTGTGACAAACCTTGTCCTCTAAAACCGTCCACAATTTGTAATTCAATGGATCATTCTGGACCATTCTTCAGAGGAAATGAACGCTGGCAAATTGTTTCGAAGCCAGGACTGGGAAGTTTTAGCTTTATGGGCCGGTGCAGAATCCTGCTGGAAAGATGGCTGGTTTTGGAACAGGGAATTGTTAAGAGGCTTCACACCAGCTTCCAAAACGGTTTCTTGGTAAACTTTAACCGTTGGTTTGACTCCTTGTTCGCTGAAATGCAGGTCTGTGACCCCATCGTAAGAGACAACCCACTAAACCATGACTGAAGCTGGGTGATGACCCTTTTCCACCCTTGGGATCAGTTTAGATGCTTCCTTAGATGACCGCGCATACACTGTATCATTTTGCTTGTTAAATTTTTCCTGAACGGTAAAAATTTTTTAATCGGTGAACAAAATTTTTCTGTGCAAGTTATCAGCGTGCTTCACCAAAAGACGTTCGCATTTTTCAATCCTATTTTTTTTAAGCTGCAGTCAATAAATGTCCGGTACGTCGTTTGATAGCCCCAAGTCCCAAGTCTTTTTTAATGATTCGACTCATGGACTTTTGCGTGATATTCATCTCACGGGCCATGATTTTCTGTTTTCGGAGCGGATTTCTGTGAATTCATGATTTAACGGCTTTCATGACATGCGATGTTCGAACAGAGCGTGGGCCGCCGTTTACATCTCCAGTCTCCTCAAACAGTTTTATGCAGACGAACATGCGGCTAATCCCTAGTGGTCGGAGCGTTTTGAAAATATCGCTTTTTTATACGGTTCTCATTATTTGACCACTCCATGATGAAAGTTGAAACAATTTTAAAATCCCGTTACAGACTAACGCTATTGAGGCTAGCTTTCAAAACCCATATGACATTAACGGGGTATGACCAGTTCTACTATTAAAATGGGTGTGTTCAATGTTCTAACAGTATTTATGTCCCTACTAAGTACTTAAACAATTTAAATAGATTTACTAACTAGTTTTATCGTATTCATATATTTAGGGCCACATTCTCCATATTTTCAGTCACTAATCAGTCGCAGCGCTAAGAATTGAACCCGTTCAACATATTTACGTTCAAGGCATTTTTACTTTTCCGATTCGTGCAAAAGTAATTCACATTTCGTCGCGACTAGGAAGTGACAAAGACAGAAAAAGCTCATAGTTTCAATTTATCATACGGTTTCAAGCTGGTCCAAACTTTATGAGCACTTCTTGGGTGACTAGTCAAAATTTGAATTATGTTTGACTTGAATTTTGAAATAAAAACATATCGATGGTATGTACTCCGTAGGTGGAAGAGGCATACGTATGCCATAGGTCGCATGTACCATTCTTTCGATTTATTTGAAACCGTGGAATTATTAATTTGCTTTTCAAAAATTCGTTCTAATTCATTGGTGTTCTAATTCATTGATGTTGGGGGAAAAAGTCGTCTGTCACTTTTTTGCTGTTAAAATAAAGCAAATTTAATTGCCAAATATGGATTTATTTGAAATGTTTGCCTTGGATCATAGTGATAATAAAATAAGATATACTAACAAATACCCGCTACTTCGTGGGCGGAATACTATCATATCCAAACATAGTTCCACTATCCTAAATACGACTTTCTAGATTTATTATGTTCTGTTAAGTGGTTACAAATGCAGTATTTTTGTTTTATCTCTAAAGTCTTGTATGAATTAGGGTTTTTTACCCTTTTTCTGTGTTTCTACTTTCCAACCTCTGGTTAATTTTGAACTGGCTCAATTTTTACCGTTTAATCAGCTCCGACTAATATTGTGGTTTAAATTTTGTATTTTACCTATGTCATCAAAATATCCAATCGCCTTAAATGCGCCTAATAAGGACACCATTCCGTTTTGACCTCTTTTCATTATTTTTTTTCTCCATTCTCATTATTTCTTATTTCATTTCTATGATTTAATATCGTTTTGATAGGAAATTGTTGTGCTTTTTTTTGTTTTTCGTCTAATTTAGCCTTGTGTAACCAAAATTCCTTTCCTCATTTGCCTATTCTATAGGCTTTTCCTGTGAATTTAATATTATTGTTCCAATATCTTCATATTTCGCTTTTTTGTATCCTCATTTTTATGTTTATTATCCTGTTGATTTATTCCGGATTCCTATTGATTTATTTCGGATTCCTATTGATTTATTCCTGACTTTGACATTTCGCCCGTCTTGCAATTATTATCTGATATTCTGTTTTCTATGCAGTCCTCTTGATTTTATATTGTTATTTTAGTTGCTGTTGAGTCTCATTTTATACCTATACCTATTAAACTATGCCATTCTGTTGACCAGTTCATTTTTCGCCCGTTGAGATCCCTTTTTGACCCCATTTATTTACACTTCCAGTTTCTGTTATCCTGTTTGGCTCTTTTTCCGCCCTTTTTATCCCGATTTCTATTTTCTATTCATTTGATATCGTTTATCTCACTTTTTTATAGTTCATACCCTTTGCTCCTTTTTTGTCCCAAATTCTATGACATGTTATCGATTTTACAAAGTTATTGTTCCGTTTTGTCCTATTTTTATCACATATCTACTTTTTATGCCATCCTGCTATGTTTCGTCTATTTTGGTCTCTTTAAATAAGTTTGTAGACTAATTTCTATTTAATGTTGTTTTACTCTCTGTTTGATTTTTGGCTCATTTTATTTTCTATGTCAACCTCATGATTTATCATTCATTTCTAATATTCTGATGTTTCGTCCCTTTTGACCACTTTTTTATCCCTTAATATCCCCACTTTATTTTCTACGTCATCCTCTTGATGTAATATTGTCTTCCACACTTTTTATTTTTCGCTCCTTTTAATCCATTTTTTATTCCTATTTTTAAAAAAAAACCATCCCGATGATTTAATATGATATTTTTAATTCCTTTTTCTATTTTGAATGTCATCCTGTTTATATTGTTTTTCTCGCTTCTTGCTGTTTTTATTTTCCATGCCATCCGGTTAATTTAATATTGTTTTACTAGCTTTGTTTTTTTATTGACCAACGCTCAGGGGATGTCCCCTTTTATGCAGTGCATTGCGTTTGTGAGTGGAGCATAAGAGAGTTAAGGGGGAAAGAGGGAGTAATGTTTATTAAAATTTTTTTTAAATTTCTGGATGTCATAATTGGTGGGAAATACATTCGCCGAAAGTCGATTCCACAAACGGACAGGAGGGGAAAAAAATTCGATCTATGCGGTCAACCGACCAATCGATAATAAATGGGTGTGAATTCTTGGATAGTCACGTATTCCTGCCAAATATCCTCACGTCAGGAATATGTCGACGGATGTCCGGAAGCATAGTGGTACTTTTTTTTGGGCTTTAGTAGCCTAGAGAGGGTTGAGGGTATATTCTGCTTGACCGAACTTAAAGACTTGTTTACTTGTTTGTCTGTATCTTTACCCCGTTCTTTCTTTTTTTATTCATTTGTTCATAAACATTTAAAAGTTAGATTTTTGAGATTTTTTTTTGAGATAATAAAGGCTGTGAAACTTTTTTTCAAAACTTTTTTTTAAAAATCCATCGCATACACTTTTCATTCGACAAAACGGAAGTAATTGTCGTATTTCATTTTTCTAGGGACTTTTTACTGCAAATGCAAATGGTACGTCGCAAATTATTATGGGCGTACCATTTGCTCCTTGCATGTATGTACATATTAATCCCATATGTACATGAGAAATAATGATCGAATTTAAGATATGGCTTTTTGCAACCATTGCTTAAGTGTAAACTGTGCTAAATGCGAACTATTATTCTAAAATATGCGGAATTAACAACGCACTTTAAAGCTTCTGAAGCGATAAAGCTACAATATGGGAGGAAATATGGTATGGGGGCCTTAACAATACATGGACTATAAAGGTTTAACTTCATCGCGAATTCAGAAAATATTGCATCAAGGCTATAACAAGACATTTACCATATGGGGGGTTTCCTTTGGCCTAGTATTAAACAATCAGCCAGGGTTTCGTAGTTCAATAAAAATACCTCTATTCGCATTTTAAGAACGACAACCGCAATTAGAAAAAATGGTAACAAATTGACCCAAAAGTTCAAAAAGTTGCACACGTAGTATCACAATAAAAAGTTCCAAAAAAGTATCAAGGTAGCAAAAAAGTGTCAAAAATGCCACATTAGTGGCACAACGGTTAGACTGAGTGCGGGAACGTTTTTTTTCAGTAAAAAGTAGTAAAAGTGGTCAGAGCAGTAAAAAGTAGTACGTAAAAGAACAGACTTATTAGGACTTTAAAAAAGAGTAAGTGTAAGATTCGCATTGTATTAGCGTATACTCACGTGAGGTTTGCTTTGCCTAGCAACCGATTCCAAAATATAGAGATGGGATTCAATATTCAATTCCTTTTACAAAGTGCCTATTTGGTCCTTTGTGTGCTGGGACATACATTTTGTACATACAATGATGGAGCATACAGTAGCGAACGATGTGGTCGGCTTCGACTCATTAGATTTTAGTTACTTGTTTTGTAAGGACAAACAAACATTTTCAATGTCATACCAAGTGACAAGAGCATGTTCTCACATTCGCTACCGAAAATATGGTAGTTGGCGTTCATTGTTTACCAAGGCCCTGCATGTGTCGACTTTGCGCTGCTATGGTAACTACCAGGGCAACCAAAATAAAACATGTTCTATAAATAATACTCATTTTTCATTCCTTAGCCTAGGAATTACGAACAAATCAAGTAAAGAAATAAAAATAAACTGGTTCACAAATTACACTCGGGACACGAAACCAGCTTAGATATTCTTCGGTTAAATCCACTTACATATGAGCTGACTGATGGGAATATAAACCAGTTAGAATATCTGTGCCAAGCCATATTCCTGCGTTTATTAGATAATCGGTTGTTTGCCTCCTATTTTTCGAGCCACAAATTTAGCAAAACATTAAAAAGCGTATTAGGGCATACATATAGGTTTACAGAAGCCTGGCTTCAAATTTAGGTACTCCCTGAAAAAAAACCAATTTTAAATCAATAAAAATCATAATAGCTGCTATCTTTTCGTCCCGTATACATATAGGTTATGCCATACAAATTCTTAATGAAAATGTTAGCCCCGAATGATATTAAATTTGAAATATGCTATGACTGATACGGGTTGCTATATATATTTCTGGCCTGGCCACCACTAAGAGTTGCCTGAAGAAATCTGACATTTCCATTGGAAAGTTCGACATTTTTTAACATAAACGTACACAGAACGTCCATCATTTGTGTTGTTGACTAAATGGAAATTCCCAACCACTTGTGTGAATCCCGTAAATATACTTTTGGAAATGTCATATCATACGCCGCCGAGGTTATAATCAGTTTTCTATAATCCGCCAATTGTACACTACAAATAGGAATGCTAAATGAGCAAACTATATTCTTTTAAAATTTTGAGATATTGTCAAATAATAAACGTTTTCAACACCAAAATAGTGTATAATTTGTTGTCCACGTCCATTAAAGGGAGTGTCCTGGACATTAACAGTACATAACAATTTGTGTTTGGAGCTGCGTTTTTTAAGAATTGGACAATTTATGGGAGATGGCCGTCTAAGGGAGTGTCCACAATTGGAAGGTTTCACATACTCGAAATATGTCTGAGTTAATCATTATATAATGGCTATTTGATGGCTAAATTAATGGCTAAACATTATATTGTAATTTTTTAGTTATACTCGTACTTGTAATATCGAAATAGATAAATTAATGCGTTTTCAAATGTTATTAAATTCAACACAGAGACGAAATATTTAATATTTTACACATTTTTCGTAATATCTTTTTTTAACAGTGGCTAAGCCGATCATATCGTCGGCTTCGTTGAAATTGCGGCGGTTAGGCTAAGCAAACAATCATAGACGGTTTGAACCGCCGCTTCAAGCTCTGTACCATATTACCCGACATCGATGTGCCACGATCAGCCAATTTATTGTCTTATATAGTCACTACATTTCCATTTTTTTAAGATCGTTGACAACACATAAAAGATCGTTTACAACTTAGTAAAGAGCGAATCAGCTTACATGGTTTATATTTTGATTTAAAGTGTTGTCATTCAAATTTTAAAATGTTTCTTATTACTCGTAATTCAATACTTTGCTTGATTATAATGAATTATAAATTATAATTCAATATAATCATTTTGAAAATTATATTGAAAATTTTTAACGTTAAAACAAATTTGTGTCGATGGCTCCCACGAAATAACACCAGTATCGTACAGTAATTCAAAGTCGATAATTATTGATTTTATGAAGTTATTTCAATATAATTAATATTTCAATATAATAAATAATAATAACTAATATGACGTGTCTCATTTTTAAGTTGCAGCTTTTCCGTGAGTGTAGTTTCTAACAATTATGGCCTAATTGAATTGGTGTGGAAGTTTTAGTCTTTACCAATAAATACCAGTCTCGAAATTCGAGTGGCACTTTTCACCTTAATTTACAAAGACTTGGAATTCTTCTTTATATAACTTTGTGTAGTTGATTCTTTTACAACTAAGTGCCAACTCCAGAAACAATTATCTTAATCAGGAAATCGTGACTCTTATATATCCTACACTATATTTCTATCTAAATCTATCTTTTTCCCACACCCTAAAGGTGAATGCGGCGGTATGCCGTTAGGCCCCACGAAAATGCATCCCAAAGTGAAAATGAACTTAGGCCCCAAAAACATATATGGAAAACAGCAACACAAAATTGTATCGTTTTTGGGGCCTAATTTCATATTTTAATTGGGGTATATTTTCATAATGCAATTAGACCCCAAATGTTTGTATGATTATAGACTCCAAAAACATTTTGGGGCATAATTTGGGGTCCAATTTCATTTCGATATAATTAAGGGCCACACTAAATATTTTTGGGGTCTAATTTCCATCGGCGAAGAAAAGAAAGCATTGGTTTTTTATTGAAAATTATATAGTTTATTACCTCTGAACTTAATTATAAACTTGTGTAATATCTTGCACGGAGGCACGACAGCAAGGACAGTACCGCAAAACATTAAATTTAGCTTATGGCTTTGCATTTAAAATTCAGGTAGAAACTATTATTAATAACAAATGGGTTAGTGCAAAAAAATATGTCAAATATTAATATTTACACACAACCGAAACTGTAAGCAAAAGATTTTCCACACGTTTGGGGCCTATTTCTGTACTTTGTTGTTACATTAATTTTGTAGCACATAAATAGAAATTACACCCCAAATCCAAAAATGAAAATAGACCCCAATTTTATACAGAAAACCACAACTTGATACTTATGGGCATATTTGCCCCTTTTTTGGGGTGTATTTGCATACCTTCAAATAACCACTACGAAATTAGGCCCTAATAAAATTTTTGGGCCTATTCATTTTTTATATTATTTTATGTTTGGGGTATACTTTTGTGGGGTCTTTTTCATAATACAATTTGACCTCAATTTTTGGGCGTTATTTCCTTTTTGGTTTGGGGTGTATTTTAGTGGGGCCTAATGTCATACCGCCGGTGAATGCAATGTTATTTTCTGAAGAAAAGTACCAAATTTCATTCAAGCGTCTATATCAAAATTCTTTCTCTCTCTCTCTCTCTCTCTCTCTCTCTCTCTCTCTCTCTCTTCCAAACACTCTCCGCTTTTAATAAGCACACAATGATAAAACAACAGTAACAACACAACTAACCGAACTATTTCTTCCGCATAGACGTCTTAGTCTTCTAAGATAAGGCCGAACCTTATCTGTCGTCACTATGACTTCAAAACAACATCGCAAAAAATGGTCGTTTTTTGGGCCTTTTTAGACATGTGTCCGTCGCTTATATCACAGCCAGAACTTTAAAATTACTCTAAAAGCAAAATTTGCTTTAGTTTGAGTACGTTTTTTGGTCGACATGAGCCAAAAAGTCCAGTAACTATGGCCTTTTTTCAGGTACTTTGTCCCAACTAACAGCACCCATTTTAACCATTGCCCGTTCACGAAAAATTATTACGAGTACTTGCTAAGAAAATACTCATTAAAGTGTACTTTTTACCGAGGTAAATCTATTCCCTTAAAGGGAAACTTTATGCCCCCTAGGCCGATTTCGCCCATATACTATACCAAACAGCTAATGACCGTAAGCCATTATTGTGGAAAATTTCAGGACCCCGGTTCATTCTTTTGACCGCTATCGTACTTCCACAAGACCAACAGACGGACATGGCTAGATAGTCTTAAGACGATACTTCATTGGGTCCCAGAATGACAAATTTAATATACTTACCACCCACCCTTCTTCGGTGGAGGGTATAGAAAGTATTATGTTTTTACTGTTCTAAGATTGATTAAACAATAAATTTTAATTTCAAAATAAAGACAAACTCTATGTGATGCTTATTAAACTGCACAGTGAACTGATTAGTTGAAGACGATTATTCACGGATATATTGAGCCTCGTCAATAAAAAAAGGGTTAGCAAAAATATAGACTGATGAAATAAATAATTTGTTAAATAATAAATTGTTTTAAGAATTTGTGGATTTGGTAAATTCAAACTCCAGCCTGAATTGGTGGTTTACCCTTCAAAATTGTGATAACACCTCAATAAAAGGCAATTTCCGCGCGAACTCAAATACATTTGGGTATTATTTTTTTGTATACCTAGGCTAAATTATAGATACGTTTCCGATGGAGAATTTGGTTTTTTGGTTAGATGCACAGACACTTTTCACAAATCCAAAAACTCATAGCCACATCCTCCGGTACTGCCATGCTATAGCAGGACGCACTTCAGCGAGGCAGCAATATACGAGTCAGCCAAGGATGACATCTGCATTACAAAATATGTAATATAATTCGTTGATGCGAAATCGTTTCTGATCTATCGCCAACTGAAACCGCAACCATAATGTTGTTGTCAAAAAATGAATATTTAAACCCAACATTTCAAGTGTTAAAAATACTAAGTAGTGGCTGACAAGTACATATCTGTAGTGCTACACATATACATTTGAGTCAATGCACTTGAATATCGCAGCTTCCGAATGTAAATAAAAGGGTAACTTATCGGCCTAATGTAGGACTTGAGCGGCAGCATACGACTTGTCATTCTGTGACCATTCACAGGCAATGCTGAGGCATGGCAATGGTTGGCTTAAGATAGGGCGACGGAAGACATCGAAAACACACCATAAGACAAGCAATCGCAACGATCATAAATTAAATAGTCAATGCCAGCACTTCACTTGCATCGATGGGAATATTCAAAAAAGACCAAAATTAGGATGTCCAAAGATGTCATTCCAAAAGCCCAGCAACGACAATAATCAAGTCCTTCCTCTCTCACTCTTACTTGCGGATGATTCCGCACATCCTGAACTAATGGACAATTTTAAAATGAAGCTAAATACGAAAACGAGAACATATGGCACGCACATGTGAATGAGTAAGAAGTATGTATGTTAAGGTGGGTCACTGACAAAGTTGCTGTTGTGCCTCACTAGTTAACTTACCATGTGAATACCAAAATATTTATGTTAGAAGCCAACCACGATCATAAAATACATACATTCAAAAGCCGCTCTACACACCAAAATTTCAATGAATTTGCTCATGATCGAAATAAAAGCCAAAACAAATAGAAACTTAAGAACTCTTTCGAAGTTTTACAAGTTATGCTAGTAGTACCAGCATTAAGTCAACCAAAGTTAATCGGATACAGAACAAAACTGGTGGACGAAATTCTTTGTGCAACGAGTGTGATCCATTCTAATGTCTGCATTGCAAGTTGCAAAAGTATGAACCCCAAAGATTCTTCTACTGCATGCCGTGCGTACTTTAATGTCTTTCGTAGGTTCCAGCATTACGAGCTGGTGACTGGCGACTCAGGGGTCACCTGTAGTGTTTACATTCAGATGGAGGTCAACACATTTTTCTCAGATGTGTACATTTCTGATTATTATTTATATGGAAATAGCCTGAAGCGATTTATATGCAGACATTTTCAAACAACTCTCTACTTCTGATTATTGAAGAAATAGCAGTTCTACCACTAGATTTGGATACAGTGGTCCAAACACGCGCATATAAGAAACCAAATTTCAGCAATGTAACGAATCAAAGTGACGATTTAAGAACAAAGAATAAAACTCTCGGTTTGAAATGGAGTGTGCACGATATAATTCAAATTTTATCTTACCAAGGCGTAATAGGTAAAGTAGGCTTTTAGCCGACTTTGTTATTAATTTGTTTTTCGTAGGTTACGTTAGGTGAGGGTTGCCGCATAGAGAAAGGGGCCTAAGGGTAAAAATCCGATTTTCACGTTCTTTTTTGATGTGGACATCTGAGCATCGAATGAGACCGATCCCAGTGTTCCCTCCCAGAGATACGCGCGTTTTATGAAAGTGACGGTACACCAAAGATACACGTATTTAAATCTTTAAAATGGCTCTTGTATTTGGAACCTGAGACTAGACATGCTTAAATCGAGCGGCAAGTCGGTTGGAAACAGAACATTCTCGTCTTTAAACGTTGTATGAAAGACTATTGCGCGAATCTCTCTTTGATACATCAAGTTCCTTTAATGCATCTTCCCGTTTAAGTTGCTTGCAATTTTTTGTATTTTTACGGACCATTAGACATTTTATATTCAATGGGAGTTTGAGCTGCTTGCCGTCCTTCTACTAATGTAGCGGCAATCACAATAACCAGGGTAGCAGTCCTTAACTTATTTTTTCATATGCTGATTCTCCTTTCAAACTGCTGCTTTGGGTCGAACTTATTGATTCAAATCATATTAAACATATTGGCGCTTTTTTCCCAAATACCGATGAAATGCACCGTACAAAAGGGCGATTTCTTATTCGTGCAATAGAATTAAGCACAAACTCCGCCGTCTGTCAATTAAAGACTCGTTGTTGTTCTCCATTCAGGTCTTTTATTAGGATTCTACTTTTATTTTCCAAATTTTCTCTATGCAATCTAGTACAAAATCATATTCTGGTTTTCCAAAATTTTACAATCTTTTTTTTTGGAGTTTTTAAAGATTTACTTCTACATAAACCACCAGCTAGCTGATTGGGAACACAAAAAATGAAAATGGGAAAATATATGAAAATCTCTTATTCTTTACACGAATGTTTACCTCGAATCCAAGACTCATATGTTTGTTCGTAAATATTTCAATTACATTGCCACTAATCGTGTCCAAATTTCATCAGCGGACTTTTCTACTTTTAAGAGATTTACTTTTGATTTGGTATGAAATCGCGCTGACAGCATCCTCTATCATGTCAAAACTTAAGATAAACCTTTCGACGGGCTAAGCTAACAAATTGTTTGGAGTCTATCGGTCAAGCGGTTCTTGAGTTTTAGGCGATCGTACACCGAATATTACATTAGTATACCCACACCTTACTTGGTAAGAGAGTATATATCATTTGGTACTTACAAAAAGTGTAACGTATCGAAATAAGCATTTTTAACACTACACATGTTTTGACCAAATGCGTTTCATGACCTTTTACGTGCGGAGGATTTGCACGATAACTCTCAAAAGGAGCTACCTACCAATCGTTAAAAACATTACATGTCGTATTTTTTTCTAAAACTGTTAATTGGATTATAAATGGACTGTCACACTCCTTCTGGCACTTCCCACACAAAGGTACAATTTCGCCACACTTTTGGGATTCTTGTAATATTTTATACTATTTGCATGATCTCACTAAAAATCGATACTTAAGAATTAAGGGATAAGGTTAACTTGGTGACAGATAATTACAATTCGAGCCACGCCCCCTCTAGTACCTACCACCCAAATGACCCTGTTCCATGAAGATTAGAACACAAATTACTTGTCAGCTGGTGCGCGTAATATCTTAAATGCTCTTCCTACGATCGAGCACAAAATCAATACTTAAAAGCAAAGTTATTGATGACAAACGTGGTGACAAATAATTGGATTTTCTTCCACGCCTCTACTGGTACCTCATAACTTTGCTCATAATGGATAAAATTCGCTTATATTGCAAACTATTTTTCTAACGGCTTTATCATGGGCGCTTCAGTTCAAATGACCATTTCGCCCACATTTTGTATTTGCATTATGATGATGGACATGGACGGAGTAATTAGATGGATTAATGGAGCCTCTGCCAATCCCCTTCTATGTATTCTGCACTATGTTTGGATGGCACGCCCCGTTTTAGTACTTCCCTCACGTTTCAGGCAATAGAGGAAGACAGGTGGGAAAATATAGATTCCATGTATGGGTGATAGTGCATGTAAGTCGGATCAACCGACTAAGGCATTTTTAATTTTTATTCGAGTATGTTAAGGTACGAGTTAAAGTTATGAGTTAAAGTATGAGTTAAAGTTAGTCAAATGTGTGTCCGTTCTTTTCCAAACCAGTCTGTCATCTCGTGGAATTTGCAGAGTTACTTAGAGGTACATTTGTAATGTCTGCAAGGTCTTTGAAAAATCTCTTTTCTATATGGCATAGGCTAGATTCTTAAAACTTTGGACAGACACATAGCTCAGTCACAAGTGCTCTATCAATTCTACTTTATCGAGGCAGCTTATGTAGAAATCATCTTTGAAAATGTCGATTATGTCGACGATTAGGCCACAACGCCCAGTTAGGAATCTCAAAAGAGCGCTGAAATACCATTTGGTCGAAGCTCATTTGTCCTCTTTTGGGTCGAGGTTTGTGCGATTTTATAACCGTTTAACGATACCCATTTTCACAATGCCCTCGTGTTTACCTGGTTGTCTATAGTTCAGTAGCTCAACGAATGACATGAAAACCACCAAATATTGATGGAATCTGGTATATGTAAATTTTTTGGACCAAGCACCGAAGTTATGGAAGTTGAATAACAGGGTTGACCATTTAACATTTTAAATTGGTATCGGCTGTAAAAATTGACTCATAATTTTTTTAAATTTCTAATTTTATAGGAGAGGTTGAACTTTGTCATTTAATAATGAAACACAATATCATTCAAATGACTACCACAACTGGCTCGGCAGTAACTCATCCGATTTACCCAAATTTTCGGTTCATTTTCGATTGTTCCGGTTCGAATTTCTTCAATGGCAACTTTTATTTCATGTTTCAGCGTTTCAATTGTCTCTGTATGCTTTGCGTAAAGTTCATCCTTAATGGCCCCCACAGAAAATTATCCAAAGGGCTCAAATCACAGACATCTCAATTTCGGCTGATTATTGGCACCACTAATATGTTCTCTACAATAAAAGCTTGTTCGTAGCAACCGTAGTATTGTTTCTTGAATTTCATTTTGACAACAGTATGATTGCCCAATATTACTATTGCTGAAATGTAACAATACTATTACATATTGCCAAATTTAGAAATGTTATTATAGTTGTAGCAACCATATACGAGTAAATAATGTTGGTGCAACAAAAGTATTGTTGTTTTATATTTACGTTAACAATAATTTGATTACGACAATCATACCGTATGGTTGCGACTATGAACATAACAGAACAGGTTTAATAGACTAACTTTCAGACGTGGATGTGTAGGTTTTTTGGTATACCACGATACAGAGCAATGTTGTTGTCCGTAATAAAAATATTCGAAGAGGATCATACTATTGTTGTGTATATGATATGATTCACACATAACCATACTATGATCCCCACAACAATAGTATGATTCACACTCAACCATACTATAATTTCCACAACCATATTATGATCCTCACTACCATAGTATGCTTCTCATACAATTATAGTATGATCCTCACAACCATAGTATGATTCACACTCAACCATACTATGATCCCCAAAATTATTTATTAAGATTGGGTAATGTTCTTATGCTAAAATAAAGATTTTTATCAAGTAAGTTATTTTAAATTGCATTAAAATTAGTTCATAACCACATTTGAGGCCGTTTTATTGAACATTTCACTTAGGAAACAAAAATATATATTTCAACGGCAGTCGAAAATACATTTAGTTGCCAGCAGGGGTGAATGCAACTTTACCATCCGTAGACTGCAAGTAACGAATGTGATTAAACCATGAGCAATGGCTATATACTTAAGTGCAGGCAGATTTAAAATAAAGCAAAAATAGTATTGTTACATTTTAACATGTTGTTATTGCCGCAATCATACTGTTGTCAAAATAAAATTCAGAAAACAATACTATGGTTGTGACGACAATGCTTTTATTGTAGAGAAAATATTATTGTTGCGGTGACCATATAGTAACCATATATTTTCTCTGCGTGTGTGTTTAACGAATGGCTACGGAAAGAACAAATCCAAACTACAATATTGAAGTATATTGTCGGGCCAAAAAGAAATCAACATGAGGAAAACAAAAAATAAAAACATCGCAAATTGCAAATAAACTCCTACATGAAAAGATTTTATAACTTACAATATTGGACTCTTATTACATTAATGTTTTCATAAACACACAATTTCAGACACATATCGCAAAAATTGACAACTTAAATTTAATATCACAGAAGATTATATTGCAACACGGAACTGACGCTACTGTTGTTCGTGTCCTCTTTCAAATTCATTGTTTTTTCTATTTTCTGTTGAGTACGTAAGCTTTCTATTATGAATCTTTTCATCTCTTATTTATAATATCTTTACGTTGTCCAAGTCTCCTCTGTGCCCGCTGTTCAGTATATGTTGTGATAATGCTGTTCTCTGTTTTCCTTTTTCAATGTCTGTTCTGAGCTCTCCTATTCTTGTGTTCCTCTTAGTTGTTCCTATGTAGAGTAAACCGCAGGTTTGATCGTCATTTCCATTACATGCAACTTCGTAGACTATGTTGTTGTTTTTCAGCAGGGTCTTTGACGTTAGAAAATGAAATTCATTATTCTGCCTGATGAGGTGATTTTCTATGCCAATCAATTTTAATTCTGTATTCCTCGTGGTGTATTTTGGTGTTTAAAAAGGTTGTTGTTGTTTTTTTGCAATCTAAAGTGTAAATTGCAGTTTTTAGTTGTATTTCGTCAATCAGCGTTGTATTCGGCTACATCAGAGATGTTTACTTTTTGTTAATTTGTAAACATTTTTGAATCAACTCGCTACATCCGATGACCAACTATTTTTATGAATACGGCTGTAAGCTTTTGCTTAAAATTATCCGGGCCTGAAAATAAAAAAAGGTTGTGTAATGCCCCTAACTATAAGTATATATTGTCTTCTCTCACCAGGCGTTGTAGCACGCCTTCCACAAGAAGGGAGCTAGGACTGGTTCTCATAGAAAATTTTGAGGGGTTGACGAAAAATGGACTGAGACATGAGTATTGGAGTTTTTCAAGGATTTCTTGCAGGTCCTCTTACAGAAGTGACGATCGTATTTCACGTGCAAAAAATCCTTGGTGGAAAGCGTAATTTTGAAAGGCATACGCGAATGTGTATTAGATCAAAGAAGATAGTTTTCTAGAAGTTTACTTATAAGAAGACTGCTGTACTCGATGCAGGACAAGAAATTGAGAAGAAACAAGGAAATAAATTAAGTTCGGCCAAAGCTTATTTACCCTCCATCATGGATTACGGTCCAATATAAATATTGTTTAAAGAGGGCGTGGCACCTACATCTTTTCTATTGCAGAGTGTTTCTTTCAATACCAACATCATATATACCAACTACTAATGTCATACGAGTAGCAGTATTATTTTACGATATATAGCCCATAGCACCACGTCCTTTTGTCAAATTTTAACACCACATGGTCTATAATAATATGCTAATCATTGATTTTATTCTGACAACGCCAACTTTTTCTCCAGGATCATAATATGTTACAAAATATTATCCTCATAATTTTAATATCGTAGTTCATGTGATATTGCCATTTTAAGTGTTGTATGGACGGTGCCGCGACCCCTTGTCCAACATTTTCATAATAAAGTCTAAAATAATTGCCTAGTCATTGTTTTCATTCTGTACAAATTTTAGAACGATCGGTCCTTTAGTTTTTCAACTGCGATTTTTTAAAGGAAGTCACACTTTTTCTCGAGGATGTATTTCGGTCCATGCCAATATCATATGTTGCAAATAATAGTCCTAATAGTTAATGAGACGTGTTTGTTTTAAATTCAGGATTGTTGATTTTTTCACAGGTTGTCCGAGTTCTTGTGAGTGAAAATTGTTTACCTCTTGACCGATAATGCTCATTTCAATACTAGCCGTGACAGTCCATCAACACATGTATCTGCAAAATGTTAGCCACCTAGTTTACTTTACACAGACAAACGGACAGGCGGAGATGGCAAGATCATCTTAGAATTTTCGACGAATCAGAATAGTACTTTATGGGGTTTACGATCAGTATTTCGATGTAGTATATACATATATGTTATACCCTTTCTATGATGGTGGGTATACAATTTGTTGTAGCCCTTTTAGTACATGCCTGGATAGAGGCTAATATCAATAGTTCTCGAGATAGGGTACTAAAACGGCTACAAAATATTAATTTTACTACATTTCTATTTTTTTACTTTTCGACTATTCCTTTAGACAAGAACAGAATTGGTACTTTTTTGCCATCCAGTCTTTTTTCGAGGCTTAACTCAAAGCACAACTCATATCGTTAAAAACAAATTATGTATGTACAGGGTGGGCGCGGAAATTTGCTTATTTGGAAATGAAATAAAAAACTTATGAACCTTTGAAAAATGTATTTTATATTTTAATTATATTTAACAGTAAAGGAATTTTTAATTACATGGTTTTTAGTAATGTATCTGGCAATCCACACACTGCTGCATATCGCTATCCACACACTGCTGCATACGTTTTCTGAAGTTTCCATTAACTCTAACAAGCACGTCGACTGGTATTCGGTCAATTTCAGCCTCAATATTGTTAATTAGGTCTTCCAAGGTGTTGGGACGGTTGATCTACACCTTCGCCTTCAGGTGGCCCCGAAGGCAGAAATTGCATGGGGCTAAGTCTGGTGAGCGTGCCGGCCAGTTCACGTCACCCCTCAAAGAGATAAGGCGTCCAGGAAACATTTGCCGCAAACAATTCATGGTAACCCTCGCTGAGTGTGCAGTGGCACCATCCTGTTGGAACCATGTATCTTCTAATTTCATTGCTTCAAGAGCCAGCTGAAAAAATCCAGGAAATGCCAAAAGCAAGTGATTGCTTCCGAGCCGAGCGTTTCGGAGATTGCAGTGCTGCTGCTCTAGCGCTCTCGTGGTGTTGTAATCCTTCTCTCAGGTCCCCTTCGTACACATGACACATTCCCTGCTGTTCTTAATAAAGTTACCGAAGTATCAATGATTGCCGTCCAGGAACACGTCCGCGTGGGGGAACAGCGAATCGTAAACGAAAAGCACGCTGCCCTGCAATGATTGAGTGCGCATTTGAAAAATACGCTTCAACACAAAATGACCTCTCCTCACATGTCCAATGCAAGGTGACAAATGAAAGGCAGACATCTCCCGACAGCCATTATAAGCCACGCGCACTCTCCAATCTCTTCGACCAGCAGTCCCGTACAGCCTGCAGTGCAAAAAAACAAATTACCGCGCTCCAGCCTATATATTCGATTGGCCAAAGCTTGTGGCAAAACCGCCGACTACCTATCTTTACACTTTTAAGGCATCATTTTTGTGGTGTCGGTAGTTTGCTCTATTCCAGGAAAATGTCATTATTCAAAGAAGGTTTCTTTTTCTTAGATGTCTTTCCCATTAGGAATAACCGATTAATTGTATCCATTTAATTCTTATTTCCAACCTTCCTGTTAACTAGAGTTTAGTATGAGTAATTTACGTCACTATAAATTGGAGAATGCAAATGGAATTTCTCTCGGGATGTTATCTTCCTGGAATATCCTGAGCATAGTCGTGAGTTGACTGTCATGCTAGGCCACACTTATGGCGTGCACATAGAGCAGTTAGAGTTGTCGGACTTATTCATATTTTGTTATCGGATTTTAATAAAATTGTATAAGTATGTATAGTCCAACTTTCAATTTACAGCCTTAGCCTTTACTGTCTGAGTGAAGTGCAATGGATATTATACGAAGTATTTTTTACCATAAAGGCTGTACGTCTATAAGATATATAAGGGAGATGCTCCACTTGGTCAATGGAGGAATTTCGAAGGAGTTGTCATTTAATTGTTCCAAAGTACTGCCAATGATGTGACATCAGTTTAGGTTAAAAACTCATACACACTCAATATATCGATGATACGACTATGTACATATGTATAAGTGCGAGCATATAGGAGAACTTCTCATCGTTCACCTCGATTGACGCACCTTTAGATATCTGCTCGTAGACGACGAGTACGTACGTACCACTATTGCGTCGCTGGCAATTGTTCAAATGCCTCAAGGTGTGTCACATTTCATAATTCATCAAAACACACCAGGGCAACAGGCAGACAAAGTTTGTTGGTCGGACGGTCGGTCTCATGACGTCTCCAATTGATACTCAACTCTGTCCGTCCGTCAGTCTGTCTGTTGATGATGATGTTCGTTTTTAGAATTCGATGTGGTTGAGGCAGTAGTGGTGTCTCCCATCCGATGCAGATTTCCAGCCAGCAACACGATCATTTGGAGCGTGTTGCTTGGTTTGTTTATTCTTTTCACATTTATTGGCACAGAGAGTTTAACAGAAATGGTTGGAATTGGTCCGCTTTTTATCGAATGCCAAAGAGTACACGATAAACACACAGTACTCGACTCGTTCATACACAAAATCTAGATAAGTGAAACTTGGAATCAAAATTTTAGCGCAATTACTGACATTACGACCATTTGAGCGGTTTGTTTTTCTACAACAAAGAAATCGACATCATCATCTATCTACGTCATGGCATTCTGCATTGATGATCTGCGATCATGAATTGTGTGGGCAATTATGTTATTGTTATAGCTGATGCTGACATCTTTTTATTCGATCGATTTCCTGAAAACGTTACCAGTGCATTCAGCATTCACCTCGACGACAGTCATGAATAAAAAAACTCGTAAGCATGCAATCAACTGGAGCGAATTCTGTTTCCTGCAAAAGGATTTGATGTTTTGCTCAAGTGTTTGTGTGAGGTCTTACGACAAATGCGAATTAGGTTTCAGGATATCTCTTGTCTGGTGCTCTAACTCCGGAAAATGCATTAAGGCCCATTTAGTCTCGACGGTTGACGGTGGACGGTTGACGGTAGGCAATCAGCTATTTCAGTTGAGGGTTGCATTTTGCATGTGTTAGAGGGAGATAACTACAGTTTGACGGTTGACGACGGTAGACTTCTGCAGGTTGCAGAATCTACCGTCAACCGTCAACCGTCGAGACTAAATGGGCCTTTAGCCATTCGGTCGTATGCAGATAGTTGGTCCTTTTAGTGAGCATACGACGTATATCGTGCATATCTCACTGAGAGAATTATCCCGTTTTCACTTAATGCGACGTTAAGAGAATTAGCTAATGTTTTCTTACGCAGCAGGGTATCGTCCACTGTTTACTTTGGCCGTATTTTGGTTTGGCATGGCTTGAAATGTGGCCATTCAAAATGCTGAGTTGCAAGGGCGGTACCTAGCTTCAATTACATAAATACTGTAAACCACACTGTGCTAGGGGATATAAAGATTGACGTGTGTTACTTTTAAAGCGAAAAATAATAATATAGGTCGCCACTATGAATCGAAACTTTGGATTTTAGCAGGATTTTAACCTCTTTAAATTGCTCCGTACGAGAGTTGCTGTTTCCAGCAACAAAAATCATTTATAATTGAAAATGATTTTATTGCTTTTCAAAATATTGTCCGTGAAAATCCATACGAGTATATTTTTGCATGCACTCAAACCAAATTTCGAAGCAATTTTTCCACTCTGACAGCTCCAAAAATGGGTTTTGAGCAGGTCTGCCAATATTAAAGAATTACTTTTGACGATTTAATACGTAAAATTTGGCCTAATATCGATGACGACATTTTTCAGTAAAAATTCGAAATTTGGCGGTTTTGGAAATTGGAATATCACTTTTGCATAGGAAACAAATTCTTAGACTGTAATATGTGTTAATTCGAAGTGGTTTGTATGAATTAATTAAAGCGGAAGCCAGATTCAGAAAAAGAAAATAAATTGCGACAATGTCTTTTACTTGCTCAAAAAGCTGCAAAAAATTGTAAAATAAACAAAACGACTGTTATGTTCGCGTATTAATGACACTAAGGCAATCATTTATGAAAACATAGCCTCCAAACAACCCTTTGCAGTTGTCACACGATTATGTTTATGGTCAATTGAGAGCAAACGCGGCATACATCTTGCAGACAGATTTATTAAACCCAACTGATCATGTCGAATCGAAAATACACTGCCATATGAAATGCGCATGACATCAGCAATATCACGCACATTTACTCTTCGATCGGCCAATACCATATCGTGGATTTTTTCGACATTTTCGGGTGTATTGACCTCAAGTGGCCGTCCAGAAAGTTCAGCGTCATTTGTACTTGTGCGACTACAACAGAAGTCAGTAAACCACTTTTTACCATTGAAATCGATGGTGTAGAGTTCCCATAGTATTTATCAAGCAAAAAATAATGTTTAATGAACACTCAAAATTCACTTATTGTACTTTTACCAAAATACACGGGGTTGTATTTTTTGAACACAATTTGACAGTAGTCTATTAACAGATGTTACTTGATGGGAGCAGTGTTGCACTTCATAGGCTAACTACGAGGAAAGTGGAAAAAGTCACTGAAACACTGATATGCCCTCGTCGTTTTGTATATAGTTGGCTTTAAGGTAGGGGAACTAGAGGCACTAAGCCTATATCAAATTATGGCTTAGTTCAGCATTGTATGCTCTGAAAGTGTCATTAATCAAAAAAAAAACGGAAAATATGTTACCCCTTTTTCGGAGGTTGGTTTACTTATATTCAAAGCTTTCGTTTTCTAGTACTTTGTGGGTAAAATAATGCCTCAACAGCTACGGTGTTACAATTTTACTACAAATTGCATGCTCTCGATGGTATTTTCTGAATAGCTGAAGCCTTACGTCAACAACATCATTGGCCCGTATCAGAGTGGCTTTAGGCCTGGTAAATTTACAACTCACCAAATCTTTACATTGCACCGAATTCAAAAAAAGTCCAGGCAAAAGCAAATTGACACATTCCAGTGGTCTGGAGAGCAAAACTGCCGTAGCGAAGTCAGTTGCTAACAAAAATGGACCATTTTCATGCATACAGAAAAATTCAAGATGTACTCCATTTAAAAAATACGTTTTGGTAACAAACCTGGATAGACTTTTACTTAAAAGTTGTCCTAGCTAAGTACTATTGCGCCTGCAAGAAAAGACTTTTCGACTTTTGTTTAAAAGAGTCGAGTATATTTGAACTTTTTTTCTTCTGCGCTATTTGCCAACAAATGACTTAGCTATAGTGGTTTTGCTTACCAGTCGTAGTAATCGCAGCTTAGCCTAAGACGTTACTAGCACATATTTGTTGATTATAAAGCAGACTTCCACAACCCTATAAGTTGTTTGAAACCATGTCTGACTTTCGAATTCCTATTTCAACCGATGTGACATATGCAGTTGAAATAGGAATGAGAGGCCTTGGGCAAGGTGATAATTGGTCGTGCAACATGTTCAATACTCTGCTGCAAATAATTGTAGAAAAAATAGCAAACGACTCGGAGTTAGACATAGGGAGTACAGATCGTGTACTTATTTTGCTAATGTAGAGAAGGAGCTTGCATAGCATGGATCAGTGGTGGACAAGGACAATGCCAAGCTGAGTGTAGCACCTACTGAAACAGCGTTAAGACAATATCCTCGGCTAAGTAAATGCTTGCAGTTGCAAACTGTATGTGATCGACTAGTTCGCGTATCTCGGAAAAACCATCGATAAAGAAAATGACGCCAGCCTGGTATTAATATAGGGTGATCCATATAGAGGTATTTTTTGAACAATAAAAAATATAAAAATTCAAACCAAGTGTGGAATCATTATTGGCAACTTGAAAGGACATTTAATGGCATTTATTTTTTGAAAATAATTACCTTCAAATGTTGGCAACTGTATTATGGAAATGAGCGTTTGGTGGGAAACGGGAAGATTCGCTGTTTTCGCCCAAGATTTTTTTCAGTGATGAGGCCTATTTCTCAACGGCAAAGTCAATAAACAAAATTGCCGCATTTTGGCTGAAATGCAACAAGATGAGGTTCAAGAGGTACCATTATACCCAGAGAAAAACACGGTTTGGTGCGGTTTATAAGCTAATGGAATCATCGGTGCATATTTTTTCAAAAATGACGATGGTCGGAACGTAACCTTGAATGGTGCTCGCTATCGCGTTATGATATCGATCTTTATTCTACCTGAAATTGAAGCCCGTAATCGTAAATCGGCCAAGGCGGAAAAAAAAATTTTAAGGGACTAAAAGTACCTAGGTTTTCTACCTACACTTTTTTGAGTATTTGCTTAACAAATCAATATGTTTTGTGCAGCTGCAATTGTCAAAATGTGTATTGTTATTTAGTAAGCACTTAATACTTTTAAAAAGTTTAAGTTGTTGGCCCTTTTGGCTCATGTGGCCCAAATATGGGTAAACAAATTACAGCAAATTTTGCTAATAATCTAAAGACAGAGTAATTTTGAAGATTTCGACTTAGAGTGGTGATGAACATGTGAGCCGAAAGGGCCCAAAAAACGAACCATAGTATTTTTTGCGCTTTATTAGCGTAGAGGCTGTGGAGGGTACATAAAGCTAGACCAGGCCGAACTAAACAAGGTTTTTACTTTTTAAAATGTAATAATTTCTTGATTGATCGTAGTTAATGAAATTTCCATTAAAAAATAACTCTTATTTCTATTCATTTGCGAGCATCAAATCAAATTAATTTTATTCGTAATTTTTCCACCAATAAGCATTTTGAAGACATTTGGTTATCGTGTTTAAACGTATTTCACAGCATCTACGTTTGTTTAAGAAACAACGGCCTCTAAACTGGGCATCAGTATTGCAACTGGGATCCAATTATTAAATAAAGACATATCAGGTTCCGCAGAAAACATGGTGTTACAAAATAATCGATTAAAACGAGTTTAAACTTTAAATTTGAATAGGCTGTAAAGAAGTACTGATCATTTTTTTCAAATTTCTGGTTTTATTGGAAAGATTGAATTTGGTCATTTAATAATGGAGTACCATCCGATGCGTTTTTGCTTCGCCTATTGGCTAAAGATTGTTTGGCATGAGATGGCGAATTTTTAAATAGACAATATTTGTTTATCCAAGATTCGTCAAAATTTCGTATAGTCCCATAGGAAGGACACAACATAATGAACGAAAATGTGTGCAGTTTTAAGGAGTTACTAACGATTTTCGTTTGAAAATCTACAAGCTTAACCCTAGAATGGTAAACACATTTTTAGCTCTTTATTGGCAAACTTCGCCTGCGAGGTTACATTTATCAAAAATCCACATTTCACCTTTAAAATCACAAAAATGTATAAACAAGAACTTACTTATTATATATCAAATTACAAAAGTATCCAAAAACAGTTAATTTGTTTAAATACCATAAAGATTTTCTAGGCGCATTTGTAAATCACATATTTTGTTTGATGGTATGAAGAGATTTTCGCTTCGCCTCACAGTCTATGTTTACCACTCTTGGGTTAATTCCTGAGCCAGAATTGTTCTTTTGACGTTACCATAAGTACCAAATGGAATGGATATCTCTAAAAATATTTCAGAGAAAAAAAATGTCCGCAGATGTTTGTAGTGCTGAACAGTGCACATTAAGTTCCCATTTTAATAAGGAGTGTGTGTGGATTGTACTATGTATTTACTTTTTTTTATAAAAATTGGTTCAACGTCGATCAAATACAATTTTGTCATTTTTCCGGCCGATATCTTGGCACAATTGAAAAATGTTCCCGCTTTCCCGAAAAACGAAACATACCGGGAAAAAAACTTTAACGAAATGCTCCAGAACCGAAGATTTTCGTCGGTGAATTCGAGGACGCGTGCAGAAGTGGTTGACCGAGGCTCCAGTGGAAAGAGTAAAACCTACGGAATCTTAGTATAACCCAAGTCACGCGCTCAAGATCGAAGTGCGTGGAATTCAAGGTTGAGAATAGACATTTATGTACACGCAGAGAATAGATATGGTTACTATATGGTCACGGCAACAATAGTATGTTCTCTGCAGTAAAAGTATGGTCGTCGCAACCATAGTATTGATTTTTGAATTTCATTTTGACAATGCGGCATATTAATATTGTTGAAATATAACAAAAGTATTGTTGCCAAATTTAAAAAATGAAAATATGGTTGTAGCAACAATATAAATATGGTTGGTGGGACAAACGTATTGTTTTCATGTGTTTTATGTTAACAATAACATAATAAAGGCAATCATACCGGCAAAACCTTAATTTTTTTTTTAATTTGACAATGTTATTTTTACGATTCTATCGCAATTATAGTAATAAAAATTATATATTTAAAAACAAAACTACGGATTAGTATAACTAAAATATTTTTAATAATTGATATTACTGTTAAATAAATCACTCCTATTGTTGCATAACTTACTTAATAAAATTCTTTATTGTTGAATAACAACGTATTCCAGTCTTTACAAACAATTTTGGGGATCATAGTATAGTTGTGCGTAAGTCATACTATTGTTGTAAGGATCATTCTATGGTTGAACGTTAAACAAACTATGGTTATGAGGATCATAATATTGTTGTGGAGATCATAGTATGGTTGAATGTGAATAATAATATGGTTGTGGGGTCATAGTATGGTTGTGTGTGAATGATTCTATTATTGTGAGGACCATAATATTGTTATGGGGATCTTAGTATGGTTGTGTGTGAACCATACTATTGTTGTGATGATCATAATATTGTTGTGCCACAACCATATAACCAACAATAATATGGTGCTCTTCGAATATTGTTACCCCAACCATACTTTTTTTCTGCGTGTAAGTAAGTACAATAGTTCCTCACCCAGTTGGTGTCTAACTAAAATTCACAAAAGATCAAGGTAGATTACCGAATCGGAAATAGTGTCTGCTCATAATATGTGTTAGTAAATCTTAAGCGTAATTTAATTTGTATCGTAATTAAAAAAATGATATCGACAACAAATAGAACATAAGTGCAGCAACACACCTCTTATCGTCGCGTCTGTACAGATATACACCAATATGCCTGCACCCCTACGTTTACCTACTTATTTACAAACAGACAAACATAAATACGAGTATGTTAGTGGCAAGAAGCGTCCGTCCGTCCGTCCAAGTTACAAGCCAAAAACACAGAGGTGTAGTATGAACATTAACAAGACAATTTCGTTTATGAGTATTTTCCACACTCTTGGAATCGCTCCGGCGTGTCCGACATATACCCATGATCGTATGTTTGTAGGTAGGCAGATGTATAAATTACATATAAATGTACATGGCAGAAATCTGGGTATGAATCGATTCGTATGTAATCATTCTTAACTCCAATGAATATCAAATGAGCCTCTGACTTTCGTACGGCATGTCAATACTACTTGTGTGTATGATCATGAAGATGATCACCGCACTCGATATGAACGAGTCTTTAAGTCGCGGGCGTAGGTTGACTCAATTTAACTTAACGTAAAGCGTTTTAGAGAGGAATCGCAAATTAATGCTACGTACCTTACGTACGTACCCATCCCAACGACGGTTATAGCCGTTGACCGACCTAATGTACACACACGTACTCGCTTAATGGCGACGACTGACTGATCGTTGGCACACGTTCGCATAAATCTTGAGGTGGAGATGGAAAGCAAACGTCTGAACTAAATTGCTAGCAGATATTTGAAGGTTGCCAAATTCATTTTCGAGTAACACCCAAAGAACTAATAATAATTGGCTGGGAAGTCCGGTCTGTAGTCAACGTCAGGAAAAGGAATGGTCAAATGAAGAATAAACATAGAAGCTGCTTGCTTTTTAACCTTTAAACTCACATGGACACCGATTTTAATAAAAGCAATTTATAATGTGAAAGGTAGTACAAAAGTAGACGATGCATAGCACAATTTTTTTTAAGGAAAAGGCGGTGAGCACTCCTTGGAATTTAAGTTTTCATAGGAAATTGCAAACAAAATCGCAAATAAATAAAAGTTCTATTAACTTACAAATATAGTGTAATCCATCTAGAGGTATTTTTTCAGAACAAAAAAATATAAAAATTCAAATCAAGTGGAATCTTTATTGGTAATTCGAAGCGACATTTTATGGCATTTTTTTTAATATAATTTTCTTCAAATGTTGTCTGAGGATGACTCGTTCGAGCATTTCGATCGGTATGGCTTTAATGACACGCGTAACATTGGCTTCCAAAACCTGAATCGTAGCTGGTTTGTCAGCATAGACTTTACACTTTACGTAACCCCAAAGAAAAATGTCTAAAGGTGTGATATCACTCGATCTAGACGGCCAACTCTCCTGTCCCAAAACGTGAAATTAGCTGCTTTTCGAAATGATTTCGAGCAGCTGTATGGCAAGTGTCACCGACTTGTTGAAACCAAGTGTCGTCAAGATTACAGCCTTCAACGTCAGGTAGCATAAAGATCGATATCATGGCTTGATAGCTAGCTCCATTCACGGTTAAGTTCCGGCCATCATAATTTGTGAAAAAATTGTATCTGGGTATAATGGCACCACTTGAACCTCTTCTTGTTGCTCTTCAGCCCAAATACGGCAATTTTGTTTATTGACTTTGCCGTTGAGCCAGAAATGGGCCTCTCATCACTGAACACACTTTTGGTCGAAAACAGCAGATCGCCAGTACACTTTGAAATCTCGTACAGGACGGTCGCAAACACGCAACGAAAGAGAGTGAAAACTGAAAGAAATGAACAATCCATATAAAACAGCAGTGGAGAGTACAGTAACTCCAAAAACAATAAACAACGATCCAAAATTTGTAATAATACAAAGAGTCAATAATTCCGATTCCTTGGCAAACGTTTCACCTTTCCTGATAAAACACGTGATAGACGAAGTTTGCGGCGGAGAGGTTGAGGAATGTAAGAAACTGAGAAATGGTACTTTGTTGGTACAAACTAAAAGTTTTCAACAAACAGGCAATCTTATTGAACTGAAAAAATTGTCTCCAACAATCGAAGTTGAGGTGTCTCTTCATAAAAGTTTAAATTTCGTAAAAGGTGTTATATACTCCAACGAATTGCGACATATACCAGAAGAAGAAATTTTGGAAGAATTAAAAGAACAAAATGTATATAAAGTAGAAAAAATCAAAAAAAGAGTCAATAATGAACTTGAAGAAACCGGTTTGGTTATTCTCACCTTCTCCTCTACTTCTCTCCCCGCTGACATACGTATTGGGTATGAGAACTCGACAATCCGTCAATATATCCCCCTTCCCCTAAGATGTAATCAATGCATGAGGTACGGACATATAGCAAAAATATGCAGAAATGCTAAAATTTGCCCAAACTGCTCAGAAGACTATCACGTCGATGATGAAGAACCAGAACAATGTCTACAAAAAAAAGCATGTATAAATTGCGAGGAGAACAAATATGCTAATTGTGATCACTCAGCATTCGACAAAAAATGCCCAATTTTCTTAAAGGAGAAAGAAATACAAATGATTATCTCAGTGGAAAAGGTAATTAGGAAAAAAGCTCTCTCAATATACAAACAACGACACCCCACCTCATCTTACATGTTCGTAACTCAAGAACCAAACTCTGTAAAACAAACAGAAACTACTGTAGACGAAAGAAAAATATACTCAAACAGAAATCATAACATCGATACTCAATTGGAGAATTCCACTCAACGAGAGGCTGTTGACTACTCAAATGTAATGTCAGATGTAGAAATATCCGAGAATGAAGCAGAGCAAATAAAAAAAACAGTGACAATTCTTCCAAGAAATACTTCAACTAGAAACAAACATAAAGTGAAGAAATCTGCAACACAACAACCAACAAAACGAATCAAAAAATAAAAACAGTATTTTCCCAATTTTTGACACTGTATTGACTAGTATTTTATCAGTCACTCGTTCTACCTAGTTATAATTTACAAGCAAGTTTAATATTATTCAGTGGAATTCAAAAGGTTATATAAATAATTATAATGATCTGTTACTTCTAATTAAAAGACATAATCCTAAAGTAATTTCCCTCCAAGAAACCCACTTACATTCCCAACAAAAAAATATTCCCATACCCATAAAAAACCCGGATACGAAAAAGCTCTTCGAACGGCATACAGACCAATTTCACTTAATTCATGTTTGGGTAAAGTCCTAGACAAAATTGTAGCTAATAGACTATGGTGGTTTGTTATGAAAAACAAACTACTCAATAGTCACCAGTATGGATCCAAGAAAGGGAAATCAACAACTGATGCTCTACTTTATGTAGACCATCAGATTGCTGACACCATTTCCCAGAGAAAACACCTTACTCTTATTTCCCTCGATTTTGTAAAGGCATACTACCGAATAGGAATGCACGCAATTATTGACCAAATGACCGAATGGAAAATTGGTCCAAAGATCACAAGGTACGTGATAAACTTCATGACAAATAGGAAAATAATGGTAAAAAATGGTAACTATTACTCTTCAACATTACCACTAAGTAACGGCGTACCGCGTAAGGTTCACCGCTATCGGTAATTTTATTCCTGATTACATGCAACAAACTATGTACAATCATTTCACTACACAAACATTTACACTTCACCGCATACGCTGATGATTTCAACATTCTGATAAAATCCTATCGTTCAAAAATCCATCTATAGATGTTTCTACACTGTTCACCAACATCAAAAACTGGAGTTTATACTCCGGTGCGATTCTTTCATCAACTAAATGTAAATATATTCATTTTTGCAGAAAATTTAACTGTATTCCTACAATAACAACAAACGATTATTCACTAGAAGAAGTCAAGGATCTTAAAATACCTACACCTCATTAACTCAACATCTGACGGCGCTATGAACCGATACAAAACAACAATACTACAGCTAGCAAATCGACCAGACAAGACATTACGAGAATAACCCGACTCCGGTTGGGGCATACTAGATTGACGCACGGACACTTATTACGTCTACAGGTAAATCCCCCTGCAACTGTATTAACAATGAACCCTACACACTAACCCACCTAATCATATCATGTCCCCACTTTTCCATCATCCGTACACAACTATTTCCAAATTCAAACCCGATAGAAGCTCTTTCACTACCAAATGAAGATAATTTAGAAAAAATATAACGTTTCTGAAAAGAAGCAATGCATACAATTTAATATAACTGAAGTACACAGTACCCACACTTACATATATTTAGACTAAGATTAAAAAATGTACCTTGTACCTTTTTTAAGTTGAATTTTTGGTTAAAAATAAAAATTAAAACAAAAATGAAATGTACGAGTATCTTGATTAAGCTAAATCTGTTACTAAAAAATATTGTATTATATAAGTATATGTACATAAAGTCTAATTAAAATAGTAGAAATGAAATTTATAAGTTATCATTAAAACCCTAGAGTTTAAGGCCATTGTTGCTATAACTCTTCCAAAAAGATTTTTTGTAATTTTAATTACAAATGAATCTATTAATAAATAAAACAGCAGATCGTCCCGTTTCTCACCGAACGCTCATTTCCATAATACAGTTGTCAACATTTGAAGGAAATTATTTTCAAAAAATTAATACCATAAAATGTCCTTTCAAATTACCAATAAAGATTCTACACTCGATTTGAATTTTTACATTTTTTTGTTCTGAAAAAAATACCTCTATATGGATCACCCTATAGTAATTATACGAGAAAATATAATGAACAAGTTAAAACAACTTTAACTGCGGCTTTGTCGGATCTTATGTATCTTATGAGAACATAAGCAAACCGTGTACTCCATTCCGACATTTATATATTAGTCCCTTATAGGAAAACTTTTTCATCCCAAGGCCGATATGGCCATTTTACAATGTCAAAATGTCAGGGCCTTTCATTCAACGGACGGTAATATGATTATCATTATATTGATACACATGGCAAATGTCTTCAGCGGGAAGCCTCGGCCTCAGCGGCCCCTCACGAGGACAATGGAAACGGATAGAAACAAAATCTAGCTCTACGACACCGATTAAGTCGTATAGGTCCAGTCCACAAGGGTGTGATACCGTCGCTGAGAGCAAGAAGTTGTAGACCGACAACCATAGAATAGAGGAATATACAGACGAAAGACGCAACATGGATTTAAGAGCACTTGATCCAATACAGGAGTAGGACAAAGGGAAGTATGAATCCGACCGTCGCGACGGAAATTTTTTGAGTGTAACATTAAACAAATTCCATTATTACAAAAAATATTTATAATTATTATTAAAATCCAAATATTAAATTTTTTAATAAATAAAAAAATAATAACCCCATATATCACTAAAAAAGTTAAAAAAAAATCAAAAGTTTAACTTTGACCTACAATTCCTTAAAAAGTCCTCAATCAATTTTAATGTAATTAAAACTGAGTCAAGCTAAACTAAATATCTATCCATTAAAAAATATAACTTAAATATTTTGATCGGTTTAAAAGTTACAGAATTTTGGCCAACGAAAAACGATTTTCAGCCACTGTGCGTCGCAGAAGGAAGGCATGCCATAAGGCTAAGTAAGACAAAATGTTGCACAACTTCCAACTTTTTGAGAATTTTTCGTCTGCGACTTTTGTATTTTTTTTCGTAAATAATAGGAATGATTCAACCAGCAAATGAAAAGAAATGTCTTAGGAGACAGAAATAATATTTTCAAATTCTGATACATTGAAAGTGAAACAGTCTTGAAGAGTGCTTTAACTGTGGTTTGCTAAAGTTGAAAAAGATTTCTATAGCAGAAAAGCAAGTGAAGAAAAATGAAGAGGTTTTATATCTGCTTTAGCCTTAATAAATTTGTTTAGACTGTCCAAAATAGTAACCGAAAACCGGTTAACCCGGTAATTCGTCGTTAACCGTCAGCCGGTTTTTATGAAAGTATCATTATCGACTAAATGCTGGTATTTATTTCGACGTTTCCTGTAAAAATGTGTCTAAATCCACATAACAAAACTTATGTGAGCTCACTGCTAAAAAGATGTAAAAAACAGTAAAGGTTCAACATAGTTTAAATTTAAAAAAAAAATGTGTCTTACAACATTGCCTATTTCATACTGAGTAATATAAGTACATACACGCAGAGAAAAAACATGGTTACTACATGGTCACGGCAATAATAATATGTTCTCCGCAATAAAAGTATGTTCGTCGCAACCATAGCATTGTTAACTGAATTTTTTTTTGACAACAGTATAATTGCTGCAATATTAATATTGTCGAAATGTAACAATAGTATTATTGCCAAATTTAATAATGAAAATATGGTTATAGCAACAATATAAATATGGTTGGTGCGACAAAAGTATTGTGTTTTGCGTTTTATGTTAACCATAATATGATAACGGCAATCATACTGTATGATTGTAATTTTTCTTCATTTAAATATGCTTTTAAGAACAAATGTTATTGGTACGGATCTAATGCAATAATAATACGTTTTTTATCGGAATTAAAATTTTTTAAACAAGCTGCTTTGGCTTCGTATAACTGAAATATTTTTAATAAAAACGCTTACGTTTATTTAAACTTATTTGTTCTACTGTGAAATAAATCTCTCCTACTATTTTGAATTTAATGTATTTTTGAATAATTTTCATAATTCAAATCTATTGTTGACAACTTAATCTAATTCTAATAAATAATATTGGCGTGATCATACTATGGTTGTAGGGATTATAACATGGTTGCGTGTGAATCATAGTATGGTTGTGAGGATCATACTATGGTTCTATATGAAACATACTATGGTTGTGAGGATCATACTATGGTCGTGGAGATCATAGTATGGTTGAGTGTGAATCATACTATGGTTGTGGTCATACTCTTGTTGTGAGGATCATAGTATGGTTGTATTTGAATCATACTATTGTTGTGAGGATCATAATATTGTTGTACCACAACCATATACCCAACAATAGTATTATCCTCTTCGAATATTGTCACCACAACCATACTTTTTTTTGTGTGTACATAACCATTATTCCCCATGAAAAATTTTTCAAGAAGGTTGACAAACGGGTTTTTACAAGTAAATTTAATGAAAAAATTTCGTGGGCAATTGTGTGAAGAAAACTTGAAAAGTAAGGTTTCCAACAGTAGTTCTCATACGTTTGGGGAGAGCTTGACCTTATAGAGTTCGGGTTTACTTTCAACAATTGCAGCAAGGCTTTCTGAAGAGGGTTGTCACGGACCCGAAATCATGATAAAAGTAGTGTGCAGCTACGAAAATCAATGTCACTTTGCCATTTTGTTGAAAACTTGTCTTCTATTTTAATATAGAAGCAAGAGGCCTTGAGCCGGTTAGTCCCTGTTCAATTTTCAAACACAAAAATGAAAACTACAAACAATAAAATGGATGAGGAAAACAAAAACTTTAATGTGAAGTTTTTTTCATGATGCCTTCAGTATTAAAATTTCATGTAAATTGTCGACAAAACACGCTTAAACACCAAAAAAAAGTGGTCGACAACATTAGTCTGGTAATGCCAGCAAAGTTCAAAAAATAAGGTCCTGCCACTCTAGAAGCCACATTTAATTACGCAGAGCAGCTATGAGTTTTTTGTATATGACAATGGTGTAGGGTAGTACGAGTATAAAGTCGTTATTAGAGTAATCAATTTGTTGATACTTATAGCCAAGAAGTTTTCCAGCTCCTAAAAGATTTTATCAATTAAAGTCCTCTTCAATCAATCCCGCTAGTCGATAATTTGAAGTCTCTAAAAAAATCGCTTACAGTTTAATACTACGAGTATTAATCTTTTGGACAAACTTAGTACCCAAAAGCCGTTTCTTTTGACAAATTTAAAGTAAATGCCGCCGATTTTTCAAGTAAGAGATTAATTTTTAAGCCATGTAAAAACATCTTAAAAATGCGTTATCCATTTAGAGCCTTCTGAGAGTGTAAGAATTACCTAGAAGGCAGATCACTGATTTAAAAGAAGTTCCCCAGCTGAAATGGGCGAGTTATTTAAAACAGAAGTTCGAAAAAACGCATGTGCGCTACAAGGTTAGATGAGACTGAACGATTTGCCCGAAATGATGCGACTTAAATAAGACATAGACATTATTTTTAACACTTATTACATCGCTAGCTGATTGACTATTATTATGGACGCTACAGAGCTTTGAAAGGGGGGAGTGGCAACCTACATTTCTCTCAAATAAGAATCTAAGTCCTATGTTCCTACATAAATATTTTATGGGAATTTTATAGTGTCCGGGCGTCCCTTTGAGAATTCATCGAAAATCATCATCACTCTTGAGAAATACGTACGATACATAGCTTTTATAGTTGTAGTAGCATAATGCGTACATGTCAAGACCATGGGCCTATTACTCCAAATCTGATGTTTTAAACGTGTACTCAGTGACATTGTTAGATATGTAGCAATTACTGACCCAAAGAAGCATACTGAGTACATTTCAAAACGATCTGCCTACTGTAATGGTCATTAGATCGCAAAAATAAAACGTGAACATTTTCGTGCGATCAATTTTCACAACTTTCGACGTGGATTATTATGACAAGAGTTCATCGATGTAGTAAAATCTTTGTATGGCGATGAAGCACCATCCTACAGAACTGTGAAAAAGTTGTTAAATGAATTCAATCGTGGCCGACGCTCGCTCATTCTGGACGAAGGTCGTGATGGTCGTCTAAAAACGGCCGTTGTGCCAGAGAACATTGATGCCGTATGTGACCCGATAATGCAAAATCGTCATGTGACAGATAGAGGCATCCTTGGGCATTTATTTCAGCAGCATACATTCGGTATTGCATGAACACCTGGCCGTAAAAAATGTTTGTTCTCGTTGGATCTCGCACAATTTGACAATCGCTCAAAAAAAGGCTCGTGTCGATTAGTGCAAAGAAATTTTGAAAAAATACGATCGCGGTGCTTCTAAAGACGTTTATAGGTTTACAGGTGACAAATCAGGGATATATGTGTATGAGCCCGAAACAAAACAGCAATCGACCGTGTGAGTCTTCGAAGACGAGCCAAATCCCACGAAAGTTGTTCGTGGAAGAAGCACTTCGAAGCAAATGGTCGCATGTTTCTTCGGCAAAACTGGTCATGTGCCGACTGTTCCGTTTGAGCAGCGTAGGACGGTCAATTCTGAGTGGTACACCACAATTTGTTTGCCTGAAGTCTTTGGAGAAATTCGAAAAACGAACAAGAGAAGACGAATCATTGTGCACCATGACAATGCGAGCGTCTCACACATCGGCTCAAACCAGCGACCGGCTAAAACGTCAAATTGATGGGTCATCCGCCGTACAGCCCTGACTTCTTTTTATTCCCGCACATCAAGAAAAAATGCGTGGTCAACGATTTTCGTCGCCAGAAGATGCTGTTGAAGCGTTCAAAAGCCATGTTTTGGAGGTGTCTCAAACGGAGTGGAAAAAGTGCTTCAACAATTGGTTTGAGCTCACGCAAAAGTGTATAAATCATGCTGGAGAATACTTTGGAAAACAATGATAAATATTCGCATTTTCATTGTAAGGCCAGAAATATATATAGCAGCCCTCGTCACTGTCCCCTATTTCCCAGGAACTATTTCTTTGCATGCTAATAGTATATAATCCAAATCTGATGTTCTTTACTTAAATACATTAAGTTCTGGTCGTTTAAAGTCATTGGATGTATGGGCGGTAACACGCCCTTTTTTATGAAATTGCATCCATTTTTACGGATGCAATTTCACAATGCGACTTTCTGTTGGAGAGCATACTGTGTTAATTTCCAAGACGTTCTGCCTACAATTATCCGTTTCACATCGGTTCTAAAAATGGTGCGTATCACCAATTGTTTTTTCATCAGAGTTTATTAATTATTTTCCTGATCCTCAGCAGCTGCGTAAATTTCAAAACTCTCTTCCTACTACTTATTAAGAACATGAGATCATTTTAAAAAAAGTGCTGCTACCGCCCACTTATTTACATTTTTTTTCTTTACACTAGTATATACTTACTTATATATTCGTTACTTTAAAAGATTTCTCATATATGACAATTTACTCGCATACTCTGTACATATTAAGACGATCTGCCTATAATTTTACCCAATACATCGCTTTGGCATCAAAGGGGGGTTGGTACGACTCACTTTTCGACGAAACTTATTTCATTGCACTCTTATAGTAAAGTACATACACGGAGAAAAAAATGTTTGCATGCAAACATTTGCAAAAAACATATAAATGTTTTTATTTCAGCATAATGGTTTTACTCCAAAATATGAAAGATTGGAAACATTGACACAAGCGACTTAAAGTTTGGTGCAAACAAATATTTATTTTCACATAAGCATAGGAATGTTAATATTGCTATAAACATATTGATGTTTCCTACTTTGATGCTTCCTGCAATATGTTTGAAAGACCGCTTTTTCCTCCGTATGTACCGAATCAGATGGTTTTAACCCTTATAGTTTAAAATATGTATGCAAGCAAACATAAATATGTTTGGAACATGTACAAACATATTTATGTGTGTATTTTGGTGTACACAAACATATTATAAGTTTGGGACAACATTCTAGCATACTGAAATATCATATGTTTGTGGAGTAACATAAGTTCTGTGTTAAAAATTTTTAGATCATTTTTAGTAAAGAGTTTTTATTAGCTGCCAATCATCGTTTGAGTGGTAGGACTTAGTGAAAGCACAATTCATTCAGTGAGTATTAGTGGAAGTGATTCAGTGCATAAAATGGTATTTGAATAAACCTTAAAAGATTATAAAAAATGTATGTTTTAAAAAAAATATGGGTTCAGTATCAGACATTTGTCGGCACAGTTAATTGCTTTAATTATTGCTAATAAATACAATAAGTTGGTGGAAACATCTATATGAGTGGAGGATAGCATACATATGTTTGGAATCACAACCGAAAACATATTAATGATTGGATGGAAACAAATACATGTTTGCACATAAACATATAATTGTTGCAAACATATTTGTGTTTCAAGTGACAGAAACATTTGAATGGAAATGGGAAATATCGAAACAAATAAATAAAAATAAAAAAACTGGCTTTATGCTTGAACAAAAATAAAAAGAAAGGGTTTTATGTTTCCTTTATAATATGTTTGCATTCAAGCCATTTTACCATGCGGTACGTTTTTTGGGACACATGATTTGTTAAGCAAATACTTAAAAAAATGTACTTTTAGCGAGGTACCTTAAGTACCTTAAAGGAAAACTTTTTCCCCCTGCCAATTTGGTCCACTTACAATGCCAACAGCGTATAGCCATTTCAAGATCCTAGTTTGGTTTGTTTGACCACTATCGTGTTTTCAACATATGTACGGACGAACATGGCTAGATCATCTTAGAATTTGTGGGGTCTCCGATCAATATTTCGTGGAGTTGCAAACGGAACGACAAATTTAATATACCATCCATCCTTTGGTGAAGGGTATCAAAATTTGGCATCGAACAGATGTTAGCATCAAATCATTTCTAAGGACAATTCCATTGTGCAACCAGCGTCATCCATTGACAACAGCACCAAACGAAAACGCGTTATCACTATTCAATGACCAGGCACTACTGGACTTGGTGTACGTCCGTCCGTCTGTGTGTTTGTATGGACGACTGACTCCCTAGCGAATTGATTTGCCACTAAACGCTTGGTAGTTAAATAGTGCCGCTGCAGTACATCGCAATGCATGTAATCGTTCATAATGCGCTCTTAAATATGACATGAGTTGGCGTTTTCCACGATATCCATTTGCGAGTGTCCTGCGATTGCATATGGACATGGACATTAGATGCATTATGTGTTGAGGGTGATTGATGGAATGTACATCCCAAAAGGAATTCAACTGATCTACTGATGGATCGCATCAGCTTCTGCTTTTGAGTCTAAAACACTGGCCACACACTGTAAAATTGTCGAAAATTCGCAAGCCGTACAAATATTTGCCTTGTTTAAGCGGCAACCTGCTTAAGAGGTCGCTATAGCCATAACTTCACCACTGAACAAAAATGTAACAAATTTGTTGTTTACCGAATGTCTTGCCTTGTTGGCTTCTTTTGAATAAACTTTTCAACAGAAACATTGTCGCAAATCAGACTACGAACTAAGCATTTGATTTTGAAAAACAGTTAAGCGAGCTCGTTCTTGAATAACTTTTTTTCTAACTTCTCGAATAAACCTGGTTATTATGGAGACATTTAATCAGTTACAAAATAAAATACAAGCTACTCGTTTACAAGGTTGCAAACGAGTATGCAGTGAATTCATTACTTCGATTTAAAGGCGTGACTGTCGCTTTCTGAGTAAGTGTTCATTTTTGAACACCTGATCAAATTAAAAAATTGCAGTCTGCAAATTGCGGTCCTTGATTTGATGGTCATATCCTAACTAAGCTACATCGTCAAAAAAATTACATACCTGTACTAGTACCGAAATTCCCATGCTTTAAATAGACAACAAGATGTTTCAATAGCCTAGCAAAGCTTCCGATAAGGAAGAAAATAACGATGAGAACATTGAGGGCGTACAATGTATAGCCCCTTTCAATAAGCCTACTGTCAAAGACGCTCTTATCTCAATTCGTGCAATGAATTCTTGTTTTATCGGCAATCCTGAGGCTTGCAAACAATTTCTCGATCTAGAACATATAACGCGTCAATCAGTGTGAAACAAAATATCACAAACATGCATCAGAGACTATTTTAGTAAAACGGCATAGTGAGATTACCTTTTGAATGACTGAATTGAATTTAAGATGAATTATTTAATAAGAAATAGTTTTTTTATATCATAATTTAAACATTTTTTCATTTTTTTCTACAGATTTTAGAACGGATAACTGCGTGTTCCACTTATCTGAACTACCCTTAAGAGGACTTTTAAAGCTGTAACTTTAAATCGGAAGGGATACCTGTATGGATCAATACAGGAAAAACAAATAAAATTACATTTTGTGCAACATGTGTAAAGGAATTTTCAGGCCTTAGCTGGTTTCATTTTCGCCCCGGTACACAGTTGCCACATCAAGAACAACCAACTCAAGAGAGATTTTATAAGCACCACGTTTACATTTTTCATTTCATTTTTTTAAGATTTCATAGAAAAAATGATACTGTTAAAGATAATGTGACCACCTGTAACGAAATGACCGGTACTCTACCGACATTTGATGATGTGTAAATATTTTTTTGAAAAAAAAACAGCTCATTGAGTGACATTAAAATGACTACAAGGAGAAGATGACGGCACTTTTCGTACTTAGAGACTTGTGCACCGATAAGAGACTAAAAAGGGATCCAACGTCCAACTTACAAAACAAAAACAACAGATTAGTGGACAAATTATACAGCATGGGAATAATAGACACGAACAGCAAAAACTACTTGACGAATGACCCCAGAATTTACGGACTTTACGGACTAGACAAAGATGGTACTCCTCTAAGGCCCATATGTTCTTCAATAAACTCCCCTGGGTATGGGCTTTGTAAATATTTATTTTAAAAAACTTGACAAAGGAATCGCAATACAACGTTAGGGATTCCAAGCATTACAAAAGTAAAATTGAAGAAATATCTATAAATGATGATGATCATCGCAATTAAAACAATTGAACAAATATGGGACATTATAAGCAAATTTACAAATATTACAAAAGATTTTAAAAATTGTTGACATTTTGCATAAAGGAGAATAGGTATTTTAAATATGATGACAAGATAAACGAGCAGCGAACAGGGATGTCAATGAGATATCCAGAATCCCCAGCAATAGCCGACATAGTTATGAAAGAGCTTCTACTTATAGGCACCTCACTAGACAAGATGACATATAAACCAAAATTATTAATGAAATATTTAGACGATCTCTTTGGAATTTTTAAGAAAAAATAAATTAGGAATACTCTGGATGTACTCAACTCATTTAACAGACAAATACAGTTTACAATGGAGATGAAACAGGACGGAAAATTGCCATATTTAGATTCAATAGTTTGTTGATAAGGCCAGCTACTAAAATTAGATTGGTACCAAAAACCTACAGCTTCAGGCAGACTTATTAACTTTAGTTCAAAGCTTCCAAGACGAGTAATTATTAACACAGCGACTAACTTCATCAATAGAATTTTAGATATAACCGACATAGAGTTTCATAATTAGAACTATTTTAAGGCAATACTATAACAGGCCTACTAAGCAAATGGAAGTCAAAATATAACATATAACAAAAATATATAAACCAACAACATATATACCGGGTTTTTCAGAAAGGCTTAGCCATTTCAACATATACTTATATAACAAAGACAAATATCAACTTGCATTACAGACACACAGTACAGTAAACAGTTTATTTAGCAGGACAAAATCTTGAATCAGCAACGAAGATAAATCAGACGATGTATACCAAATAAATGCCTGTGGTGACAAGTCCGACATATGCCAAAAGGTATATGTCGGCACTACTAAAACTAAACTTAAGACAACAATTTGGTCCTACAAATCTGACTTAAAAGCCGTAAATAGGCCCATAGAACAAAAGAAAGCTCTTGCGACCCACTGTACATTGACTGGACATAAGCCTGAGATATTATAGGATAAGATATTCTCTCGAAATGCTTAACATTATTGACGTACCTAATAAGAGAAGAATTAATTACAAAACGGACACAGATGGGATCGCACACATATATGTGACGCGCAAAATAGAGAGGGCCCTAAGGGTAAAAACCAGTTTTTTCAGGAGAGCCATTTTAAAGATTTAAATACGTGTATCTTTGGTGTACCATCACTTTCATGAAACGCTCATATCTCTGAAAAAGGGAACACTTTTGGAGCATGTGACCGGTCTCAGTCGATGCTCAGATGTTGTCCAGATCAAAAAAAGTGAAAATTGATTTTTTTTACCCTTAGGTCCCTTTCTCTATGCGCTGCCACATATAGAAATGTGGTGCATAAGCACAGACGCAAGCTAGGAACAAAAATCAGTTGACAGCGATAATTAGACGGACGACATTGTTCTCTTAATGTAATTATTTCTCAAATATTGTGTTAATGTTTTGTTTATTGAATGTAATCATGTTTTGTTTTTTATCAGTGACAATACCTGAAGATGATCGACGAAAGATTGGAAAAAAAAAAATAAACAAAAAATAGAACATCGAGTTTAAATAAATGACCTTAAGCTGAAAAATAATTGTATAAGGTTATAACACCAAAGGTCAACTGTTCACTTACAGAATATAAAAAAAATGTAATTCTTTTAACAAGATACTCGTACTAGCGAGTACATTTCACTTACTGCAACCGAAGGAGCTTCGTTTTTTGCTTAAACTGTAATGTGTTTTTTTTTCGTACAATCTATTTGCGTATCCCACTTGCCCAGGTATCGTTCTGCCATTGTTCTTATATCCTGCCATTGTCCTTATATTCTGGTGAAATCATCCACCTTGCTCTTCACTCAAGTTTCCCAAATTTTAAAAAAAACCGGTGAAAATGGTTTTGCATGTAATGCACCTTGATGCCCATATTGCATCCAAGCTCACGAAAAACAGTCAACATGTTCTGAGCTTTATCCTTATTGCTTAAAGTCTTCTTGTTTGCTAGAAAGTTATCGAAAACTGACACAGACCATGTCTACGCTTAACGCTCTTTTTAATTCATAGGTTCAACAAAATTGGTGTCTTTTGTTTAGCTCGTTTGTTTTATTTCGGTCTGTTGCTTTTACACATTGAACAGGGATTAAACCGGCTGAAGACCTCTAGCTTCTATATTTAAATAGAAGACAAGTTTTTAACAAAATGGCAAAGTGACATTGATTTTCGTGGCTGCACACTACTTTTATCGTGATTTCGGGTCCTCTTCAGAAAGCCTTGCTGCAATTGTTGTGGAGTCTCTTTAGAGGTGGCAAGAGTGAGTTGTATTTTCGTGGGCAATTGTGTGAAGAAAACTTAAAAAGTAAGGTTTACAACAGTAGTTCTCATTCGTTTGGGGAGAGCCTGGCCTATAGAGTTCGGTTTAAAGGCTTTCTGAAGAGGGTTGTCACGGACCCGAAATCATGATAAAAGTAGTGTACAGCCACGAAAATCAATGTCACTTTGCCATTTTGTTAAAAACTTGTCTTCTATTTAAATATAGAAGCAAGAGGTCTTGAACCGGTTTAATACCTGTTCAATGTGAAAATTGGTGTCCTTTTAAAACTGTCTGATTTGAGGGCCATCGAAAATGCCTTTAATTTTGTCAATGCTTAATCCTTGCATCTTGAGCCTTAACAAATTGGCTCATTAATCCAAGTTTTATATAAGGTGAAGGCAGGAGTATTTAATTCCGATCAACCAAGGGCTGATTAATACAATTTTTTCCTTCAACAATCATGTTCTCTCTTTCAGGCCAGTCTTTTTTTTTCTTCCAGCAATGATATTTTGTGTATCCACCTTACTGTTCAAGGAGGAAGTAAACTGTCAAGTCAACACATATGACCCATCCATGTTCATGAGACTTAATCTTTTCCAAGACTGATACTCTTCATACTGATAATTTGGGTTGAGTGAGCAATTCGTTACCATTTGTAAAAGCACGCATTTTAAACATTGCTTTGAACTGTCAGTAAACATACACCAACGATCTGGACCATACTCGCAAAAGCCCATTTTTGTTAACATCCTGACAGAAATAGAGATCTTCCTCCTGGGAATAGAACGTAACCAACTATGATTTCCTTCTACGATAGAACGTTATTGCCGTTCCTTCATCAAGAAGATTTTTATCTTTTAGCCGGGATGAGAGTAACTCAGAAGATTGTTTTGAAAGATTAAGATCCCTAATGCGATCACTCACTTTGGTTAGCTCGTAGGGGACTTGATGCATTTTCCTCATATTGACTGTCTTCATCTGTGTCGCAGTGGGTATTTCATCATCTGATAGATCTGGTAGCTGATGAGAAGTTGATATGGGAACCTAATCGGCATGAGGTATGGACCGTCGTCTACATCAGAGTACGTACACTTGCTTCGGTTTTTACTATTGATGCCTCTGAAATAACAGTCGTTATAGTGACAATATTTACACAAAATTTAAGACTCCTCCTTTTCCCATTAGTCCAGTGAAGAAGATATTCAGTACATGTATTGCAAACTACATGTGGTGCCCAGTATTTATACGAGTAGTGAAAATGTTAGAAAATTATTTTTGGCCAGAATTGGATGAGCTTGACATCGCAGATATGTGGTTTCAACAAGACGGAGCCACTAGCCAAATCACCAGCCCGGTCGTATGGCCACCTCCTTCATGCGATTTAACGCTATTGGAGTTCTTTTTATGAGGCCACATCAAGTCATTGGTATATGCCAACAAGCCAACAACTTAAAACAACATCCAACGCAAAATTGCCAACGTTCCGGTCGAAATGTGTGCAAGAGTGGTGAAAAATTGGATCCGCAGAATAGATTACTGTACACGGACGGGCTCGTGGTTGACATATGACCGAAATCGAATTTAATTCTTAAAATGTAAAATTTGCACTACACCTGAAATAATTTTAAACTTTATATATTAAATTCGAGAAGTCTCTGTTTTATTAATAAGTAAAATTATTATGTCCTTTATGGAAAAACCCTGTATATATTTTTTGTATCTTTAATTCTGCAAATGAAACAAAAAAATCGTATACGTTTTAAAGTAGCTTACAATAGCTTACGTTGTATATTAAAATTTAATTGAATTCATCGTGAACATTTTTGCTTAAAACTTAAAGAGCACTAATGGAATCAGTCTGTTTCTAATTTTATTCACAAACTTTCCAGTTGGGGAAAACAATTTTTCCCTTTCCACTGATGTTGGCCTTATGTCAGAAGAACATTAAAAAATTCGGTGGCGCTCTCCGTTGTATTTCCACTTGCTTTATAAAACTTAAGATCCTTTTTTTATTGGTTTACTAGATAATCGATTTTTATCTGTGCAACATTTTAATGTGAGCTATTTAATTTTAAACATTTATTTAATGAGCTATCTGTAATAATGCCACTAATAGAAATATCGTCAAATTCCGCAATTCATATTTTGTTCAGAAAGCGCTTCCACAGCTAATTTTACTGCTTTTGAAATTTATAATAGATCTGTTAGTAGTATGTTTACATTTTCTTCAATCCAAAGCTTAACTTGTTCAAAATCAAGCTGTTATTTTTTTTAAACTTAAACACTTTTCTAACATTTTCACCATGGTAATGTCATGACTATGGTGATAGAAAATAATAAGTTTCCCGGGAAACAGGAAATGAAAAATGACCGGAACTCCCAGGCGAAAAACTCTACCCTTCTTGAACCTCCCACATAAACTAGCCCTACAATTTCGCTTGCATTTTGTATTTGGCAATATGTTTATTTTATCTTTGTACCAGCATAAAAATGTACGAGTATATGCCACACCCCATTCTACGCGCGCGACCGTTTATGAAATTTCAGTAAAATCGGTACGCTTCAGGCAGTGGAGGAGGGAAAATTGGGAAATATAAAATCCACATATGGGTGAGGGTATATGTAAGTCGTATCAACTGACTGAAGCTTTTTTTTATTGGATATTATTCTGTCGATGTACGTCAAAGGAAGACTTTGTTGGACTAGAAGCTCCGCTAGAAAGACCACTTTCTGGAAAATGTGCGCAAAAGAACAGTCCGCGTGACATTCTAGGCTTTACGCGGCTAAATTCCTGCTTGTTAATTACCACGCACATATCAAGTAAGTAAGAATTAGTTTAAAAAATCAGCATTGACTCAATCTAATCTTAATTAGGAGTACAGTCCGCAATCCCATTTTACCATCGCCAAGAAAACGTACCCATTCACATTCGTTGTTTTTTTCCTCGTTCAATGAGTTGACTTTTTATTTTGTTTATGGCTAGTGACTATTTGGCTTCTCAAGGAGCCTGGCTGATGGAAAGAAGCTGGTAAGGCTTTTTCCATGGGTGCGATTGTGCCAGGGTGTGAGTGACTCTTATTTGTTTTGTATGTATGATTGTCGCATAAATGCTGTTGAAATTGTTGCTGCCATCGGATCGTGCTGCTGAAGATGCTTAGATGGATTCGTGATTTCGGCAAAAGTCGAAAGTAAATCATTTTCAAAAATTAGAAAAGACGCCAACGCCGGCTCTTAAGTTGTCGTTGATGATAATGATTATGACAATAGGAAATACGAGTGAGTAGTTGATGATGTATCCGCTAAAGGCACACACATACTCGTACACACACTCAGTCTGGCATACAAATACGATTACCCCAGGCTAATATCGGACTATAGTAAATCAATGGATTGCAGGGATCCTCCAGCGGAGTCTGGATCGATGCTGGCGCTGAAGTTGGCGGCAGTGTTGCTGATGATGATGCTGTTGGTTGGTGGCCTGGCTAGGCTGGCTGGCTCGCTACATGGAAATGCACACAAAGCAGGCAAAATATTTCAAATGAATGGCAGTAGTATTCAACAATGAAATTGAAACAAAAATACAACAGAGCGCATCGTGTTGATATTCGTGATTTATTTCTTACAGAAATTGTCGCCACTGTGTCGTGTCGTATTAAAACTGTCAGAAACGGCTAAAACTTAACGCTTTGTGCTTCCCACACATGGACTCTGTTGTAAATGTCGCATGCATGCTATTTTCCAACTGTTTCCACGCTTGCTGCCCACCAATCGCGCAGTACATCAGCGCGAAGAAACTATGTTCCATACTTACCTTTCCGATTGCTATCAGCCAAATCATCGCACTGCAAAGCAACTCGCCGAGAAATGCTGTGCTGTACACACAATCTTACAAACATCCGAACACACCGTAAACTTCAGAAAGCCTCAAATTGCCTGGTGATTTGGAGCACTCATTATGGCGAAGCGATGACAAATTAAAGTCCAACTTTGACTAACTGAAGAACATATCGGTACGTATGTGCATATGTATGTATGTACGTACTTACCTACTCCCTGTTCCCTTAGCATACTCATTCATGCTCCCCCATACACGTTAATTTCTTTATGTTAAATGCAACATACCGTTTCATTGCTGCGTTTAGGTTTGACAGCAATTAAAGAGTAGAATCTAACAACGACAATCATAAGTCATCGCAAAGAAAATAGTAGCTCTTTTCGATAAGCACATGTATGGACATTAGACTGGGTCACCGCAGGTCCCTGAGTCGTACCCATATGCCAATGTAGAGGCAAAGCGTGATGTCACCGCAATGTTACGTCGACAGAACAAAGCACTGTTGAACACATCGGCAGGTAATAGGGTTTTCATGGAGTTGTAGAGCTTAAGTTTAAAGAAAATTTTGTGCTCGAATGTGGCGCATTCTGCATGTCTGTGCTCCTACTGTCTCCCGTTTCGTGGCAAACTATTGCTGGCCAAATCGCACAATTTACTACATATTTGTTACATCTTCGACTGGGATTCTAAAAGGACTCGAGGATGGAATGTCAGCGTTTACTTATCGTATTGAGTAGTTCGAAAATCTGAAACCTTTCGATTTGTACAAAAATATGATAATATTTGCAGCAGTGCCTAACCTTAAACCTTAAATACCGGTTAGTATCAGCTTGTATTTGGTCGTGCATCGTAATTGAATTTATCTACCTAGGGAACAGATTCACTGTCACAACCGCCTCATTATGGTTGCGTGTTATTCAAGTATTCCATCAGTTCGTGCACTGGACTCTTCAGCACAGGACCTCTGTTTTAATATAAATGCTTTTAATCAAGCTCTGACTCCGACTTAAGACTTCAAATTAAAGCGACATAAACGCAAAAACAATAAATGTTAAACTGTCATATCGAGATGAATTTTAAATTGACTTATACCAGATACCGGGCTACATGCCCATATTAAATGTAAAAATATTACAACTTAAGCTACGATCAATAATAAATAAATAATAATTTAAAAACGAAATGTCTTAAGGCTAATTTAGAAATCGATTTCTGTTCTTTATATGTATTTTGCAATGGGCCCGTCTTTGGGTTCGCTAGATTTAAAGAGCGCGAGAGGCAATGTGAGAATTAAAGAACCGAGTTGTTTAAATACACGCAGGAAAAAAGTATGATTGTTGGGTATTACAATGGTTCTGGTACAAAAATATTATGATCCTCGCAACAATGATATGATTCACACACAACCATACTATGATCCCCACAACCATATTTTAAGTCACACTCAACAATACTATTAACCCCAAAACCATATTATGATCCTCACAACCATATTATCTTTTACATACAACCATAGTATGGTCCTCACAACCATAGCATGATTTACACGCAACCATGTTATGATCCCTACAACCATAATATGGTTCCACTCAACCACACTATGATCCGCAAAATTATTTTTAGGATTGGGTTATGTTGTTATTCAACATAAGAGTTTATTAAGCTTTTTTTAAATTAGTTTATAGCCAGATTTGAGACATTGTTTCGATTGAACATTTTATTAAAAAACCAAAATATATTAAAAAGGCAGTCGAGAAGTATTTTAGTTGCAAGCAGTAGTGACTGCAGGGGTTGAATGCTGTTTTAAAATCCGTAGACCCCAAGTGGTGAATGTGATTAAAACATGATCAATGGCTATTTACTTAAGCGCAGGCAAATTTAAAATAAACGAGAACTAATACTTTGTTTAGTAGCTGGTAGTAGAGTATGATTTACACACAACAAAGTAAACACTATTAAAATCCCTCACAATGCTTTCCGATTGTTGTTGTTTTTTTATAATGGACAACAACCATGCACTGTATCATGTGGGTATCATACATGCATATTCTTTAAAACCTGTTATGCTTTCTCAACCATAGGGTATACATACATAAAGATAATAAAAATTCTGAAAAAGAAACAACAAAAAAGGTCTCGAAACAGAATAAAAACTGTTCAAATGATAACAATTTTTTTTTTTGGAAATATGTTTTAAATGAGTCCGACAAATACTTTCACCGAGGTAACTTCAGTCCCTTAAAGGCAAATGTTTTCACCCTGGTCCGATTTCAATTTAAGTCACTTGCTGGTTTTGGTTGACCTGGTCATAATTTCTCACTGTTGATAGTGATCGGGTTTGAGAGTTTCACACTGGATTAATGATTCTTATAATAACATTTCCATTTGTTACGTATATCCTGCGTATTATTCAAATACTGTCACCCCAACCATAGTTGTTTTTATCGTGCAGGATGAAAGTTTAATATAAAAAATAATGGAGGTACTATCGAAAGGTCAGAGTCGTCAAAATGTGGCAAGAAAGTTTTGATAAGGTAAATAATTTGCTTCTTTATTTTTAGAGATGGTCTCATGTTTTACAGAGTACACAGTATCAGCGAAAATAAGAAAACTTAGTTTCCAAAGAGGCGCGTCTAGGCGGTTTAAAACTTTCTATTGAAATATATAGTCTCATCGATATTTTGTCCCGATTCTGCATTAGGCCGCAACGCCTTAGCCTCGCCGAAATGAAATAATGTCAATATCTTAGCGATAGAGGAAAACTCCTTAAATGGTCATGAACTAAATCAAATATATTAGGCTATTGTTATGGCAGAGTTGCTACACACAGTTTGGTTGGGGTGACAATATCTCAAGAACATCATACTACTGTTGTAGTACAATAGTATGATTTACACACAACCAAACTATGATCCCCACAACTACATTGTGATTCTCGCTCAATCAAATAATGAACCCAATGGGATAAGCATTTCATTCGAAGAAACCAAAAAGTTGTTCAAAAGGCAGAAAAAAAGACTTAGTTGCAGGCAGGATGACTGTAGTTCCGATGAACGTTGCTTCACCATACTCAGACCTCAAGCAACGTATGATCAATGGGTGAACACTTAAGAGCAGGCAGATTCTAAGTAATTGAGAACCAGCTGGAAGTAGAGTATTACGCCGACAAAGTTAACACAATAAAAATCCTTTGATATGATTTCACATAGATTTACGTCAGTAGCCAGCCATATGCTCTTTTTTATAATGGACAACTACCATCATGCACATTATCGTGTGTGTGCGTATGTTTTTTTTTGGTAAGTATCGTTGGTCGACAGAATCTGTGATACTTTGTTCATAGACACAACCATACGGTATGATGCAACCATATTGTTGTTAACATAAAACGGAAAACATGGTACTTTTGTCGCAGCAACCATATTTATATAGTTGTTACAACCACATTTTCATATCCAAAATTGACAAAAAAAAACAATATTAATATTGCCGCAATCATATTATTGTTAAAACGGAATTCAAAAAACAATTCTCTGGTTGCGACGAACATGCTTTTATTGCAGAGAACATATTATTGTTGCCGTGACCGTATAGTAAGTAACCATATCTTTTCTCTGCGTGTAGTGATATGAAATAAATAAATAATATTTAAAGGTTGGAAAAAACAAGCAAACCCGTTACAAAACATGTGCAGAAGTAACAGAACAATGAAAGGAAAAACTCGATGCACATTACGTAACCAATTTCTTCGAAACAAGTGGATTCCGTATATCTTTTCAATAAAACAAAAAAATTGTTTTTTTAAAAGCACAAAAGCCGTTATATTACAAGCAATATAATTTGTGCAGTTTCTTTTCCGAAAAGTCCTCAATATGCATGCATGTCCCAATTGAAACCGAAATGGTTCCTGCAACAAAATAACAAACACCGTGATGCTGCTGTTGCAAGTGGTTTGAACCACTCTTATATACACTCGAGTACATATGAGCGTTCATACCTACAGTTGCGATGGCTATTAACCCGCTGAAGGGAAAGGTGTATAATTATGCGTGACTGTGCACATATATGTGCGTATGCCGTTTATCAACATAACAGTATTTCAATGGATTGTTCGTTGAAGTGGGACGTCCACGGCACAAGTGACCCGAACTTCAAAAAATCGCTAAATTCTTGATTTGCTTTAAACACAACGTCCTTCGCAAGACAGTTTCACATGTGGGTACAAGTCTATCAATGAGACATGTCCTCGGTTTTTTTGGGATATACTTAGGGTGGTTAAATTTCAAGGGCCGATGTTTAATTTGAACCACTCCTAAGCGTCAAGTTTTTTTCTGCATTTGATTTAATATTTCTCAATTTCAGACTAACTCAATTTGAACCATGGAAAGATACACACAAGCGAGCAATGCGTTAAAGTTATTCACAATGGCAAGAAATTGCAACAGTGGATGATCAATTTTCGAAGAAAATCATCTTTAGTGATGAGGTACATTTTTAACTTAGTGGATTCGTCAATAAGCAGAATTGCCGCATTTGGGCGATTCATAATCCAAGAGTGATTGTCGAATAATGCACCCACAAAGAGTGACTGCTTAGTGCAGTTGGTGCGGACCGTATTTTTTCGAAAATGAGTCCGGCCAGGCAGTTACTGTGAATGGTGTTCGCTATCGTGAGATGATAACGAACTTTTTATGGCCCGAAGTGGAAGATATGGATGTGGACGTTATGTGGTTTCAACAGGACGGTGCCACTTGCCACGCAGCTAACGAAAAATGACTCTATTGCGCGACAAATTCAATGGCCGTGTTATCTCACTTCGTGGCGATGTTAATTGACCGCCAAGATCATGTGATTCATGTTGGATTTCTTTCTTTGGGGTTATTTGAAAGAAAGGGTGTACGTCAATAAGCCAGCAACAATTCAAGAACTAAAGTATGAGATAATTCAGCAAATTAACGGCATAGAACCTCAATTATGCCTCAGCGTCATCGAAAATTTGGACCATAGGATGGAGGTGTGCCGCGGAGGTCGCGGCGACCCTTTACTAAGTAAGATATAAAAAATTAAAAAATGTTTTCTAAAAATTTTTTTTGAGAACCTTTGAAATGGTATATGTGACCTTCTCCGAGAAAAGGGACCTAGTATGTCAAATAACGGGTTTGGACTTTAGAGTGGATTCTGGTACCAAAAAGGGTGTAGAATAAGATGAAATGAGTTAGATTTCTTATAAAAATTTATTTTCCCCATAAAAACGTACAAATAGAACTTGGGAAAATCGATAAAAAATGAGAAAAACATTAAAATTTTACTTTTTTTGGTTTTAAATTGTTTTTTTCCGTCTGTCTTCGAATTTTTTGCCTCCATTGTCCGCACTTTATATTAAAATATAATAAAAAAAAATCTTGCAGCAGTGGCAATAGTGAGCATTTATATTCGGAGTAGTATTTTTTTTGATTTTTAAATTGCTCCCAATATTATCAGGTATGTAAAAATAAGAAAAGCTGCACTTTATTTTCTTAAACTTGCACAAAAACCTTCCGCACCAAATACAATAACTCGAAGCTGCACTTTATTTTCTTAAACTTGCACAAAAACCTTCCGCACCAAATACAATAACTAAATCTTCAAGCAGTCTCTTATTCATAAACCGTATTTTAGATAGCTTCAGTTAATAAATTGTTGTGTAATGATCACAAATCTTCAATTTGATCACACATACTCGTACTTAGTAGGGACATACACACGTTTACACACGTTTTATGCTGTAAAATAAAAAGTACAGAATGTTTTTGGGCCAAATATTTTTTAATATATTTATTGATGTATATTGTATCAAAAAAGAATCTACTTATTCGAAATGTCCGCCTTTTGCCTTTACCAACGCCTTTAGCCGCACTGGCCAATCGTCAATAGCTGCACGAACCTCGTCCATTGAAAAATTGGCCACAGCTCGAACCAAAGCAGTCTTAAGAGTTCCAATGTTGAGGTATCTTTTGTGACAAACCTTGTCCTCTAAAACCCTTCACAATTTGTAATCCAATGTATTTCTGTGAATTCTTGATTTAACGGCTGTGATGACATGTGGTGTTCGAACAGAGCGTGGACGGCCCGACCGTGGCGGTCTTTTACATCTCCAGTCTCCTCAAACAGTTTTATGCATTGGTAGACAATCATGCGGCTAATCGCTAGTGGCCGGAGCGTTTTGAAAACATCGCTTTTTTCATTTCACACTTGAAAAGCGCTATTACAGCGATACGGTTCTCTGTACTCCACTCCATGATGAAAGTTGAAACAATTTTAAAATCCCGTTACAGACTAACGCTATTGAGGTAAGCTTTCAAAACCCATATGACATTAACGGGGTATGTTCAGTTCTACTATTGAAATAGGTGTGTTCAATGTTGTAACAGTATTTATGTCCCTACTTAGTAGATTCGGAGACATAGCGGTTTTAAAATCTGCAAATGGCAAATTTTCGTAGTTTTTGCTAAACTTTACGAAAATTATAATTTTGATAACCACAAAAAACGCTATTTCTATACACATTGCCAAACTTATAAAACTTTTTATTTATTTTGTTTGCATTAAAGCAGCTAAATTAATTAAAAAAAGGTTTATGTTGATAATATAGGGTTTCCGATCAATATTTCGGAAGGTTGCAAACGGAATGACAAATTAATTACACATGACACTAATGGAGGGTACATAAAAAATATACGATAGGTGCATTTTTTTCTTGGCTTTCCTATATACATGAAATAAATATAATTGGACGATATATTGCATTGGACACTAATAAATAGAAATTAAAAAAAAATAAATTATTTCAGACGAACTAAATATTCTATGGTCATAGCTGAACAAAGGAGTCATGTAGCATTGGTTATACGCCAAAATAGACGTAGATTTGAGTAGATCTTTGGTGTCTCCTGCACAAAAAGCCGTATAAGAGGAATTAAATTCACCTTCAATCATTGGGCGTATTTGTTAATAACCACAAATAACTACGATTGGTAATATAAATAAACTTTTGATTTACAAAGCTTTGAAAGAGCCCGTACTGAACATATCTAAAATCAATATGTGACGCGCAAAATAGAAAGGGACCTAAGGTTAAAAACCAGTTTTGTTCAGGAGAGCCATTTTAAAAATTAGGTCCCTTTCTATTTGCGCTAAGAATCGTCGACTTCACTTTCATAAAACGCGCATATCCCTGGGAGGGAACACTTTTGGGGCATGGGATCGGTTTCATTCGATGCTCAGATGTTGTCCACATCAAAAAAAAAGAAAACAAATTAAAATTGATTTTTTTACCCTTAGGTCCCTTTCTCTATGCGCTGTCACATATACTGATATCAAAAAAAAATCTATATGAAAGAAAAAATGTAAACAGAAAATGGAACATGTGATGGAAAAATATTCAACAGCTTGAAGTACAGGTAGTTGATCCTGAACTAGTGGCTGATTTGATAAAATGGTATAAGGATTATAGCTTTAATGCAAAAAATAACGAAACTTCAAAAACAAGCCTTACTTCAATGGAGGAAAAGTTAATGTTCTAAAAGAGCGATCAAAATACTTCTCCCACTCTCCAAAATTACACGGTTGGTTAATTCAAATTTATACTTTTTTAATAAATTTACGTTTATACAAATACTTTAATTAATTAACCTAAACTTTTTTAATTTCTATAAATACGAGTACCCCTAAATAGTCAAAATATTATTGATTATCGTAAAATTTTAAGACGGTCTAGCTATATCCGCCCTTGAATCTGTTAAAGCACGATATCGGTTACGTAGGCTGATGACTTATTGCCATCAGTTGTTAAGGTTTGTAAATGGGTATAAAGGTCCAAGTGGAAAATAATTGTTTGTCAACGGACAATAGTTAAAGCGATCCCTTTTTGTTGGGACGCAATTAGTTCCTCCAAAGAGGGTATAGTTGCTGGACTTTTTGGCTCATGTGGCCCGAAAAACGTCGCGCATGGGCCAAACGTGCGATCAATAGTCAAAATGGATATATGGCGAATTTTGATACAAGCACCAACATAGAGAGATTTTTTGGCTCATTTTAGGGACAGGCGCATGTTCCCAAAAGATGGACCATCTCTTGTGATTTGGTTGATTAGGGATGGTGGAGGTTACACAAGATTCGATTTGGCCGAACTTAACGACATTTATAAAAAAAAATGTATTGAACATACGCGCCAAAAGTTTATTTAAAAAAATTAAATTTGATAGAAAGAGAAAACGCTAAGCGGATTCTTTCTCTTAACGCTTTTCCTGCAATAAATTGTTTCTATAAATCAAAAGAATTTTGACTCGTGTATCAATTATATTTTAAGTAAATAAAACAATTTTTAGTTTTATAACAGAAGTATAACGTGGATTTTTCACTGATCTAATAAAAAACACGACTAGTATGATGTTTCAACAAGACAGTGCCTCTTGCCATCCAGCGCATGAAAAATGGCCCAATAGGGGACGAATGGGCAAGATAATTTAATGAACCTTAAATGCTTTAAAGAATGATCTAGAAAATAAAATAATTGCCACATGGAATTCATGTAAACGCCGGGTAAGATATAAAGGAGATCAGTTAATCAAACACAGTACTAATAGTCGTGGCCAAGGCGATAGCGACCAGATCTCCAACACTACATCTCGAGAAGAGTTGCGATCCTCAAAGCACTCTTAGGGTTTCCAAATTATCATGTGTCACACAATTTGATTTAACTGGGCTGTGAACATACATAGTACGAGTAGTGATTATATATGTAAGAAAGTACATAACAATACATTCATATGCATAAACGCACATACATACGTCAGTATGTAGATATGTAGATGTCCTCACAGTTAAGAACTTGAGAGACTCCCCCATTTATTGACGCAAATGGTTTGGTGAGGAAATGTTTCAACACATTTAACAAGCGACTGACTTCTTTTGCTGGTGTGGAGGAACACTTATGTCGATTCGGTCTACATAACCATAATTTCCTTAGTGGTGGTTAAGCCCATTTCACGCGTTGGAAATAGTCGTACGAAGAACTTTCGCTGCGTTCGCTTAAGCAACTGACGCCACTGACCGGAACACATCTTTTAAAATCGAATTAGTCGAGTTAAATATGTACGACAGCATACACACATGCGAGAACATACCTACATACATACTCGTATACATATGTATATGCTTATATGTACATCTATCTACAAGGTATGCACGTTCACAAAGCCTGCCAAACATAGAACTCTGCTTCGAATCTGGCAAGTACCCGAAACTAGATTTTTAGTTTTCCGACATACAGCCATACGTACATACCATGGCCGGTACACAAAATTTGCCCGTTCTTAGGATGATATGGGCAATGTTGAATGGGCCATACATGCCCATGCAAGCGATGAGCATCGTGCTTTAAATCAATTTTCTTGATTAATGAGCAATAATTAGAGTTGGTGGCACTGAACCTCATACTTCTTCATTATCTAACGCAGAGCCCGATGAATGAAAGCTGGAGCCGTGTGAGTGTGCGTCCCACAATCCTGTGGAGCCAATGCGCTCACGAGCGGTGAAATTTTCTCTGTCTAGCGTCTATCCAAACAAACCTGATCAGTTGTGTTGTCGTTTAACGAAAATTGTTCCACTTTGGCGGTGCACTGCAAAAAATCGATTGGTTGATGTTTAATCATTCATTGCAAGGCATTCGATTTTTGAACCGTCTACATGCCCATTTACATACACACGTTTTGGTTTGTTGGCACCAAAAATCAATGCAACGGCTAACTTGTGGATGGCGAAACCTTCCATAGTTTAAAGAGGTTGAAGGTGAGGTCTACTGAGGAAACATCTTAGCCACCAACAACGGCTATCGAAGTGTTGACCAGCACCGCAAAAGTTGAGTCAGACTATCAGCTGAAAAAAACTTAAAATAAATACGAAATTACTGTCATTAGACACATTTTTAAGACCTGGAACGCAAATTCATTATTTAAATCAAAGTTCTTGTTTAAGATACGAGTATGTTAAAATGTAATCACATATTAATTTAATTGTGATAATTTTGTTTTATTACTTTTTAATAACTCCTGTTTATTGTTTTATTAAAACTTCGATGTAAATAGCGTATGTTTAGTTCCACGATGAGTTTAAACATTGTTTCCGTTATTCAAAGCGATCATTTACTGTTGATATTGTTTTGTATAAAATGTTTGTCCTATATATATATATATATATATATATATATATATATATATATATATATATATATATGGCCACCGTTGTTGGTGGCTATATATGTATGTATATACATATATACATATATATATATATATATATATATATATATATATATATATATATATATATATATATATATATATATATATATATATATATATATATATATATATATATATATATATATATATATATATATATATATATATATATATATATATATATATATATATATATATATATATATATATATATATATATATATATATATATATATATATATATATATATATATATATATATATATATATATATATATATATATATATATATATATATATATATATATATATATATATATATATATATATATATATATATATATATATATATATATATATATATATATATATATATATATATATATATATATATAAATATCTTCTATCTCATACCCATTAGTTAAGAGGATGCAGTTTTGCTGAAAAAATTATTCTTATTTTCTTATTCAATAGTTGTCCAAATTTCGAATACATTTAACACAGTTAATAAAATCCACAGGTTTAAATTAGCTGTGTTCTTTTTAGGTTACTTAACTAGCCTTTCTATAGAAGCTACTCGGTTAGCAATCGAGTTGGTCTCAAATCCCTAAACAAATGAGTCAACGTTACCACAATTATTTTTCCTACAAAAAAATTAAACATGACACACCCTGCATTAGAAAAACTCATTACAAAAAATCAAATCGAAAAGGCAGGGAAGTGACAGCTGCATAGAATTTGGCAAACCCAAAGAACAAAAAGGAATGGAAACCAATCACCTTCAAGGAGTTCGATGCCTTGTGGCATGACACACCACTGACGAACAGTTATTCCCATACAGAGGCAGCACCCGCTTCATCCAATAATGCCGTTGAAGCGTGCCAAGTTTGGTATAAATTTATGATAGTAGTGCGATTCGAAATCATTTTATCCTGTCAAAGGAATGATTTACTCCGGAAAATTGCCTGACCAGCAACAAGATATCCATCAGGGACAGAATATTGAACTTCAACGTGCGGAGAGATATTTGGATGAAGGCCGCACAATTCATAACTTTTTCCCAACTTTGGATTTGGCGCGTACTTTGATTAGGCAGAACGCTGCATAAATTGGAACAGACATTTGTGTCAGTGGAGTAAAAAAATTAAACGCGTCCTGTCAACAGCATCTGTTCGGCTTCAACGAAGGCGATATAGCACAACTATCATATGTTCCCAAGAAGAATAAAGCGGTAATTTTGCAGTCCACATAACAGTATACTTGCGGTGTGGAAATGCAATCGGAGAATCAGAAGCCGTTTGCTATTTTGGATCACAACGTCAACAAATTGGGTGTTGATACAATGGAACAGATGATTGACACATGCAAGAGATCAACAAAACGCTGGCCACTGACCAATTTTAGACTATGGTGGACATTGCTGCATTAGCTCCATTTATTTGATATAACGAAATGAATCCATTCGTTACATAACCAAGCATTTAATGTGAAGATAGAAAAAGCCATGCTAATGTTTCAAAGCAGAATAACTACATATTTCTTTTCTTTGTAGATCGGCAGAAGGAGCTGCACCGTCGCCTATACCGTTCTAAGTACAGGCGGCAGTGCAGTTTGTGCAGAGCACTTGCACTCAAACTATGTTGGACGAGGGACAATCTACACAATAAAAAGCTTTAAAGCTTTTTTATGTTGAACTCGTTAAAAATTAATAATATAATTGTAACTTAAAAAGTCAATTTTTTTTATAAAAAAAAGGATTTTAGGTGAAATATCTATACATACTAAGTTTGCTTAACTAAGTTTGGATTGTGTATTACTTGCAAAATGGGTAGTATTCCTTTATTTTCGGAATAAAAAGTGTTATATCGTAAAGCAAGTTAACATTTCTTATTTCCTTGCCGGAATTCCGAGAAATTTAAAAGTTTGCTTTATGTAGTCTATCAATTTTAGGCAAAATGAAAATATGTCAGAAACTACTCATATTTGATTTTGGAGAAAAGACTTACAATTCTGCTGAAAATACGAGAGCTGCTATATATATTTTTGGCCTAATAATGAAAATGCGAATATTTATCATAAAAAATGGTTTTATTGTTTTTTAAAGTATTCTCCAGCTTGATTTATACACTTTTGCATGCGCTCAAACCAATCGTCGATTCACTTTTTCCACTCCGATTGAGACACCTCCAAAACATGGTTTTTAAATGCTGCAACAGCATCTTCTGGCGACGAAAATCGTTGACCACGCATTTTTGTCTTGATGTGCTGGAATAAAAAGAATTCATTGGGTGCCAAGTCAGGGCTGTACGGCAGATGACCCATCAATTCGACGTTTTGGCCGGTCAAAAAGGGGCTAATTTGAGCCGATAAGTGAAAGCTTGCATTGTCAATGATTCCTCTTCTCTTGTTCGTTTTTCATTGGCCGCCCTTATATATATATATATATATATATATATATATATATATATATATATATATATATATATATATATATATATATATATATATATATATATATATATATATATATATATATATATATATATATATATATATATATATATATATATATATATATATATATATATATATATATATATATATATATATATATATATGTATAAATATATATATATATAAAATTCTAAGGCGATCTAGATATGCCCGTGTGTCTGTTGTAAGCACAATAGCGGTCAAAGTATTGAGTATTTTCTTAATTCATCATATTTTTTTTTGGTAGTAGGGATGCACTACATAATGACTATAGTTATTATGTAGTGTAGTTATATATATATATATATATATATATATATATATATATATATATATATATATATATATATATATATATATATATATATATATATATATATATATATATATATATATATATATATATATATATATATATATATATATATATATATATATATATATATATATATATATATATATACTGTATAGGGTTTCGATAAATATATCGTGGTGTTGCGAACGGAATGACAAATTTTATATACCATCTGCTCTTCGGTGGGAGTATAAATACTTTTAGTTAGGTACGGCTTGCAATCCGGAAACTATTTAAAGAACTTTGCGAGCCGAGCTGCAAAAAACGTAAAATATTGTTTTTTAAGGAAGCATATCAATAAGGATATTTCATTTTAGAATTTAATTTTATTTTTGCTAATAAAAGTAAATTTCAAATTTTTGATCAAATAGCAAGTTATACGATATGTATGGAGAAAAGCAAACAAAGCCCTAAACATTCGCTACTTACGCAGTACAGTAAAACACAATGGAGTCAACGTAATGTCACGCCATTACGTCGAATGTCGTCTTCAGGTGGCGGAAATCTGGCATTTGTGAAGAGAAATATGTGGAAAATGTATTTGGATCCACTTAAGAATAACAAAGTGCACAAGAACTTGTTATGAGAAAAAATTTAGGTCCGAAACATAGATCTGCCATTCCCTAGATTTGTCTTATATGAAACTGCCCACCCATTGCACAGATACCTGGTCAGGATCCAGAACTGAACGTCTTTTAGAACTTTTGGTTGGAGGTTAAACAAAAATTTTGAATCATAATATTTCTAATGCTGCAGACTTTAAAGTGCGTGACTAGAGGAATGAGACAAAAGTAGACGCCAAGGCCTTTTCAAAGATTAGCTAATTTTACGTTTGGACCTGTGAATTGACCACTTAGATCGTGTGATATCTCACCTTTAGACTTTTTTCTTTGAGGCTACGTAAATTCCAAAGTCTATGCTGACAAGCCAGCAACGATTCGGGTTTTGGAAGCCAATATTACGCGTGTCATTAACGCCATACAGGTCGAAATGATCGAACGAGTCATCCAAAATGGGATGGGTGTTCGAATGAACACCCTATGGCGAAGTTGCGTAGGGAAGAAATTTATATTTAAGAAATAAATGGCATTAAATGTCTTTTCGAATAAACAATAAAGTTTCCACGCATGATTTGAATTTTTGGATTTTTTTTTATTTTGAAAAAATATTTCTAGATTGATCACCCTATACTTATACATACCTGTACTTGTAACACAATTTCTGACATCAACTTAACATGGTCGGGGAAACATCTTTGGTCCTACATTCGGTAAGTTTAGTCTCCAGGCTGATACCTCCGATAATAGAATAAGGCCAATAGATTTCGCAGCCGAAGAAAAATTGTTTTAAGTACAAGCTGTAAGAGCAGTATAAACTGCAAACATCGACTAGAAACCCATCCTGTTAGCAGCAAAAGTACGCACTCCTCTAGGTACTTTTTTTAATAAAAATTATTTAAATATTGATTTCTACTAGTTTTTCTTTAATACACGCAGAAAAAAGTATGGTTGTGGTGTTAATATTCGAAGAGGATAATACTATTGTTGGGTATATGGTTGTGGTACAACAATTTTATGATCCTCACAACAATAGTATGGTTTAAATACAACCATACTATGATCCTCCCAACAATAATGTGATTCACACATAACCATACTATGATCCCCACAACCATAGTATGATTCACACTCAACCATACTATGATCTCCACAACCATAGTGTGAACCTCAAAACTATAGTATGTTTCATATACAACCATAGTATGATTCCCACAACCATAGTATGATGCACACGTAACCATGTTATGATCCCTACAACCATAGTATGATCACACACAATTGTTCCTTGATCCCCAATATAATTTATTAGAATTTATTTAAGTTGTCGACAACATATTTGAATTATGAAAATTATTAAAAAATACTCGTACATTAAATTTAAAATAATAGGAGTGATTTATTTTACAGTAAAAAAAATAAGTTAAAATAAACGTAAGCGTTTTTATTAAAAATATTTCAGTTAAACTAAGCCAAAGCAGCTTGTTTAAAAAATTTTAATTTCGATTAAAAAGTACTATTTTTGCATTAAATCGGTACCAATAACATTTGTTCTTAAAAGCATATTTAAATGAAGAAAAATTACAATCATACAGTATGATTGCCGTCATCATATTATTAACATAAAACGCAAAACACAATACTTTTGTCGTACCAACATTATTTATATTGTTGTTATAACCATACTTTCATTTTTAAATTTGGCAATAATACTATTGTTACATTTCAACAATATTAATATTGCAGCAATTATACCTTTGTCAAAACTAAATTTAGTTAACAATGCTATGGTTGCGACGAACATACTTTTATTGCGGAGAATATATTATTATTGCCGAGACCATGTAGTAACCATGTTTTTTCTCTGCGTGTACGTAATAATGTTTCTTCTCGTGAACACATATTAAACAATTGTGTTGAAAATGCCAAAACTCGAACAATATTTTTGAATTTAGCAAAAGTAAAAAAAGAATGTTTCAAACTAAATAAAGACGTTTTCTTTATAAACGATAAAAATATATTTACAAAAAATATCGGACGGAGATGTTAATCAATGATGGTTAAAATTTGTAGAAATTATACTGAGCATTTGAAAAACAAGCAAAATCATTATCTTATTTTTGAACAGGTAAAAACAGTTCCGACGTATGCGGACAAATGTTGACCTGTGTTTGTTGGTCGTTTTGGTGACCAGCTTCACCAATATTACCGTCATTATTTCTTACAACTGTTACACATAAGAGACATTAAACCTTTCATAGTTTATAGTTTATTTTTTATTGCAGTGGATTTATTTCTAATACTTATAAATATTTATCTTAAGAAAAGCATGAAAAATAAAGTTCCTTATCAAAAAAAAACCCTTTTTTAGTTTAAGCTGCTACTAAGTTCGTTCACGAGAAAATTTTTAGGAAAGTTATTTTTTCCTTTGCTGAAACTGGCATTACCACATTAGTGTATCGACTATATTTTGTTGTTTTTTTGTTGCATCACCGTTTGTCAACCAATCAAAAAAATGTTCATGAGACACAATGGTTGCGTAAATTAAGGCCCAAGCACACTTAAGCTTTTTTCCTACGCTGAGTATTTTTTAACTTCCGAAATTCTAAAAATCGTTGAAATAAAGTTCAAAATGTACAAATAATACATGACAGACCCTTATTTTATGAATATATTCAACATATATATTAGCGGTTTTCAAACTACAGGAAGTTAAAAAGGCGCAGCGAAAGAAAAAAAAGCTTAATCAGCATGAAATATGAAACATTGCGAGAGATAATTTTTTTACTTTTTAACGTCGTTGAACTCAGAACTACCTCTTTCACAGCTTATCAGCAGCGAATTCATATAAGAAACAGAAACATCAATCTTAGTACCAGCCTTAAAGGAAACAGAAAAAAACTTTTTATTTTATTGTAGCGAAAAATATATATTTTTTTTTACCCTCCACCCAATTTCTCATTTTGTTAAAAAATCAAATATGGTTGTAGCAACAATATAAATAAGGTTGGTGCGACAAAAGTTTCAATTTTTGGGTTTTATGTTAACAATAATATGATTTCGGCAATCTTACCGGCAAAATTGTATTTTTTCTTATTTGACAATGTTATCGTTGCGAATCTTACACAATACTTTCGTATGTTAATTAAATTCTTTTAAAACAAACTATGAGCAAAACTACAAAACTCGTACTTTTTATTAGTATAACTTAAATATTTTTAATAAATTATTTTTTTTTTAATAATTTTTTTTTAATTCAATCCTAATATAAAGAGTTTAATGTATTTTACATAATTTACTTAATAATCCATACAAAAAATTTTGGGGATCATAGTATGGTTGTGCATGAGTCTTACTATGGTTGTGAGCTTCATACTATGGTTAAATGTTAAACATTCTATTGTCTTGAGGATCATATTTTGGTTGTGGGGATCATAGTACGGTTGAATGTAAATACCTCTATTGTTGTTACAGGCGAACCTATACTATCCGTAATCCAATTAAACAGAAAATCCTTTATCAGGATTCGATAAGAAATAAAAATTTTTTATATCGGAATCAATTATCCGTAAATCCGTAAAAACACGGTCCAATATGAGTTCACCGATTTCAAGAAAAATTCACCACAAACAAGTTAAAACGTAGTTGCGTCCGGTCAGACCGAACCTTATATTCCCTCCACCGTCCCTTTGCTACTAAAGCACAAACAAAACTGGTACTTTTTTTGAGCCGATTCGGCCCATACTGCCATCACTTACATCAGCAAAAACTACAAAATTATATTATATTTGAATTGGAAGCATCACTTTAATTTGAGTACCCACCCATATGGACAGAATGTTACATTGGTACGCGTTTTCGGATTAAAAGACCTTCAATTTATACATCGTGTTTAGTAGGATTTTGTGTACTTTCGAATGGTATAAAACTTAATTTGTTAACAGGTATTTGTTGCGAAATAAGTGATCACAAAGTTTTCTGACATCCGCTACAAAAAACGGATGGAACTTTAAAAGTTGAAGTTTTTTTTTCGTAATTTTGAAAAAATTTTGCATAATAAAGCTCAAAAAATGTAATACATAAAAGAAAGATTAAATTAAGAGAATTCTAAAACAACTTATTTGCAGCCAAAATTTTTAGTAATTTTTATCAAGAGCCATGAATCCATTGTGACGCACGTTACATTTTTATAGTAGCATATAATTAACACAATTTGTATTTATTTTGACAAAACAATTTATATTATTTAATAAAAACTTTGCTTAAGACAAATTGTATGTTTATTAATGAATAAATGTTTATAAATTTACGCACGCTACAGCCCATCGACCTGACATCTAATACATAATTTCAAAGTTTCTAAAATAGTAAACATTTTTCTACCAATCGGACTATATACATAGTTAACGCTAAAGTATTGATATGAACAAAGAAAAAATGTTAATTTTTCTTTTAATACTTGTATTAAGAATTTGATAATAATTGTTGTATCAATGATAATCAAAGTACATTTTTATTTGCGTATTTATAACATTAAATATCCGTTCTAATGTTCCATTACAAAAAAAAAAATTAGATTAATTAAAAACATTTTTGGTTGGTGGACTGTTTCTGGGACTTACTATAAATTATCTGTTTTGACCATGCACGAGGTTTTTGGGTCACATGAGAAAAACAGTGCAGTAACTAATCCTTTTTGACGCATTTATTGCGTACCGACTATACATTTTAACAAGTATCTGCCCACAAAACATTATGATTTGTTAAGCAATCACTTAAAAAAGTGTACCTTTAGTAACATAAAGGTTATATTCTTAACAAACTTTCCATCCTGAGTAGCACTGATCGGCAGAGGTCGCCTATGCGCGGTTCTCTCACACATTGAACAAAGTCAAACAAATTCATGCAGTCCCACTTGAGCATTAAGGTGGTGGTGTTGTCGCATGTTAACCAGCGTTACACTGAACAAAATGTTTGATTTTGACCTATTTGGTGCACACATTTCTAACAGTGCATGGAGAAAGGGAATGTACCCTGCTAGCATTTTTTTGATTTTTTTAATCAAATTCGATTCTTTTTCGACTCTTCTGTGCGATTAAAAAGTCGGAATATGCGCTCTTTTTCTGAACATTAAAAATACTTTTGTTGGGAGAAAAGTGTGCCTGCCCTACGACTCTTCTTAGTAAATCATTTATGAGTCATTTTCTTTATTAGTTTAGAGTCATTTTCGACCCCTTTCCGAGTAGTTTTAAAATCCTTTTAGAAACGGTTTTTGATCATTTGTTAGTCTCATTTGACTTTATTTGTGACTCTTTTTGGATTCGTCTTTCAGTCATGTTAGAATCACTAACGAGCCTTTTGTGAGTAATTTATCAGTCATTTTATCGCCATTAATTACCCATATTTCTAATCATTTGGGAGTCTTTTTTGCGTCATTTATGACTCTAACTTGAGTCATTTATCAGTCGTATTTCTAAACGTATTTACCCCCTGTTTCGCAATCCGATTTAGAGTGAAATCCGAATCCGAGTAAAATTAAACAGTCCATTACTCATCTTCACAAAAACTTTTGTGTGATATTTTCACTTGCTTTTGTAGTTTTGCGAATAAAGAATATTTGCAAAAGAAAATATATCACAAAAGTTCTTGTGAAGATGAGTACTGGACTGTTTAATTTTACTTGGATTCGGATTTCACTCTAAATCGGATTACGGAACATCGTGTATTTTTCAGTCGGCTTTCTGAGTTTATTTAAAAGAAAATAATTGTTTATTTGAAAGAAAATATTTATTTAAAAGAAAATATTTTTTGTTGTTGTTAAAAATAGTTCATTTCGTTAAAAATAGTTAGATTCAATTTAAGAATACATTTTATAAAAAAAAACATAAAGTATACAAAAAAAATATTACAATTAATAATTTGTACTTTAAACATTTAAAGTCCAGCTTTAAAACTTATTTTAACATATATCATAAAACTAAAAAATAATTTATTACAATACTTTAATGATTTTAATAATCTTATGGTATATTTCACTTTCACAATAAATGATCTTCACACCTAGAAGAATTTTATAAATGAACAAAAATTAAACCTTTTGACATTTACTCAAAAATACGTTATTCTTAAGAAAACAAAAATATAACAAGTTGTTTTTAGTCATCTATCTGAGCAATATATGATCATAAAATACATAATTATAATTATTTTTCAAACACCAGCATGATCTGTTTTTGATTAAGCATTTTCCAATCTTCCAGATGAGCGAAATATGATAATAAATAAGGGAAATAATTGTCAAATTTCAAACGTCTGGAAGATTAATTTGCGATTACTATACAATTTGTTGTTATAATTTAAATCGAACTCTTTTTATCCATTAGCGCGAATCATTATCGAGTCCTTTTTTTGATCATATAGGTGATTAATTAGTTTTTGATCACCAAAAGTACTCGAAGAAGACTCAGCAAAGTGATTTTTCAAAAAATTATCTTCCAAATGCTAGCTGGGTAGCAGATCACGCTTACAAGTCCAATCTAATATGGTATGCGTGTACCGATCCCTGCAGTTGATAATACAGGGTGGCGCAAAACTACCGTTGTGGTTTGAATGTGTAATACATTTTTTATTTATTGGTTAATTATTATTTTTTGTTATATAGTATATTACGTAATGGGGAATATTTTTGGCTTAAGTATGCAAAATTATATCCCGCAAGTGGTGGCAATTTTCGGCTGCGCAAATTCGAGCTCTTTCCGCGATAGCCCCAGTTGTGCCGAACGTCTTCTTGTTGATGTTTCTGTACTGTCCTGCACACTATCCACAACACGTTGGATATTTTCGTCCGTGTGGACCATACGTGGTCTTTCGGTACATTTCCATTCAAACGTATGACATTTTTTTAGCATAATCGTACTCAGAACGTTTGTCGTACGACCATCATTTGTGAAAACTAGAAAAAATCAATTTGGCAAAAAAATGGAATTAACTCGTGAACATTTTCGTGCGATCATTTTTCACAACTTTCGACGTGAATTATCACGATAAGATTGCATCGATGAACTTTAATTTTTGTATGGCGATAAAGCACCATCCTATATATATATACTGTGAAAACCTGGTTTATTGAATTCAATAGTGGCCGACTCTCGCTCAAAGACGAAGGTCGTAAAGGTTCTCCAAAAACGGCAGTTGTGTCAAATTGATGCCGTGTGTGAACTGATAATGAAAGATCGTCATATGACATACCGTGAGATAGAGACATTTCTTCCACCAGCATACATTCGATATTGCATAAACACCTGTCCGTAAAAAAGATTTATTCTCGTTGGATCCCGCACAATTTGACAATCGCACAACAAAAGGTTCGTGTCTATTGAAGCAAAGAAATTTTGAAAAAATACGATCGCGGTGCTTCTAAAGACGTTTATAAGAGCGTCACAGGTGACGAATCATCGATCTACTTATATGCGTATGAGGCCGAAACAAAACAGCAATCGACCGCGTGGGTCTTCGAAGACGAGCCAAATCCAACGAAAGAAGGATTCGTGGAAGAAGCAAATGGTCGCCTGTTTCTTCGGCATGCGGCGACTGTTCCGCTAGAGCAATGTAGGACGGTCAATTCTGAGTGGTACACCACAATTTGTTTGCCTGAAGTCTTCGAAAAACGAACAAGGCAAGACGAATCATTGTGCACCATGACAATGCGGGCTCTCACACATCGACTCAAACTATCGCCTTTTGACCGGCCAAAACGTCGAATTGATGGGTCATCCACCGTACAGCCCTGACATGGCACCCAATGACTTCTTTTTATTCCCGCACATCAAGAACAAAATGCGTGGTCAACGATTTTCGTGGCCAGAAGATACTGTTAAAGCGTTCAAAACCCATGTTTAGAAGGTGTCACAATTGGAGTGGAAAAAGTGTTTCGACAATTGGTTTGAGCGCATGCAAAGGTGTACTTATTTAAATCATGCTGGAGAATACTTTTAAAAACAATAAAACCATTTTTGATGATAAATATTGGCATTTTCAATATTAGGCCAGAAATATATATAGCAGCCCTCGTATGAACCATTCAAACCCCAACGGTAGTTTTTGTAGTACAGAAGGCAATAAAGTTCCGTTAAAGTAAGAAATTCTTATTTGATTCGCTACATCAACGCTTCCCCAGCCCACATTGAAAATGGTCTGTGCGAGAAGGCAAACACATCTCGAAGCATTGCGGCTGGTACACTGGCAGTTAAACGGGGTTGCTTTTCAATGACACATGCAAGTGTCTTTACACAATCCAGCAAAAAAGAAAAGCCGATTGGCTCCAGAAGGTGAGAATAATACCCAATAGATATTGAAAAGATTTTGTTTAAAGGACAAACGAACTTTAAGTGCGGATGCCGGTTAGGTTTAGGTTTATTTCAAATCTGATGGCCAACCTAAGTAAATTGCAAATAGTAATTTCTTCGAGTGTACTATCCGGAAATTTGTGCGGCGGCGTCAATGAATGAATGTTGCATGGGATAAGACAATTTCAAATTAAATACTTGCTGTAAATCATCAAATGCGTGTTGAGCTGGTCTAACAAATCTCTTATAATAGTGAATATCGCCATTATTCAATTTTGAATTCCGTGATGTAAGAGCTCCAAATTGCCATTCGCAGCCTATGCTTTCACATACGTACTCGTATCTCGCCGTGCGTCCTAGTGCACTGATCAGCGGATGTCAGTGTTCAGTTGGAGCAGTCAGTCGTATGACCAACGTCGCGTCACGACTGTCCATGAATTGTGTCACAAAGTGTACCAATTATTTGATCACCCACTCACCCGAAGGTACCAAAATAATAATTTTGGCGGAAGAGTGTTAAACTTCAGCCACTACTGCTCTCGCCAATCCACGGTGTGTGTGACATCATCTGGGCCAGATAGCTGCGCCTTGCCAAGCAGCCACTGATCGGGGATCATTGGTTTTCCAATCCACAAACAGTTTGTGAGCTTTTATTACGAACACACAATAATGTGGCTCAGTTCCCAAGGAATATGATGGCAAAGACGAGTCCAATGTTCACAACATACAGCCATACATACTTATTCTCGTCTATATGTACGTAGAATGTGCCAAGTAATTTGAAGGCAGTTCCAGCGAAGAGGAAGGACCAACAACACAATGTGTTTGTTGTGACGGCTTTAATCTAATATTGCCACCTCAGTATTGAATTGTTTGACCATTTTCTGTGGAAAGAGCAAACGCTGCGGCACGTTTTCGACATGTTCATACGGACGTACATACATACATCCGTAAATAATTGCATAATAGCAGTAGGTTCAGACGTACACTCTCGTTATTGCATAACGGCTGGCTGAGCAAATAGCGCGCTCGGATGGCCGCCGCTTGTTGCAGTGGGATGGTCTGCATTTCGTTCTGAGCCCCAAAGTGGCCGGCCACAAAAGGTCGAAATTAAATCACGAAATAAATGTTGTGATCACTTCTAAGTCTCATGCATATGTCAGAGGAGCTGTACACTCACGGCTAAGCTCAGCACAGTTGCATCACTGCTATTATCGCCACTTACAAATCGTCGTTGCGGCAGAAACAAACGTCTCTAGAATTTGACCAGAATATGAGCAGACTATTTCATATTGTGCACGCTGTTCAGTTGCCAGGGTAGCGAACGTCGTATGCTGCCTCTCCATAAAAAGGTAAACGTGAGTATGTGTGTTGGTGTGCAACTAACAGCAAGAGCTGGGCCTCCTCCACTTACACGTCCATCCAGCTATGAACCGGACCCATTCCCGTGCCCTATGTACGGACCGAATTGAAACAACGAAATAACAACAATAAAATGTCCTTATGATCGCATTAGCCAATACTACAGACATAAATCTTTCATTCATTCTTTCCTTAGTTTTACAACGTCTATCGACAGCTAATATGACAATGCATATAAACATACATTCAGCCACACACACATACGTACTACATAGTTCAGACGAATACCTATTTGATACCGGCGAACAGCGGTACTCGGCTCTTTGGTTGCATTGTTGGCAACATTGTGAACGAGGCGAATGCAAATTTAACAATGTTCAATTGAAGTTAACAGCTTTACATCGATTGGCAGCAGCAGCAGCACTACCAGATGACACCAGCAACACACTCATATCCACCCCTATGTGCATGTGCATGGTCCCAGTGGCGGAACTTCAGCCAGATTTTCTAATAGAGTGTTCACAGAAAGGCCCTCGAATAGCATCACCCAAATTCCATACGATTTGCAGCTATGCCACTTAATAACTACCGAGCACTCGTACTATGTGGTGTAAACACAAATTTCTAATTTGGATTTGACTCCGGATGAACTTCTCTACAATAGAGCGCATCGATTTTAAATCTCAAATATTTGTCGCAATTCAGAACGGGTTCCAAAATCTCACAAAAGGCAGTCGCTAATCGCTTTTGTATTCGTAGACAGCTTTTTTGAAAAGGTTTAGTGTTCTAGAAAAGTGTAGTATGAATGAAACTGACCATTCTGGCGTTTATAATTACTTTCCGCTGCACCTGCCCTTTTCTTTCAAAGATTAAGCTCTTTTGCAGCTCTTTGCGTTTTGTTTAGATGTTTGCTGTTGTTGGACTATGTCGACATCCCAATTTTCATATGAATTTAAAATAAATGTCTTTAATTTTTAAAAAATCAACATGACATTGATGTCAAAAAAATTATTATATGTACGTATGTAGGCCAAAATGATATTGGAATACATTTTTTTTTAATGAATCGGAACCACAAAAGTCAGTTAACGGATTTATTTTACGGGGCGTGCAAAATAAATCCATTCTGTAAAATCGTCCTTCGGGCGATCTTAGTCATTTTCGGACAAAAATAGTTGTTTGCTTAAAAAAAATATTTTGCATCTACCATTCAATTGCATTAATTTTTATTTCACACGAGTACTCTCCTTTCAATCAACACTCCGATAAGAGATTATGTGACACCCTCTCTGCCCAAAGGACTTCGGCGTGTACGCCTTTGTATTTAGAATGAATGAGGCGCCGTATACCATGAGTTTGTACTACTCGTATCCGCCAAAAATACCAAGGTTTACTGATGGTAAAGGTGTTTACTTCGTCCTTCCTCAGTGAATGTTTTACATTGTTGACAAAGCTGCTAGAACAAAAATGTTCCTCATTCGAGTAAATGCTGTGCGTCCACAGGGCGCAGATTCAGGGCCCAGTTAGCGGACTCACGGTATTGTCTGCGATTGATTGACTGCCTCTGGATCTGCTATGACACTGGCCGCTGAATTGCCTGCGAATTGAAGCTTTACTTATACATTGCGTATTTACAACTAAATAGCATTTTTAACAATTTCTACACGTTTGGCAGATACGAATGAGGCGTGATGAAATGGCAAATTTGCTTTTGAAGGGCATTGGTAACTTTCACAGCTTCTGAAATAGGAGTATAATAACTTTTCCAGCTTACCAACAGCCGCCTAGTAGGTTCTTGTCTTATACTTTAAAGAATAATCAGTCGCCGGAAGTTTGCACGAACGAAACGGTGTGTTTTTTGTGAACAGGAAACTCCAAGGTTGCCGTCTTTCGGCATTTTTTAAACCAAACCAACTTAATTCACCCAGCCTTTGGCACCTGTAGCTTTAAAAAAGATTTCTACTAGGCTATATAAATGCCATACTATTCAGTCAGCTGTGATTGGTACTGGGTTGTGTTTCTACATACGACTTATACTTTGCCTCGACAAGAGTACATACCATGGGCTAATCATGGTTCATTGGAAGCATCATACTATTGTTGTGAGGAACATAATATTGTTGTACCACAACCAAATACCCAAATAGTTTGATGCTCTTCGAATATTGTTATCCCAACCATACTTTTTTCTACGTGTAAGAAGTAGTATTATTGCATTAGATCCATTAGAATGGCATTGTTCTTAAAAGCATATTCAAATGATGTATGGTATGTTGCTACAACCATATTTTCAAATCATTGTTACATTTTAACAATATTAATATTGCGGCAATTACACTATTGTCAAAATTAAATTCAAGAAACAATACTATGGTTGCGAAGAACATACTTTTATTACGAAGAACATAACCAGGAAAGAACAGAACAAAAAACATGGTTACTACATGGTCACGGCAATAATAATATGTTGTCCGCAATAGAAGTATGTTCGTCTCAACCATAGCATTGTTAACTGAATTTATTTTTGACAATAGTATAATTGCTGTAAAATTAATATTGTTGAAATGTAACAATAGTATTATTGCCAAATTTAAAAATGAAAATATGGTTATAGCAACATTATAAATATGGTTGGTGCGACGAAAGTATTGTGTTTTGCATTTTATGTTAACAATAATATGATTGCGGCAATCATACTGTATGATTGTAATTTTTCTTCATTTAAATATGCTTTTAAGAACAAATGTTATTGGTTCGGATCTAATGCAATAATAGTACCTTTTTATCGAAATTAAAATTTTTTAAACAAGCTGCATTGGTTTTGTTTAACTGAAATAATTTTAATAAAACCGCTTACGTTTATTTAAACTTATTTGTTTTACTGTGAAATAAATCACTCCTTTTATTTTGAATTAAATGTATTATTGAATAATTTTCATAGTTCAAATCTATTGTTGACAACTTGAACCAATTCTAATAAATAATATTGGGGATCAAATCTATGTTGACAACTTAAACAAATTCTAATAAATTATATTGGGGATCATAGTATAATTGTGTGTGATCATACTATGGTTGTAGGGATCATAACATGTTTGCGTGTGAATCATACTATGGTTGTGAGGATCATGCTATGGTTGTATATGAAACATACTATGGTTGTGAGGATCCTACTATGGTTGTGGAGATCATAGCATGGTTGAGTGTGAATCATACTATGGTTGTGGGTATCATAGTAAGCTTATGTGTGAATCATACTATTGTTGTAAGGATCATAGTAAGGTTGTATTTGAATCATACTATTGTTGTAAAGATCATAATATTGTTGTACCACAACCATATACCCAACAATAGTATTATCCTCTTCGAATATTGTCACCACAACCACACTTTTTTTTGCGTGTATATGGAAACTACAATTTTTTAAACAAACTGCTTTGGCTTTGTTTAACTTAAATATTTTTAATAAAAACGCTTACGGTTTTTTAAATGAATTTAATGAATTACTCCTATAATTTGAATTTAAAGTATTTTTAAATTATTTTCATAATTTAAATCTATTGTTGACAACGTAACCCAATTGTAGTAAATAATATTGGGGATCATACTATAATTGTGTGTGATCATGTTATGACTGTAGGGATCATGACATGGTTGCGTGTGAATTATATAACGGTTTGATGATCACACTATGGTTGTACGTGAAACATACTATGGTTGTGAGGATCCTTATATGATTGGAGAGATCATATTATGGTTGAGTGTGAATCATACTATTGTTGTGAGGATCTTAGTATGGTTATATTTAAAGCATTCTATTGTTGTGAGGATTATAATTTTGTTTCACCACAACCATATACTTTTTTTCTACGTAAAAAATCAGGATACTACGGCTTTCCAATTGCAAAGGCCTGCTTAAAGGCCTCTATCGCCGTTTGTTAGTCTTTGGCAAGCTTTCTGCATGTAAGTATTGAACGGCGAACTATGAGTATAGAGTACGAAATATGATCGCATCGGTGATGATTGCTTCAGAGTGTGATCACATAATGGCGTGACTAAGGAAGCAAAAGACCAGTGTGGTTGATGTATCGACGTGTATTTTGATCTACACTGGAACGTGTTTTTAACTGTATTAAACAAGAGACTGAATTCTGGAGATGTACAATAATGAGCTGCTTAAGATCATTTGAATGGCCATTCAAGGCATTTGCCTTTTTTCAATACATTTATTATAGTGAAAAAGCGACTAACAGTGTCATTCAGTGCAGGTGAACCAAGCCATTCGTGAAGGTATACGAAGGTGTAAACCACGAAGGCCGACCACTCAAGTGGAGGTTTCAATTGGAAAATTATTTTTTAGGCCCGAGCCACACCCCTCCTTCCGCTGGAAAGTTTGACATTTTTTAGCATAAACGAACTCAGAACGTTTTGACGTACGTCCATCATTTGTGTTGTTTATAGTGACTTGAAAAATCAATTTGGCAAAAAAAATGGAATTAACTCGTGAAAATTTTCGTGCAATCATTTTTCACAACTTTCGACGTGACAAGAGTGCATCGATGAACTTAAATCTTTGTATGGCGATAAAGCAACATCCTATAGCACTGTGAAAGACTGGTTTAATGAATTTAACTGTGGCCGACGCTCGCTAAAAGACGAAGGTCGTCCAAAAACGGACGTTGTGCCAGGCAACATTGATGCCGTGTGTGAACTGATAATGCAAGGTCGTCATGTGACATACCGTGAGAGAAAGGCATCCTTGGGCATTTCTTCCACCAGCATATATTCGATATTGCATGAACAGCTGGCCGTAAAAAAGGTTTGTTCTCGTTGAATCCCGCACAATTTGACAATCGTTAAAAAAACGGCTCGTGTCGATTGGTGCAAAGAAATTTTCAAAAAAATACGATCGCGGTGCTTTAAATGACTTTTAAAAGATCGTCACAGGTGACGAATCATGGATCGATGCGTATGAGCCCGAAACAAAACAGCAATCGACCGTGTGTGTCTTTAAAGACGAGCCAATTCCAACGAAAGTTGTTCGTGGAAGATGCACTTCGAAGCAAATGGTCGCCTGTTTCTTCGGCAAAACTGGTCATGTGGCGTCTGTTTCGCTTAAGCAACGTAGGACGATCAATTCTGAAGTCTTCGGTGAAATTCGAAAAACGAACAAGAGAAGACGATTCATCATCGTTGCCAGAAGATGCTGTTGAAGCGTTCAAAAACCTTGTTTCGGAGGTGTCTCAATCGGAGTGGAAAAAGTGCTTCGACAATTGGTTTGAGCGCATGCAAAACTGAATAAATCATGCTGGAGAATACTTAAAAAAACAATAAAACCATTTTTGATGATTAATATTCGAAAAATATATATAGCAGCCCTCGTGTTGGCATATATGTCCATATTTGCAACAAGATATTTAATTATAGGTTATTATTAAACAAACTCAAAATTCACTCGGGGCGGTGCCGATAAACTTAGAATCTCTAGCTGATTTCATGAGCAAATCAACTAGCCTTTTTGTATCAAAAGCTTGTCGTCCAACTACAGATTATTATAGTTTCCCGATTCAGATATAACATCCATACATATCTACTTCTGATTTTAATGTCCTGCCGATCCCGACATTTTTAAGAAATTTGACACGCCCACGATCGAAGTGATTTAAAATCATTAATTGAGCAAGCCCCAACAAACAGGAAGTTGTGGCGCCAGCCTTAGTTATTGCCTATTTATATACGATGGCCCTTCCTGACTGCAGGTGTAACCTCTCTGGATAATTCCATAATTCCATTATCCTCTTACGGATAACTCCATGAAACAATAAGCAATGATGGTAAAATTCGATTATATCCACGTTTCTGTATTTCTGTATTTCCCTAATATAAAGGGCACAAAAACCGTTTCAAACATACACATATGATTATTTCATGCAATGCAATTTTCGCAAGAAAGCAAGTAAGTCAGTATGTATTAAATTTGGGGCCCGCACCCTAAAGTAACTACAAGACCCATTGAAATATTTCAAGAAATTTGATCAGCATAAGTAGAGTGTTTCAGTGCATAACTTTAGCTTCTTGTCCGCCTTTGGTTTTATATTATTTTACAACATTAAAAGTGCATAGCTAATAGTACGGGGTGATCGATCTAGAGGTTTTTTTTCACAGATTACGCGTGAGTTATGTTAAACTTAATTTTTTTCTTTTCAGTATTGTTTGTCATTTCATCATGGAACGACTTACACCGCAAAAACCACAGTTTGGTTTTTTCAAAAATGAAGATGGCCAAAATGTTACCGTGAATGGTGCTCGCTATCGCCTAATGAAATTGGACTTTTGGCTACATTAAAATGAAACCCGTAATCTTGACGACATTTGGTTTTTATAGGACGGTGCCACTTGCCATACTGCTGATCCAAAAAAGATTCTATTGAGAGGTAATTTCGAACAGCAGCTTTGGACCGGTCAGTTGGCCGCCTAGATCGTGTGTTATCACACCTTTAGCATTTTTTCTTTGGGGCTACGTAAAGTCCAGTCTTTGCTGAAAATTTGGAATAGACACCCTGTGGCGAAGTTGCGGCAAACATTTAAAGGAATTTCTATTCAAAAAATAAATGGCATAAAATGTTCTTTCCATACTTGATTTAAACTTTTTGTATTTGTTTTATTATTCAAAAATACCTCTAGATTGATCACCCGTTATAACATTAAAGGCGAACGTACTTTATTTAGTCCTTAATAACAATTTACTGTGCAAAATAAACTATTTCACTATCTGGCGTTAAAACAAAAAATGGCAAAGCAAGTGATTCAAAGTCGTTCGATTGAACGACTTTGAATCACTTGCTGGTTCGATATAATGATGTCTTTCCGTCCACATCTGGCTCTTAAACAGCGTGTATGCAATCCGCAGTTCGCAATGCTCAATGAAATTCCATAGAAAAAGTTTCGTTTAAAATGCGACATACATTGCTCCCATTGAAAGTGTTACTACAATTTGATATATCTTATAGCAACTTAATGAAATTGGACTAAATTTGGTCCATTTTTGTGACAATGAACAAAAGTTGTCAATAATTATTTTGCCTTTATTTGCCCACATCACACTTTGATGCAGCTTTATTTGTTTGTAAGTATTAAAGCCTACACCGATCGATCTACTTAAAATCCGTTTCTGGGTCTACTTAGAAATGCTTTTTTGACCTTGTTGAAATTTAGCGCATTCGTCTATGATTTTAAAAACTCCTATGCAAACAGAAAAGCCCCCGGATTCGGATAGACCGGGAAATTTCATACGATTTAAGTAGCTTATTTCGTGACAAAAAATCACTTTTGACTATCCATTTGGCGGTGGCCAATATTTAACGATATTTTAACTATTTTTAAATTCATATAACATCTTCAGTAATAATTGATATAAATGCGTCACAATTCTGACTATGACGGATGAACTTTCACATTTTCGATTCAAAGAATTCATTCCCTAATGGAAAAATAATTGAAAAGTGATTTCAGTTCACTGGACTCAATTCAGTGTAATCATTGGAATGTTTGTTTCTAGTAACTAAATAATTCATAATTAATGTATTGGTCTGACCTAAGTTCCTTCTTAGAGATTTGTTGAAAAAGCAAAACTTGTTTTTTAGCAGCACAAGTAATGCAGCAGTTGACAACACTGGCTTGGCCCAACTCACAACGCAACTGGTAATAGCATTTGTTTCGTGAATCTGGCATATTGCGATGTTAAGCATGGTTTCCAGCGAGAGAGATAGCACCGCGAGAAGATCAGTTGAGAGGCACAGCCACAAAACAATTCTCAACAGGAAAATGCTAATGTATAAAATGGTATTTTGACTGGACATTTGTTCTTGATACACGAACCAGGGACTTGTATTTATGCAGCCTTCGAAACGTGAACAAATGGTCTTCACAACCCCTTAATCTTATTTATTGTGTTCCCTTTTGCTGCACCACAATATGTTTAACCCATTTAAAGTGCATGTGAAACCTCACAATCTAGCCAATCTGTTGCTAGTAGATGAGAACTTTTGAAAAACGTGCAAATTTCTTGGCGCCCCCGGCTACCACCTTTTTCGGCATTTTTCATTTTGAAATTGTTACAAATTAGGAAAATTACAGAACTCAATAAGTTACATGTGACTAAAACTAGTGGACCATGTGATGATGCACAATAGATTGCCTACCAAGGAAACTTGTTCTGCAAAGCCTTTTTTTGACGGTTCGTCTTCTCTTTGATGAAATGGTTGGCCACATTCCTTTAATTGCGGCAAAATATACTTTAATATAAAAGAATATTTCTTCCACACAAAAAAATCAAACAACAAGCCATCGGCCATGTGTCTATTAAACCATTATCCGGTTTTTACTATTCGCTATCAAAAGTTTAAGTCTAGATGGTCCATAGCTGGTTAACTTGGTTATTAATCGATTACTGTTAGCCGGCTTTTATAAAATTGTAATTTTGTATTAAGCAAGAAAACCAGTGAACTGGTTTTAACTATAAATAAAGAAAAAATCAATCGACACGAGCCTTTTTTGAGCGATGGTCAAATTTTGCGGGATCCAACGAGAAAAAACCATTTTTACAGTGAGGTGTTCATGCAATATCGAATGTATGCTGGTGCAAGAAATTTCCTAGGATGCCTCTATCTCACGGTATGTCACATAACGATCTTGCATTATCAGTTGACGCACGGCATCAATGTTCTCTGGCACAACGGCCGTTTTTGGATGACCTTCACGACCTTCACATTGACTGAGAGTCGGCCACGATTGAATTTATTAAACCAGTTTTTCACAGTGCTATAGGATGGTGCTATATCGCCATACAAAGATTTAAGTTCATCAATGCATTCTTGTCGTGATAATCCACGTCGAAAGTTGTGAAAAATGATCGCACGAAAATGTTCACGAGTTACTTCCATTTTTTTGCCAAATCGATTTTTCAAGTCACGATTTTTCAAGTCAAGTGTTGCCAGGCAACACCTTAGTATTGCCTAGACCAGAAACCGTTCCTTGTAGCCCTAGGGATCCTTGACCATGCTCTTCCACGCCCAATAAAACTTTTTGTACATAATTTTCAAGAAAACTTAAATTTCATTATTCTTACCTTGGATTTGCTCTTCAATTATTCCCGGTAGCCCTGGCCATGCTGCTCCACACAATATATCTGAAAATATTATTTTTAGCGATATTTTTAACAAAATTTTATTTACATCTTTGTTTTCTAACCAGAATTGTTCAAAAAAGGAGCGTTATTTGTATTTATTATTTTTAAAAGCAAACTAAAATAAATTTTAGTAGCCTCATATCAATCTTAATATTGTTGTACTTTAAATTTAAGTATAACGTGAACTTATTTTTTTTACTCTCGTGGTCCGTATTTGGTGCTGTATATACTTGAATTGAGTGTTATCCAAAAATTGTAACATGTCTTACGTTTGTATGAAATGTGAGGGTGATCACGCTCCAGGTGAATGTTCATTTGTGTTGGATAAGGATAAATTGACCTTTTGTGCAAACTGTAAGGAAAGGGGACATCCTTCTAATTTCAGAGGTTGTCCAGCGTATGTAAAATATGTTGAAATGCGGAAGAGATTGCAGGATCAGGCTAGGGAGAGACGGAATCAGGTTTCCGAAAACGTTTTAAGAGTGGTTGATAATTCTAATTACAGGACACCGGTTAGAACATTTGCCAGTTTGTTCCAGAATATTAAAACGCCAGTTCCGAGTTTTAGTCAAAAACCTCCTTTAATTCAGGAATTTTTGAGAATAGCCCAGACGATTTGTTAGCCAGAGCAAATATCTTTAGAGATGAAAATTCAGAACTTTGTTAGAGACTATAAGGAGTTTTCGAAAAAAGAGGCCAATGAGAAATGTGTCGCTCTTTTAGAGCAGGTTGTGCAACAATATGGCCCGTAGATGTTTAGGCATATTGACATTTAATGTTAGATCGCTAGTGGAAGTCAGTCGTAGGATAGAGTTGTTAAGGACTTTGAATGATCACAGTATAGACGTTGCCTTTATACAGGAGACTCATTTAGGGGAACGTCGTAGATTTAGGCTTGAGCACTATAGTGTCAAAAAGGATAGTAGTTCGCAGGGTGTCGCTATAGTTGTAAAGGACTCTTACACTTTCTCTACAGTTAGGATTCCTGGGGTAAACTTCCCGAGTACGTTCATAAGCATAGTAATTATCGTTGATGGTATTGAGAAACGAATTTTTTTGGGTTCTATTTATATTCCCTGTAATTTTAATCCTAATTAGATTCGGGACGGTCTTTCTCTTGTGGCTCAGGTTTCTAGGGATTTCGATGGGTCCATCATTGGTGGCGATGACGGTATGAATAATTCCAATGCTGGTACATTTTTTGATTGGTTAGGGCAGTTCGCTCTGGATTTTGTGCGTTTTTCAGATTCGGCTCCATCATACCCAAATGGGTTATCATATTTAGATCATTTTATTATTAGGCCGAATTTAGTAGATTTGGACAGTACGAACATACAGATTTCTGGTCTGGCTTCTTTTTCGGACCATTTCCCAAGATGCGATTACGTCTTCCTGACTTTGAAATGCTATTAAGACCTAATGTGACTTACACTTCATATAAGAATACGGATTGGGACTGTTTTCGAGAGTCTTATACGGCATTTTCCGGATTCTTCGCCGAATCTGTCCGATGTTGAAATTGATCAGAGCATTGAAAATTTTACGGATACGTTGAATTCTGCGGTTAGTCGGCACTCGAAGACAGTTAATGTACATAGTTAGGGATTTATTGTTTCCGATGAAATAAAGCGGTTATACAGGATAAAACACGGGTGGCAAAAGGAAATGAAAAGAATTTTTCATCGGTCTCTTAACATGAATGATCCGACATATACTCTACTTTCGAATCAGGTACAGCTTATTTATGTAATGATCAAGGTATTTGGTGAGAAACTGAGGAAGATTAAACCAGGTCCGACGGCGCATAAGGATGCGTATGGAATAATAGGCTATAGAAGGAGAATGCCTCTTAGGACTCTTACGGTGGATGGCGTGGCTATAGAAGATGATAATACAAAATTGGGGAAATTTAAGGATCACTTTTCTGTTATATACTCAGGTTCGGCTCATGCCAAGGATATTTCAGACATCGACGACACGTTGAATTCAACGCTATCGCTGATCCCTGAGAATTGCTATATTTTCACGCCAGAGGGCTCGGCTCTGAATGTAGGTGCTTTATCCGGTTTGACTACTTTGGACCAGCTAGTGGAGTCTACCAGATGCCTGAATAATAAGAAGTCTTCGGGGTTGGACGGAATTTCAAATTTCGTTATTAGGAGACTTCCCACGAAGGCTTTTGAATATCTGACGATATTGTTCAATAACTGCCTCAGTAATTCGTATTTCCCGAAATCGTGGAAGAATTCTAAGATTATGCCTATTAGAAAGAAAGCTGAGTCTGACGATATTAATGACTTAAGACCTATATCACTCTTATCCAACTTAGGCAAATTATTTGAGAGGGTGATTCGGCTGAAGATGGATGATGGAATGAGAGAATCTTACATACCAGACCTACAATTTGGGTTTAAGAAGGGGCATTCGACCACTGATGCCCAGGACGACGTTGTGTCGAATTTACGGAGGCAATATTATACAGTTGCGGTTTCCCTGGATGTGGAAAAAGCTTTCGATAGAACTTTTCATGATGGCATTTTGTTTAAAATGATTCGTATAGGCTTTGACCACAGAGTGATTAAATTGTTTCGAAGTTATTTCTCGGACAGATTGTTTTGCGTTCTATTAAATAATAGAATGTCGGAGTTTGGTGAGGTAAGGTGTGGAGTCCCACAGGGATCATTATTAGCGCCGCACTTATACAATATTTTTATGAGCGATTTTTTACACACTAGTTTAGATTCGATTGGGTTATTATATGCTGATGACAGTCTTTTATATGCGCACGATGAGTCCCCGAATATTGCGTTGATGAAAGTTGCGGATCACCTTGTCACTGTCAGGGAGTTCTATGATTATTGGGGTATAACGATCAACGCGTCCAAGAGCGATGCTCTTTGTATTCGAAACGCCTCAGGCAAGTGTAGAAGGTTTATGGTTCCTGAGAGTAACTGGTTGAGAATTGTTATTAATGGCGAGGAAGTCCCTTTCAGGAATGACATGAAATATTTAGGCATTCACTTCAATAAACTTTTGAAATTTAATAGACATGCTAGGTCTGTTCTCCAGAAGGGCTATAGGATTTTGGGATCTTTTTCGAAAATTCTGTGGAATAGGAGTTTACCGGTAGAGACGAAAATATTACTGTACAAGACTAGTATACGCCCGGCCATTTTATTTGGGTTCCAAAATGGTTTAATGTATCCCCGACAGTTATAAAGGAATTTGAAATGTTTGAGAGAAAGATATTAAGGTATTGTATTGGTAAAAATGTTGAGTCGTTTTCCAAGCGACATTCGAATAAGTATATATATAAGAATTCAGATGTTGGTCTGTATATTTGTGACGTAATTAATAAATTTATTACAACGATTTCCCTTCACGAGAATTCCATTATAACCGATATTTACAATGCCCACAAGGACATTAGCTGGACAGATGTTTGCTATTTATCTCCGATTGGATTTTGAATGAAAGTCGGGCAGATTTTGATACCTCGGATTCCTTTCGCCCCGAGTTCTACACAAAAGTGGTTCCGGGTGCACATAAAGGATAGCATCTTTATGATTGGACTATTTTTAAGGCTCTTGAACAGCATTTGTTAAAATCTCTTATTTTTTCTACTTATTTTTTCTATTTTTTTTTTGTTTTCCCAATCCTCTCCTTTTTTGTAATCAACCCCTCCCCTCCACCCGCTAATTTTAGGCTAGTTATAAGTATAATTTTAAGCTAATTACTAGGATATTTCACTTCTTAGACCACTTTAGCCTCGGGACCAAGGGCGAACACACTTATCAGATCTACATACAAATTAAAAATATTTCTATACACAGAAAAGGCTTGGTGCCGTTAGCTGTACGTTATTGGTAATTTACAATACAATATAGTCATAAGCAATTTCTTGTTCATAGATTTAGTATATGTCTGTCATTGTTTTTGAAAAAAGTCTCAATAAAATAAACTAAAAAAAGGAACGTCTTCTCCTATTCTCAATAAAATTGTAGTTATTTTAAAACCAAATTACTATGAAATTCGGCATAGTTCATTTAAGGTATGTATGTATAAGAAATATTTTCGGGTATACTAAAATGAAGTACAAATTAATCAAATTGTGTATAATGTACTTCTTTTATGTAAAAAAAATACTTGATTTGAGTACATATTCTGGTCTAAATTGTATTATGTTTTGCAATCGAAACTAGTACGAGATTTTTTTTGTTGAGTGTAGTAAGAAGAAACATTCCCATTAATTATTGCTACGTTTAAGAGATTACCTTGGCTGGGTTCTAGGTAGCTTATTCTTTTAGTCTAACACCTTCTTAATGGTTTCGGGCTGTAACTCACGGATCACTTAGATGAAATTGTCCTTAAGTGCTTAAATTGTTTTCGGGTTGTTGGCACAGCAGCGATCCTTTACGGTTCCCCACAAAAAAAATCCTAAGGGGTCAAATCACAGCTCCGAGGAGGCCAATCTCGATTTGGGAATTTGTTGCGCAAAAGATCGGTTGTGGCTGTGTTGCATGGCTATATGAACATAAAGTCGCCCAAAACCATGTATTTCTGTAAAGCCGAATGACGTTGCTTAGCATTCCAACGGTGGCAAAAAGTTCTTCCCAGCCTCATTTTCAAAGAAAAATGTTCCAATTCAACAATCCGCACCAGACTGTCACTCTGTGTGGTTTCATTGGCTTCTCGACAATAACGTGCAGGTTTCTGGGTATGTATCTGACGTTCTATCAAGACTTCGAGCGGAAAGCAGCTACCTACAGCATAACCTATAATTTGGGAATTATATCCAAATATGGACATGTATTTCAAATTAATTCAAGATTTGTTGGACCATCGTAATGTACTAAACCAAATTTATTCGAAATTGTAACGAATATAGAAGCTCTTTAGCGGTTGTATCTAAAATCGAGAGGGACCGTTATGTAAGCGTAAATGAAAACGTGGACCGATATGATCCATTTTTTATCTGAGCTGGTTACTGATCATTCGTTACTAATGCTAATGACCTAGAAAACATAAAATCGATTGGAGATAATTGTATTAATTTGAACCAATTGTTTTAAACATGAATAGCGTCCGTCCTTGGTTTAAAAATGTCACCTCTGCCTACTATTATTATGATCGACTGCAGTCAAGCGGACGTTCAGACAGACATCGTTAAATCAGTTTTGTTAGTAACAAGCATTTGCTTAAAATAGCCTGTTCTACAGACTGGTCAATGCTATAAACAGTATACAAGACATTACAGAACAACAGAAGAGCATTAGAAACTTGTCGTCAGCAACTACACAACGTAAATTATAACCAAGATTTAGTTGAAGCTTGGTTTTTCGAAAACAAGTTTAACGGTTAACGGGTGGGAGAGTGGCACAGAATGTGTATATAGTTATAGCTATATTTTTAAAAAAGAGCCGCAAACTGTTCGTGATTCTATTTTATTTAAACATAATTAATAAAAACTCAAAAAACTCAGCTCCGTGAAAAAAATGTAAAATACTCATTCAAATTAAAAACAATTTAATTTTATTTGCAGAATCAATATTAAAGAAACATTAACTTTATTATACCTCGATCTAAAAGATGTACAGAAAAACCAACTGAAACCAGGTATTTGGGGCACTTGGACTCAATGGGCAGGATTCTAAATTTAACCAGATTTGAAAAATAATCTATGTCCACGATTAAATGGGCGGGTTTTTGGCCCTTTGGTTCGGTCCATTAGACCCTAATGCTGACCCCAAATTAAGTCGAAAACAGAAATAATTTAATTTGTGGCTTTGTGAAAAACTTTTATGGTTGTTTGATACCTATATGTCCACGTATATATATTGGAGGCCGTTTCTTGGACTAAAGTCTGTTGGCGGAACTTTATCCTAAAAAGAGCCTATATGGTACACATTGGTTTGATTTGTTGTTGAGCCACCGTTTATACTATATAAAATGTGATTGAAATCGGAACTAATATTCGTGTTCATGAGGGGTTTTATCAGAAATCGGGAGTGGCCTTAGTCAAGGGTGGTAAAATTTTAAGTGCCGATGTTGAATGTAGACCACACCTAAACATTTTTTTCTGCTCAATTTGAAGCGAGCAACTCGTTAAAGTTATTCAGGCTTATTTTAAAAATGGGCGTTCAAATCAAAATGCATATCGTGCACTTCGTGATTTTTTCGGTCAATTTAATCGTCCAAATGTACATATATACTTACAATCGGAAAAATCGTGCGAAAATTTGAGCAAACCGAGTCTGTAGGAGATGTGAAAACACCAGTGCATGCTCGTTCAGCCCGTACTGCAGAAAATATTGCTGCTGTTCGCGATAGTGCGGCTGAAGAGCCGTCCACCTCAACTCGTCGTCGTGTCCAACAATTGCACCTCTCACGCTCGTCGTTGATGAACATAATGCATAAAGACTTGCATTTACACGCTTGACCATTCATTCCAAACGTCGTCAATGGTCAGAACGTTGGCAAGAAATGGCAAGAGTGGCCCTTAAAATGTAAGCACCCTATATTTGGGCTATACCAAAAACGTTGACCGATATGACCCATTTTCATTTGAGCTGGTTACGTATGCATCCTATTTTTTCCACCGGAGCAACCCTAAATATTAGAAATTAGCATACGCATAAACACTTTTCGCCTGAAAAGTAGTAAAAATTTCAAAAAGTGTATATTAGGGGGACATAAAATGTGGCATGGCTTCAAAAAAAGGGTTAAATTGCCTTTTTGGTCGCACAAGGGTAAGCTGTTTATAAGAAGACACAGAAGAAAATTTAAGACAGGAAACGAATGCATTCATTCTCAGGATGTGCCGACTGAAAATATTGAAGATTTGTTTATACATGATAAAAAAAATATGTGATATGTATCCCCACATTTGCGTTTCAAACTGCAGTTTACAAATAATCTGGAAATCACACTTTGTAAATCAGATAATTTTTATATTAACTTAAATGAAAGTAAATGTGACCTGTTACTTCTTGGGACACACATACTCGCAACACGCTCGCAAAGGGATAACTGAGCGACCAAGAGATGTGTAGTTTATGTTCACATATCTACATTTGCCACCATTCACAAAATGTTATGAAACTTATTTGAAATAACATTTTAGTTTAGGTAGTTTTACTTCCCGTCACCGAAATCCGAACTGAAGACACCAGCAATATTGAGCAACTGGTGGTGAGTGAGTGACTGGCAGGATTCCTCCGCTCGTTCGTGTGTCTTCATCGCCATCTCCAGCGTCTTCGTCGTCATTTGGAATGTTAATATTTTTATTTGTGTCAAGTAGTTTTACCTTGGCACACCACCACACGACTCCAACCAACAACCAACGTGGCCAGCACCTACCAATGAACAGTCAGTCGGTAGCAACGGCGGCAAACGCCACAAACAACATCAGCGAACGAACGAACGAGCAAACACTGGTTAAACAATTTACTTTTGGTTATCAGGGACACCAAACAAATGATACATGGGACGGATGAATGGATGGATGGATGGCAGCGACTCGTACGAGTGCATATCATACCAAATTGTTAAATATTGGTTAGCCCAGCCAACTCTTTAACGGATTTACCACCACGCTCTTGCTCTGTTGCTGCATGCAACACCGATGCATGCGCATATGCATGAGCCACAGGTAGACCGCGTCTGCATCGTTTGGCAAACATCTTCGGATTAGAAGGCACACACTGCCAGTCGCTGCTCTATGTAGTACACGTGGAAAAGAGCCAGTTCAAGGCTGCCAGCAGTCCAAAACTGATCACAGATCGTGTGCCCCAAGCGTCTGTGGGAACGAAAGGCGAAATGCTCGCTTATCCTCTCGCCATGTGGAGCATGTTTTCTCTGAGTCTACTCGTAGTCATGATTTGACTATTTTTAAGCACTTTGGTGCATTCATTACTTAATTTTTGGACACAAAACGGTGTTATTACAATCGCCGCCACAGTCTTGGCTGGTATGAGTTGGCGCTTCGCGAGCGAGCAGCGGAAGCGCATCAAGACCGTCTGGCTGTTAATGAATACAAGGGCCACATTCAACGAAGATGCATATGCAGACAACCGAATTCGTTTGACATGTACGAGTACAACATTTCACAAGTATCTTGACATGAACATAATCTTGCAAGCGATCGTGAACAATTTCCAAATACATGTGTGATATGGGGCTTTTTCCGGCTTAGGGTAATGTATTACTCTTTGTGCGCAGTAGTCAGCCTGCCCGATCTGCTCCTTGTCAATACACACAATTAGAACCGAATTACATACACATAAGCAGAACAAATTTGTACAGAGAAATGTTCTTTGACGACTATGAATCTTGTAGTGCACCAAGCCAGGTTTAACCAGTGTTATTAAGTTGTTGTCTTCAGACTTTTCTGGACGCTTTCTTCATCGTAACTACATTTCATCACAGGAGATTTAAAAATCCATGATCTGGTCCTGCTCAAAAACTTTGGCTTCCTACAGTACCAAGGATTGTCGTTTTCCTTTCTCTCCTTCAATCCATTAAAATCTCGGTTAGGGAATCGTTTTTTAAGCTGACGTCCTTGCTGCCCACAAAAAGACATGTAGCTAACCTTGCATGATGCGTCTACTTGGAAGTAATGTTTATTGGCACTTGCTTTAAACTTCCGGATCTCGTATGTTATTAGTGCGAAATACATTGAACGAAATTTGATTCCACAAATGCTCTGTACGAGAATGTGCGTAATTCCAGAATTTCCAACCAATATTTCATTATTTTTGGAGAAGCTTTGCTTCGAAGTTTTGGAGTGCCTGTCTTGTCTGGAGTTTTTCGGTTATCATTCAGACTACCATTTCAAAAAAGGAAATTGTTGTCTTGCAATATCCTAGTAGAAAAATAATTTTCCTAGTCTTGCTAAAGACAATTTGAGGGTCAGACGACTAAAGTCTGTTCTCATATTTGAAATTTTCGATGTCATTACATCATACATGGAGGTTATTCCAGGATTCGTAGAAAACCATGTGGCATATAGATTTTTTAAATGTCGTTGCAATGTTAGTAAATCAAAGTAGACCAACATTAATCTAAAGTGCACAGATTCTGCATAGGACAACAAACATCAAATACTAAATTTGAAGAATATTCGAGATCGCTTAATAGCTACTCTTATATTAATTTTAATTCGTAACTTGGGGGAGAATAATTTTGTGTGCGGCTTTATCAGAACATGAATTTATTACGATTTCAAGAGCGCAATCAAATATTGAGTAAAGTTTCATGGAGATCGGTTCTTAATTGGGAACTGCACAAGAATAGATTGACGAATAAGTCTATATCGATTCAGATACTTTTATTCTTAGTCGATCGGCATAATTTGTAATGGTTCTATAGTACTTCTAAACAGTGGCACAATTTCACAATACACCTGTATCAAGGATGTAAAAGTTGACACAGTTGTACTTTTTTGATACATTTTCGGCATCGAAATTACCGCTATACAAACACGGCTCATTTAGGGGCAACGGACACATTTTACAAATGTTCCAAACTGATGTCTGTTTATGCCTTACACCACACTGGGCTATGGCTTAGTGCTAATGTTTCTCATGTTTCCTACTTTAAATGGATCATTTCAGAATCACTATTTATTTCCTCTGAGCGGTGTCCGCCGTCCATCTATTGTTGCAATTAAAGTACAGGTCGCAACAATAGGGTAATTAATTTTGAGGTTCCCTACTTTTTTAAAGAAAAAAACACAGAAAATTCAAATTAAATGGGGAATGTTTATTATCATTTGAAAGAACATTCTTTGGCATTTATTTTTTGAAGATTTTGTCTATCAAATGTTGACCGCGGCTACGTCTCAGATGGTCCATCCGTCGAGTCCAATTTTCGATGACTCGTTAGTGATGTTTTGCTCCAAGCCCTGAATCGAAGCGGGTTCGTCCGCATAGACTTTAGACTTTACATATCCCCACGGGGAAAAGTCTAACGGTGTGATATCACACGATCTGGGTGGACAATCGACCGGCCCAAAATGTGAAATTATCTGCTCACAGAAGTTTTCTCTCAATAAATCTATTGATTAATGCGATGTGAGGGAAGTGGCGCCGTCTTGTTGAAACCAAATGTCACCGCGATCACGAGCTTCAATTTCAGGCATCAAATAGTCGGTTATCATGGCACGGTAACGGTCGCCATTGACGGTTACGTACATACCGGCATCATTTCTGAAGAAATATGGACTGATAATTTCACTCGCCCACAAACCACACCAAACCGTTGTTTTTCTGGATGAAGTGGCAGCTCTTGAACCTCTTCTGGTTGCTCTTCGCCCCAAATGCGGCAATTTTCTTTTTTTACATACCCATTGAGCAGAAATGTTGGCCGATTATGTTGACCATAAGTTTAACAAAGTGCACGAAACACATTCCTCACAGAAAGTGAATTTTCGTAATAAAGTTGAACGATTTGTAAACGCTGTTTAGACGTAAGTCTTTCCATGACGAAATGCCAAAACAACACTAAACAAAAATAACATGACAGCATGACACGACTCACACGTGACCTGTCAAAAAAAGGCTATTGAAAAAAGTATCTCTACTTGGATCACCCTATATGAACAAATTTCGATGCTACTTGGTAAACTGTTCAGGCTTAATCCAAGGACGAACCCATTGAAATTGGTCCATATCCGTATTTCCCAATTTTAAGGTCCTGCAGCTCTAATTTAGTATGGTAAGATATGATCGTATTATATGTGTTTTGGAAGCATATTTGTTAAATTTTGCATGAAGAGTTACGAGCGACCAACATTCATTCCTGGTGAAGTTGGACTCTATTGGTTTACGTCTTCGATAGCCGCCGCACAAAGGCCCCTCCCCAGTTGCGGGTCTGCTGCTCGGCAAAGTCTTAACGAATTGTTTCACTCCTGCTCTATAAGTATAAAATCTGACTTTGCTTATAGGTAAAGAACGTCGCAAAGATTCTGAATATCAGAGTAAAGTATGGCATCTCATAATCGACCCCGTCCGAAGTTTTTTGTTTTATTTTTTTTATTTCAATAAAAAAAAACTTCTTAACAACATTTTTTGCTTTGGTGGCGTCGGGTACATTTTCAAAGAGCAAAAAGTTCAAAATGGTAGAACCTATTTTGCATCCCTGCCCTGTATCACAGTCTGGTAAGGGTATACGGAATTTGTGGTTACTTTTTTGATAGTTAAAATACACAAAATAACTGAAAATTCTGTTGTTTTTACGGAATTTGTGGTTAATTTTTTGATAGTTAAAATGCATAAAATAACTGAAAATTCTTTTGATTTTACGGAATTCGGGGTTGAATTTTTGACAGTATAAATAGCAGAAGCAAATGAAAAATCTTTTATTTTTACGGAAGTTATGACTTGTTCTTTTGATAGTTAAAATAAATGAAATTATGGAATGTCAGTTATTTTTACGGATTAAAGTCAGCCAATATTTTAACATTTAAAATTAAATGAACTTTTCGTTAAAATTAAATGAATATTAAGTAGACCGGTTTTTAACTGAATATTCATTTATTTTATATTACAATTTCAGTTAATTTTACGTACAGAATTTTTTGAGTGTACGCATGGAGCCGTTTTGATTACACGACTGAGACTATCCAGTGTAAATCAAAACAACTTTAAGATGCATGTGAATCTACCAATGAAAAAACAAACTACAAACCGAATTTTGTGATGTAGGTATATTTGTATATATAAAAATATAAGTATATATATATATATATATATATATATATATATATATATATATATATATATATATATATATATATATATATATATATATATATATATATATATATATATATATATATATATATATATATATATATATATATATATATATATATATATATATATATATATATATATATATATATATATATATATATATATATATATATATATATATATATATATATATATATATATATATATATATATATATATATATATATATATATATATATATATATATATATATATATATATATATATATATATATATATATATATATATATATATATATATATATATATATATATATATATATATATATATATATATATATATATATATATATATATATATACATATACAAATATACCTACCCTGCAAACATTTTTGATCGCGGAAGATTCTCAGGAGATTCGAATGGATGATGAGTACACTCGTGGCAAATTATGTGCGTTAAATGGTGCATTCAAAGCTAATCGCTGAGGGGATTCGTTGGCAATTCTTCAAAATGTTTACTTATCGATTACGATATTTATTTATGAGATTCGTAAATTAATCTCTTTGGTGATCTAAGCGATTTATTAGAAATAATAAGTGACCATGGAAAGAGCAATTGCATATAATTTATACACTGAAAGAATATCGTCGAAGTAAAACATAGACCAGAATTGTGCGATTTCAAAAAGTGTAATGACAATGAGTTTTACATGGTTGTTTTTATTCTCTTGTCTTTTTTGTATTCTTTCCTTTGGCCAAAAAATGTTTATTAAAAAATGTCTACTTAAATATTTTAAATGTTGTTCACAGTTGTTCACAATCCTCGCGTTAAACTTTCATAACAAAAATGAAATTGTTGACAAGTTTTCTTTCATACTTTGTGGTTTACCAATTCTTTCTCTCAAATTGCTACTGAATCGCCTTGGCAATGTCTTAGCGATTGTGTGTAATTCTCTCAGATTGTGAAAGCATCGCTTAGGCAGTGGTAAAGCGTACCTTCGACAATGCATCGCTTAGGCAATGAGTAAGCGATCATGCGTGATTATCTCAGATTGCAACACCATCGCACATGCAATGAAAATGCGATTCATCGTGAAATAAACGTCAGAAAAGAATGGCAAAAGTACCACTTGAGCAATGATCATGAGATGCATCGGCAAATGATAGTCGGGGAGAATCTCTTTTAACCTCGCTTGGACGATTAATACTCCCAGCAACGATCCATCGTCCAACAATCGCAAAAATGTTTGCAGGGTACCTACCTACCATTGCTATTTTGCGAGGAAGACGTGAAGTAAAAAAACGATTTCCAAAATACAGAAAACAAAGAATCAACAAAAACTCAAATGCTCACGTTTTCATTGTTTCATACTGTAGCTGTAGAGTGCCCACTGGACGTTAAGTGGACCGACCGTCAACTTTCGGGGAATAGATTTCACATTTATTAACTCAGCAGCAGGGAGAGTCCGAGAGACCAGGTACAACTGACATTTAAAGGTACGAATGTAAGTATTTCTGTGTCATGCATATGACCTTTCTTTCCCTTGCCATGGCTTGCTCCTTTACCGGCTGTGGGTTGTGGTGGTGACGAGAGGAAGGGTAGCTCCCACCGAAACTGGTGAATGAGCAATTGTCAGGTGACTGACTGCTGACTGCCAATGAACGGTGTGTTGCTTCTGCTAAAAGTTCACAAAATGTTTGAACCCTTTGCACACGAACAACAACAAAAATGTCTCATTTCGAAAACGAATCGAGCGACCAAAGACTATTTAGCCAGCCAGCCAGCTAGGCCACTCTGGTCTGGTCTGCTCTGCTCTGAAGGTGTTTCTTCTTATTGTGTTTGTGTCGTTCCTTTCCAGCTCCAGTGGCGTGGCAACTGAAGCACATGGAACGTAACGTGTGAGCGATGGACTCGCTCCACGTCACTGGCGTAGCCCATTTCTGTGAACATTCTGTAGCGTTTTGGCGATGCAAAAAACGTTCGGGTTAGCTTTTCTATGTCTAATCATAAGTCAACATCTTTGGTGTCCGAAAGAAACGTGAGACAGTAGGAAATAAATACGAAAGAGACTGTGATGACGAAAATGGCGAAGATGATGTGTAGTTTTACTTGAAGCTCTTTCTGGCATTTGAGTAACGAAACACCGAAACGTCCGCAAATGTACCCACAGCAACGGCTAAGCCCACAGCCAAGTAGCTGTCATCATCATCCAGCGTCCGACAAACTTAACGGCTGAGGCGTCATTTGTATACGTTCCTACATCCATACCCAGTTATGCCGCCAATACTCGAATTTACTTACTTCCACTAACCAATTCATATCATTTTGTTCCGTGGCAGCCACCAAACACCAAAGCTGCTGTGGAGGAGCGGCGTGTCTCCAACCTAGCCGAAGCAATCATTGCAGCGAACAGCCAGCGTGGAGCGTGGACGGACCTTCTTAGCCACCACCACAACTTGCAAATGGCAAACAAAATGTTTTCTTGTTGCGCCGCTCTTCTTCTTCTGCTTGCTGTTGCCACCACTGCCGCTGTGTGTTGTTGCTGTTGTTATAATCGACGATGAATTGTTATACCGCTCCCGTTGTCAAGGTGCATATTATTAACATTTATGCTAAGTTTATTAGCTTTTACGGTATTTTTTTATTTCGGTTCTCGCTCGTATTGACAGTTGCAGAGTCAGTTCGATTTGAAAGGCTAAATTCCTAAATAAATTCAGGAGGCGGCGGCGGCACGTTCGTACTAAATGCTATTAATAACACACACCGGGAAGGGCCCAAAAGAAAGGGAATCGGTAAGGGACAAAACGGGCACGGAGTCAATTTGGGTTTAACTGAAAGCATCAGCTTCATTTGATTTGGGACAACTCAAAAATTCAACCGAAGAAATATTCTCCGGGTTTCTGGAGATGGCGGCTAAAGGTGAAAATGAAGTTTACCGTTTTTTTAACAATCTCTCGTAAACCTCGAACTTTCATAAATAGAACTCTTCAGGATTACATTGGGATTGATAGTAAACTCAATACTTGTATTGCCAAGGGTAGACGATAATGTTTTATATTGTTCCTCTGAATCAATAACTTACGCAGTAAGAGTTAAATAGGACTCGGTAAAAAAAATTCTTATACAAACCTACTTTTAGTTTAAGAGGAATCCTTAAAGAGTAGAATCCTTATAAAAGCGCAACTGTCGAGCACTAAAAAGATGGAGTTACTCTTTATTCACTCCAAAAAAAATTAGCCAAAAATTATACAGTATTTTATCTAATTAGTACAGCATGAACAATAATGAACCAATTCGAATAATTGTTAGACTTTCTAAATGTGTAAAAACATTTTATAACTCTAAAACTCAAAGTCTCCGTTAGTCGGTTGTTTGTTCGTTGGTTCCAGGTATGGAAGTTAAACTGCGTATATTTATTTGGTACGGACAACGAGTGAATCGTATCGACAAAAGCATTTTAGACCCTACATATGTTTTGACCAAAAACTGACTCAACGTTTTTTGGCTAACCTATGCCTGTCTATCTGTCTGCCTGGTGCCTGCCGGCTGATTCGCACGATAACTCTCGAAAAGAGTTAACAGTCGTTTTTAAATTTTACAAGTCGTAATATTTACCAAATCTGCATAGGGGATGAAAAATATGCTATATTGTCACATCCCTTGTGGCATCATCTACAAAAAAGTACCATTTCGCCCACGTTTGGTATTTTTGTAATATATCAAATATAATCCGTATGATCAGACTAAACTTAAGGTAGACATACGGTAGAGTTAAAGGTAAACTTGGCCACTCTTCTTTTGATAGTCACGCTCTTGCTGATACCTCCCACAGGAGAGAAACTTTTCGAGCGTAAATTAAAACCATAAATATTTTTCGGAAAGGAGGACATTTGAGCCAAAAAGGAGGACATGTGGAACAATTACAAATAGCCTTCGGAGGACTCATTTTTAAAATAAAAATGCTTTAATTATTTTTATCAATTTTCTTAAAAAGAAGTTCATTCAAGTTCATTTACATGTATATAAGGCAAATGGATAAGAACGAAACAAAAAAACTGAGACTATTTTAAAAAAAATAATATTTTCATGGCGGTGAGAGAAGTAAACATGTCAAAACTATAATTATAACTAAGGTGTTTTTAAATTAGACGGCCGTAACTTGGATAGAAAAACCACAAAAGCTTATTCATTCGTTAACAAAAAGGGTCGATTTTGATCATGCCTGTAGAAAATGTTATACTTTTATAAAAATAAAGTTTGAAAACAGTGCAACACATAAAATACAAACTCCGTCTCGTGTGCGAGTTATCGAACTTCGTATCGAAACTAACTTAAGCCCATTTGGGTTTCGCTAGTAGAAATGCTAGTTGGATTTTATAACCTCATGTATATTTTGGATAAAATTGGTTTTTGTTGCGAAGAACATGCAATTTTTCTCACTGCAATGTCGCTTATAGCAATTGGAATTTTGTATTGAAGCTTCAGACAAAGGGGACAATACTTCATAATTGTTAAAATGTATTATTTAAATGTTTTCCATCTGTTTCAGTAAAGTAATCTTTAGTAAAACTATTCCTTCACGTTTCACAATTTTATTGGTCTCTAGGCTTTTGTAAGGGGTCTCAAAGATTAGATAGAAATTTTGAAAAATCGTGGTCGCTGATTCTAGGTCTAATCGATATTTACACACAGCTGCAAACATACACATATTAAAAAAATTGTATTTTTGTATGGAAATTAAATTTTTTAAAATTCTATTTCATTAAAATAGAATAGAACTAAATGGATTTGATGATGAGTTTTGAAAATTTGTTTTTTACTTTACTGAATATGGTGAACCGGTATCAAGTTATTTCAATATTATATAGTGCCTTCATTTTTGACGTAACAATATATAGTGAGAGTTTGAGATAATATAGGGTGATCCATCAAGAGGTATTTTTTCAGAACAAAAAATTTTGGATGACTCGTTCGAGCATTTCGACCGGAATGATTTTAATGGCGGCCAACTCACCTGTCCAAAACGTGAAATTATCTGCTTTTCGAAATGACCTCTCAATAGATCCATTGTTTGAGCAGCTGTATGGCAAGTGGCATCGTCCTGTTGAAACCAAAGGTCGTCCAGTTTAAGGGCTTTAATTTCAGGTAGCATAAAGATCGATATCATGGCGCGATAGCGAACACCATTCACGGTTACGTCCGGCCATCATCATTTTTGAAAAAATATGCACCGATGATTCCACCAGCTTATAAACCGCAACATGCAGTGGTTTTCTCTGGGTAAAATAACACCTCTTGAACCTCTTTTGTTGCTCTTCAGCCCAAATGCGGGAATTTTGTTTATTGGCTTTGCCGTTGAGCCAGAAATGGGCCTCATCACTGAACAAAATTTTGGTCGAAAGCAGCGGATCTGCCGTTTCTCACCGAACGCTCATTTTCATAATACAGCTGCCAACATTTTAAGGTTAATTTTTTCAAAAAATAAATGCCATAAAATGTCCTTTCAAATTACCAATAAAGATTTAACACTTGATTTGAATTTTAATATTTTTTTGTTCTGAAAAGATACCTCTAGATGGGTTACCCTATATATCGTCTAGATTATTAATGCCATCTTATGCGGGCTCCAAACAGCTAATGCGTTTTAACGCGGCCTAGAGATTAATCTCTTACTCGTAAATGCACCTGCGTTTACAGTGGGTAAGCCGCCGCGGTTTTTAAGATGCCCTTACCTGAAGTTAAACCTTGGTTTAGTCGTGCTCACTAATCATCACTAATCATCAATCAGCCATCTATAAGTATATAAATGTGAAAATATGCACTCCATCTAGTGGTGTTAGGTTATTTATGTTTTGTTTTGAGCAGTCGTGGGCTGATATCGCGTTTCTATCTAGTTAAACTTGTCCATACGTACACTCAGACATCATGTGATAGTCCTCCACTCGGCACTTTTGTGAAGGACAACATTGTTCCAAATGGGCCCTAATTACAATCAATCGCATTTCACAGTCTTATCTGCAGCGAATTTCCAAATACAACTATATTTCCCAGGATAATTCACATGCGAGCGCTATTGAATGTCTAAGCTGATCTCAATGGCAAGCCAAAAGGATCCCATCAAGAAGAAGTACAACAACAAACAGGAAAAAACAACAATGGTAACTCAAGTAGACGCATTTCGGTTTGTTTTTTATTGTTTTAGCTAAAATAAAAACCGCTAGATTTTTTGTTTACCTTCGAATGCCGGTGAGTGGCCTTTCGTCCTGACACACATAGAAAGGTTCGTTTCCATTTCAAAAGATCTGTGAGGACAGGATGTTGGTACCGCTATGAAATACATTCTTATATTACGAAATGATCAATACAATGGTGAGCATTTTTCGGTAAGGCGTACAATCCCAAGCTGTTGCTTTATTCACAAAGTGGCGTTTTCTTACGTATCATACTAACCCTGAGCATCAGCGTGGCTATTGGAGTTTAAAATTTACTTAATGGACTCGCGGATGAGGTGTAAAACCATCAGTTCTGAATTCTCAAGCCTTGCAGACGAAAATATACGGACGGCTTATTGTTGGCTTTGCATAGGGTTACCAATTTTTAAATGTGAACAAAACATTACATCGGAAATCCAAAATATTTCAAATCTATTTGGAATATTTTTTTCAAAAACAGTTTGTTTAGTTTATAACTTGAAACAATAAACCGTAACCAACATTACCGAACAACTTGTTTGCTGAATAAATGGCGAGATTCTTTTTGTTTTATTTCTGAAAGCTTATGTTATCTTTCGGAAAACTCCCATATAATTTCTTGTAAAATTTACCTCGTACTTAGTTTTATGCTGCTGTTATAAAAGTATTGCATATTTTATGTCTAGTCATCAATGAAGACTGTTCCTTATTAGAAGTTTAATGCAAATAAGATCTTTAATGGCTATAGATTTCTATTTTTAAGATATTCAGCTTTGATTAAATGCTGACTCAACGATTTTCGTACCCTGATTTCTCCGGTATGATTTATGCACTTTTCATGCGCTCATACCAATTGTCGAAGCATTTTTTCCACTCCGATTGAGACACCTCCAAAATGTGGTTTTTGTACCGTTCAACAGAATCTTCAGGGTACGAAAATCGTTGAGTCAGCATTTAATCAAAGCTGAATATCTTAAAAATAGAAATCTATAGCCATTAAAGATCTTATTTGCATTAAACTTCTAATAAGGAACAGTCTTCATTGATGACTAGACATAAAATATGCAATACTTTTATAACAGCAGCATAAAACTAAGTACGAGGTAAATTTTACAAGAAATTATATGGGAGTTTTCCGAAAGATAAGCATTTTTTCTTGATGTACGGGAATAAAATGAAGTCATTGGGTGCCGGTGGATGACCCATCAATTCGACGTTTTGGCCGGTCAAAACGTCGCTTGAGCCTATGTGTGAGAGCTCGCATTGTCATGGCGAACAATGATTCGTCTTCTCTTGTTCGTTTTTCGAATTTTTCCGTAGACTTCAGCAAACAAATTGAGGTGTACCACTCAGAGTTGACCTCCTACTTTGATCAAGCGGAACAGTCGCCACATGACCAGTTTTGCCGAAGAAACTGGCGACCATTTGCTTCGAAGTGCTTCTTCCACGAACAACTTTTGTTGGATTTGTCTCATCTTCGAAGACCCATACGGTCGATTGCTGTTTTGTTTCGGTCTCATACGCATAGATCCATGATTCGTCACCTGTGACGATCTAACAAACGCCTTTTGAAGTACTGCGATCGTATTTTTTCAAAATTTCTTTGCACCAATCGACACGAGCTTTTTTTGAGCGGTTGTCAAATTGTGCGGGATTCAACGAGAACAAACCTTTTTTACGGCCAGCTGTTCATGCAATATCGAATATGTGCTGGTGGAAGAAATGCCCAAGGATGCCTCTATCTCACGGCGTCGGCCACGATTGGATTCATTAAATCAGTTTTTCACAGTGCTATAGGATAGTACTTCATCGCCATACAAAGATTGAAGTTCAGCGATGCACTCTTGTCGCGAAAATCCACGTCGAAAGTTGTGAAAAATGATCGCACGAAAATGTTCATGAGTTAATTCCATTTTTTTGCCAAATTGATTTTTTCAAGTCACTGTAAACAACACAAATGTTGGTCGTACGTCAAAACGTTCTGTGTACGTTTATGCTAAAAAAATGTCAAACTTTACAATGTAAATGTTAGAGTTGCCTAGGCCAGAAATATATATAGCAACCCTCGTTTTACTGACGGAAAGTTCAAAATGATGTGAGTGCACGGGAGTTTTGAAACTACAGAACGTAAAAGGTGTTACAGGTATGAAATTGAATCAAAACACTATCATGCCTATCAAGGACCTTTATTTTTAATAAAAAAAATTACTAGAGATACACTTTCGAAAATATAAGTAACTTTAATGCGCTGTAATGTTAGTTTTCATTTGATAAACAGGTTATCATTCGGAAAAACATGTTCTGGCCAGTCAGTCTTTCTTGAACCGTGGGCCAACCAGAATGAACAATGACATTGCCAGCGTTTTTTTTATTGTAGCATCAGTACTTAGACAGTTCTTGATTAGCATTTTTCTCAATTCGAAAATATCTATTAATAATTTATGTACGAGGCTTTCGGCAACTTTTAAACATTGTTGCTTTGCTTTATTATCATGGGTTACGGAAATCGAGTTAATGCTAACAATCCTTAAACACGCTAAAAAACTAACATTCGTTATGTCAGTGAAATCGGACCCGGTTCTATAAGATATTCCGTTAGATCTATTTAATTGGCGTGTTAAAGGTAGTGTCCAAGCAAAGTCTAAAATAAATACCTTTAGTGAATGAGAGGCAGATTTAATGTAACCTACTACTGACCAACGCGTCCACCCATCTGACTTGGTCTTTAGCAATTTCACATACGAGTATGTGCTTGTGAGACATGAAATGTGTGCTCTGACGCACACACTTAATTTCTTTATCGAGATAATTTTTATTAACACGGACGGCTGCCATAGCTTAAAAAATTTATATCTTACTAAAATCGTGGCTTATGACTTGCTAACACATAGCTGAAGAATTAATAGAATTTGAACAGTTTTATTGTGGTTCGAGACTAGTATCCAAAAAACGGGGTTTTCAGAAAACTAGAATTTCGTTTTTTTCAAAACCTTTTTTTTTTTAAACAACCGACTGTCAGGTATTTTAAAATTAAAAAACCGGAATTATCCGGCAATCCAGTTTTAGCCATTTACTAAGGATTGGAAAATATTTCAGACTCTAGAGTTAGAGAGAAAATATTTCAGACTTAGAGCTAGTAAAATAGCTACAGCTGGCATGACCGACATCATTATTCTTTTACTTCTGGATGTACAGCAAAGCCAATTAAAAACAGATTTATGAACTGCCTGAACGGGTTCTACGGATTACCCAGATTTGATAAAAGTCATATTTGAATAAGTTGGAAAATTTCATTGTTTGTGATACCCATATGTCTATGCTTAAATAGGTAAGATTTTCGGGTTTAGGGTCCGTCAACCAAACTTAATCAAACTGGAAATATAGTTTTATTTTTGGGCATGAAAGTCATATGTCCGAATATTTAGGAAGTCAATTTTTGGTCCTCCAGACAAAAACAATTGCTTATATGATCCAAATCGGTGTAAAATCGTTATGCTGTACTTAATTTGATCATAATCCGAATAAATATGATTGTTTTAGGCATCTTTGTTCTGGGATTGTATTTAAAAACGAAGATCGGTATGGCCCATTTTTATCTGATCTGATTACTGATCGATCAAAAAGAACTAAGACAAATTTCTTCAAAATGGATGCAATAAGTGCATTCAAAATCTAATTTCTTGAAATCGGATGAACATATGTGTGGGAGCTTAGCTGATTTTCTTAAAAGCCAATAGCCCGCCCTACTACTGTCATATTTTATGGATTTAATATGTGGCTTCTAGAATCAGAAACACAAAATCTGATGAATATATTTGTGGGAGCAATATATAAATCTAAACTAATTTTCGATACTTTCAATAGCATCCGTTCTTGGTCAAAAAAACTCACTACAGGCTGTCCGCCGGGAAGGTATACTTCTTTGTTTTACCGCCATTACATTAGTCTTGACAGTTCATATTTTGCAGTCGTGGAGTAGAGACGAGGCAAATTTATTATAGTAAAATATTCGATAAACCAACTTTAAATCATTTTATCAAAATCAATCATCGATTACAGTGACGATGAGAAAGTTACGAGAAATTTTTGGGAGAAACAACGTTCTAACAAAACGCACTATTTATCGTGTAGTGAATGATTTCGAAGAAAGTGGAGCTGTAGCTGATAGGCCCAAGCATGGACCACAACGTACAGCAAGATCGGCTGAAAACATTACTGCTGCTCAAGAAAGTGTTGAACACAATCCATCAACCTCAATTCTACGCCGTGCTGAATGTAATAAAAAATGTGCTCAATAGGGCTTGTGAGGCTAACAGAGGCGGAGATTTATTTCATATTGTAGACCATACATAATTGACAACATTTATCAATTAAGAACCATTATCTTTCATTTAATCAAAAATTATAAACAAACGAAATTGTATACCTTCCAGATGGACACTCTGTACTTTAGAACCGAATTTCATAAATACTTTATTACCGAATTTCATAAAAACAATTCCGACTCTGAGTTTGATAACAAGCTTTAAATAGACAGCAGACAGACGGAGGGAAAGATAGACAGATTTCTCTAAATTGCATCAACTAGTCTATCGTGACCCTTTAAGATGGGTTACGTATTCAGTACGTAAAATTACACTGTCATGTCGGTATTCGTTTTCGGTAGTGGACGCTCTACTCAAGACTTTGTTGTTTCTTTTGGCTATGGCTCCAAGGCAGACCGTACAGCTGTTTCTAAAACCGCCACGGGTTTTCTTTAGCAGTTTTGTGCAACAATTAATCTCTTATTTAAAGGTTTCAGTTTAATGGCGGAAACGTTCACTTACTCACACACTTCGGCAGCCCACAGATATGACGAGGCTAAAAACTTGTCGGTCTATGAGCTACTCAAAGATATAGAATTGCCGGTAATTTCTAACACAAAATAAAGAAAAGGATTAATAACTTCTTACACATATCGCTCAAATTACGGCACTTTTACTCTAATGGTCTAATGAGTCTAATTTAAAATTGGCGAACATTAGGATTTAATTAATACTAGAGCAACAGCTCTTAAAATCGCCAACTTTGTATTGGGGCTTTATGAAAACGATTACAGATCCTTAATGATGGACTTCTTAAGCGAAATTACTTCAATGCGTTCCAGTTTTACAAGCCATAGTAATAAATCACAAAACATACTTTACTTAATTTAGGCGAGATCGGTTTTATTATGCGACTCAATGAAATCGATGTAATTGAATATTATCAAAGTCGGTTATTGGTAAAACAAAAAACTACTTTGTGTCAGAGTTGAATATTGGTCGCTTATAACACAACACAATGCGAAATCTAAACATAATCGGATTTAACTTGTAGCTTTTAGAGCTGCAGGTCCCCAATTCGGGAGGGACCTTTGATTGAGGGCTACATAAAAAAATAGACAGATATGGTCTTATTTAACTAAGGGTCGTTCCCGGTCCAACCCTGAGGAATATGAAAAGTTAAATACTACGACCTGTTCTATGATTACAGCGATAAATTGGCAAACGAGTATCGCTCAATGGAATTAGATGGTGGTTCTGAATCGGTTAGTATAAAAAACATTGGCTCTATTTTCTATTCTTCTAGCCAAATTGAAAAATTGTGTCTGTAAAGGCGCAACTATCCTTGTTTATGGAACGGAAAAAAATCAAATATTGTCGGCATATGTGCTTTATAGGACGACCTATTGTATGGTCTTAATATATATCATAAACATGATTACTTGAAGAGCTACCAAAACTCCTAAATGCTTAAGATAATTATTCCCCTCGGGAATTGGGCTATTCTGCTTTTGTCGTTTCTAAAATTGGGCAGTCATCATTTTCCCAGGCTTCGTAACAATCACCAACATGTGTGTTACAAATTTGGGGTTTGTGTAAAGGAAATCTCTCGGTTTCCGGCATTTATGCACACCAACATCATCAATCACACATTCATGCACCAGAAGAAGAGCAACGAATACCCTTGACCGACAACAACACCCGTCCCTGCACTCACTCACAATGCACCAAGCGTACAAGTGCGTCAGAACATCGAGTGCTCGGTGGACATTGCTGTGATAACTGCTCACTGCTGAATGCAAACGATTATCCGATGCAACTCATCATGCTCGTACCGGCCACCAACTGTGGCCGGTCGTATGGGAGCTGTGAATACTCCGATCGAATTGACCGGCCAACCAATCGACCATAGAAAAATCGTTTGTTCTTCATTCATGTTAGTCCTGTGGCATCCTTTGTATTTGTAAACATTTCAAATAGGGACCAATTCTACCTGCGCAGCAGCAGTTGGTGGGTTGGTTAATTGGTTTGTACAGTTAAATTGAATCGAAATGTATGTTTTTGTTGTAGATGATTTGTGTGTATTTGGTTTTATTTATGTCCGACCATTTGGTGGCCGAACAAGTGAGTGACCCTTTGTGAGGCAAGAGCGCTTCCTGTTGGAAGCATGAGCGAAAGTGGCAACAATGTTTTATGAACTGCGTTTGTTGTCGACTGGATAGGTTCAAAGAGTTTTAGGCGTTAATTAGGTTCAACAGGAACTAAGGACAGCACGTTGTGCCGGCATAAGATAACCATAATGACTCTTTGTTTGCAGTTTCCCTGACAAAAACATTTGCTAACGAATTATTGTGTCGCTCCAAACCGCACAAGTGCAAACACGCCTTTTTTTCTTGGTTTTGTAAAAATACAACAAAAAATTAAAATTGACTAGATCGGATAATGAAAATCAAATAGCCATTCACTAACTTCAAAGGATGCTAATAAAAATCATATAGAATTAAACAATGGAAAATGTTAAAGATCTTGTCGAAGAAAGCTCAAAAAAATACAATCGTACTCTAAACCATTTTAAACTTGTTATAAATTGGTGTTTCTTAATTGAAAGAAAACTTTCATTGATTGGATGACACCATTTGTTCAAATTATCTTATGTTATGTATGTTATCTTCATTTGATAATATATTTTCTTTAAACAAATAATTTCTTGTTTTCGAAGTCTTTAAATCATATTGTTTTTTTTTCTTTTACCAAAATATTGACATTTTTCATACTTAATACCCCACGGCGTATAAGTAGATTATATTGGTAATAACACTGTGGAACATTTTTGGGGTTATTGTCTGGGGGGTGAGAAATTCCAAGTCAGGGTGATGGTACTAGGTCAGTAGTGCCAGTTTTGATTTATGACCTTTTACATTTTTTCCTTATCTTGATGTTTTTTCGCTTAGTTGTAAAATGTTGGCAAAAACGTAGTTTGACATAACTCGAGAACGACTAGTTCGATTTTGCTGAAATAAATTGAGAAAAATTAATAATTACATTTTCTTTAATCCATTAATATACTGTTTCTCTACCATATCAACATTTTTGCAATTAGAAATAAATTTATGAAGAAAATTTTGCCAAAAAAAAATTTTTTTTTTTTAAAATATATAAATCCCAAACGGAAGAACGTGTAGAGTCTTATAACTTTCACGTAAAGTCACATAACCTATAAACAAAATGCGACATAGATCATAGAAATCGATTAACGCGTTCTGCTTTTATTTACAATTAAGTGAAGGTATCCCATTTTGACAAGAATATTGATATATGTTTTTTTCAAAAAAGTGTCATTTATCGCCTTTTTTATAAATTTTCCCCAATAACTCCAGACTTCTGGCCATAAACTACTAAAAAAAATAAAGTAAAAATTCTTATAATTTTTTATTTTTATTTTATTTATTTATTTTAATAAATATTGCCTAGACTTTTTCGATGGTGGTTGTTCGGGACTAGTGGCATCGCATTCATCGCTGTCATCAGTTTCTGAACCACACATAATGTCACTGCTGGCCCTTCTGCACCTGCTGAAAATTCTTTATCATCAGGAACATCCTTGTCTTGGCACACAAGCTTACTCCACCAGCAAATTTCCGCAAGTATTGCACTCGGCGACTTTTTCCCTCTATATCTTATTTCAAATGGCATAGCAACTTGATGATAGCGTTCGCCTTGTTCATCAGATTCGGTAGCCAATTCTTTGCTGAAGTAGTCCAGATGATGATGTAAATAATGGATTTTCAAGGACATGTGGACACCAATTTCCGAGAACGATCTTAACATCCTTGCGACAGAAACATCGTAGTTGGTAGAACGATGCTTTCCCAACAATCCTTCTATTACTTCTTTGATTGCCTGCCATGCGTCCAATTCAGCGTCAATCAAAATATTGTTGAATGCGCCACTTTTAATCAGCTTTCGTATATCTGGACCATTTAGTACGCCTGATTGGAAAAAATGAAGTTGTTAAGATGGAAAATCATGGGAAATGAATGTGATATTATAATTTCCCTTCTTTAATTTTACTTTCGCTGAGTCTCGGGTAAATTAGTTTCAAACACAAGAAAACTTCATCTCTTTTGGCGACAGTTTTGATGAAATTCTTAACAATTTATTATAATAAAACAAAATATAAAAAACATGTAAAAAAGCTTCAGTCGGTTGATCCGACTTACAATACCCTCAGCCACATACACGCAGAGAAAGGATATGGGCACTATATGGTCACCGCAATAATAATATGTTCTCTACAATAAAAGCATGTTCGTCGTAACCATAGTATTGTTTTTTGAATTTCATTTTGACAATAGCATGATTGCGGCAATATTAATATTGTTGAAATGTAACAATAGTATTAATGCCAAATTTAGAAAATGAAAATATGGTTGTAGCAACCATATAAACATGGTTGGTGCAACAAAAGTATTGTTGTTTAAAATTTAAATTTAAACAATAACATGGTTACGGCAATCATACAGTATGGTTGCGACTATGAACATAACAAAACAGGTTTTATAGAGCATACATGTATGTGTGTGCGTATGATTTTTTTGATATACAAAAAAAACATATACACGTTTCAGTGCATGGTTGTTGTCCATTATAAAAACAACAACAATCGGAAGATAGTTCGAGGGATTTTTATTGTGTTTACTTTGTTCGGTGAAATATTCTACTACACGCAGAAAAATAGTATGGTTGGGGTGACAATATTCGAAGAGGATCATAATATTGTTGGGTATATGGTTGTGGCACAACAATGTTATGATCCTCACAACAATAGTATGATTCACTCATAACTATACTAAGATCCCCACAACCATAGTATGATTCACACTCAACCATACTATGATCTCCACAATAATACTATGATCTTCACAACAATAGTATGATTCGATCTTAACCATACTATTATCTCCAAAACCATAGTATGATCCTCACAACCATAGCATGATTCACATGCAACCATACTATGATCCCCACAACCATAGTATGATTCGCACTCAACCGTATACTATGATCCCCAAAATTATTTATTAGGATTGGGTAATGTTGTTTTTCAAAAATAGTGATTTTTAGCAAGTAAGTTATTTTTAATTGCATTGCTATTAGTTCACAGCCAGATTTGAGTCCATGTTTTTATTGAACATTTCATTCAAAAAACCAAAATATACTTATATATTCCAACGGCAGTCTAAAATAATTTTAGTTGTCAGCAGGGGTGAATGCTACTTCAACACCCGTAGACCCCAAGTAACGAATGTGATTAAACCATGATCAATAGCTATATACTTAAGCGTAGGCAGATTTTAAATAAACGAGAACAAGTCGGTACACGCAGAAAAAAGTATGGTTGGGGTGACAATATTTGAAGAGGATCATACTATTGTTGGGTATATGGTTGTGGCACAACAATATTATGATCCTCACAACAATAGTATGATTTACACATAACCATACTATGATCTCCACAACAATAGTATGATTCAAACACAACCATAATATGATCCTCACAACAATAGTATGATTCACACTCAAGCATTTTATTATCTTCACAACCATATTATGATCCTCACAACCATAGTTTGTTTCTCATACAACCATAGTATGATCCTTAAAACTATAGTATGATTCACACGCAACCATACTATGATCCTCACAACAATAGTATGATTCACACATAGTCTTCACAACCATATTATGATCCTCACAACCATAGTAGTTTTCTCATACAACCATAGTATGATCTTAACAACCATAGTATTGTTCAAACGCAACCATACTAATATCCCTACAGTCATAGTATGATTCTCTCAACCATACTATGATCCCCAAAATTATTTATTAGGATTGGGTAATGTTGTTATTCAAAAATAGAATTTTTTATCAAGCAAGTTATATTAAATTGCATTACAATATGTTAATAGCCAGAATTGAGGCCATATTTTTATTGAACATTCCATTCAAGAAACAAAAATATATATTCCAACGGCAGTCGAAAATACTTTAGTTCACCATCGGTAACCCCAAGAATCGAATGTGATTAAACCATGATCAATGGCTATATACTTAAGTGCAGGCAGATTTTAAATAAACGAGAACCATTCGGTATTAGAGTATTTCACTGAACAAATAAAACACAAGAAAAATCCATCGAACTACCTTGCGATTGTTGTTTTTTTTAATGGACAAAAACATTTCACTGTATCGTGTGTGTGTGTGCGTTTTTTTTTTTGTTTAACAAAAAAAAAATACAAACACGCATGCTCTATAAAACCTGTTATGTTCATAGTCGCAACCATACTGTATGAATACCGTAATCTATTATTATTAACGTAAATTTTAACAGTACTATTGTTGCACCAACCATGTTTATATGGTTGCTACAACCATATTTTCATTTCTAAATTTGGCAATAATGCTATTGTTACATTTCAACAATAGTAATATTGTCGCAATCATACTGTTGTCAAATTGAAATTTAAAAAACAATACTATGGTTGCGACGAGCATGCTTTTATTGTACAGAACATATTATTGTTGCGGTGACCATAGTGTACCCATATCTTTTCTCTGCGTGTGGGAGTAGTTTGTGTGGGCCGTCGTGGTGTAATGGAAGTGTGCACGGCTATCATACCTGTAAGCCCAGGTTCAACCCCGGGTAAGAACATCTAACAATTTTTCAGCGGCGGGTTTCCACCACGCAAATGCCGGCGACTATACAAGTAAGAGGTCTATCTCAAGGCCATGTAAAAATTTCTTTTGCAGCGGCGGTTAACAGTAGGTTCCGCTCAGTTACAATAAGAATTGAGTCTCGCACAGCTGCCTGATTTGAGAGTAGTTGCCCCTTATTCCTTAATGGGATGTTATGGGACTTAAGTAAGAAATTAAGTTTATGTGAAGGGTACAAGTAGGGGCGTGGCAATCTCCATTAAACGATCGAAATTTTCCATCAGTCTCCATCTAATTACTTATTTACGATTATTATGCAAATCCCAATACAGGTGGCGAAATGGTCATTTGAACTGAAGTGCGCATGATAAAGCCTTTAGAAAAATATTATGATGTTCCCTATACAAGCGAGTTTCATTTACTAGAAGATAAGTTATGTGGGTTATAATCTAGACTTACACAGGGCCATTTGTGTGGGAGATACAAAAGGGTCGTGGCAATGAATCAAAGGAGTAAGATCGCATGAATAGCATTCTAGATATTACACGAATTCCAAAAGTGCATTGCATGGTTGGAACAACCATTTTTCTCACATGCGGGTACAAATCCGGTATTAAGGTATTACGGTTATCACTATTTAAGTGAATTTCGTGCTCTAGGTGATAAGTTATGTGGGTTCTAATCCTCAATGGAACAGGATCATTTGTGAGGGAGGTACCAGAAGTGTAATTATCTGTCACCAAGCTAACCTCATCACCTCCATTCTTAAGTAGTGAGTTTTAGTAAGATCGTGCAAATATTATTGAAGATATTACCACAATAATAAAAGTGGTCGAAATGATTCATTTGTGTGGAAGGTACCAGAAGGCGTGCGGCAATATTGATTATTTGTATCCCCATAGGCAGTTTTGGAAAAATACTACTACATGTAAAGTTTACAAACGAGTAGAAGCTCCTTTAGGAGTTATCGTGTGAAACAGCCGCACAGACGGACATGACCCATATGTAGGGTGCAAAGGCTTTTTAAAGCGGCGCAAGAAATATTTCACTTCTTCTAATCTATTCAATATCTATACAACTTACATCAGACCGATGATGGAATACAACTCCCATATATGGGCAGGTGCTCCAAAATCATCCTTGGAGCAACTTGACCGTGTTCAAAGGAAAGCGATGGTGCTGATAGGTGACAGTAGGGTATCCAACTCTAATGTTTCACTTGAGCTGTTCTATCGTTACTTTCATTGGTGTGTGTTCGTCAGACATCCGTCGCCTAAATAATCCTGACGTGAGGATGTTCGGCAGGGATACGCGAATTCGTTTTTCGCTCGTACAGTCCGTATGTGGAATCGACTTCCAGCTAAAATATTTCCCACTAATTGCGACATCCAGAAGTTCAAGGCAAGTGTCAATAAACATTACTCGCTCTTTCCCCCCTCCGATCCTTTACTTTCTACACGCCAACGCAATGCACCGCATGTATAGGAGGAATCCCATGAGTGTTGGTTTATTTTTAAAAAAAGGTCTAAAATGATTTTTTCGATGCGTTACACTTTTTGTCATTACCAAATAATATAAACCCCCTTATCTAGAAAGGTGATAAGGGGGTATGTGTCGGGGTATTATTATATGTCAGCTCTAATGTTCAAAATACATAGAGGGAATACAGACTCCATTTGTATACCCTCCAACAAAGGATAGAGGTATATTCACTTTATCATTGAGTTTGAAAAACCACGGAGTACTGGTGAAAGACCCCATAAAGTGTCTTAATCTTCGTAAACTTCTAAGATGATCTAGCATTGCCCGTCTGTGGAAAGCAAACCACAGGTCGCACTATTAAAGCTAGGAGGTCGAAATTTTGCAGGAACATGCGTTGTTAAACTGAAACGGTTGAAATTAATAATGGCTCAGATCGATAAGAACTGGCTAAGCTTCTGGAAAATCAACAATCCAGAACTGGAAAACGCAATATCTCATATACTATTAGAGATATGACGCAGATATTTAGAACATATAATACAGGCATGGAGGAAATAGTAGCGGTCCCACGCCGCCTTTAAAAAATGCATTTATGTCTAAAGTAATGACTGATCGTTATAAAAATTTAAGCTACTAAAACAAATGTCTAGGCAATTATTCTAAACAATATCATGATACTCGTAAAATTGGGTAAGACCATGTCAGTGCCCACATAACCTTGGATTTAAAAATACATTGGGTGTGTTCTTTGTTACTCGGCTATGAAGCGAGTAAATAGTCCCTTGTTCGGTAACTTCACACCATTGCAAAAACATAGAAAAATGGTTTTGTTTACAGACAACTATTTACAATTTGCTTCATACATTTTCTGTTTTGAAAATTTTAAGTTTTTAAAAACAAATATATTCAAGAACGCCCCTTAGTGAGCTCGATTCTTACTTTTTTCTATAAATTCTAAGCTTCTTGTATACGCCGCACAGTGGCGCCATTTGAGTTTTTTCGTTGCAAAAATCATATCTTTTGAACCGAATAAGATAATTGAACAGTTTAAACAGCATATGATAGATAACTGTTCAACCTATGAAATGAGCGTTTGGAAAGGGTGCTACGCTCTGTAGGGGCCTAATTATGGGTTATCAAAGTTAAAATTAGTAGAAAAATCAATTTTATGGTAACTAAAAAAAATTATTTTTAAATTTTTGGATTGTTTTTATTTTTTTTCTTTAGGGTTTTATGTTTTAAATTATTACCCAACAAATTAAAAAAAAAAAATATTTTTTTTTTAAATTTATTTTTTCAATTTTCTGTAAAATATTCATCACAGTTCGTAAGAGAAGGTATATCTAAAAGACTAACCATTTCTAAACTATAATTATTTTCTAACTCTATTCTTGACTTCACATGCCGCAGGGAAGAAATAAGTGGATCGGAAGATGCTGCCAACATGTTGAAGAGGTCCTCATTTTGCCTTACCCTTGATGCTTTGAATGTGTTCTGCAATCTATATTTTTTATAAAATTTGTTAAGAGACTCCTTTGCCTCTTCAGAAAGCTCTCCAATTGGCAAAGACTGGTACTCAATTATATCTTTGCCATGCGCCAATATTTTATGGACGGTCGGGGTCAACTTCTTCTGTGGATACATTTCTGCTAAAAGAGATGCAGTTTTCGACGCATATTCTCCATATTTTGTAGAATTGACATTTTCTTTGCAGTTTAAAACATCTAAGATCGTTCCCAATCTTTTAATTGTCAATTCCAATGATTATAGTTACTGCCTCATCATTTTCAAAAAATCTCCTAGAAGTGTTTCCATCGTTTGAGTTACCGTATCCGTGCTTGGGACAGTCTTCTTTTAGTCCAACTTGTTTAAAAAAAGCATCCTGTATTTGCTTCTTTCTGATCTTTTCCTTATCCTTTATTGATGTATTTTCATCGAAGTTTTCCTCCTCTTGTGGTAGGGTATACGCCAGTTTTAGCAAGAATTCCATACACCTTATCCTTGCGTGCAATGGTGACATTCCATATTCGTAATTCTCCTCATTTGTAGAATCGTTTAAATTACCAAAGTTCTTCTGACTCTTTTTGCAAATCGGGCATGACATTGTTGAGGTTGTTCCTGTCAGTTCGTTTACGACTTTTCCGTCAACCATGGTCAGATGGAACTCGTAATTGCATTCAATATATTTTCCTTCTCCAATTTGCAGCTTTGTAGGCTTAATCTTGCTTATTTGTTCTTCAATGTCCTTCACCGTGGTCCTTATGAGTTCTGCCGATTCCCTTGCAAACTGAAACATTATTGGTCGGCAATAATGCACTGATGACGGACGTGGATTTTTCCAGTGTAGGGAAACATCAGACTTAAGCCGCAAAGGAACAACAGATGCCATAAACATATTTCCGTCCGATATTGTAGCGTCATCGGAAGATATCCTTTGCTTATAAACGCTTTGTCCGGATGATCCATCGCAGGCCCATTTGCTGATCAATGTCAACTTCTCAGGAAGAATTTTCACCTCATTTTCAGGAAGACTCTCCAACAACCGTTTTGCAGATTGGCTTTCGCAGAGACTTCCGTAAACTCCGTATGCAGTGGTCGTGAATTTATTTTGGCTTGCGTAATATGCTTGTATCCGGGTAAAACGTTAGCGCCGTGTCGCGTTAAAGATGTCCGTAGTTTCTCATATTTCTCTTTGGAAAGTTCTAAGTCCATAAACAAGGCCAAGGCTTCTTCGGATCCATACTTTTTAATGTGTGCGTTTGTGGGCGTGGGAATGCTTTCCTTAATCCTTTTTAGTCGCAGTGGGCTTGCATCAGCAACAGATTTGGTTATCTGCGACCTAACTCTTTCACTATCCTTTGTAAATTTAATAGACAGCGCGTCCGATAATTGCTTCGTGGTGAAGTCATTGGTGGCATCGGCAAGTTTCCTCTTCCTTGTGAAAATTGAACACTCCTCAATACTTTTTTTTGGCCTTCCTTTTGCTCCTCTGGTTGATGTGGTGGGTTTATCTACTGCCAATATATCCAGGATGGTGTCTTCATTAAGCCAGTCCTCGTATTTGGAGTTGAAGTTCTGAATGGTTCGATTAGATTTCACCCTTTTAGCCTTAATATATGCATATATCAGATAAAATTTATTTTTTATAATTTCGCTTCTCTCAATATTTCCGTATAAGCTATCAAGTTCTTCTAAAGCAGCTTCCGTGAAAAAAATTGGCGTGGTTGACTTTCTAAACAGTTCAAATAATTTAAATTTGTTCAACGCCATGTTTTCAGTACTTAAATTGATTAATGGTTTCAGTAATTGTTGCGCCAACTTTCAGTCGTAGAGTAATCCAGGCATTATCCTTATTTTGCAATATATAGGCTTATGCTACCATGCCTAAAAATAAAAATAGGGACCATAAGTCAATATTGTTCTTGACCATTTGTACGCCAAAGTATTGTTTAAGTGAGGTACGTACCTGCTAATTTCAGTGAGTAGTTTTTTTTCAAACTATTAGATCAAACTACTGTCAGTCAAAACATATAAGGGATGGACGCCATACAATTTCTGCAACCATGTCTTTTTAACCTTTTTTACCTCTAGAAGCCAAACGGGCACGTACGGGCAGCTAAATTGTGAATATGTAAAGAAATAATCAATGAACAGGTTTTGCAAATATGGCAAATATAGAAAAATATAGATTTTTTTTATTTTCCGTCAAAGTTGAAAAATAGTGAAAAAACGGATAGTTTTTAAATAGTAATTTACCAGGAGAAACACAAAGCAAACAGTTAATTTTTTTTTATCATTATACATTTAATAAATACATCAATCAATACAAACAAAAAATAAGGCGATTCGTTACCTATTTTTCGTGATATTACACCTGAAATCGCAACAAATTCACTAAAAATTGTGTGTTTTTTTTTTGAAAACCGAAAGTCGGTCAACTTTGAACGGCTATATCTTCTAAACTAAAAATGTGATATTATTAAGAGTGGCAGATTTGAAATCGTTGAAAAGTTTCCTATAACATGGGTTTATTCAAAACTTCGTCGGCGCTCATGAAAATTTTGATTTTTGCAACCTCGTTTGCTCTACGGGCGCTACTGTGCGCCGGAACGTCTACAGTTTTTTTTTTCTATAAACATTTAATGTTGGCATGGATCGAAACACATCCTGGTAAAAATGTTGTTCCGGTATTGTACGTGAACTAGCTTTAATTGTCCATCTTAAGTATAAAGAATTAATCATTAATGTCTAATTCTTTTTGTTTAGAACTTTCCGGATAAGAACGTATATAAATGTTTCGGTCTCTCATAGTCTTTTACTCTAGGTCCGGTGGTCTGATACCGCGACGAGATGTGTTTTACCCAAGAAAATCTATATCATTCCATCATTCAGACCATATCTGTAAGTATCTTACCTTTCAAAGACTAAACGTAAGTTCCTGGTATGTCTTAAAACATAAATAGGAAGTCCATTCCGGAAATACTTTATTAATGAATCATTCAAAAAGTCTAATCTGCATTCCTCAGTCTGTCAAATTTATGTTTCGCTGTTTTATATTTCGTAACATCTAATCGTCTTGGCTTTGAAAAAGGACGGGTACCACTTGTTTCAATCCTGTGCATCGAAGAGTGTTTTTCTAATTTAGTGGAAACTCTTTTCAAATATGCATTAATTTAAAATCAACTAAAAATATGATTCTGGAAGCGAAATTTTGCTAAAACCCCTTATTGCATCAACAGATAACGGGTGATCAATCTAAAGGTATTTTAATAGGGTTTTGTTCGCAAATTACGCGTGAGTTGTGTATAACTATATTTTTTTCTGTTCAGTACTGTTTGCCATTTCATCCTAACGAACCTAACGACGTTCCTGCGCGTCGCTGTTTCAGTGCTTGGGCTCATCAAAAGCTCGAAGAAGATCCGCTGTTTTCGAAATTTTGTGCAGTGATGAGGCCCATTTCTGGCTCAACGGCAATTTGACGCACTTTTGATGAAGTGCAACCAGAAGAGGTTTACGGGGTGTCATTATACCCAGAGACAACCACGGTTTGGCTGGTGCAATCATCGGTCCATATTTTTTCAAAAATTATAATGGCCTGAATGAATCCATGAATGGTGCTCGCTATCGTGCCATGATATAGTACTTTTGCTACCTACAATTGAATCCCGTAATCTTGATGATATATGGTTTCAACAGGACGGTGCTACTTGCCATACGGCTGCTCAAACAATGGATCTATTAAGAGGTCATTTCGAAGAGCTATAATTTCATGTTTTGAGCCTGTGATTTCGCCACCTAGATCGTGGTATATCACACCTTTTTCTTTGGGGCTACGTAAAGTCCAAAGTCTATGCTGATAAACCAGCTATGATTAAGGTCTTGTTAGCAACATTACGCGTGTCAATAACGCCATACCGATCTAAATGCTCGAACGAGCCATACAAAATTGGACCATCAGAATCGACACCTGGAGCCAAAGTTGCGGCCAACATCTGAAGGAAATTATATTCAAAAAAATAAATGGCATAAAATGTCCTTTCGAATGAACAATACAGATTTCACACTTGATTTGAATTTTTGTATTTATTTTATTTGAAAAACAGATTATATTAGTTAATGGGTTAATTGGCTTTCAGTTTTTAAAGTCGATAAGCAACCCAAACTTTAAAAGAAAATGGGCTTAAAATATTGGGCTTAAATTACTCGCAACTTTAAAAACAAGTGGAAATCTCTTTTGGGGCTAAACCAAAAACACCACTATTGTATGACTTTTTAACAGACGCATGATCGATTTCAAAATGCCTCGTTAATTTTTTTATATTTTAAATGCAAGAGTAGTACGAGTAGTTCCGTATTTAAAGTTCCTATACATTTGAAGTTGTAGTCGAATGTGATGTCGCATTGAACAAATACTTGCTTCAATGGAGGCAAAAACTGTCTTGAGAATAGATGCACAACGGAAGTACAGTTGCATCATGACGCATGGCTTTGGTGTTAGATAGGAAGGGAAAATACGCATAAATTATCTTCTAATAGCTGAAATCAAATTATTCATTTAATGCCATTCCATTTAATTTTTTTGGGTTGTTGTTGTCTGTTTTTGAATATGCAGGCCCATACGTTTTTTATTCATTCGGAGCGTGCAACCCTTTTGCATACTGACATCAGAGATCGCGGTGTGCCAATAAAGTAACCCTGAAGATGCGTTTTGATTTTTTATGCATATCGAAAATGAAATCAGGACTGTCCTCTTATTGTTCTCAGCCTCAGCCGAACAGCCCTAATGACGACATGTGACCCAGGAATAACTGCAGCTCGTAAAAAGTGGCGCCGCGCATATGCATATTGATTTTCCTTATTAGTTCCGGTTTGATAGGGGTGTTAGTACGTAAAAATTTAGGTTGACCTTTTCGATTGAACGTTTAGGGATGTTTTTTTCTGTTTTTTTTGGCTCTGTAGTTCTGGTTCAGTATCTAGGTACATGACAGTGGCAGATAGAAGAAGATCCGGATTAAATGTCACATCCTCTATTCATGTAGAGTGTACACGCAAAATTCACATTCGAAAATAAACTGAAACATACAAACAATTTGAAGATGAGTTTTATGAATCCGTAGAGGTACGACTTGATTAATGAAAAGGAGTTGAAAGGCATGGGTCTTTATAGAATCTGGGGCGATTGATGTTTCCTTGAAGCTGGTGCTGGGAGTGGACTGTTGTTCGCACATGTGTCGCTTAGCCCCAAGAGTAGAGACGGTCTTGCTTGAACTGCTCTCACAATGCTCACAGTCGACGTTCATTATTTCTTTAAAATATTCATTAGCGGTGAACATGAACGGAAATGATCATCCTGTGGCACCCTCTTTAAGTAAACATCAGCCTGATTGCACCGAAATGAAAGCGAGACACATGTGTGTATTTACGTACATATGTGTGTATGGATAGGACGCATAAACAAACGCATACACAGATAAACCATAAACATGGATTTACATCATCCCATGGACTGTGGAAATTCCTGATGCATTCAATTGCCATGGAGCCCTTGAGTACATCATGTACAACTCACATTTGTAACGGACGATTCAAGTTGCCCCTGTACTTGACAATTCCGTGTCTGAGTAGCGTCCCAAAATAGATGAACATGTACACAGATTTATGTTTGGTGTACAACACACATGTGTTCTTATTTCTCATCCTTAGGAGAGATTGACTCGAGAAAACATAAACCAGACTTCGTCGGACTAAGAGCTACAGACAGGCATAGACATTTGAAGTGGTCGACCTAATGCGACGTGGGTTTTGGCCAGCGCAACTAAATTAATTATGCAAAACTTGATATCTAAGCAAAAAAAAATCGATTCAATTAAAAATTCAAACATAAAATTAATGAGAAATCCTGTAATAGAAGATTTCACAAATGACTGAAATAGTCGTACGTCGTGTAACGAAAAATTTCCGATTTCAGTCGATAAAAGGTTCACATATTTACAAAAAAAGTTGTATGTACGATGAAGTGATAAGAAATTCACATATTTAAGTACACAGACATTGTAAGACTTTCGGTGAACTCTTCTTCCCCATCACCAGACCCCAAGAAACGAATGCGCTGCAACCATGATAAGCGGCTATATACTTCCAGATTTGGGCAGCTTCAAATTAAACGAGACCTACCGGCAGTAGAATTTTCCACCGAATTAAGTTAACACAATAAAACTCCTGTCCTGGCAGGCGCACACAGGCGATACAGTGCATGGCCATTGATTGAAAATTCGCTTACATTTTTTATTTTTCTTATTCCTAATTATCATTTCAATATTTGATAAAAAAAAATAAATTACGACATTATTAATTAAGTGCTGGTGCATTTTGCACATGCAAACTTTTTGTAAAAATTTTAAGGTTTTTTTTCTGTGTACATGTGATTTTAAACTTTCCACTGTTCTCAAATGCTCAGAACACATTTGTTGTTTGGCCAACCGAATCATTGACGGAAAGATGACAATTGTTTTCATCGACAAAAAATACGTCCCAATCACACCTTCGGTATGAAAACCACGCAGAAATTTTTTGCTGATGCAATTGTGTCTCTTGAAGCACATGTGGATTTAGTGCTGTCCAATTACGCATATTTTGTTCATTGATACGAGTATTAACCAACTCAGCTAGAAATGAGCTTTATCGCTGAAGATGATTATTACGGCCGAAAATTGGAGTAAGCGCTCTTAAAGTTGCGACCACCTACTCAGATTTCCGGTAGTAATTTTTAATGATTTCCAAACGTTGCTCATACGATGGCTGCTATATATATTTTTGGCCTAATAATGAAAATGCGAATATTTATCATCAAAGATGGTTTTATTTCAAAGTATTCTCCAGCATGATTTATACACTTTTGCATGCGCTCAAAACCAATTGTCGAAGCACTTTTTCCTCTCCGATTTAGACACCCCCAAAACATGGTATTGAACGCTTCAACAGCATCTTCTGGCGACGAAAATCGTTAACCACACATTGTTTTCTTCATGTGCGGGAATAAAAAGAATTCATTAGGTGCCAAGTCAGGACTGTACGGCGGATGACCCATTAATTCGAAGTTTTGGCCGGTCAAAAAGGCGATGGTTTGAGCCGATGTGTGAGAGCTCGTATTGTCGTGGTGCACAATGATTCGTCTTCTCTTGTTCGTTTCTCGAATTTCTCCGAAGACTGTAGGCAAACAAATTGTGGTGAACCACTCAGAATTGACCGTCCTACGTTGCTCAAGCGGAACATTCGCCATATGACCAGTATTGCCAAAGAAGCAGCCGATCACTTGCTCGATGTGCTTCTTCTACGAACAAATTTCGTTGGATTTGGCTCGTCTTCGAAGACCCACACGGTCGATTGCTGTTTTGTTTTGGGCTCATACGCATAGATCCATGATTCGTCACCTGTGACGATCTTATAAACGTCTTTTGAAGCACCGCGATCGTATTTTTTCAAAATGTCTTTGCACCAATCGACACGAGCCTTTTTTTGAGCGATTGTCAAATTGTGCGGGATCCAACGAGGACAAACCTTTTTACGGCCAGTTGTTCATGCAATATCAAATGTATAATGGTGGTAGAAATGCCCAAGGATGCCTCTATCTCACGGTATGACACATGACGATCTTGCATTATTAGTTCACGCACCGCATCAATGTTCACTGGCACAACGGCCGCTTTTGGATGACCTTCTTCTTTGCGCGATTGTCGGCCACGATTGAATTCATTAAACCAGTTTTTCACAGTGCTATAGGATGGTGCTTTATCGCCCTACAAAGATTTAAGTTTATCGATGCACTCTTGTCGTGGTAATCCACGTCAAAAGTTGTGAAAAATGATCGCACGAAAATGTTCACGAGTTAATTCCATTTTTGCCAAATTGATTTTTCAAGTCACTGTAAACAACACAAATGATGGTCGTACGTCAAAACGTTCTGAGTACTTTTATGCTAAAAATGTCAAACTGTCCAATGGAAATGTCAGATGGCGCCAGGCAACACTTAGTGATGGAAATGTTGACCATGTTGAAAATGTTGACTTCGACTGACGTTTTGACACAAAAAATCATAAAAAATGTTTAATTGTGCGTTGACATAAAGATACGAAATTGTTATGACCCTATTGGAAAACCCTTTATATGTCGGACAGACAATTAAAATATCTTACTTGTCAAGCGGGTCCGTAAGTTTAGACCTAATGCTTAAATTGAACAGTTCATTTTTAATCTCGAATGGCCTACAAATCGTTTTCATGTTAATGACTTTTCTTAAAAATGACAAAAATTATATATGAGGCATTTCATGTCAAGTGACCCAACTTTTGAAATCGATGTCTTCCGATTTGGATAAAACTTGCACCAATGTTAGTCCTATTGAATAGTAGATTAGACACAAACGAAATCGGACAGGTACTCTGTGAGTTAGGTCGAATTTTGACATTTTGGCCTAACATGTGTTTTTTTCATGTAACTTATTGCCTATTTTTCCTAGCAAAATTTGTCCTTAGTGTTTTAGATAGCTATTTATTCAATCTCATTAGAAAAAAATTATAAAAAAAATTAACCTAGTAACGCCAAGGAAGGATTGGCAAAGAAAGGAGATAAATAAAAGAGTCCTTGACCGATCTCGTTTAAAGTGTATGTCAAAACTACTTTCCAATAGGACTAACCTTGGTCGGAAGACATCGATTCCAAAAGTTGTGTCACTTGACATAAAATGCCCCATATGTTACTTTAAAATTTAGGTTCCATGTACTACTAATTGCAGAGCACGAACCAACTTTCGCTTGGCTGATGGATTACTCGGAAGAAATTGGATTGTGATAACGATGACCTACCAAAAAATAAGTATATTTGAAGATTTTTTAATCCGCTGCAACTATATTTAAAATGTTAATTTTGCGAATTTGTTTAAGTCGTGAAATAAATACGAAAAATTAGAATTTCTAGAATACAGCGCCATCTACATAATCTAACATAACTCAATAGAACCTTCCGACAGTCATAGGTAACATATGTTCCGAGTTGGATGTTTCTTGGTAAAGCTTTTCTTGAGCTCGTATATATCAGGATTTCAAAATTATTAACTTATTTTATTTGGCCACTTTCACCGCAATTGTCACTACAATTTTTTTAATAGACTGTCGCTCTAGGTACTGGTCAGTGAGTTGCAGAATTTAATAGTGAGTGCGCAGCTCACTGATTTGAGAGAAGTTCCCTCTTATGCCTTAATGGGATTTTGTTGGACTTTACTATCTGAGTCGCTCTAGTTGACGCACTAGGGTATGTTTTTTCTACCCCTTTTTCACATGTTTCAAGTATCATCGTTATATCTTAATAGTTATACGATTTTGTCTATGTTTAAAGTTAAGTGGGAGGTGTACGCCTCCTTGGCCAACTTAGAGCTAAGGAAGCCTGCAAATATTTTGTGTTACTTATATTAATATATAACGATATTGATAGTGATATACACACTGAGAAGAGACTCGTTACTACAACCAAACTTTTTTGCAAAATACAGAATTGCGGTTGCATGTAACGGGTTTTCCAATAGGGACATAACAATTTCGAATCTTTACGTCAACGCACCCTCAAACATCATTCAGTGCCAAAACGTTGGTAAAAGTCAACATTTTCATCATGGTAAAGTTCACTTAGGAACAACGTTTAGAAATCTTAAAAAATAACTACTGAAATGTTGAGTCGGTGGTTTTGCCAAAGTTTCACGAAAATCCACAATTTTATTGAAAATCATTTTCAGCGATGAAGCAGATTTCTGGCTGAGTGGTTTTGTCATAAAACCAAATATGAGTTATTGCACAGCAACAAACCCGCATGTGCTTCAAGAGACACAATTGCATCCGCAAAAAATAAAACCGTCAATGGAGAGCGCTATCGTGGATGAGCCTGACATCGCCGATATGTGTTTTCAACAAGACGGTGCCACTAGCCACACAGCACGCGTTACAATCGATTTACTACGAGTAAAAGGCAAATTTGGAGAACGTGTTATTTCGAGAAATAGTCCGGTCGAATGGCCACCTCGTTCATGCGATTTAACGCCATTACATTTATTTTTATGGGGCCATATCAAGTCATTAGTATATGCCAAGAAGCCAACAACTTTAGGACCCCATAATTGGGTCCAAAGTATAGATCGCTGTACACGGGCTTGTGGTGGTCATATGAACGAAACCGAATTTCATTCTTAAAAAGTGACATTGGCACTATACCTGGAAAAAATTTGAACTCTATATCTTAAATATTCTGTGTTTTATTTTTTTTGTTTGGTTCACATTTATTCGGTCTTTTATCATTATTTGGACTTGAACAGTTTTTATTCTGGTTCGAGACCTTTTGTTGTTTCTTTTTCAGAATCAACCAAAAAATTGGTGAAATGTATTGGCTATGGTTGCCAGGCAGACTGTACAGCTGTTTTAACCCGCCAAGTTTTTTTTTTTCAGCAGTCTTTGGCAACGATTACTCCGGCTACAAATCAAATGACTATTACGGGATTCTCATTTGAAATAATGAGTATTGCCCTTTGCGTTTAATCTTCGAACTGTGCGTAGAGAAATCTTCATAGCGCAATATCATTTCCACCAATTCCGTTTCGCATGGGCTTTTGTTGAAAAACACATATGTATTATTATTATATAAAATTGTTATGTCCTTAATGGAAACCCAGTATTATCCGATTTTCATCGCCATAACCAAACGTATGCCTAAAGTTATCTTACTAGTGCTACAATTTTACATTTAATATTTGATGGATCTTGCATATATGTATCTTATACTGGCAAGTTCAGCTATTTGCCTTATTAAACAGCAGCCATAAAAAGATCCCAAGTGAAATTTCATAGTTTTAGTAAGTTAAATTCAGTTATAGCCACCAATGTTATTGGTTGTCACAACCATCAGTTATACATACTAAACATTTTTCTGTATTCCATTGCCAAAACCGACTATTTGATTATGTGTACCGTAACTTAATTGTATCATTTACCTTTTTGTATGTCGAATCGGATAACCATATATAATAAACTAGCTGACCCGGCCAACGTTGTTTTGCCTTCAAATTGTATTTTCACTGAAAGTCTGGTTCAGTTGCAAAGTCGTGGTGGATTCATATTTTGATGAAGAAATGCAGTTGCACCGTGCAAATGACAGTTGCACGGGATACAAATTTTATTCAAATAACTTTTACTGGAGCCGAAATAATAGAATAAGGTATTCTGATCATTTTATTGAAATCTAAAAAAAGAATAGAACAATAAATGTATTCAATTTAAGGCTGCACGATACACTTCATTTTTTGATTTCTGCATAAATAAATAGTGAGGACGGTTTCCCAACTCGAAAACATGCCCTGTGAAAAGCATGACATTTCCAGATTTATGCCGCACACTTCCAGCGGCATAAATCTTGAAATGCCTTGTTATGGTCATCGCAAATGCAAGTTTCAGTGGGAACTGAATTCGTTAGAACTGAAATGGGAAATCAGTTGAAGTCAAGGGAATTCGCGGAATTAGACATTCTTCTCCTTTGAACGGCCCTTTCACTATCACATTGTTCATTAGCTTTATCACAATCAGGCGAGTTTCATTACACAGTTTTGGTGCAGATTTCGTAGCATAATGATGACAGATCCAACTTTAAGAAACAATTGATGAAGCCGCCAGGCAAACCTAAAGAGTTTACGAATTCCACTGAATATTTGACGACATCGTCTTCGTTTCCAATGTGATCGATCGATTTGTATGAAAGCTATTCTCCCGGAATTTGATTTCAAATCTTCCAATTTAAGTCATTGAAATCAACCAATGGTAGTTACGATGTTCGGATAAACATTAGTGATGAGTTCATCTTTGGTTGAAATAAATTGGCAAATGGTAGGTGCAATCGATATTAAACCACTGGAAGTATTTACTGGAATTTCTCCATTTACGATTCTCAGCAGTTCTTTTAAGAAAACTTCTGCGGTTCTCAATGGAATAGTTTTCACGTATCGCCACAAATAGGATGACTTCAGGCATGCATTTAATTCATCTGATTTCGGAATCACGGGAAGTGTTTGTCGGAAGTCGCCTGCCAACAGTATCCTCACGCTACCAAAGCGATTATTATTGTTGCGCAAATCATTCAATATTCGATCGAGTGCTTCTAATGATCGTTTGTTCGCCGTCGTACACTCATCCCATATTATCAATTTACAATTTTTCAACCCTTTTGCAATGGCTGATTGCTTTAAAAAGTTGCCAACAGGATTTTCGTTGATGTGCTGGTTTAGATGAAGCTTTAGTGCTGCATGTGCGGTTTTTCCACCTTCCAACAGTGTTGCAGCAATTCCGGTAGATGCTAAAGCAATACCACTTTGAGCACGTATTGCTGCTAACATCAATGATAGCAGGAACGTTTTCACTGTTCCGCCGGGCGCATCAAGGAAAAATAGTCCAGCATTTCCATCATCGACAGTCTTTATCAGTGTATCATACGCACTCATTTGTTGTTTATTCAACAGTGGAATATTTGTTTGTATTTGTTGTTGCAAAGTTATTGTGTCGTAGGAACGCTCGCGTTCCAATTCACGATTTCATCTATAGGGTGATCTTTCAGAACAAACAAAAAAAATAAAAGTTCAAATCAAGTGTAGAATCTTTATTGGTAATTTGAAAGGACATTTTATGGCATTTATTTTTTGAATATAATTTCCTTCACATGTTGGCCGCAACTACGCCTCAGGGTTTCCATTCTGAGGGTTCAATTTATTGACACGCGTAATGTTCGCTCCCAAAACCTGAATCGTAGCTGGTTTGTCAGCATAGACTTTGGACTTTACGTAACCCCAAAGAAAAATGTCTAAAGGTGTGATATCACTCGATCAAGGCGGCCAACTCACCTGTCCAAAACATGAAATTAGCTGCTTTTCGAAATGACCTCCAAATAGATCCATTGTTAAGTTAACTGTATGGCATGTGGCGCCGTCCTGTTGAAACCAAGTGTCGTCAAGATTAAGGGTTTCAATTTCAGATAGCAAAAAAATCGATATGGTTATTCATGGTTACGTTCCGGCCATCATCACTTTTGAAAAAATATGCACCGATAACTCCACCAGGTTATAAACCGCACCAACCCGTGGGTTTCTCTGGGTATAATGGCACCTCTTGAACCTCTTCTTGCTCTTCAGCCCAAATGTGACAAATTTGTTTATTGACTTCGCCGTTGAGCCAGAAATGGGCCTCATCATTGAAAAAAATTTTGGACGAAAACAGAGGATCTTCCCGTTTCTCGACTAACGCTCATTTCCATAATTGCCAACATTTGAAGGAAATTATTTTCAAAAAATAAATGCCATAAAATGTCCTTTTAAATTACCAATAAAGACTCTTGATTTGAATTTTTATATTTTTTTTGTTCTGAAAAAATTCCTCTAGATGGATCACCCTAATAAATATATAAATGAAATGTGTTTTGTTACTAAACCATCATACCAAATATTTTTCAAATGCCGGTTTCATGCAAACTACACATAATCCATCAACAGACCATCGTAACCTAAAATTTTGTACCGATTGTCAGCCTTCTAGCTCAAAAAACAGTTTTGTTACGCCTCCTCCGCCCACACTCCAAAATTTCGATTATGAACAAACCCCCAGAAGGAAGTATCCAGTTTCCCCAGTCGTTTTCAAGTTTTAGCGGTGTAGCAAAGCACATTTCATTTTTATATACTTAATGAAAAAGAAAATTGAAAATAAACCTGTCGAAACACGCTGGGTGGTAAAAATCAGACATTTTCAAATTTTGATATTTTGAAGTTCTTTTTTTAATTTTTTTTTATTTTTTTTTTTAAAACCCGTGCTGAGAAAATACCTTTCCAACAAAGTACAAATCATCAAAATCGGTTTGGCTAATCTCGAGTTATGGGATTACATCGCTTCGGACACTTTCTTTTATATATATTGATATATATTTCAACAGAATTGGTGCGGAACGACCTCCAACCAGTTTTTTTCTGTGTATAGTGATTTCCGAAAATTTGACTCTATACTTATGTGGTTTAAATTGTTACCTCCTAAGCAATCTTGCTTATATTCAATAGAAACAGTGCCATAGCATCAACATTTTCGTATCTTAGCCACCTTGCGTCCAATGTGACCTGTAGATTGCCCTTGACCGACAGTCTCCTTAAATTTCTACGAAGATCGAGAACATGATTTCTTTTTCCTTTCTAGATGGAAGTTATGAATATCACCAAGCCAATATTTGTATTTGAAAAACAAAAGGTTTTGTTTAAATATTTAACGAAAACTTTCGTTAGTCTTAAATACAACTCTAATCAATGCCAATAGTTTTATAAATCGGCGGTTAAAGCTGTATATTATATCATATATATTGCAATAGCTTCTTTGCCAAATTATGTTTACAAAAAAATGGTTGATGCAACCAGAAGTATTTGAATGGTATATGTTCGGTACTTAAGTCTGAGCAAACGATATACTCAGTGAATGAAAAACGATACTAAGGTAATTGACACATATTCCAGATGAAATCTTCTATAACTAAGAGAATATTGTGGTTTTTCAAAAAATAACAAATAATTGGAAGAAATCTTCACTTCATTTTCAAGCAGATGTTGCTTAAGAATTCCCATGAAGCTCTTTCATTTACGACCTTTCCCAAGATATTTCCAGTTCTATAAATACTTGTAAGATTAAAAAAACTAAGAACACACAAACACATCCATAGACAAACGTGCGTATGTATAGATTCACATGCAGCGGTTCACGAGGTTACAAGACAATGAAATTGTTCCGTTCTAACCCCTTCCAAATGGTGCTGCGAACACGTTTTGGAATTTACGCAATACTCGTATAGACGACAGTTTTGCAAAATCTCCAAATCTGCAGATACCGATAAAATCGCTCATCGATCGTATTGTGTTTGAAACATCTGCGAAAGTGGACAAAGTAAATATTCAGAAATGTTACCGATTACGGATTAGTTTCGTTTTCTTTTCTTCCCTTTTATAGATCTGCTTCTTATGCCTGGGTAAAAGGATGGGGTTGCTTGATGATCGGTGTAGAATTGTCTAAAAAACTATCCTTAGGGATGTCTTTCAAACACATAGCAACTCGTACGTGAAGAAACAATAGTTGCGGAAGGAATCGATGAATGAAAAGTATTGGGCAATTCTAAGTATTACTGCTACAAAATAAACTTGCGCACGGTTGTTATTTAGGGAACACAATTTGCGAATCCATATGGTCTACGTACAGCGTTATTCCATGCTTCAAAATGTTTTTATATGTTGAATGGGTCTAAATATCATACTAAGAGAAGCTCCCCTTCTGTTCCTCGAAAAGGAACTGGAAAACACGAAAAGTAAAATCAAAATTACATTTATTAAGAAAAAATATACTAACATTTCATTTAATAAGTGAAATCTTTTCAAGTGAAATAACTAGGGTTAAATGTATTTCCAAACATCCCAGTCATAACGCAAGAAACGGTAACGAGTAGAGAACATTGCCGCTAGAAAGACAGTTCCATGTCCTTTCCATTCATTTGTAAAAGGACTTACTGACACGGGAGCAACGGCTCCATTTTTGTAGGAAAGAGGTCATTTAAAACTGCAGAAAACACAATATAACAACCTTTTATGAATAGAATATGTTGGAAATTTCGCTGATTGTAAGCCGTCAATTGCTTCAAGAATGTTCTCTTCGAGCTCCTACAAAGTGGTTGGCTTGTTAGACTAAGGTTTTTACGTAGCTCTAAAGAAAATAATCAAGAGGAGTCAAGCCGTGATCGCGGTGGCTAATTGCTGTTGCTAAAATTGTCCACCGGACTGCTCAAAGATGTTACGCAACACAAACCCATACTAATACATTTATCTGTGTATGAGTACAATACACAAGAAAAAAATGCATATATTGGTTTTAAACATCATAAACATTCCAAGTGTACTAGGATTTAGAGCAAATACAAAATCAATCATAAACAAAACAAACACATCAAACTCTCATCGTGTCACATGTGCTGATGTGACTAAAATTTTAAATTTAAAATAAATGTTGTCTTTTAAAATGATTTTTAACAAAATTCCAAACCTTCGGTCAACATTTCCAGCTCCAATCTGCAAACACATATTTTTGACTACGGACTTCAATTCTGACGTTAGCACAATCTCGTATAAAAATAGGCGCAATTCAAATGTAATTTAATGCCTTTCGACTCTCTGGTAACACTCTATTCATCTAATCAGCATCGAGTTCACAAGAAGTGGTCTTCTTTGATACTGGCGGCCATCCAAGAGAGTGTACTCACGGTCAAACTTCTTTAAGGTGTGACGAGTTGCTTGTGTTCTAAAGCTATGATGGTCGACCTTTCGACGAATTCACATTAAGTTATTTAAACTTAGCCTAGTACGAGTTTGCCTATTCGGACGAACGAACAACTGTCAAAATACACATACAAAAATTTAACTCAGTTCGCAGATCGACTGCGAAAAGTTGTTTCCAAAGTAGTAATGAGTTTGTCTAACGAAATGCCATCATGATGTTGCAAGAAACATTTGGGTTCCTTTGCGTACGTGTATTTTAAACGATTTCAATTGAGGTAACTAGATTTTTTACCTATGTACTTAGTTTTCAATATGGTAATCAGGCAGCATTGTTTCTATAAACTATTAAATTAAGTGATTGGCTTTTACTTTGTAAAAATTTGAAAATGTCTATAACTATCACTTTGAGTTGATTTATACTTTCACTTATCCCATCTCGTGCAGATGAACCCAACACGTATGCACCGATGACACCTCTTCTTGTTTCATTATTTTAAAGGGTAAAAAACAAATTTTTCGATTTTCAGGAAAACAACAAGTGTGGTAACACAAACTTGTTTTTTTAGCGACTTGGGGGTAACACGCCTACTGACCGAGTAACTTCCATACAAATGATTGTTCAGTAACCTGAAAAGAACAAAATTATTGTTCCGAATCAAATTGAAACAAGAAAATAAATAAATGACTAAACATTTGCTTAATATTTTTCGTGGCAGGCTCAAAGCCCAGTACTGAGTTCGATAAAACGAAAACGGAAAACCGTCTTTATTCTATTGAGGAATGTTTCGAACCCAAATAAATTTTACAATTTGGATTTAAAAAAAATGGCATTTTAAAGTCATTAATTTTTCAATAAATGGCCAAAATTACTATAAATTTAAGCGACTCAATGGCATATGAAACTTTGAAAGCTTTAGACAAAAAACAATGGACAAAACTATCGTTACTATCCGGTCATATATTAAAGGGTGGTTAAATTTTAAGTGCTGATGTTGATTTTGAAAAAAACACAAATTATTGTCATTTTTTTATTATGATAATATTGTTTCAATTATGTATGAAATAAAATATCGGTCAAATGGCCGCCGCGATCTCGGCAGCTATAGTCCGATAGTCCACATTTTCGATGACGCTGAGGCATAATTGAGGTTCTATGCCGTTAATGGGACGAATTATCTCATCCTTTAGCTCTTGAATTGTTGCTGGCTTATCGTCGTACACCTTTTTTTTCAAATAACCCCAAAGAAAGATCATGTCAAATCACATGATGTTGGCCAATTTACATCGCCACGACGTTGTTTCGTTAGCTGTGTGGCAAGTGGCACCGTCCTGATGAAACCACATATCGTCCACATCCATATCTTTCAATTCGGGCCATAAAATGTTCGTTATCATCTCACGATAGCGAACACCATTCACAGTAACTGCCTGACCGACCTCTTTTTGGAAAAATACCGCCCGATGATGCCGCCAGTCCATAAACCGCCCCAAACAGTAACACTTTGTGGGTGCATTGTTTTTTCGCCCAAATGCGGCAATTCTGCTTATTGACGAATCCACTGAGGTGAAAATGTGCCTCATCACCGAAGACGATTTTCTTGGAAAATTGATTTTATTTTTCATAATAAGCCTGAATAGTTTTAACGCTTTGCTCGCTTGGGTATCTCTCAATGGTTCAAACTGAATTAGTCTGAAGTTGAGAAATATCAAATGAAATGCAGAAAAAAATTGACGTTAAGGTGTGGTTCATATTCAACATCGGCTCCTAATATATAACCCTTTATTATAATTTGAAACATTTGAAAGTTTTGAGAGTCCTCCATGAATTGGGGGAAAACCAAATCAATTCATTCACAAGGAATACATGATCTTGACAATTCAATTAATGTTTTTGCATAATTTCTCAAATCCACCCTAATCAGATGAGCATTTTTTGAGACTTTTCGACAATTATGCGACCGTTTAATGGGCAGTTTGCGAGACTGCAACTGTACCAAATCAGGCAAACTTTCCTCCAGCAGTATGACGGCGCCGCACAGAGCACTATCGACTGACTAGTCAGTCACCAGTGGCATGGCTGAACTTGACTTTGAATTTTGAGATCGACGAAAATAGTATTTTTGGTTCACACACAAACACACATTGTGATGCGTAGTCTTCGTTCGTACCCCAAGACTGGCAACGCAAGTTGTTGTACTGGCTACCGAGTGGAGGATTCCAGTATAAATTTAGAACGTACGTCTTGTTGTTGGATTCTAAGATGAAATGCAATTTGACATACGAAAACACATGTGAAACCGTTTACGACTGCGAACGGTCTTTCTTCCTCTCTTTGTACGCCGTTCTTTGAGACATTGCAGAGGGCAACCAACGGCAGTCCGACGTTATTGAAAACATAACGGAGAAATAGCAAGGTCCTCCGGCTCCATGCATTGCAAGGCAGAGTGTTTTGTGGGATTCTCGCCTTTCGACATCCACGCATATGGAGCCCATAGCCCCGTTACAGGAGCATTGTGTTACTTCAGCAAACAAATCTCACCGAAGTTTCCCCTTGGCGGACAAGCCACCACTACACACACGCATTTCGTCGCATCGAGGAGAGTGTGAGTGCCGTTGACATTGACATGTTTGCCGGTTGTTTGTCTATTCTTGTGTTTACTTTTCCTTTGGATGTCGGTTTCTTAATACCCGGACAGGGCATTAATATCCAACCACACACACACGAACACATGTGAGAGCGGAGAACGTACATGCATACATAGTTCAGTGAATCCATGCGTCCATCCAGCCACCCATCCGTACTTTCACACACACTCGTACGGATGGATGCACCAACAGCAACATGTGCACGACGAGTACAATGTCACTTCAGAGGGTGGCTATTTTTAGTGTCCGCTCCGGCATTGTGTCCCTGCAAAGAGTTTGTCTCGTTGTCTTTATTTTTGAAAACTGAAAAAGATTTTGAGATATTGTGGAAGATATCCCTCCCTAACTAAAAATAAATGAATGCATCATGTGTGACCTCGGTAGCCATATTCCGATTGGACATTTAAAATAAATTGTGCACTTTAGTGATCTATCTCAAAAAGTTCTGTCCCAGTAGGAACATTGGATCGACTTAAAAAACAAACAAAAAATATACCCAACACTATGAGTTCTCGTCAAACTTTTCTAACGCAAAGCCCAAACAACGGCATACATATTGGGTTTATTTTTATCAAACACAAATGCACAATTCACAATTACTCGTATCGGTCAAATCTGTCCACCTAAGTAAAGCATTTGAATACATATGTATAACCTAAACAACCGCTCCTTACTACGTACAACACAAGTTAAATAAAATCGTCCACATTCTTAAAAACCTGCATCGCTTCAATCGCTTCAAATAAATTCTAACACTCGATATGTATGTTCGAGTTCCTAAAAAAGTTATAAAATAAGACTGATATGTTTTAGAGCGATTGCTAAAATATTTTGTCTCTAGCTGGCTGCATTGTGAGGAAGCTGAACCAATTTCAAAACATCATTCAATAGCATTCTTGATTTTATACATTTTTAACCAGTACCTAGGTTCTTTGCGAACAAATGACTTCCATGTTGCGGTATTTCTGTACAGTCTAAGTTGTCGAGGTTTTGCAAAACACTTTTGACATACGAACTCAGTAGGTGAAAGTAGAAGACTTGCCTCACCCATTTTGGTCCCAACAGTACATATAATGCCTTCTTATTTTTGCCCGAAATGCGGGATGGTTGCCGAGTGCTTTGCAGTTCCATTTATTCTCATTCGCAGTTTAGGTGGCTGTAGAATAATTTGACCCTTCTAAAGTGATCCTTTGTTTTTTTGATGATTGAAATAGAAATAGTGTAAAATAAGAAATGTCTTTCTTAAAAAAAAGTGTTATATTAGTAAAACTAATCAAAATTGCTTGTCACTTATTTATTTCCAAAACAATGTTAGTCTGAATACGTCTCAAATTTGTAGAAATGTGAAACAAGAATATTAAAAACAAGAATTTCAGCAATTCAAATGCGGACGAATTGGACTTGTGAATGAAAGTGGCAAGTTCAAAAAGAGCACGAAGTGATGCATTAAAAATTGTACATGTTAACGCTGACTTAACCGTTAAAAAATATTACACCTAATCCTGTTTTTACACGGTCTTTTTTTACACTATTTTGAAATAACACGGTCGACAGAAATAAACTTATCCTGCTTTTACACGTTTTTCTAAATAGCAGGAAAACACTTATCCTGTTTTTACACGTTTTTTTAGACGGAAATAAAATCTATTTTGAATTTAACTGTGATTTTATCTTCATATGCATAGTTTTTTCTCTCTTCAGCATTGCCAGTTAAGAATGAAGTTTTGCCACTGTTTCCACAAGGAACTGCCATTCAAATATTATTTTTCCGTATATTTTTTAAATATAGCAACACAATGTGATTTTGACATTTCATTGCAAATTATACCGATAGTTAGGGGAGCTGTGAAATTTCAATCAGATCTACAATCCTGTATGGCTCGATACAAGGAACTGTACAAAGAACTCTCCAAAGTAGGATCGCAACGTACTATAACTGAATTTGCTATTAAAATAAATAAACCTGTGCCTGAAACAAGTTCTGATATTGTTGTATCTGCACGCAGTTGATATTAATCCCAATTAATCAAGAATAAGGAATATTGTATTTAGTCAATCTTTATTGTAGTAGAAAGTAATTGCAACGTCTTGCTATGTTGATTGTAATTAACGGAATGAAAAAGTAAAGCAGAATATCACAATATAATTATTTGGCAGCTGTCATTCAATCACCGGCGTTGCCGGACATATATATATAAAAAGGGGATTTGTACTAGATACAATATTAGGGGTATAACATTCTTCCCCACTTAAAAAAAAACATACATTTCAATAATCTAATTAGTGACTTTCATAATCTTGCAAATACGCTGGTGGATTCCGCTGCCTTTTTTTCGCACGTAAAGCAGGAGTAGCCTCGATTTCACGTCTTCGTTTTTCTGAACGTGTATTCATTCTAGTTGGGCTGTGATCAGTTCTTGTATTTTGAGGTGTTTGCCGATCTTCTGTTGGTGGAGAATTCCCGGTCATTGCTGGCAGAGATATCTGAGGGGTTGAACGACTTGGAGACATCTCGTTTGGCGAAAGCTCCGCTGGCTCGTATGATGTAAGCATTCGTCCATGTAGTACCCGATTTTTTTCTGGTATGCAATGTTCGTGCTGTTGATTTGTGACTGTATGTTCACTTTTTACGTTGCTACCACGAAGTTGGTCGATATGGCGTTTAATCAAGGTACCATCGTCAAGTTTGACGATGTAGTGAAGCTGACCAAGTTTCTTTACTATTATGCCATATTTCCAGGATTGTTTGTTCGCTGTGTAAAATCTTGATTGAACTCGTTCTCCCTCCTTCAACGACCTGGTCAATTGTACCGGAACTGACGAGTTTTTACATTTTAAAGGTTTTAAGGCATCTAGTTTAGTCCTCAATTGTCTACCTAGGTACAATTCTGATGGCGTTTTCCCATTTTGCAAAGGTGTTGCTCGGTACTTGAATAAAATGTCTCTAATTTTCTTCGCCATAGGTAAGGGGTCAGATGACATTGATGCCAATCGTTGTTTTAACGTCTGCACATTCCTCTCAGCTAATCCGTTCGTAGCTGGGTGGCCAGGTGCAATAAATTTCTGAAAAATTCCTGCATTTATACAGAATGATGAAAATTCCTCACTTTTGAAAATAGTGGCATTATCAGAGACCATGACGTCCGGATAACCATTTCTAGCGAAAATATTCTGAAGAATTTCTATAGTTGAAGAAGACGTTGGAGCTGACGAACACAACCCGACCTCAGCCCATTTTGATTTTGAGTCAACTACAACTAAAAAAATATAATCTTGGTATGGCCCAGCGTAGTCAATGTGTATGCGTTGCCAATTATGCTCGGGCTCCTCCCATGGGTGCAAAGGTGCTTTTGGAGGATTTTTCTTGACGGATGCACAACCCGTACAGGAACGAACATAATCTTCAATATGCTTGTCGATTGAATTCCAGTACACATATCGCCGTGCCAATTGTTTCATTTTGGTAACACCAATATGTGTATAATGAAGTTCTTCAAGAACAAGTTTTTGCAGTGAGGCGGGAACAACTATTCTGGATCCTTTAAATAGCACATCTGATTCTATTGTATAATCTGACTCTATTGAACAATTTTTACGCAAATCTTTTATCATATTTGAAAGAAGAACATCCTTCTCGGTTTCCTCTTTAATGGAAGTATACGTCAATTTTGAAGAATTGATTTGATTAATATTTAAGATCAATATAGAATTTACTTCGGTATCAATATAATTAGACTGATTCATACCTGAAGAAATAGATGCCCTCGATAGGCAATCTGCGTTGACGTTTTCTTCACTTCTCTTGGTGGCAACTTCGTAATTGAATCCAGTTAGAAACGCTGCATAACGCTGAAGCCTTGCAGACGTCATCAGTGGCAATTTTGAATTTTGATGAAAAATTCTGGATAAGGGCTGATTATCGGTAATCAGTGTGAAAAATCGTCCATATAGATATTCATGATAGTGTTGAATAGAGTACACAATTGCCAAAGCTTCTCTGTCAAGTTGTGAGTAATTTTGTTCCGCTTGCGTTAAAGATCGCGATGCAAACGCAATTGGTCTCTCTACACCATTGATTAAGTGTGACAAAACGCCTGCTATCCCTGTGGGACTAGCATCACACGCAAGTTGGAGAGGTAACTCCGGATTATAAGGCATAAGCACTCGATCGCTAACCATTTCTTGCTTTAGTGCATTGAAAGCATGATGACATTCTTTTGTCCATTTGAATTTTGAATTTTTCTGGAGTAGCTGCCGTAATGGTGTTGTAATTGTTGAAGCATTCGATATGAACCTGGTATAATATGTTACCATTCCAAGAAAACGTCGCACATCTTCTGTAGATTGAGGTACTGGCATATCGGTAATTGCTTTTACTTTCGATTCTAATTTTTGAATTTTGTTAAATTGTATGCTATGGCCCAGAAATTCAATTTGGGCATCGAAGAATGTACATTTTGAGATATTTAGGTGTAAATCGTATTTTTGCAGCTGGCTTAAGCACGACCGTAAGTTCGCACCGCATTCAGTCACCGTTGCTCCGTGTACCACTATGTCATCAAAGTAAGATTCGGTTTTTGGAACATCACGTAGGATTTGATCGATTATTCTATTAAATTCTGCAGGAGCTGTTTTTATACCGAAAGATAGGCGATTCATTCTAAACGTTCCCTTGTGAGTTGAAATGGTTTGAATCTCACTTGAAGCTTCGTCTACTTGTACATGTAGATATGCCTTATACAAATCAAGACGACAAAAATGTTTCGAGTCCCTTAGACTATTAAAAATATGATCAATTTTTCTGATAGGATAATGTGCGTTTATAAGTCTTTGGTTTACGCCGACCTTGTAATCGACACATAGTCTTACCCCACCATCAGCCTTAGGAATCACAACAAGGGGTGATCCCCAATCACTATTATCGGTCTTGGTTATAATACGGGATTTCTCCAAAAACTCTAATTCCGAATTTACGCGATCTGTTAATGCATAAGGTATTTGTCGCTCCTTTGTGTACACGGGCATAGCATTTTCACGTAATTTTAGTGAAATTTTGTAATTTGGAATACACCCAATTCTTTCTTCGAACACGTTTTTGAATTCAGACATTAATTGCTCAATGCTGTTTGAATTATTAGCTAAGATGGGCGCTATAACGTTACAATTTGATTCATCCAAGTCACTAAGATTTATGCCAAGACTCCTTATCCAAGTTCGGCCAACCAACGCCGTACATCCGTCGGGAACAACATACAATTCTTCCTCCATGGATTTGTTGTTAAACTTAATATTTACCATGACTTTTCCTTCTGGTGTAAATGTGTTTTGCGTGTAAGAACGAAACACGATTTTAGCTACGTCTAATGGTCTGCACAATCCTAATGCTTTAAATTGAGTCAAAGGCAAAAATGAGTATCCAGACCCAGAATCTACTTCAAATTGAACAGGTTTCCCTTCAACAAAAATTGTTGCATAGTAGCGTTCCGATTTTGACTTGAAGTAATCGGTTTTGTATACATCGATAATTTTGTAGACTCCATAATCATTTGTGGCATCTTGTACTTGATTTGTATTATACGCTTCGGGTTTACCCCTAGGACCGACATTAGGACCATTCGCCAAAAGAGAGGAAATGCAGACTTTAGCTACATGACCAGTTTTGTTACATAATGAACATTTCAGTTTGTTTTTGTTTGTTTTGCATTCCTTCGCAAAATGGTTATTTCTGCCACAGCGCATACATAACCCCGCTATACCCAGTTCATCGAAGTTAATTTTTGGCCCATGGTGCGTTGTCCTTTTGTTAAGAGTAACTTTGTTAATGTCCATGTTAGATGCATTTGATGAAGTGTGCGCTAATTCTTTTGCATCTCCTTTTGCCGCTTCTATAACCAACGCTCTTGAGACAATATCATCAAATGATGCCGAACTTGACATCAGAAGTTGTTCTTTTGCATTGCTATCTTCGATTCCACGTATGAACTGAGCTCTTAGGAACACATCAGCTATCGAAGCCTTACAATTACATGGACACACAAATTCACAATCGTTTATCTCTGCCCGAAGAGTAGCCACAAATTGCGCGACAGATTGCCCGGGTGCTTGATATTTTGACAGAAAAGTATGTTGAGCCACTAACACATTTCTTTTTGGAGCCAAATGTGTTTCAAGCAATTTTAGCAATTCAACGTAGCTGAGCTCTGCTGGGTCCTTTGGTGCCGCTAAGGATGTTACCATACTGAAGTTTGCTGCGCCGATCGAATTGAGTAATAGTTTCGCACAACATTTCTCATTGTCTACATTATTTAGTTCGACGTAATTTGTAAAACGTTTGATATAGTTACGATATGATTCTTTTGTCGAATCAAAGACCTCAAATTTTTGAACATCGCCATTTGCTTTTGTTGTCACTATTGTAACAAGTTGCGCCATCATTTGTTGTTGGGACTTCATAAATTGTTCAAATTGCTTAGCGTCCATTTTGTTCAATTCACCGTTTGTACATGTAAGATGAAAGAAATTATTATTAGCAAGAACACTTGTGTATTTTCTTCCTGAATTTTTGCTTTATCCTCGTCGCCAACTGTTGTATCTGCACGCAGTTGATATTAATCCCCATTAATCAAGAATAAGGAATATTGTATTTAGTCAATCTTTATTGTAGTAGAAAGTAATTGCAACGTCTTGCTATGTTGATTGTAATTAACGGAATGAAAAAGTAAAGCAGAATATCACAATATAATTATTTGGCAGCTGTCATTCAATCACCGGCGTTGCCGGACATATATATATAAAAAGGGGATTTGTACTAGATACAATATTAGGGGTATAACAGATATGCAGTTACCAATGAACGCAGTTGAAGATGTGGACGTAGAACTGAACAATTCTACTGACGAAACAGATATTGCTCCAACGCAGCAGAAAAGAATGCGCTTACATTCAGAAACTAATACCGAATAGAATTTACCCTTATACCATTTTTTATATTTCTATACAACTTTTTTATGTTCCTTGCATAGGAGATTTTTTTGTTTTTAAATTGGATTTTTATTGCTTAAAAACTTTAAAATGATTTTATTTTTTAAGTTCCTTTATATAAAATTAGTTCCTTTATATAATATGTGAAATAAAATGGGCATGGTATACTGAAGAATAAAATTTATGTTTATTTTACCGAATTATGTATTCATTTTCGTAGGTTTTCTTGGGTTGCTGAACCAATCTAACATTTTTCCATTAAGTAGTGTCTTTATTTACACGATATTTTCTGGAACACATGTACCGTGCAAAAACAGGATTAGGTGTATACTTATATAAACTTCTTAAAACCGAAAAACCCCTTAAAAAGGAATGTAAAAACTTTTTTTGGAAACTTGAATGTGGGTAGCGATATAAACATGCGATTTAATGCCAAAATTGATGTAGCAAAATTCCAGTCTGATCGGATGGTGCTAACCCGTGCCACAATTAGGTCAAAGGTCATAATTTAGAAAAACCACCAAAACACTTTTATTTGCATTTTATACATTTTTTGTAACAAGAAATACTATATGTTTTCTTTAATTTTTATTTAATAGACCTTTTATTATTATTTTAAATCAATGAAGATTTTCTATAGGCTGGGAAGTCCTTGCGATAGCCCTCTACACTGTTTAATAAGTACTGTTTATCACCCTTGTTGTGTGTTAAGCATCTGTTTAAGTCAGTTATTAGTTTTTCTTTAGTTTTGGGGGCATCATTTACAACCGTAATGCATTTGGAGATATGTTCCCCTTTACAAAATGCTTCGCTCTTAGGCCAATTTGACTGGTCAAAGCTTAAAAAGTCCATAAAAAATTTTAATCGAAAAAAGTGTTTGTTTTGGTAGTCAAAAGAGGGCTTGTTTTCTTGGATGTGAATAATTGTAATTCATCAACCCTTGCACACACTTTTTTAGACGGGGAACTATTAATAGCATCGCCGATATAATAGTCTTAATCAGACTCTCTTTGCAACGCCAAACCCATCTTATCCTTTATTTCTGAGTCTACATGTGGATCAAAAATGGCAAGTGCAACTGCTTGCTTCTTTTATCAAAATAGCGAATAACTCCCTATAAATTGCATGTCTCTATTTGTCACTTCAACTGCATTTACGGTTCTGATCCAGTATGGAATATAGAGACTCACTAAGAAAATTGCATTCAACTGACACGCAGAAATTTTAAAGAGTGAGTGAAAAATAAACTTTTTTAGACAATAGGTTGGTCATGGATCTAGCATGAGACGTCGCTCCAGGTGCACAAAATGTGAAATTGGGAAAGCTACCACCAAGAAATTTAAATGCAAGTTGTCAGGGTTCTCAATAATAAAGTCGAGTGTGGACTTTCGCTAAATGTTTAAGACTAAAGTGCTTGCTTATTTCACTTTCTTCTACAGATATGATACTTTAAACTTGTTCATCCTGCTTACATCAGTGCAAAACGTTCAAAAGCCATCACATCAGGGCCACTTAAGGCTCTTAAGAGAATTTCTGCAATGTGGTGACGACATGTTAACTACAATAAGCTGTGTTCCAGTTAAGATCCACCACCACTATGAGGGCCAGTATTTGCAGAAGTTGTACCAAAACATATTATTTATTTATATTATTCAAATTATTTATTTATATCAAATAGTCGTAGACTGATTGAGCAACTGCAGCACCAGTTCTTTTGAATGTTCTCCGACGTGAGCACAAAAGCCAAGCGATCATCTTTATATTTTCCAGCAATTGCGGGATTAGCTTTTCGTCCCGATACAAAACAAATGGCATCTAAAAAACATAAGCTCAAAAGCAAAAACTTAAACAAAAAATTGTGATGGAGATCTATAAAATGTTTCTTTCCACGTTTTCGAATCGGCTTATTGGAGCAACTTGATATATTATCGGTCTGTTTTTCATCCATCGCCTGCACATCATCTCTCGATTCATCACTCTCAAATTTACCATGTTCCATAGTCAAGTTTGCACATGAAAGTAAGTGTTAAAAAAACAAGTGAAAAAGTTTCACCCATAAGTTCTCAAGTTTGGCCTAGTTACATCACAAAAATTACAAAGGGCGGATATGGGCGGTAACAGAAGGGGCGTGGCTAGGGTTTTAAGTATCTTTTATCACATACCAGCTGCGCCAGGTCTAATGTACACGCAGAAAAAAAGTATGGTTGTGGAGACAATATTCGAAGAGGATCCTACTATTGTTGGGTATATGATTGTGGCACAACAATATTATGATCCTCACAGCTATAGTATGATTCACACGCAACCATGTTATGGTCCCTACAACCATAATATGATTCCACTTAACGATTCTATGATCCGGAACATTGTTCATTAGGATAGTGTTATCTTGTTATTCAACAATAGATTTTTATTAAGTAATTTTTTTTTTAATTACTTTACAATTAGTTCATAGCCAGATTAGAGACAATGTTTCTATGAAACACTTCGTTAAAAACCCAAAATATATTCAAAAGGCTGTCGAAAAGACTTTTAGTTGCAAGCCGCGGTGAATTCTACTTCACCATCCGTAGACCCTAAGTAATGAACGTGATTAAATCGTGATCAATGGATATATACTTAGGTGCAGGCAGATTTTAAATAAACGAGAAACAGGCGGCCGTAGAGTATTCCAGCAACAAAGTAAACTCAATAAAAATCCCTCAAATTCCCTTCCGTTTGAAGATGTTTTTAAAATGGACAACAACCATGCACTATACTATTGTGTGTGTTTTTAATTATGTTTGGTATACTAAAACACACACTTTCATGTATGAAAGTTGGTCTATAAAAACTCATATTATTGTTAACGTAAATCTTAAACCACAATTTTTCGCGCCAACAATATTAATATGGTTGCTACAACTATACAAAACGAAGCTACAAATCTCAACATAATGTCCAGAAAATGTACGAACAGATTTAATATTTTGTTATCTATCCAGCTGCGAACTTAGTTCCTTAAATTTCTTTAAAATCGTTTTTTTTTATATTTTGACCATTATTTTGGTTAACTTAGTCGTCTTTGCAAGGGAAGAAAATGGCTACGATGCCAAAGATAACTTTTTTAAGCGCCTAGATCAAGGAGGGAAGCATCCGGATAAATCAGCCTCCACGATAACACAATCGGAAACGGTATGAGGTTGGTTGATTCAACCGCAGTTATGATAAGAAGCAGCACCAGCTTTCAACATACAGCCACATTGATTACGTTGTGGTAGACGAAAGGCACGCTTCTAGTGTGTTAATGTTCTAGTAATCCGAGGTGCTAACATAGATTCGAATCATTATAGAAGCGAAGCTAGATGGCGCGAAACAGCGTACACAACAAACAGAAAATGAGTCAGAATGCCAAAGGACAACAATTACGAATTCGGTTAGAATTAGTTACGACATATGGCAAACAAATGCGAATTTCAGAGGACATCGGTGGAAAATCGGTCAGGATTCTGAACGGCATTCGAATTTTCCTAGATTTTTATTCAGAGTACAGGCAAAAACATCTGACTGAAAAGTCAGGTGTCGGAGACCACGTCGGGTCCAATGTCTGGCCGACTTTGTTACATTTATGAAGTGGTCACGCATGTTAAGTAACAAAGTCGGTCAGACATTCGAACTCGAATATTTCTGACCGAATTGCTACTGAGGACTCAATTTGTACACATCATGTGACCGAGCGTTTATTTTATTTGTCAATTTGTTTGAAACTCCCCAAAATATTAATCGGAGACCCTATTGTTTGTCTATCAATTCTTCGACGTTCTAGCCTTATCCGTCTAACTGTTAAAGACCCGATAGCTACAATCGAATTACCTTGACATGGTACGCGATGATGGTTTATAGTCATACACTGTTCGGATTTGATAATGGTCAAACTATAATGCGTCTGAATAACACTCGTATAGTATTTTAGGTATTTGTCCCAACATAAGTACATCCTTGTTATTTAGGACTAACCATGATTTAAGTTTCGTCAGTGAAGTACACATCAAGCACGGGTTCTGGACCTATGCGCTTTATTAGTCCCAGAAGACATACGAGGGTTGATATTTATGTTTCGGGCCCGGCAAAGTGGCAGAAGTTGGACGTCCTTCATGAAGTTCATCCTGGAGCGAATGGCGTCCGAGACTGAACTCTTGGTACCAGCGATTACCAGTGGTTTTTGATGGTGCTCCATCGCCAAAAGTCGAAACATGTTGATTTAAACACTCTTGTTTCGAAAACCCACGCCGAAAATCGTAAAAAATCATCGCACGAAAATGTTCACGGGATAATTCCATTTTTTTTTTGAGATGAATTTTTCCACCCACCCACAAAACATTTCGCCCTCAAATGACAAAACGTTCTAAGTGGAGTTATGCTAAAAAATGTCAAAATTTCCAATGGAAGTTCCAGTTTGCATCTGGGAACGCTAGTATTGTCAGTATCCGAAATATAAATAATAATCATAAGCAACCCTCGTATATATGGATATCGACCCAAAATTCCAAGTGCCAATTGTAAATGTGGATATATTGATATTCATATTAAAGACATATTTAACTTATGCTCCTGTCCGGATTTATTTCTCAGGTTCGGCTCGGAATCATGAATCCTTGGGACTAAAAATTAGGCGTAATAGTCAAAACTAGTGACAATTGTAAATATGGACAAGCAACTTTCACTACGCAAACAATTATGGGATTGTTTTTAAAAAATTGACGAGAATGTTACACAGCGACCCGGAACATAAGAAGGGAATGTTTCAGGAATAAAAAAATCAATTGTAATCAAATGTATTATTGCTTCTATAGTTGCTAAAGTACTTTTTCGAGTTCTTCGGTAAATAGCACACATGTAAAAAAACAATTTATTAAAGAAGAGCAAGTGCAAGATCATTGTCTTGCCTTCATACTTTGGCTATTTAACGAACAGGGAAATCAAAGCTTTACCTGCCGTCAATGACATTTCTATGAATGTACCAATTGGAAAACCAACAAATTTAGAAAAATTTATGATTTTTAAGGAGATTTCACTTTTTGTTTTAGTTTTACTGCAGTCTCTATATTTATAATTACAGGCTGGTCTAATTAGGGCTATCGTCCGGAGTTAACAATAGGTCGAATTGTGATCTAACTTATTTGTTTGTTCCTTTCGCAAAACCTTAAAATATCGATCAAAGCCAGTATAAACATAATATACTGAATCTCAACAAAATTCCATAACGAATTCCTTTTTTCGATTGGGGAATTTCTGCACGTTTAGCGTTCAGTATATCTGAGTAAACGCAATAACATCATTACCTGACATAATGAAGGACATGCGAATACATTCCAAACTGCAGTGTGGCCTACAACAATGAACAAACCCGAATGTGTAAAGCGTTAAGCCAACCCCGAATAAAACCATTGGGAATACTTAACAAATTTAGATCATCCTCAGCTCTAGCTTAGTAGTTGTAGCATTTTTTTGCCCTCATGAAACTATGCAAATTATTTGTGACATATTTGTCGCGTGTGTGTGTCACTCATTTGATTGACATCTTCAATTAGAATTGATGAAAACACAATGCAACAAATTAGCATACGATATCAACCCAAAACTCCCATCAAATCACATACGAGTATCAATTCACGATGTTCTTCCCACATCCAACGAAACGAAACACGAGGGCAATGAGAATAATGCACTTTAACGACTACGTGCCTCATATCCTGTTATGAACCGCGCATTCTGCTGGTGTCTCCTGCTGCTTCAGTTTGGGAAACATGAATTGCATGACGTGCAACATCAGCTAAAATATATCAAAATGACCGCTGCCCATCTTCTATCCCGCAGTTACCGATGATGACTATTTTGCAAACACACACGCACAAAACACGGCAGATCCTTTTCTGCAAAGAGGGACTCTGGCCAACAATAACAACATAATCTTGCCATTATAAGGCCAAAGGAAAGGTACGATTCTTGGCGAAATTGTTTTGTGTGGTTGTAGCAGACCTTAACAATACAATAGGCCGTCGTCGTACAATGGCAATGTTTTCTTTTCGGGCGTAAAAAATCCAATCCGATGTTTTCAATATTTACGACGTACAGTAAGTTGATGTGGTTTGTGTGGACCACACACCTGCGAAAAGTCAATTTGAAAATCGTTCCTTTTAATCACGTTCTTAACTGCCGAACTTAAATCGACCGTGAAATATTTAAGAATGATAATAAAACAATGGACTCTAAGGCATCTGCAGATTTTGAACTAACTTCATGTGAGTATGGGGTTTTTGCATCAAAATTAATTGAACATTTCTTGGCAATAGAATACGTATTTTTTATACCATCCGCCATAACATATTTCGCCAGTTTATTAGTAAGAACTAAAAAAGATGATCAGATACCCTAGAAGGACCGCCTTTGATCCGTAGATTGATTTAAGGGTCAAAAAGGAGCTATAACTTTTGAATCGATGTAGAAATGTCCGTCTGTTCATCTATTCCTGTGAGTGAAGGTGAGATATAAGTATATGAAACAATCTAGATAAAACTTACCATATTCATTCTTTTAGCGATTGAAATTGCGAGAAATTGGTCTTACGTTTGTACAATGTTTCTAAAATGTACCTCCGGGTTCAAACGACCCAGGAGAGCTAGTTTTCAATAAATTTTAATGCAATTTGTTTTGAAATGTAAGCTTGCACATTGGTCCGGGTCGGTCCATGCTTTGATAATAAGTCCCTCAACATCACATTAAGGAACAATTTAATAAGTTGAAGTCGGCTGGCCGACTATGAGATGCCCTACACTTTTTCTTATTCGAAGATTCCGCACCACTGTCTGGAGTTTGAGCAAGGTTGGACTAAATATTTGACATTTAGAGCGGACGAAGTATATATACTTCTTTGGGGCTTTTTAGAAACATAGAACCATACGGTCCAGTTTCATCAGAGTTCATTACTGCTCGCTCATAAGGTACCATGCGAAACTTGGGTTAAATTTGTGGCTTCTTCAGCAGAAGGAACCTTTGTGTGGGGGCTATTCGATAACATGAACCGATATGGTGCAATTTTCCGAGACATTGGTTTTGGTTACTCCAAACGCTCTGTGCGGAATTTGGTCGAAATCTGATGGACTATGTGGCTTTTAAAGCTCTAGGTTCTGAAATCGGGAAAACCCTATTTACGATATCAAAACCATGTTTCTGATGTTCCCCCCATATATATTTGGGGTCTAACCGACCTAAGAGCACTAAATAACATAATATTTTAATAAAATTGGTTTGTAAAGTAACGGGTGATCAATCTAGTGGTTTTACGCGTAAGTTGTGCTAAACTTTTTTTTTGGTTTTCAGTATTGTTCGCCATTTCATCATATAAAGACGTACAACGCAACAACGCGTCTCCGTTTCAGTGTTAGGGCTCTTCAAACGCTCGAAGAAAATCCGCTTCGACCAAAATTGTGTTCAGTGATAAGGCCCATTTCTGGCTCAACTGCAACGTCAATAAACAAAATTGCAGCATATGGGCTGAAGAGCAACCAGAAGAGGTGCAAGATGTGCTATTATATCCACGGTTTGGTGCGGTTTATGAAATAGTTGTAGTCGGTCCATTTTTTTCAAAAATGATGATGGTCGAAACCTAACCGTAAAGGACGCCATGCCATGTCGTCCTTTTTGCTACATGAATTTGAAGCCCGTAATCTTGAAAACATTTGGTTTCAACAGAACTGTACCACTTAACATACAGCTGCTCAAACAATGAATCTATTGAGAGGTCATTTCGAAGAGCAACTAATGTCACGTTTTGGACCCTTGAGTTGGCAGCGTAGATAGTTTGATACAACACCTTTAGACTTTTTTCTTTGGGGTTACGTAAAGTCTAAAGTCTATGCGGACAAACCAGCCACGATTCAGGTTTTGGAAGTCAACATTACGCGTGTAATTAACGCCATACCGGTTGAAATGCTCGAACGAGTCATCCAAAATTGGACCCTTAGAATGGAGACCCTGGGGTGTAGTTGCCGTCAACATTTGAAGGAAATTATATTTGAATAATAAATGGCATAAAATTTCCTTTCGTATGAATAATGAAGATTCCACACTTGATTTGAATTTTTCCATTTTTTTTTTATTTTGAAAAAAATACCTCTAGATTGATCACCCGTTAGTTTGCTAAAAATCGAATCCGCTCATGTTTTGTTATTACTATAGTACAAATTTACATTAAAATGTTGGGTCTCACCGACGTAAGAAAGACAAATTCCAACGGAATGAAATGAAATATTAGTTCGCACAACGAACTATACTCGTCAGAAAGAAATCTCGGAATGATTTGATAAAGCCCGATTTAACTCATTGTAAATCGATCTGATCGTTCGATATTAATTTGGGCATCTTTCACATGTATGTATGCGTATTTGAGCTTAACCATAGAGCTACAAATGTCATCGACGGTCCAAACATTGATATAGCCACTATTTAAATGTATCTTCCGCTTTTTGGTCTAACGGCAAATGCCATTGTTTGACAAAAGTCGCACTGAAAATGGACTGGATCAATTCACATTCACAAGGTCGAGGTTTTAAGATTCTAAAAAATAATGCTTAAATTTGTTAACTAATACTTCCAAACTTTAACTGAATAAACACGGCTAGACGATGAAGTGTAATCAAATTCATGTTGGCAATATTGGCCAACCGATAATGCCAGCTATGTCCAATTCCAATTACAAGCAAGTATTTGTATCTAAGTTTACGAGTATAGAAGTAGAAGTTATAAAGAAGAAGTAGAAGTTATATAGAAGTTATTCGAAATAGAACTCAAACGCTGTTGTTCGTGGGCAAACTCATCTCAAGTGAATAAAACGTTTGTGTTTCGCATCATAAACCCTTAGGCAGCATTGCAAACTCTTTGGTGATGGACGAAAAAAACGGCACTATCATATGAAATAATTCGTGACGGCTCGACGTTATTAAATCCACGTCGTAGTGAAAATATAATGGACGAAGAAAATAAAATATCTCATTTGAAACATCGGTCGTATATTCCAAAAAGAGCTCAAGTTATAACCTTACAAATTCCAAAAGACACACGGCCTTACACCAAAGCAATTATAACGTTCGGCTCAATAGAGCAACGGGACTCCAGCCGGAGTCCCAATTTTCGACCACTTTTTGCAGCATTTGGTGCCGTGTGTCAGCAATAACGCGCCGAATTTCCTTTTCCAAGGCGTCAATCGTTTCGGGCTTATCTGCGTAGACAAGCGACTTCACATAACCCCACAAAAAATTGTCGAAAGGTGTTAAATCGATCTTAGAGACCACGCCACATGTCCACGACGCGAGATAATTCGCTCACCAAAAGTTTCCTTCAATAAATTAATTGTTTCGTTGACCAATGGTTGTCCACATCAACGTCCTCCAATTCAGGCACAAAAAGTCATTAATCATGGCTGTATGGCGTTTCACACTGACTGTAACATTAAGACCGGCTTAATTTTTGAAGAAACATGGACCAATGATTCCCTCTGCCCAATGAGGACACCAAACAGTGGCTTTTTGAGGATGTAACGGCGTCTCAACAATGGCTTGTGGATTTTTATTACTCTTAATGCGACAATTTTGGTTATTAACGTACTCATTTAACCAAAAGTGAGATTCATCGCTTGACTTACTTTGTTGTATGCTTCGAATAACATCGTTAAATATTTATTAGTTCATAAAATATGGTAGTCCTAAGTTCTGAGTTACTAATACACGTACCCCACAGCAGTAACATAACCTCAATATTTCGTAACGAGTGGCGTTATGTGGAAAACCCGATACGAGTAAAATTATGAAAATTATTAAGAACCGTTTCAGATTATCAACACATATGTTCCAATGACACCTAGCTTCATTATTGCGACTTGAACCGTTTCAAATTATCAACACATATGTTCGTTCCTATGACACCTAGCTTCATTATTGCGACTTGCAGTTTGCTTTCTTCAGATAGATAGAGGGATGGACTGACATGGCTAGATCATCTTTGATATTTACGACGATCAAGAATATACATTATAATTGTTGAGTGTATGAAATGAAAAAGTAAATATAAGTATACACATAGAATGCTATGATGAGAGCAAACTTAAAGGAATCAGTTCCGGTCCCAAATTTACTCTGGGTTTATCATCAAAAACTGTTAGAAATTACTTTTCGGAATGTGTGAAAATTTGAGTTTTGAGGCTATAACTTGTTGATAATGACTTCTTCTCGTAGTACGTCTTCTGTATGCATCAAGTGGACAAATTCAGCCAGGCCGGGTTTACCCTTCGTCATAGATTCTGGTTCAATATGACATTTTTTTAAGAATGTTTGGCACCACCGATCGTTTTTGTTGTTGTGATTGTATTTACATAAGCAAAAAACACAAAAAATACAAATGTAGTGATTTTCCAGGCGTTGACTCAGTTCTATAGCCGTAAAAATGTGTACCTCTTGTCGGATTGCGATCATTTTCAACACCAACCGCTTCATATAACCTGTATCCTATGATGGAGGGTATAAAAACTCCGGCCGGAAGTTGGTTCCACATACATTTTGGTTGAAGTTTGACGCTCCAGTACATCGTTCGGTCAGACCAAACAACAAAAAATAATGTGGAACTTTTAAAAAAAGCGATTGCTACTTGCCAATATTCTGAATACTATAACGAAGTCACTGAAATTTGAAGAGCGGACTCCATTGTAGAACTAAATAACATAATGCAACCTACTTTAACCGAGGCTCGCAACCGCTGCAGCTCGTAGCCAACCGCTCTAGAAGCCTAAAATTTAATCCGATTTATGCATGGTAAGTTATGAGCGCCAAAAAATTGACTCTATTTGACTTGACCATATCGGTTCTTCCCCCGCTGAACTAGAAGACACATGTTAAGTCCGATCTTGTTCAAGCTTCGCATGGTACGTTATAAGCAACAGATTAGCTTTGGTTTAATTAGACTATATTGGTCAATGTGTTCATAAAGCCTCCATACAAAGGTTCATACCGATTTGGGGTTCTGTCGCTCTAAAAGGAAAATGAAATGTGCTTAAGCTCATATTTCGCGTGCTACGTTACTATCTGCCAGTATTTAACTGTAGTGTAACTGGACCACACCGGTCCATGTTGTTACATAGTCCCTATTCAGATCCCGCCTCTCGATATAAGGTCCTGCAACTCCTCAAACCACATTTTATTTCCAATCAACATATATTATGTGTACATGTAAATTACCTGACATATGTACCTTACCCTAGTAACATTGCTCTATCGTCCCGTACCGACCTACACAAAAGTACCTCTTATGTTAAGTCTGACCTGATCAAAGTTCCAGGCAGAGGCGCGGGTCTTCTAAATAACAGAGTGGCCATTAGCTTTTTAACTTGATTTTTATACCCTCCGACAAAGGTTGCATGGTATACTTAATTTGTAATACCGGGTTTGTTAGCTCGAAATATTGATCGGAGTCCTATAAAGTGTATATATATTGATCTTCGTAAAATTCTAAGACGATCTTGTTCTTCCGTCCGCAAGTGTGTTGGAAGCACAATAGCGGGCGAACGAACTAACCTTGACTCCTGAATGGACGCTTTTTAAAACATATTTTTCTGTAGTTAAAATGGATACTATTAGTTGTAACGCACTTCACGCACGTACCTCAAAAAGAGCATAGTTGCTCTCATGTGGCACAACAAATGGCCCGTATGATCAAAATGGACGATCAGTAGTCAATATGGACACATGTATGGGAAGTAAAGGCGACGTTTTTACAAGTTTTTAAATATGTATTCTAAAGGGCCGATGTTGATTTGTAGCACAAGAGCCATTTTTCGTAAGCTGTGTGGCAAGTGGCACCGCCCTGTTGAAACCACATATCGTGATTTTCTTCGGAAATTGGTTTTCATTTTCATTATAAGCCTGAATAACTTTAACGCGTTGCTCGTTTGTGTATCTTTCCATGGTTCAAATTGAGTTAGTCTGAAATTGAGAAATATCAAATGAAATGTAGAAAAAAACTTAACGTTTCGGTGTGGTTCACATTCAACATCGGCCCTTAAAATTTAACCACCCTTTAATACCAATAGAATAAGACATTTTCTATGAGATAAAATATGGATTTGTGTTAGAAGAGACTTTTAAACCTAATTTGAGAAGACATGGCCATGATTTGAGTAGACATGGCCATGATTCAAGAAGACATGGCCATGATTTGAAAAGACATGTCCATACTGCACACGCTTGGACACACTTTGCGTACGGCGTTATACGCAACGATGTATGTATTTAATATTAAAAATTTTTGGCGTAACTCTGCTCTGAGCTGAACTGTACAATAGTCAAATTGGAAAAAGGACGCTTTGGAGCCAAAAATCCAATTCGACAACAATAACCTTTTTGGTTTATCAGAAGAAGAGAACAGTCAGTGTGAAACGGGCGATTATCTTTTTTATATTACAAGCAATTCAATCCGTTAGGAGCATCACATAACACACATGAAGCAATACTCACACTCACACATGTGAATGTGATAACCGAAACAGAAAACCACCCCAACAAGAGTGAATATTTAGTGTGATGTTAGCCAACCAACGAGCCATCACAAATGTCCAATAAGGGGTTGCGCACAGCGGTGCCCCCTATTGTCACATGCATGGACTAGCGGAATTTCATCTTCTGCAATAGATGACGCCGCTGGTTAGGAAATTATTAATTATGAGTATCATTCGATACGAGTACGATAGTTGACTATCTCTTCATTTCGATCATTTGTACGAGTGGATTCTGTCTCTACTACATTCGTTTTGAGATAGCACCCAAAGGTATGCAGTGGAATTTCTGATCTTTTCGATGGTGTAGCGTACAGTAGAACTATGTTTAACCGTGGAGAAGGAGTGCTAATGAAGCTACATTGTTTCTGCCACGACCACAATCGCCAGTTTAGGTTACTCTTGTATTGCTACGAGACAGTATTTTTTATCGTCCATCCTCGTCGACACGTCAATGAAATGCAAATAAAAAATCTTCCCTCGTTGCAACGAGAAAATCATTACGAATGCTTGTGGTCCTCCAACAATTGACAAAGTACGTTAGCATTTGTGTGTGTGTTTGCCGATGTATATGAGATCCATGCGGATGAAGGAGAAGTGAAAACGTTCACTTGCTTAGAATGTCAGTTCAAAATGAAAGATTAACTAGGGACATGCTTTAATATATGTGTGTGCGCGTATATGTGAGTTTTCGTTACCCACATGCATGTGGATGTAGTATCCTGATTGTGCTTATATAAGTACGTATGTATGTATATATAAATACGTATATGCATGTACACACATGCATGTCTGTAAGTATGTGCTTATACATGAATTTTCCATGGCAGTAAATAACAGTCAAACAACAACCAAATAAATTCTTGGAAATCTTGAGCATTGAGCAAGTGGTAGTGGTACTAAAGGTAGTGAGGGAGGGTATGATACAGAGAAGAGTATGAAGTACGCGAAAGCATTTGAAATGTTTTGCTGGATCTTCTATCGAGCGTATGTCTCCGGCGCAATTGTCTACTAAATTCAGGGATGAAAAATCAAAGTCCGGAATTGGTGCGTTTTGCCCTTTCGAAAGTTAAAAGCACCTTTTAGGGCAAATTTCTAAAACACTTGTTTCCGCCATGCGGTTGCGTTGTTTTCTCATAATTTGGCCCCAAAGACTGTATAAATTTTGCCTGAACTTTATTCTGCTTATCGAGAAGAATATAAAGTGTTGGGTAATTTAAAATGTAAATTGGCTGTAAACAAAAGTATTTCAAACTTCTGGTTTTATTGGAAAGGTTGGACTTTTTAATAATGGAATACCATCCGATGCGTTTTTGCTTTGCCCAATGGCAGAAGATGAAAACTTAACCGAAAAGTCGAGTTTTCAGATGAAGCTCATTTTCACATCAGTGGCTATGTCAATAAGCAAAATTGCCGCAAATGGGGTTCAGAGAACTCGCAGGTGATTATTAAACAGCCGATGAATGCATCCATAACGAGTCACTGTTTGGTGTGGATTTTGGGCTGGCGGCAACATTGGACCATTTTTATTCGAAAATAAGCAAAGAGCCGCCGTTACAGTCAACGGTGAGCTACCGCGCCATGCTCTACGATTTTTTTCCCAAAAATTCAAGAGAATGACATGGATGACATTTGGCCGACGCAACCATCGAAATTGTGCGCACTATTTTTGAAAATCGAATAATCAGCCGAAATTGTGATGCCAATAAGCCGCCTCGGAGCTGTGATTTGAGCCCTTTGTGGGGGCCATTAAGGATAAATGTTATGCAAAGCCTTCAGAGACAATTGAAGCGCTAAAACATGAAATCGAAGTTGTCATTGAAGAGATTCGACCCAAACAATCGAAAATGTACTGAAAAATTGCGGTGATTGGATGAGGTACTACCGGGCCAGTTGTGGCAGCCACAAAAACGTTATTGTGTTCCATTATTTCCAATAAAACCAGAAGTTTGAAAAAAATTATCAGTACTTTTTTTCTACAGCCAATTTTAATTTAAAATGTGAAATCGCCCACCCTGTATAATAATTCGCAATAAATAGCTGAATTAAGTTAATTAATTTTAATTTTTATTTATTTTTCGTTACCCTAACATTTTTTTGGAATTTTGTTTGTATTGTTATGATCATTTGTTGTTATTATTTTTGAAAAAGTGAAGTACTCCACAAGCTAATAAGATCAGTTTTGTTGTTGTTTGCCTAACGGGGGAAACAAGTAAGAAGGCGATTTAAAAGCAAACACATCAACGTCTAGCAAAAAGTAGCTAGAGTTTTTTACAGAATATAACTTACTACATATCAGAATAATTTTGGCTTGTAATAATATGGTTAAATAACTTTAACATTTTTAGTAAAACATTAATATATTTTTTATTGAAACTACAAATCAGCGATTTTGAGTTTAAATAATAATTCCATTTTTTCGAAATGCCATAAATTTAATATAATATATCTTCATTAATAAATATTTACAATCATATTTTATTTTTATTTCGAATTTGTTGGTGAACCTTTTTCAATGTATTAAAATCTATTGCTAGAAAATGTTGATAGTTATGATTTTAACTGTACTAAAATATTCGATCAATTTTTTAAATTGCTTACAATACAATTTTTAGTTTTGGCCAAAAAATGGGGTGCCTAAACCTTTTTTTTTTATTGGTGCAAACCAAGGATGCAAAAGATAAAACAATTGTACTGTTTTCGTACATTTTCGGCATCGAAAGTACTGTGATCTACCGCGGCTTATACGAGGCTTATTTGAAACATTTTACAAATGTTACGAGCTGTTGTATTTTTATACCCTACACCACATTGGACAGGGTATAATGGCTTAGTAATGATATTTGTAACACCAAAAAAATCTAAATGCACCCCCTGATTGTTTCAGAACTACGATCTAATTTCATTGAGTGACGTTCGCCCGCCTGTCCACCCATAGTGGTAATCAAAGTATACGTCGGAAATGTGAACAGATTTCGACAAAATTTGAAACATTGTACATGGATAAACCGATATGAAGTCCTGCGGCTTGTACGTCAGGAGCGACTAATTAATTACTCTGCAAGCTGATAAGATCAGGTTTGTTGTTGTTTGTCATAGAGGGAAGGAAAAGTAAGTCAACGAAGTTAAAGCATACACATCGTCGTTAGATCACCGGCAGGTGATCTTAGTTGAGATTTTCAAGAGTAAGAGTTGCTGAGTCTCTTCGGGACATTAGACAGAAAGAAATCCGGAACCGTAGGATTTGCGTTACTTCTTGCTGGTATTAACGTTGGTTCTGGTGGGAAGCTATTAGAGATGGGCACGTGAGTAATTTTGAGATTTTACTCACGTTCACGCGTGAATCACGTGAGTCACGAAACTCACGCAAAAGAAAAGACTGACATTTTTAATTTAAAGAATACTTCAAAAGCCAGTTTTATTTTTATGAATAGGTGAAATTATCTTAGAAATATAAAGCAAAGTTTATATTATTTAAATAAAATACTTAAAAATATAATTATAGTTAATGATTTTAAAACAAAAATTTAATTCAGTCTTTTTTTATTGGGGTTAAAAAATAAAAAATCAATCCACTCACGCACGAAGTTTTTTTGGTCACGTTCACGCACGCTCGTGTGAGTATAATTAGATTTTACTCACGTTCACGCGTGAATCACTCGTGATTCACTCTAATCACGTAATATGTGCCCAACTCTAGTAGCTATATCATCGAATGCATTAGACGTAATTAGATCGTGCAGAATATTCCCCCAGATATTAACTCTTGGCCAGATCCGAATTTGACTTCTAGAATTTAAGTCGCCACCTATAAAGTAATCACTTTGTAATCTGGAAAATTTTCATAGATCGGACTTAAAAGTATCCTTCTTTACAGAAAAATTGTTCCAGCGTCTCCCCCGGGATAATAACAAGCAAAGATACTAATATTAGTTCTGTCTGAAAATGTAATTTTGATACCAATTCATGGCACACGTCCCTTCTGACCACAATTTCAACTCCGCCACCACGGGAAAAGTCTCTATCCTTACGATATAAAATAAAGACGGAGTGACTCATCGCAATATCAGTCTTAAGCCCAGTATCACTCACTGAGGCAATATCAATTCTAGATCTTGTTAGAAAATCAAATTTAAAATTTAAAGGAGATTAAAAAGTAGTGACAGCATTAAATTTATCCAGTTTCCAGTCCAGAACTACAAGTTCTTAATAAACTTATTAGTTCTAATGTCATATTATTTTGTACTGCTGAAGAAAACGTATTATTTTGTTATTCCGCCGACTGCGGAACGCCGTTTGATCAAACAACATTGCTCCATGAATTTGTCATCGGCTGTTGCGGGTTTATAACAGGAGATCTAAGTAAAGTTGTTTTTCGACTGATTACATTCGAATAACGATTTTTCAAATTGACGAGCTCTGCTCGGACATCTTGAGTTAGACGATGCGTGATCACCACCACAGTTGGCGCATTTGGTTGTTGTCTCTTTACAAGTTGTTCTGGCATGTTGACCACCACACTTTGGGCAGAAAGTATTTACGTTGCAGTTGTTGGAGCCATGGCTAAACATCTGGCAGTTATGGCATTGTGTAATTTTGCTTGGAGTAATACTATGATAACTCCACTTAACTCGGATGTAGTTAATACTGTTATATATTTCCACATTGAACAGGGACTAACCGGCTCAAGACCTCTTGCATCTATATTTAAATAGAACACAAGTTTTTAACAAAATGGCAAACTGACGTTGATTTTCGTGGCTGCACACTGTTTTTATCATATGTTTTTATCCGTGACAACCCTCTTCAGAAAGCTTTGCTGCAATTGTTGAAAGTAAAACCGAACGAATAGGAGTACTGTTGTAAACCTTACTTTCAAGCTTTCTTCACACAATTGGCCACGAAAATATATATTTTTCCTTTCACTCATTTAATGATGCGGAGCCTTTAGTTAGATAAACGATCTAAAGAATAATTTCTTCGTCTTATTTGGATTTGGATTTTCGTTCCACTGGCTTAACGTCCTGGCACAATAATCCAAGTTTAAGTAGATTTTACGATACTTGGTTCTGTTTTATCTAAGCCTGGCAGAACTACAGTGAAGGGTCGACTATTGTTTGCGGTGTAAGACAAATATTTCAACTTCTTCAGCTTAAGCCATTTATTTGATTATGTTGTCGAAATCAAATTGATATTCACAGAACAGCTTATGGCCGATCGATATTTTTCTAATATCGAATAACTTTCGCGAGTTTACATAGTTCTTGAATTTGTTCTGTGGTACTTTTTAAAAAAGTTGTAGGTGGAATATGTTTTTTATTGGTGTTTCGTTATCCGGTGTTCCGTTCTTTGGTGCTCCGTTACCCTGGTCTTTGGTGTTCGGTTACCCTGTAGTACGAGTTGTTATTGTTGTTGGGGTTAAGTTTTAATGTACTTGCTACGCCATAATTTGTTCTCACCTGTTAATTCGAACTCATGTTCGGTTAACAGTAGAGAGATAAATGTTGTTATACTCAGTTATTAATTATCGCTCAATGAAAGCTGTAAAGCAATGATTTGAATCTATAGGTTCACCTGGGTTCACCTAATCGCCACGACGATGTAATACTTTTTATTCGGAAATAATAAAATGTTGCTCTCACATTACACTAACATAGAATATTTGTACTCAAATAAGCGCAATAGAAATTCGTTTGCTAACGAATTTGTCAATTTTGTTCATGTTCGCGGTTTGGTAAAACGCCACTGTATATTTGTTTGGATTCAGATTTTTTTTTCTAAAGTCCAGTATTAAAATCGCGTAGTTTTGCGAAAATCAGGCGAATTCCATATTAGTGATTTCATGAACGAATTTAGCACCATGTGTTATGCTTCATTTTTATTATTCTATCTGCTTCGCGGAAGCCTAACAATTAGTATTTGAACCTTTAAAAGAATTTTAAATATATTTGGTTTTTGTAAGGAAATTAATTTTAACGCAACGATGCAGATGATCGTGTTTGCAGGGATTCAGTATTTTACTTCAGAAGAGAGAACAATATAGACTGAAGCTGACTAACTGCCATAGTAGATCAAGATGACCCTCTGTGAGATTAATGTTTTCGGTCCCCTTTGATCCTGTGTAGTACCCTAGCAATGGGAGGTCACTACTTGTAAATGTAATTACAATACATATGTAATAATTTTAAAAGATGAGGCACTACTACATAACTGTAAGCAGCTATTAGTATGTTACCTAGTTAATATAACACTTAGTGCCTTTATCGAATGAATACACTTAAAAATCAGCTGTTTCAACGAAAAAATTTTGTGACGATCAAAAATGAAGAATGTAAAATAAAGAAAATAAGATAGCAAGACTTACATCAAACCTATCCTGCTGAAACAGTTGTGGCTAAATTTTAAAATTTCCTTTTTTAAGTTAATCTAACTTTAATATTCGCAAGTGCGAATTTTCATTGCAATTTCTTGAATTTTACTGATTATAAAGGGTAATATTGTGTAGTGGCTGGTAGGTGTGAATTAGTGAGGTGTAAATGGAAGGACCCATACCCTATGAGTATACACCTTAAACATTGCTTCTTTCATCAGGGTTTCCCCTCCGCATTTTGGAGATAATGCCGTCCGCTGTGCCGTTTTATAGCAGTGAGTGAGCGATCAGGGCACACACAATTTAGCTCTAATTGCTTTAAAAGGAATGGCGTTATCCATGTCAACTTCTTGCTTAGCTGACCCATTTCTTCCAAGTTTGTCATATTTATGTTGCCATCAATGTAGAACGATTTCTAAGGTGAAGTGCCGTCGTTGTAACAGTGGATACTCGGTTTATTTAATACTTTAAGATAGTCATCTGTCTAGGACTCTCTGCCTGAAACTTCTGTTTAAGGTAGAAAACTTGTCCTTGCCGGAATTCATGCTATAACTCGCTGTAGTGGTGCCAAAACCGATAACGTTTCCAGGATAGTTTGGTGGCAAGATGTTCGGCCTACCATGATCGATTCGCATACTGAAATAACACTTTTTACAGTGTAGTGGTTGTCATGTTTTTGATATAAATATCAATCGAGCTTTTACTAAATATTACTTCCACGGCCCTGGTAGAAGTTGTGGCGATTGTCCCGCTGTTACCCTGACAGCAGGTTCACTGCACAATATGTATTTTTTTTGGGTGGGAGGTGATTGAGCAGGGCGTGGTTATCGCTTCAATTTTCCATCAGTTTAAATCACTTGGCTCAAATCATTGAAAAGGCATGAAACATATTTAGTCAATAATTTAGATATCTTACAATAGGTGGACATTTGAAAGGAATTATTAACCATTAGCTAGAATTAAAAGTGTGATTTTTGTTGGCACGAGTTGTGTAGAAAGCGTTCGGTTAGAAACTGTTTCCGACCAAAATTTTGTTAAGTCCTGAGGCACCTTTCTGGCTCAAGGACAACGTCTGAAGAGAAACCATAAGGGGTTCAAGAGGTGCCATTATACCCAAAATACCACGGTCTGGCGCGGTTTATGGCTGGTGGAATCGGTCCATATTTTTTCAAAAATGATGATATTGGGAACGTAACCGTGAATGAAGCTCGCTATCCCGCCTTGATATTGGACTATTTGCTTCCTGAAATTAAAGCCTGTTATCTCGACGACATTTGGATTTAGCAAGACGGCTTCACTTGCAATACAGCTGCTCAATCAATGGATCTATTAAGAGGTCATTACAAAGAGCAGCCAATTTCACGTTTTGGACCGGTGAGTTGGCCGCCTAGATCTTGTAATATCACAGCTATAGACTTTTTTCTTTGGGGCTACGGAAAGTCAAAATTCTATGCTGACAAACATTACGCGTGTCATTAAAGCCATACCGGTCGAAATGCTCGAAGAAGTCATCCAAAATTGGAGACCCCATAATGGAGACCCTGAAGCGTAGTGGCGGACAGCATTTAAAGGAAATTATATTTAAAAAATAAATGGCATAAAATGTCCTTTTGAAAGAACCACAAATATTACACATTTTATTTGATTTCGAAGGGTGATAGCTATCAGCTATCACCCTTCGACTATATTCGACTATACTCGATGCCTTATATCAACACTAGTTGTAATGCCTTTATATTCTAGAGCAAAACCATATATTCAAGTAAGATCTTCGAGTTCAGTGAAACAGATGCATGTTTAAATTTATCGGCGTTTTCTTCGCTTCTATGTGACTTTGTCAAATTAGTCTACGGTCTAGATAAATACAGATATTTCCATTTTTGCTTCGGTGACCTAAGTTTTTTAATACGAATGGATCAAGAGCATGAAGTTGGCAAGTGTTTTAGAAGAGATCAATTGGCTTTAATTGCTAGAGAAACAGAAAAGGACCGAGAACGCTTCCCTGAGAAAATCCATCCATAAAATTGCGATTCCAGAAATCAGTGATTATAGTAAATATGTTGGCTTGGAAGGATTCCGCTGATTCGCGCAATATATTGTGGTTTGGAGTGCAGTGAAGGGCGACTTGATCCAATGCACAATTTAACTCATATGCCAATATCGGCATAGACTTTGTCCACAATGTCAAAGTTCATGCCTATAAGACTGCTTATGAGGAGATATTTATTTTTTTTTTTGCAAAGTCGGTCAAATCTGGTATATTATTTATAAGGGAAATATTTTTATATTTGTTTAAGGGATTTTGACATATTTTTTTATCAAAACAGTACTTTTCATACCTTTCAGTATCATATTCGTACCAAGGAGAGAACAGGTGCAAATTGTACTAAAAAATGTATTTCATAATGGGACAAAGTACTGAAAAGAAATCAAAAATACTGGATATTTCATCCCTGATCCATAGTCAGTACGAGTACATGTTGGTTTGGTGGGCTTTGAGTTTAGTTGTACATATGTAAGTATATGTGTACAATGTACATGTACGGTATGTTCATACAGATTTACATACATGCATGTGTGTGAATGTTAAATATACGGCGGCCATAATGAACCCGAACTAACGAACTCAAAATATGGCAAGCAAACGTAAGAAGGACACTTTCACAGATTCGATAAGCGAGCGGGGGTGAATTACGTGTTATCCTTGTGTGATGTGCGCACACACAAATACACTCGCATGTACACAACTATATTCGCAATGTTTGTGAATCCCTCGTAGACACTCTCACACATACACGCATACACACTCCCATATAACGTATGTACTGGGCTTCTTTCTATGTACGAAAGTTCACAGACATCCACATACATACGTACGTACGTGTATACGTTAGTCGGACTCTCAGTCAGTAGTCGTACGTACACATAAAGCGAAAGCCATGTTCAACGTTTGCAAAAAGGACACTACACTCACTCCTTATGTGTACGGGTATATTGCCATAAAACCATTAGTGCCAACGTCCCCTGTGTACACCATCATCATCATCATCGTCATCATCATCACTCAGTCATTTATTCCAACCACCCGCTTCAAAGAATGTGAATGTTTGTATGGCTCTTGTCCACCCCCGTTGCCATTGGGTGAACATATCGTCGTAGGACATTACAAATACAATGCGATACGATACGAGAAGCGGCGCCATCCATGCTGTAGCTGATGCCGATGCGGATGATGATGTGATGTAAGAGCCAAGCCATTCAATAATGAACACAGCGAAGACGACAACAAAACAACACCACCAACACCCGCAGCAGAAAGTCTTCTCGACCGACTACTGTGGCAAAATGTCGACTTCCAAGTGAATATGGTGTAAAAATGCATAGCATTTCTCTGTGGCATGTACACATTTCAATGTTTCTTCTTTTTGGTAGCAGCAACTCCGGCCGCCAACAGCAGTGGCACAAAGGCGGAGGCAGCAACGACCGCACTTAGTGCCATGCATACATACTTACATACATATAAATGTACGTATGTACTTTAAAACAACCAACTCTAATTTCAGAGCTATACTCGTACTGTACATATTCGTACAGCTTTTGGAAGCGAGCACGAAATTTCCGAACAAAATTTCATGTACTCATATGAATGTTGTTCTTGTACGTAGACCCTTGTCGAGGGTTAACTCGTCGTTACTACTGACTGACTGGCTAACTACCCACCGCCCAGACCTCCCACCCCACCCCAGCCCAGCCCCAACCAACGTCACTCACTCCAGCTGTATTTGTTTCAACACACAATCTTTCTTTGTCATTGTTTCCTTAGTTCATGTGTTCTTATTGCCAAGTAGCGTGAACAAATATCTGACGGATATATTTATTCGTACAACAACAGCAAGAACGCCACCACACCTCACCTCTCCACCAAACCCACTCGTCTTCTGCGGCCGTGAGTAGTTCCAGAATACTGCTAATATTTATGGCAATTCTTGCAATACCCACAATATTTTCGCAATCTCAAATATACTTTTTGCTTTAATTAGCATTAGCATCCCCGGTATTCGATTGACAGAAAAACAATTGTGCATTTGGGGGAACTGTACGCGACCGATCGAAGGTTGGATAGAGCGGACCAGGGTCGTTGTCCAAAGCGACATTTTGCTAGCCGAAATTCTGTGTTAGGATGTGCTATTAAAATATATCGTCGCTCTCATGCTTTTTTGACCCAAACGTCACCATCTGCTATTGTAAAAAAAAGGCAATTTACATTGGAAATCCATATTCCGAAAAGACCGATAGAATTTCCTGAATTTTTCTATTGACGTTATGTGTAGTCTATAGCTTTTAATGTAAAATTTCAAGAGATTTCAAAGAATTTTCGACTATGTGAATACCGACACTTGCATGTTTAATCAAAAGCAAACATTTTGATTTGTTTTCGCCCTTTTTGCACTAGGTGGAACAAAATATCCATGTATATTAGGGTGCGTCAATTTAGCAATCGATATTGTGCCATCGATTTTTAAATAGCTTTTGGCATGAGGAAACAAGTTTCACTACGAAATATCAAAAAATGATTTGAGGCGCCCAAATTTAAATTTTTTGACTTTTCTCAACTTTTAAATTTTTTTTGATAAAAAGAAATATTTTTTTTAAATATTATCTTTCCAAGGTAAAATACATACAAATATACTGGTACATTCCCAGTAAACCAAATTTGCCGACAATGTCTGATATCAGACAATTCTGAACAATATTTGAACTCTATCGAGAATTCTGTTGGATTTGTCTAGGGAGTTTTTATTTATTATGTTTCGAAATATCTGAACGAATTCTGTTAGACTTGTCTGTGGGATTTTTATAAATTTTGTTCAGACTTCTCTTAACAAACTCGCAACGAATTCTGAGCTATTTATCTGAGGTAGTCTACGAGTATTCGTTTAAAACTGTTGTTATTTGCTTCATATTTTACAGTTGCTGTTATTGTGCTCAGACATATCGGAACTAACTCTAAACGAATTCTTAACTATTTGGCTAAGGTATTTTTATATTTCAAATTCTTGTTTTTTGTTTGTTAACATTCATAATTTAGCAAGACTTTAGCCCAGAATTCATTCAGAGTTCGGTTCGAAATGTCGTTCAGAATTCGGTTCGGAATGTCGGTAAAAACATCAGAATTTAATGAGACTGAATCCTAGAATTCTGACCAAAGTCGTTCAAAATTCGGTCAGAATTCGATCCGAGAAATCGAAATTTCCTTTCGAATTTCCCATCAGAATTCCCTCAGAGAAGTAGTTCAGAAATCGTGTCAACCCTGTCATATGTTTGTCGTTGCGAACTCGGTAAGAATTTAGATCCGAAATTGAAACATTTTGCCGATTGACGTACAGAACTCTGACCGAAATCTGAACGTTTGGTTAGCTGGGTTGCCACATATTCAATACAATATAACATATGAGCGCGTGAATATAGAAATATTACTGAGAGTGATAGTAATTCAGTTTGACATTCCACAAAGAATAGCTATTATTAGGTACAGGCAACTAACTATTGTGCCAGTGAAATTATGTCCAAGTTATTGTCGGAACCATTGGTCATGTCATTAATTGTTTAACGGACATTTGTTTTTTGGCAGCATATATTGATATTGACAATTAAATATCTTAGTTTAAAATAAAAAAAAAAAAATAAATAAAGGTAAAGTTGGACGTGACCGACTACAGCACTCTGTAGTCGAAGATGATTCCGCGCCTCTGCCTGGAGCTTGAGCAAGGTCGGACTTAATATGTTATTTCTAGAGCGGGAAAGACAAATTTCGTATGAACATAAGAAACAAAAACTCTGGAGGGACCTTTGTGTGGAAACTATTCAAATACATAAACCGATATATTCCAAATTCACCAGAGGTATGTGTGGGTCACTGGTAACGCTTTTTGTTAAATTTCATCGATTCAGATCTAAGTTCTAAGTTCAGGAAGAACTTTTGTATAGTCGCTCACAGCAAACCATGCACAATTTGGGCGTGATCCGGTGTAATTTACGGTTTCTAAAGCCGCGAGACCTGAAATCGGGATGACCCTTGTGAGCGAGCTATTCAAAAACATGGACCAATATAATCCAATTTACAAGATGTATGTGTTGGCCACTTATTATGCTCTGTGCGAAATTTGGTCGGAATCAGATGTAATATGTGGCTTTTTGAGCTGCAGGGTTTGAAATCGAAAGGATCTTTATATAGGGGCTATACGAAAATATGGGCCTATGTGGTTCAGTTTCGCCACAGTTTAGTAATGGTGGCTCGAAAAGTACCAGGGAAAATTTAGGTGAGATCGGGTGTAATTCAGGGCTTCTAGAGCTGTAAGAGCTTAAATCGGAAGGGAGGATATGGACAAATTTCCCCGTTGCTCACTCAAAATGTTCTGTATGTACGGGTGGAGCGCGGCTATTTGTTTTCTTGCGCTGCAGGCTGTGGTGGCACTCTTGGTCGAAGAGAATGGAAAGTGTGCGTGGAAAGTGTGAGTTTGTTTACGATTCGCTGTTCCACCACGCGGACGTGTCCCTGGACGCCAACCAATTGTAAATTGGATAACTTTATTGAGAACAGCAGTGAATGTGTCATGTATAAGTATACGGAGGGGACCTGAGATAAGGATTACAACACCACAAAACATCGAGAGAGTAAGAGCAGAAACGCTCTGCTCGGCCGAACCTGTTAACTTCGAACGGTACTTGACTATGATTCGGGATTTTTTCAGCCAGCTTGGACGGTTATCTCTTTGAGGGGTGATGTGAACTGGCCGGCACGCTCACCAGACTTAGCACCATGCGATTTTTTCAGTTTGGGGTTACCTGAAGTCGAAGGTGTATACCAGCCGTCCCAACACCTAGGAAGACCTAATCAACAATATTGAGGCTTATATTGGCAGAATACCAGTCGACATGCTTTTTAGAGTTCATGAAAACTGCAGAAAACATATGCAGCAGTGTGCGGATAGCGATACACTATTTAGAACCATATGATTTGAAAATTCTCTTACTGTTCAATATAGTTAAAATATAAAATAAATGTTTCTAAGGTTTATTATTTTTTAATTTCGTTCCCTAATAAGCAAATTTTCGCGCTTTACCCTGTTTAAATGAAATATTTTCAATAACTAAAACACATATACATATATATATATATATATAATACATATTCTTTTGTTAAATAAATAACTTCTACTATTTTGAATTAAATGTGTTTGTAAATAATTAACTTAATAAAAATCTCTAATGCCGAATAACAACATAACGCCGTAGTTCCCAACAGAAGGCCTACGTGTAAATTTTTTTATTGTCGCTTTTAGTAGTCCTATTGGTCATTCATGTACCCACCAAATCGTTTTTCGATAGCTTTATTGGTTCAGGATTAGAAAAAAGGCCTATGAGCATTTTTTATAGAAATTATCATAAAGTTATTTTAAACCTATGTTCTTCTTCACATAGGACTTTTTAATTTACAAATCAATAATTCTAGTAAGCCTTTTATATATTGCCCATTAAAACGGCTCTAAGTTCGGTCAGACCAAATCTTATATACCCTCAACATGGATTATGTTCACAGCAAAAATCATAATAATTAGGCGTCTTTGTATGTGAGCTAATTTAAATCATGGGCCAATATGGTCTGGATAGTTAACACTGATAATTTCCATTTCATAGGACATCTCTGTACTAAATTTTCAGATCAGACAATAAATGGTGCTTCCAGAGCGTCAGAACCTAAAATCGGAAGGGACGTTTGAAGGGGGCTGTACAAAATCGTGGACCGATGTGGTCTTAATTATAAACAGTTTATTTTCATGCCATGAAACTACGTCGTGACAAATTCCGTTTAGATCAGACCATTAATGCAGTTTCTAGAGCGTCGATACCTTAACACCGGAAGGTTCTTTGTCTGGGGGATGTGTCAAAATATTTACCAATTGGCCCATTTTCAATCCTAAATGGGCCTTGTCCAAAATACAGTCTCATATCTAGTTTCAGCAGCCTAGGTCAGTCAATCCCATCGAACCGACTTTTATACAAAATACCCCCAAAAAGTCTGATTTGTATAGATGTTGCTTAAGTCTTTGTATAGAGAACCTTTTTTCCTCTGAATTAATTTGGTCCATTATACTCATAAGTTCCAAACAACTTGCGACAACAATACATTTTTCTGCAAAGTTTGGACTTTCTCAGTCGACAGCAGACACACTGGCGGACGGACGGTCGGACATTGCTAAAGCGGCTTAATTGTACGCTGATCAAAAACATATATACTTTTTATATATAAGTAAGTACTTAGAGTATCAGATCAATATGTTGAGGTGTGCCAAACGAAGTTCCAAATTTTGTACACCCCCATCCTACGGTGGAGGATATAAAAAGGCCTACGTGGATAATTTTATTTTTTTTTAATGCTAAAGGGCCTATGTGACACTTTTGTATAAAATGTTGTGTCACACAAAATCACGCCTTAAAGTAAAACTTTTTTTATAGTAAAAACGTGACAAATCTATGAACAAATCGATAGCAATTACTAGTTTTCCGAAATTCCCCGAAATAAATAATGCAACAGTTTTTTGGCTCTCCTGAAAAGTATCAGAAAAACACATGGACCTTCTGCCGGGAACACCGAAGATAAGGCAATCATAATAAATACTTTTGGGGACTATAGATAGTATGATTGTTTTTAAAGTTTTATTTGGTATTATTGGATCTGATTCAGAGGAGCCTTACAATAAGTATACGAATCTTAAGGAACAATTCAATAGAGAATCCTGACATGGATTTCTGTGTTATGCGTTTCTTTGCGTCTTTTTGGCACGATTTGCATTACGAGTAATTGGTTCACAGTGGTATGTCAACTGTATTAGTTTGACATTTTTGATTGTAGGCTTGTAGAGTGGAGAACTCTAGTTTTATAGAACTCTTGATTGGTAGAGTTGATTTTATTCTTATGCGTGTATTTTATGTACTACTGTAGGCCTTTGAACCTTAGACGGCTCGGCTTAGACGCAAATGCATGCTCTCGTATGTGGTTCAGTAAAATGCCCAGGAATGCTCCTGGACATCTGAACTACATATGAGGAGTAATGCTTAGTGAATGGGTGATCGCAAAGTGCGTCATTATGTTGAATGAGCCAAGCGATTTGTACACTTTTGACGGACCAAGGGGAACAAGTGACATTGACATCACTGTTGGAAATGGTGCGGCGGCGGCGGCCCTTGGCTACAGCTGGAGGGTGCGTGATGACTGGGGCGTGAGTGATCACAATCTCATTGAGATTGTTATCTCTCACTCCACTCAGCCTAGCGCGGAGTTACTGCCTCGGAGATGGAGGCTCCATGGGGCGAACTGGGACCTCTTTGCCGATCAGATGAGGGCGACTGCGGCGACCGTGTCCTTGGCCGAATTTGGAGCGATGTCGCTAGATAACCAGATTGGCAAAATTGGTCGCAGTGGTAAGACGCGACCTAGGGGGGTCAGGTGGTGGACTAGGGAGCTAGATCTGAAGCGAAGGAATGTCCGACGCCTCCGGAAGCGATTCCAGAGGGCAAGACGGACCAATGCGGAGGATCTGGCTGATCGTAAGGCTACCTATCTGACCGATCTGAGGGCATATAAGGACCTGCTTCTAAGTGTGAAGGAGGGCGCCTGGAGGAGCATCTGGAAGAGAATACCAGAGTACCTGGAGGTAATCTTTAGGAGGTGCTTTAGCGAGGGTTGCTTTCCTGAGGTTTGGAAGCGTGCTCGCATTGTTGTTCAGCCGAAGTCTCCCGATAGGGTAAGGAGTAATCCTCGCTCTTATCGGGGCATCAGTCTCCTTCCAGCATTTACAAAAGTGCTGGAAAGGATAATGGTGCACCGACTTCAGGAGAACAGCGATGCAGCGCTTTCTGACTTTCAGTTTGGCTTTAGGGAGGGTAGAAACACACGGTGGATGCTTGGCTTCATGTCCGCCGAAGCTTTGCGGAGTCATCCGCTAAGTATGTCCTAGGCAGTTTAGTTGATTTTAAGGGTGCGTTTGACCACCTCTCCTGGGGGGCTGCCGCGAGATGCGACTTTAGGAGAGTTATTTCAGTGGCAGAAATGTTTGTGTGGAGGGTGCTAATGACACTGTATGCAAGACCGTTGAGCGGTGTTGTTCGCAAGGACCCATCTGTGTTCCATTTATTTGGTACCTAATGATGGATCCCTTGTTGAGACTGCTTGGACAGTCATCAAGGTGTGCGCATACGCGGATGACTTGCTCATCCTGATTGAAGGACAGTCTCGTGCTGTTCTGGAGACTCAGGTTGAGGCAGCCATGCGTGTTGTGTATTAATGGGGTGCGAGTGTCGGAGTCGCTGTTGCGATGGACAAACCTGTGATGATGCTGCTGAAAAGCAGGTTGTCACGGGCTCGCCCGCCTCTTGTAGGTATTGGAGACGTTAGTCTTAGGTATGCGACTGAGATCAAATACCTAGGAATAATGATGAGTGAGAGGATGAACTTTTTGGTTCACCTCACTCACGTGAAGGATAAGCTTTCTGTCACTGTGGCGAAAGTTAGACGGATCGTTAGGAGTGACTAGGGTCTCAGCAGGCGAGCCACTAGTACTATTTGTTGCTTGCGCAACATATGGCGCGCCTATATGGTACGAGACGGTTATGTCTCTTGCAGGCAGAAACAAGGTCTTGTCGTGCCAGCGATAACCATGTTGGCTTGCATGCCAGTATGCAGGACGGTTTCGCTTTGTAGGTATTGCTGGGCGTAGTGCCTCTTGACCTTGAAGTAATCCGCCGAGCGATTGCTTTAAAGGCCAAGAAGGGGCTACCACTTCTGGAAGGAGATTGGCTTTCGGCGCCTGTGTCCGATATGCGGGAGGTGAAGGCACGCTTGGAGGAGCGCGTGGTCTCACGGTGGAAGCAGCGGTGGAAAGAAAGTGACAAGGGCCGGGTGACGTATGAATTCATACGGAACGCGGACTTTGTTAAGGGACGCCCTGACTTCGGCTTCGGCCTAAGTCTGGGGTTCTTACTGACTGGCCATGGCTCTCTCAATGAGTTCCTTCATCGGAGGGGTCTCTCCGAGACTCCTGATTGTCGATGTGGGGGTGGTCCGGAGGACTGGAAGCACGTCCTGTTGGTATGTCCGTTGTACAGCGACATAAGGGACTTGGATGGAATGGGCACTGTCCAGACCATCGACAGGTCTGACTTCAGTCGCTGCTTGGGGGATGATCGGGCTTTTAGTAGGTGGGGGAGTTTTCCCGTGTATCCTTCAATAGAAGACTCGCAGGAGCCTAACGGGGGTTTCTGGTGCGACCATTCGCGGATAAGGCGTGGCATTGTCGTTGCCTCACACAATCGTCGTTGGAGTGTTTTTCGTCGTTGTTGTTCCCATGCCGTCTTGTCTCCCGTGAGGGAGGCAAAGTCTTTTGTTGTTGTTCGTAATGTCCGTGCTAGTGCCAGTCTCTGGCCATCGAATCTTCCGTGAGAGCGACTGCTTGTCTGTGTTTTTGGTTGACTTTTTGGAGCGGGTGACCAGTCCCATGTTGTATAGAAACAGAAAGTAGCATTTTGCTTACGAGGTCTGGCCGGAGACTTAAATCCGGTACCACGGGTAGTCAGGAGCCCCCAGAACTTGTTCTGGCCTGACTATTTGGTGCGGCGCTTCGGGGAGTATCGTAGTGCCTGTGGTTTGGACTTAAATCGCGGGGAGAACTTCGGTTCGATGTGGAGTTGCATTGCGACCGGGTGCTGTGACCCATAGAACAGTAGAGGCTTAGATAGTCCTCGACCCCTAACCAAGAGGGAAGTAATGACCCATAACTGTCATGCTTCGAAATGGCGGAATCAATCCAATGGGGCACTGGCCGTCGCATTGTTACGGCCCCAGTGTGATGGTACACCGTGGTTCAGGCTGTCGTGGCGATAATCACGTTAAACGGCGACTCTGTAGGCCTTTGGAAGTCCTTAGAAATTTCACATAACTGAGAATTTGAAACCAGATTTGGTTTAAACCTTATGAAAGAGAGGTTGAGACCTCTATAGCGAGACATTTCCGTTTTGTGTTTTGCTGCGATAAGTATATGGTTGTAAGTATGATTGAGTGGGAGCGAACTATGGTTGTAGATGTCATAACATGGTTTCGTGTAAATCATACAATAGTTATGGCATCAAACCATGGTTGTATATGAAATATTCTATGGCTGTGAGGATCATACTATGACTGTATGTAAAACATACAATGGTTGTGTCGATCATAATATGGTTGCGGCGATCATAGTATGGTTGTATGTAATCCATACTATTGTTGTAAGGATCATACTATTGTTCTAACATCCTTAATGGAGATACCATACTTTTTCCAAACATATACACGAATTCATTATATCCCTGTATCACACTTGGTGGGAGAATAAGTATCATAATTATTTCACAAATATTGTACGTTTTTCTTCTATAAAGGCTGGTACTGGGAAGCAAAAGGCAATACGTACAAATGTTTTTTTGATACATTTACGGTATCGAAAGTACCTCGATAAAACCGCGGCTCATTTGGAATGTTTTCATACATTTTAGAAATGTTTGCTTCTGATGTCAACGTTAGTCACACCAAGAAGGAATGTAGATATATGTGTTGAGAATCACTTTCTGAATTTATCATTAGCTTTCGTTGCATTAGAGCGTTGCAGGGGTCGATTACCTGTTTCAGATTCTACGTTTTAAGTGACAAATAAATAATTCTTGTAAATCTGGATAGTATCGGTTCATGTTTTAGAATTATTTACGGACGTATTTTTGCACCCTAGGGACTTTATATCATACAAATTAGTCAAATATTAAAATTAATAAGGTATTATGGCCCCTGACTAAATTGCACTGTGTTTTAAAACTTCTATGTCCATAGTTTAAGGAGGCCAATGTTTGAGCCTATAACGCACATATGGGCCTATCCGAGCTTCAAACTGTCACAAATCTTAAAAATAGGTACATATTTGAACTAGTGAAATAATTTCTGTGTTTCTATATACCCATATGTTTTCGATAGTTACGGTCCGGTTATTGGGCCCCTGGGTCCAGACCATGCTAATAGTACGAGGCCTTTAAATCAGCTGAATCGTAAAATTTATGTTTTATGCAGATAATACTGAAAATTTCGAAGTTCGAAAGGACCCATTTTCGAAGCTCTAGGAACGCTAGACCCATGGATCAAGACTTTATGTTTTTGTCGAAGAGAAAATTTATTTTGATTTTCTAATTTGTGACGAAATTTTATAGTTTTGTTAATACCCATGTGTCCATATTTCAAAATGGCCAGTTTTTGGACCCCTGGTATTTGAATCGTAAAATTAATATGAATGTTAAGGTTTTTAATTCCCATATGTACATAGTATAAGGAAGCCCGTTTAAGGCCACTTGGCCCGAGTCTGAGTGCTAATTGGTCGAAATCTTTAATATAGGTTTATATGTATTTGGATTTGAGAGAAGATTTCACCATTTCTGTATGCCAATATGCCCCGAATACAGGTTTGGTCCCCTAGAAAGGAATGACTACGCATATTAATGGAAATGTTAAAGCATCTATCCCTACCACCTCCCAAAAAATGTCAAAAATTAAAAATTTTATCGGGACGTTTTTGTCTCTTAAAATGGAACTTTTTTCTTTTTTCCCGATCTGGTCCATTCACATAGATACCAACCCGACTATAAGACATATACCAGCAGGATCGAAGGCTCTAGCTCTCTCCTTTTGGGCAGACTCGTACATTTAACAAACGCACATTCGATCGTCTTTGAATTTGATGATTATATATATATATATGTATATATATATATATATATATATATATATTTATATATATATATATATATATATATATATATATTTATATATATATATATATATATATATATATATATATATATATATATATATATATATATATATATATATATATATATATATATATATATATATATATATATATATATATATATATATATATATATATATATATATATATATATATATATATATATATATAAAATCGGGGATAAGTATTCCGATGTGCTACTAACGGAATAACACACATATATAAAGTCTTTTATTCAATGGTGGAGAGAATTACAACAATTTTTGTCTCATGCTACACTTTGTAGAGAATCCCTCAAATTAATAAGTTTATATGTGTATATAAATCAATAGCCACCGTACCACCACTACATTTTACAGTTGATCCAACCACTACAATGAATTATGTATGTATGCGCATATATACTGTTGTACTTGAAACAGACATTCATACATTTCCCGCATACAACCGAACACATACGCCTAGCAGTAATGAATGATTTCATCCCTAAATTTGAAATCCGTGTATGACCACACCCTTGCACTTTATGAGGAACCTTTGTGATGTTTGTTCACATGCACTCACTGGCACTGATCCGTGCTGTACGTGACAGAGGAGGGAGTCGACTGGCCAATGTGAATGCAGTTCCTTTCGTTGTATGGGTAGGTGTGTACACTCTACGTATGTATCCTGTTCAATCAGATGCAAGTGCACTTTTACTAAAGGAACATTTAACACAAAATGGACGCAATTACATATTGGCGATTTCTTTAACTTCTAGCTTCAATGAGAGGCTTAATTGCAAAATGCATATGGGTTTAATAAGCATGTTTTTTAAAGCAGCGTATTAAACGATGCGAAGTTAAAAGTTGAATACTGCAGTACATATTCTTTTATTTGGAAGCGTACTCCCTCTTGGAAGATAAAGTTTCTATTTCTAGTGTATTTTGGGGAAAAACATTATTTAATACATGGCACAATCTGCTATACTGTCTTGGCCATGTAAGGAAATATTTGCCAAGTACTTCTACCTTATTTTCGCTGTCTCCAGTTTGTTATTTCCAAGGAATTTCCATCTTCTGTTTTTACACTGTATTCTTAATCTCCATTTTCTTTGCACGCCTTGACAGTTTCGTCTATTGTATTCCGGGCTAGAGCATTTTGCTTCATTCGATTACCAGATATCGCTGTATTCTGTTGCGCCCAACATTGGTTGTGCCAGAATATAGAATATACAATCGATTTGACTCGTGTCGATTGGTGCAAAGAAATTTTGAAAAAATACGATCGCGGTGCTTCAAAAGACGCTTTTAAGATCGTCACAGGTGACGAATCATGGATCTATGCGTATGAGCCCGAAACAAAACACCAATCGACAGTGTGGGTCTTCGAAGACTAATCATTGTGCACCATGACAATGCGAGCTCTCACACATCGGCCCAAACCAGCGCCTTTTTGACCAGCCAAAACTTCGAATTGGTGGATCATCCGCCTTACAGCCCTAACTTGGTACCCAATGACTTATATATTATTGATCTATCCATGTCAATCCATGGCTCTTTAAGAGACTATTGTTACCTCGGTAAAAAGTACGCTTTTTAGAGTATTTTCTTCAAGTCAACTTGGCCTTCTTCGGAGCCGGTTCACCCTGAGAAACCCATTGTTCCGACTGATTCTTGGTCTTTGAAGTGTTGTAATAGATCCTTGTATCATTAAACAACCCCAAACAATCCTTTGAAGTTGTCACACGATTACGTTTATAGTCAATTGGCCGTCCAGAACGTTCAGCGTAACTTGTACTTGTGCGGCCACAATGAAAGTTAGTAAACCACTTTTTCACCATTGAAATCGATGGTTATCAACCTTTTCCCTGATTTTTTGAGCAATAAATAATGTTTAACGAGCACTCAAAATTCCCTTTTTTTCCATTTTTAACAAAATCCACAAGGTTGTATGTTTTGAACAGTTGTTAAACACAAACTAAATGAATGAACTCTCTCAAAATTTGACAGTTATATATTAACAGTTGGCACTTGATGAGAAGCAGTGTTGCATTTTTTATAAATACGAGGGAAGTTGGAAAAGTCACGGAATTATTGATATGCCCCCGTAGCAAAACCTTGTATTGGAGACTCAAGATTTGTCACCGTTTGAACACTTGGAAAAGTATAATCTCCAATAATTCTTGCAATTTAATAGCGAAACCCATTGTCATGCCATCAGAAATCTAAAGGCGCATGCGAGATATATTTACTCTGATTAGAAACAAGAAAATGGTTAGAAAAATACATTTTTACCAATTTGTTTTGCGCTGTATAATGCGCATTAGGTTGCACCAAAGAAAATTTGACAAAAGTTTATTCGATAACAAATATAATATTTCTATTCTCTGTACTTTTAAATATTAGGACAATATGGCTTTAGAATAGTGTTATCGTATTCCATTGGATTTTTTTTCAGTACCCCATAATTGTTAATGGCGGATTTAGAGACTCCATTCACCGCTAACGATTAAAATGTAACAAATCCATGTTTTGTGAGTTGAACATGGTTAACTAAGGCCAAAAGAGAGCTTGAAAATGTATTTCGATAATCATGGTTTTGTTCGGGTATAACATTGTGCTCTACGTCTAGTATTGGACTTTCCGGCCAGATTTATGTTTAATTTCGTTTGGTAAAATATCATAAGTAGACATCTTTGAAGTTTACTTGAATTAAAAACAATGTAATTAAGTTATATCCATTTTTTAAGAAGTTTTCAAGCCAAATAAAGAATGAAGCAACTGTGCGACAGTCGTGCAATCTCACGTCTAATGATCATTTATGTTGGAGAATTTTTTAATCTGAACTCGTTTTCCAATACTCTTGTTAAATCTCAAGTGTAAATATCTCCCTTAAATCCTCGTACTCTTAAATAATATAGTGTCTTCAACCTTAAGGACCCGTTGGATTATTAACACACATAAAGTGTAATGGTGAAATTGAAATTGTGTTGCGCATTTCAAGTGTAATTAACAAATTGAAGTATTGTTGATAACTAACACAGCCAGTTGATGTCGTACAATTTATTCTGATTCTGATATGCTTTATTCCACATCAACTGCATAACGTACGTCCTTTCCCGCAGTGAGCATCCCTTATAATAGCAGTTTTCTGTCAAACAGTCACTAGTAGATGCATCACAAGATGCTTCTGGTTTCACGTATATTTTTCTCTTTTTATTATTTTATTCTATTTTAATTATTGTTATGGCGTTATTTTGCAAACTTATTTTTTTTTCTTTCTTTCAGGCCTGTGAAAAAATGTATGTATTTTCCTCAATATCCAAGCTTGTCTTGATATAGCTACTTTATAGGTGTTCCTAACGATTTGAGGCACTATCGTTCTGGGAGCCGCAAATAAGGACCGATTTCCTCAAATTTGACTTTAAATGGTCTACGCCATCTCATTTCTTAGAATAGGCCTCACACAAAGGTCCCTTTTGATTTGGGTTCTGCCATTTTAGACGTCACAACGTAACTTCGTTCTTGATCAAATTTTCCGTGGTATGTTTCGACCGACTTCTTACCAAGTCTTGCAAATGAGATCTAACCTCCTGAGATTTTGGAATATCCCTTATTTTTTTTTGGTTCTGTTACTCTAGAAGCCCCCAATTAAATCTATTGCTTAATCTTCACAAACATACTATTTATGTTGATTTTCACAGCAAACATTAATTTGTTTGCAGTAACGTTGACATATGCTAATGTGCAAACATATTTTCGTTTGCCACAAAACATTAATAAGTTTGCAGTAATATTCCCAAACATGTATATGCTTGTGTGCAAACATTAAATGTTTTCAGATCCAATGTTAAACAAATATACAACAATACGTAAATTCTGGCGACAAATGCCTACTTTTTCTTTCATTTATTTTAATAACTTTAACAAGTGAATTTAAATTCCTTTTTATGCATAGAAACAGATCCACTAAATATCACCAATGTTCTTTTTATACACTTCACCGAAGGGTGGATGGCATATTAAATTTGTCATTCCGTCTGCAACACCAAAAAATATTAATCGAAGACTCCATATATATTAATCTTCATGAAATTCTAAAACAATCTAGCCATGACCGTCCGTCCGTCCTTTTGTCTGTAAACGAATTAACCAAGGATCCCGAAATTGCTCAGGATGATGAAGTATGATACTCGTATAAGATGCTTAAAATTGACTATTTGCTTAAAAAATTATAATATTTTGTAAACGGACAATGGTTAAAATGGGTACTGTTAGTTGGTACGCACTACTTAACTCAAAATAGGGCATAGTTGTTAGACTTTTAGGCTCATCTGACTCAAAAAACGTCCCGCATGGTCTAAACGGGCGATTACAAGTCAATATGGACATATAAGTACTCAAAACAAAGCCAATTTAGTTACGAATCAAGAAGAGGCATTTTGAATTAGATAAGGGACGGACGCATGGGCCAAAAGACGGATCATTTTTTTGCGCTGAAGTAGCTTATGGACTGTGGAGGGAATATAAGGATTCACCTGGCCTAACTTAGCGACGTTTTTAACTGCTTTCTTTAATACGTTCTGCTTCCACAACGTCTTATGACTTGAACGATAATTAGCAGCTACTACAAATTCAGTGTTAAAGTACTGTAACATTTTTAATACAGAATTTATGTTACTCCACAAACATATGATATTTCATTATGCTAGAATGTTGTCCTTAACATATAAGTTTGTGAAAGCCTAGAACAACTTTTTTCAATGTTTTTTATATATAGGGTGGTAATTCATCTAGAGGTATTTTTTCAGAACAAAAAAAATACTTAGTAAGGTCATAAATACTATTACACACGTTTTATGAGTAAAATAAAAAGTAATGAATGTTTTTGGACCAAATATTTTTTAATAATATATTTTGATGTACACTGTATCCAAAAAGAATCTACTTATTCGAAATGTCCGCCTTTTGCCTTTACACACGCCTTGGCCAATCGTCAATGGCTGCACGAACCTCGTCTATTGGAAAATTGGCCATAGCTCGAACAAAAGCAGTCTTAAGAGATCCAATGTTGGGGTATCTTTTGTGACAAACCCTGAATGGTAAAAATTGTTTCATCGGTGAACAAAATTTTTCTGTGCAAGTTATCAGCGTGATTCACCAAAAGACGTTTTCATTTTCAATCCTATTTTTTTTAAAACTTCTGTCAATAAATGTCCCGTTCGTCGTTTGAAAGCCCCAAGTCTTCTTTAAAAACAGCTTTTGCGTGATATTCATCTCACGAGCCATGATTTTCTGTTTTCGGAGCTGTGAATCCTTGATTTAACGGCTTCGATGGCATGCGGTGTTCGAACAGAGCGTGGGCGGCCCGACCGGTGGCGGTCTTTTACATCTCCAGTCACCTCAAACAGTTTTATGCATCGGTAGACGAACATGCCGCTAATCCCTTGTGGCCGGAGCGTTTTGAAAATATCGCTTTTTTCATTTCACACTTGAAAAGCACTATTACAGCGATACGGTTCTCATTATAATGAGAACCGTATCTGACCACTGACCATGTCAAAGGTCAGATAATTATCTGACCACTGACATGATGAAAATTGAAACAATTTTAAAATCCCGTTACAGACTAACGCTATTGAGGTTAGCTTTCAAAACCCATATGACATTTACGGGGTATGTCAGTTCTACTATTAAATGGGTGTGTTGAATGTTGTAACAGTATTTATGTCCCTACTAGGTATAAAAATTTAAATCAAGTGTGGAATCTTAATTGGTTATTTGAAAGGACATTTTATGGCATTTATTTTTTGAATATAATTTCCTTCAAATGTTGGCCGCAACTAGAGTCCAATTTTGGATGACTTGTTCGAGCATTTTGACCGGTATGGCTTTCGTAGCTGGTTTGTCAGCATAGACTTTGGACTTTACGTAACCCCAAAGAAAAATGTCTAAAGGTGTGATATCACTCGATCTAGGCGGCCAACTCACCTGCCCAAAACGTGAAATTAGCTGTTTTTTGAAATGACCTCTCATTGTTTGAGCAGCTGTTTGGCAAGTGACACCGTCCTGTTGAAACCAAGTGGCGTCAAGATTACGGGCTTCAATTTTAGGTATCATAAAGATCGATATCACGGCGCGATAGCGAACACCATTCACGGTTACGTTCCGTTCATTATCATTTTTGAAAAAATATGCACCGATGATTCCACCAGTTTATAAACCGCACCAATCCGTGGTGTTCTCTGTGTATAATGGCAACTCTTGAACCTCTTCTTGTTGCTCTTCAGCCCAAATGCGACAATTTTGTTTATTGATTTTTCCGTTGAGCCAGAAATGAGCCTCATCACTGAACAAAGTTTTGGTCGAAAACAGCGGATCTTCCCGTTTCTCGCCGAACGCTCATTTCCATAATACAGTTGCCAACATTTGAAGGAAATTATTTTCAAAAAATTAATGCCATAAAATGTCCTTTCAAGTTACCAATAAAGATTCCACGCTTGATTTAAATTTTTATATTTTTTGATCTGAAAAAATACCTCTAGATCGATCACCCTTTAAAATAAAAACTGGAAACAGAATGAAAGTTATGCGCCTTTCGTTAAAATTACAAATGAAGACATTTCAGAAAATATTTTTATCATGAAAGCTTTATTAATTAGTCCAATAGAGTTTAACAAATTTTACTCCCAAACAATGCGAGAAAATTAGTTGATTTTTTCAAATACTGGCAAAATTGACTTCCATTGTTTGTTCCGTTCGGTATCTTATGTTTTTTTTAAGTTTTTGGAGAACGTTGAAGTTATACAATTTGCTACCGGAATAAATCCTTTAATTATAGCATCAAACATGGTTTTGTTTTTTTTAACACTTTTTTATTAAATGTACTCATATGTGTACTTATTGTTTTGCTTCAGTTTACATATGTGTACTTATTGTTTTGCTTTACTTTGTGTTTAAGAAATTCATTTCAGGCTAACGAATTTATTTTGATTCGGGCACCAGCAGTAGGTACAGTTAAGGAGTTTCTTCTTCGCTTCAATATGTTGTATTTATGTTCACTGACCTTGATGCATTTATTCAAAGTTCAGATCAATTATGATTAGATTGATGTTGCGTCGTGAGTGTAATTTATCAATTGCTCTCTCAATAGATCAATTGTTTGTTCTTCAATACGAAGATGGTATCTGCATCGAGTGAGTGTGCCAGAGATTGAAATACTTGCTCCTTGGAAGCACAACACTCAATGTTTTCAGATCATCACCTCCACAGATCGATAAGATGTGTTGTTTGAAATGGTCATGGGCAAATGCTCACACATACGTACAAACTAAGTACGAATGTTCAGATTTATGTAGAGCGTAGACCTTCGTATGCATCCCTTGAACTGTTTATTTGTTGAGCAAGTCTACAAAAATGTGTATGTGTGTGTGTGTGTTTTCAAGTGCGTGTGCAAGTGAGATCCTTTTATTTTGAAACAGAATTCTAAATTTATGCAGAAAAACCAGCAACCATGCCCTTAAAGCTGGTGAAAGAGCGAACGACCGGGACGCTCCATGCACCAACACCCAGTGAGTCTGAAGTACACTTCAGTCGCACTATGACTTCACTATTATGGCGCATTTCATTACGTCACTCATTCGCTCATTGTTGCCGGCGTCTGACGCCTGCTACGCTCCTCTGCATCTTGGCCGTTACTACCTCAATGCGAAAGAGATGCTGTAAAACAGTCGTCGTCAGCCTCATTGTCGACGTCGTCTCTAATAAATTCATTCAAATCAAGGAAAAAAGCAACAGTTCCTCTTTCACTTTTTTCCGTTACAAACACAAAAAGCGACGAAAAAAGCATTAACAATGATTTTCGCTGTTGTTGTTGTGTTTTTGTTCTTGTTTGTCGTCTTCTTCTACTTCTGCCGTTATCACACTTTTTTCAGTAATTAAGTACAAGTACAATAAAGTAGTCGAACGGTAGTGGTAGCACGGGAGCAGATCTGAAATTTCCTTTTTTTATTCTACACGCTGTTTCTACTTAATTTTTTCCTACTTCATTTTGCTGCGGCTGCTGTTGTTGTCTTCATCGCTTAATAAGTCTGGCTGCTGTCTGCAATGATTGCGTAATGAGTATCTAATTGGCGCGAATGGGGGACGGGAAGTGTTTTTCCTTCTTTTTTATATTTTATTTCATTTTTTCAAACAGCCGTATAAATTATTCACTCATAAAAAACGCTGCTCCGGCAGGGAGGGTACGATTACATTTCAAGGTCGCGTTTAAACAAGAAAAAAAATGTAAAAAGTTTTTGTTTGGCTGGAAAAAACAGAAAATTTCCTCGCTTTTTTCTATTGCAGATGTAAGATTAAGGGGGTGGGAAGCAACAAGTTGATGACTCAAGAATGTCAGGACTGTGTATAGGTGGGCGCGTTTTGTGCTGATAAAGGAAAACGAAGAAAATATAAAGAGAGAAGTTTAGTTGTGGAAAAAATACGAAATTCAGTTTTTTATACTGTTGCTGTTTCACGCTATTCTTCAGTTTGTGTTAGTGCGAAGAAAGTTGAAAGATAAAAAAGGAATTAAAAATTACTGCCGGCAACTGCTAGCCATAGGAAAATACATAAAGTCGTACATAAGGCGTCTTAGAGAAGTTCACCGCTTAAAATTGCAATGTTATTATTTATTAGCATACGGGAAAACATAATTTGTTTCTAAACTTGGTCTCAATGAACCAGACTATCTGCGTGCAAAGGCAAAAATGACGTGTAAGCTCTGGGAGTGTTAAGTACTTGCGCAAGTATACGAGATCCCTCGACATCCCACATATGAGCAAGGCGGTATGTTCTCCCGAATCATTGAGTTGAAGCACGATATAATTCTTTTACCACCTAAATAAGGTCTACTTCTTTAAAGAAACGTTAACATCGTTAAGAGACGTTACAGAGGTTACGATATGTTCGATAGTCTTTCACCTTACTTATTACACCACGGCGTATGGATGGATATGCCATCAAAAAGTGGTGGTATATCGCAGTGGGAAATTACTGACACTTTTATAAAAAGTGCTCTGACAACCGTTCGTGCACAAATGCCTGGGCAGTGTGAATTTATCTTATTGCAACCTGTTCTTTTAATGATTGAAAATGACAAAACACTTTTTCTAAAAGAGATTTTCGGCTATCTGCGGATTGATGCTTTATTCGCCCGCTGGCAAATCACTTTACGTTTTCTAATTCCAACTGATGTTATCATATTGGAAGGTTTTACAGTACTTGATGGTTAGGAAAAACATCGTTTGTCAGTTCTTGCACTACCATCTATAGTTTGTCGATTAGGGTTTTCTATCTTGGTTTGTTAGGGATCCCGGGTGCAATTTTGAAGAGTACGCACGTGTGATCTTTTTACTGTGTATGTATGCCACGGAGAAATCCTTTTTTGTGATCCATTGTTCTTATGAAAAAATTAATTTGAGACATCATCTTTAATGGAGAAGATGATGAAACGCCAGATGTAAGTGGCTTTTGAGCAACAAACATATACAATTTTTCAAAAAGTTAGTACATTTTGTACTTTTTTATACTTATCGTATACAACATTTACAGATGGTCAAAAATTAAAATTTTCTGTAGAAAATTATTATTTAACCCAGTGCTTGTAACATTAACTTTTACACTATTGAAGTTCTGTAGTAGGCAGTTTCAATTTCCAATAATTAGTCCCTAAAATAATTTAAGGAGGATCCATACTTGTTCGACCCAGAAAGTGTGCTCTATTTTGCGTATTGTGCCCTTTTATTGAGCTGAAAGTGCTCGTTGCCTGTTCAATTTTTGGCATCCCTACTGCTTTTTAGCTTCTAATGCGAAATTGTACAAAGGCACAAAAATTCAATTTGCACAATTCAAGACAAAAAAACATATTATTTAGCTGGTCTTACTTAACAACTGAATTTTGAAGGGTGCAAACCCTTCTGAAGTATATAACAACACAAGATGATCAAAGACGACATTTTACATGTAGGGGATCGAATCTCTGTTAAAATTCAACAAACTGTGTTTCATGGCCGAATAATGAACAAACGTATATTTCCCTAATGTCAAGTCTTTTTTATAAATGAGTAAGCAAACGGTGGAAGGTTTTGAAAGCAGAGATATCCTCTGTGTGCAGTTTTCTTACTAAGAAATGAAAATTTGGAAATTTTATGCCCTTTAGTTAAACAAGTGCAATAATATCTAACTATGAAACCATTTTTCGCAATGTCATGAAATGTATTTTCTGTCAGTTTATTTTCATATTTGTAGAGTAAATAGTGCGTTAAAAGAAAAAACTACGTAAACGAACAACATTGCAGAATTCGAGTTGGCTTTGGCTTGGCTCGGTTCGGTTTGAAAAATGGTTTTTAGGAACTTTAGAAAATAATTGAAAACATGTACATAGTTGCGTATTCATGTATAAATATTTGCTTAGGTTGGGCATATTGTTCCTACAAGTGCTTTGGTTTACGGCTCAGTTCAGAGACAAAAATCTGAGGCAATGATAATCTAAGTATCATTCACATAATGCCATTACGTTAAGAATAAGTCACTGCATAGTGTGCAATTTAAGCTGTAGGGGCCACTAAACCAGAAAGTGTTTTGCCTTAGCAGTGATTTCGGCCGTCCCTAGTGCAATATACCAGGATCCTAGATTGATTCGTTTGGACGCTATCGTCCTTTAACTGATCGTCTTGGAATTACGACGATCAATAATCTTAATAGATGGCAGTCGCCCGTACCATTCATGTGGTCGTTTCGCCACTAAGGAACCTACGTACTAAATCACAAAACATTTGACACTTGAACCCCTCATACGCATGGGACTGCCCATAGGTGTTCCTGCGTGGAGCTGAACACACGGAGTTACGCTATCAACGTGTGTTCCCTCTTGTGGGTTTCTCTCGGAACTTCTTCGTCTCGTATGTCTAAGATCTGGCATAATACTTGTATCAAGCAAGCTGACATATTCATTACCTTAGAGCATGAACTTAATCACATGCGTAGACTCAGTTACAGGAAGGACCTGAGGCCAAATCTAGGACTGTGGAAACACCACTCAGTCTGCATTCACCTCTTTCTCCACACAACTTGGGCACACTGACAAGCTATTGCGATCAATTCATTGTAGAAACATCCATGGTCAGTTAGGAACAACGTTGTGTTGTCGTGTATTCTGTGCAGATATTCGGCATGACCATCCACTGCTTGTCGCTTTTCTTTTTGGACCTTAGTTTATTTATCGAGTTTACTGCGATATAGTACGCCTTAACAACATCAAACCTGGTGAAATAGCATCGTAAAGGTTAATGTTTGGATTTCGCCTCCAAGCAAAGATCCGTCATTATTATGTGTTCCGCTGCTTTCTGTACATAGTCGAACATCATAGACCCATGTCCTGCCTAAGAATAGTTATCCCCAATACACTTCGAAGTATGCATGCACGTTTCTTCGAACACATCAATGGCATCATTCATAAATGGATTTTTTATTAGACTATCCATCGCTCACATTGTATTTTGTGGGCACGTTTAGATTCTCCAGCAATTACCAGAAGTAAATGTGTTGCATCCTGGCGTCTCTCTGCTGTTCGCGTCGGGACAAAAGGAAAAAAATATCAAGTTACACTCGACCCCTTTTTTATGCGACATCAGAGATATGCACACGTTCACATGTGTGTATTTTTGAATGGGACTCATTAAATAAAATTGTAAGACGTGCATGTGGAAAATCGTATTCTGCCTCAATTTGCATGGGTAATAATTTTTGTATACCTGCCAGTTTTCCGTTTCCCATTGCATTCGCTCTGATTTCGGCAATGAAATTTTGCAAATTTCAAATTGTGCTGCTCCGTGGTGGCAGATGAAATAAAAGCTGCAATTGCAATTAATATTCCATAATTTGACTACAAATAATTTGTGTGTTCCTTTCACACTCATCCCGAATAAAGTGACGGTCTGACTTACTGGCTGAGGGTATGCTTGTAACGGAAATTTGCAATATGCCCGCAGAGGTCGAGGTGCTGCGCTTCATAGGTTGGCTTCGAAATTTACATAACCCATGGCGGAATAGGGGATGGTTGGGTTTTCTAATCCTTTCGCCAAAATACTTCTTTCTTCGGCCCAGCCTTAGAAGATTCCTTTCTTCTGATGGCGAAAAATAAAACAAACTGCATTGCATTTGTTTGGCGTCATTATGTTGCGCATTGCATATCCCGAATATGCAAAGTGCCAAACAATCGGTTACGGCAATTTCATTGTTTTCTTTGCAACCGATCAACCCTTTCTTACACGACCACCAAGACGATCAGTGCTGAGCAAGGTATACTTTCCCATGACCCCTTTCCTGCGGACGACCAGCATGCATACTGTTCATTTAAAACTAAATGCGCCCTTTGCCTTTCTTCATCAAGTCCCTTTCTTCGTGTCCTTTTAGTGTCACATTCAAAATTTAATTAAAGTGAAAACCAAAATTAAAAATCCCAATCTCGATGATACGTGACTCTCCTGTACTGATCCCAAGACTGACATCTGGCATATACGTACACACACTTTCTACAAAATATGCAAATTTCCTGCGAGTCCTCGCACAACAACTCCGAGAGGATTATCAATGGAAAAAACTGTAACACAAATCATTTATAGGTTTCCTCAATGTCATGTGTTTCCAATACTAATAATAATAGTTATAATAAATGTGAATGTGAATAATCTGTATGTTGTGCCGGGATTGAATTTGCATTGTAATTCAAATGTGAACGAACCTTTTTTTGCATGAGGTTCCCTCCGCCAGCGAAGTCCCATAAAAATGCAAATTATATGGTAAGCGAATCTTTTGCAAATTTCTCTACTTCGGGAAAAAAAAACACCGCACGCTCGTGCATACACACTCACTTACATAGACATGGCAAAGAATTGCACATTTCCAATTTCAAAAAAAAAAAGATTTTCCAATTTTTTAATTGTATGCATACAGGAAATGAAAAAAAAACTACTATTGTTCTAGTTGTTGTTGCATATTGAAATTTGAATATTCAAATTAGTATGTGCGATCGGCACTGTGGCGTAATCCTTTTCCATTCCATTTCACAGGTAACGCTTTTTCCTCGGCCAAATCGCAACTGCGAGTGAGGGTACAGGAAGCTGACAGTTGCGTTTCATCATTGTAATTGTTTGGTTCAACTCGGAGGGCTATACGAGTACAAGAATAACAATACTATGCATCCGTCCATCATCCCTTTGAACAAAGAGCCGTTATTTTCAGTACAACGGAAAATTGCTACAAATATTGTGAGGATTAATCAATAAACTCTATGTGCAAAGCTAAGAATGCCGTCGGTATTTCAACGGCCTGTTCGCTTTATCAGGGCTATTGTGAGTCGTCCCATTCGTTGATTTAATCATTTCAGATCACAAGTTTAAGGAGCTGCAGTTGGCTGTCCAATCAAAATCAACTGAATATGAAATTACACAAGAACTTTTGCCAGCGGCTTATAAAATAAAGACATTAGTGGTGATTTCGCAGCAAGTTGGGTCAACTAAGACCGGAGCACTTACATCAAAAATACAAAGTCTATTTGAGAACTCCATTTGAAAACATAAATCAAATTAATACTAAACTTCGATAAATCATCAAGTTTCGAAATAAGGACTTCAAAAATCTGCCTATGAGTAAAATCTTTAAATCTAATCTTTCTCATAGATGGTATGCAAATAAGTGACATTTTCAAAATGTAGCTGTCCAAATATCGCCTTATGGAGACGTTCAATAACAATATTTCAGTAAACGGCAAATACGTTCAGGACCTGGGCTTTACATGTGAAACAGTCGTGCACACTTACATCTTAAACCTTGCACAACTCTGTGGAACAGGGTATTAAACGATAGCTTAATTGCAAATGTTTGTAACTACCATATAACGGGTGGCCCAAATAAGACCAGCTGATGTGAAACACAAATAACTTTTTTATTTTTTAATATAATTTATTTTTTCTTTTTGCAGATTATAACTAAACTCTTGGAAATTTAAAATGAATACGTACGGTCCACAACAACGCATTAAAATTATCGATTTTTGTTATTCTTCTCAACGATCAATTGTTCTGACGGATCGAAATTATCGCCGTTTTTTTTAACGAAAGATCAGCGCCCACATCTTCAACGATTACAAGTTTAGTTCGGAGCAAGTTTAGATGGAGCCACTGCACATACTGCTAGGCAAACTATGCACATGCTGCTTGAAATTTTTGGTGAACGCATAATTTCAAAAAATTCAGATTTCCCTTGGCCTTGTTCACCAGATTTAACTGCGTCCGATTCTTTTTATGGGGATATTTAAAAGACAAAGTGTATGTTAACAAACCACAGAACTTGGACAGTTCAAGCAGAATATTCGAGACGAAATACGGCTCCTGCAACCAGGAACATTACTCCGTGTAATGCAAAATGCGCTAAAAAGAGCCAATGCCAGTATCGAGCAAAATGGTGGTCATTTGTCTGATGTCATATTTCACACATAGTCACGTTAAATTTCCATAAAATGTATTTAACATATAAAAATAAATCATTTAAAAAAAACCGTTATTACAAGAGTTATACGTGTTTAACATCACTAGGTTTCATTTGGGCCACCCTGTATGAGCGAGACCTACCTTTAGGTTATTCTAACAATGTCTGTCGGTGCTTACTCGAGTGTTCTACAACCCAGGGTTTTCAAAGACTGGCATTTTAGGGTTTTTCTTTAAGTAAAATATCGGCATTAACCGACATTTCGGTTTAAGCCTTTTGCCCAAGAATGAAAATTATTTTTCGAATCAGATGTAAAGTAATTGTGCCCTGGAACAGCTATAAATTTGCCGACTTTTAAAAATAAAGTCATATTTGAATTTGTGTTTTTGTCCATAAATAAATTGGACCATTACCAAAATTTAGCCAAATTGCAAAATAACTTTAGTTTTACATATAACTTTATGAAGTTATTTCAAAGCCATCAGTCTATGTATGCAAGCAGAGAAGAAATATGATTACTAACGGGTTTTCCAATAGGGACATAACAGTTTCGTATCTTTATGTCAACGCACCCTCAAACATTTTTAATGATCTTACAGTGTCACAACGTTAGTCGAAGTCAACATTTTCATCATGGAAAATTTCACTTACGAACAACGTTTTGAAATCATTCTAAATTACTACCGATATTCTGAGTCGGTGGTCGGAACTTTAGGAGCGCTTTCTATAATTTTCGGCAGTAATAATCATCCCACTCTACAGTATGAGCGATGAAGCTTATTTCTAACTGAGTGCTTTGTCAATAAACAAAATATTCGTTATTGGACAGGAACAAACCCAAATGTGCTTTGACACAATTGCATCCGAAAAAATTCGAAATATGCTCCGGTAGAATGGCCACCACGTTCATGCGACTTACCGCCATTGGATTTTTTATGGGGCCACATCAAGTCATTAGTCTATGCCAACAAGCCAGCTACTTTTAACGAGAGACAACACCCAACGCGAAATTGCCAACGTTCCGGTCGAAATGTGTGCAAGAGTGATGGAAAATTGGGCCCAAAAAATAGATCGATGTACACAGGCTCGAGGTGGTCATACGACCGAAATCGAATTTAATTCTTAAAACATGACACATTTGCTCTACATCTAGAAAAAATTTTAACTCTATATTTTAAATATTCTGTGTTATAATTATATATAACATTGTTATGTCCTTAATGGAAAACACTGTATATGGTCTTCGCAACCATACTATTGTTTTTTGAATTTCGTTTTGACAATAGCACGATGGCGGAAATATTAATATTGCTGAAATGAAACAATAGTATTATTGCTAAATTTAAAAATGAAAATATGGTTATAGCAGCAAAAGAAATATGGTTGGTGCGACGTAGGTATTTGTTTTTGAGTTTTATATTAACAATAATTTTATTAACGCAATCATACCGTAGGCTGGTAAGTCTATAAAGTTGAATACGGTAGTTGGCACAATGTTATTGTTACGAATCTAACATAATAAATGTTATTTTTATCTGAAAATTATAATAATAATAAATGAACACTTTTAAAAGGATTATTTATACTGTTAAATGCATCACTCCTATTATTTTAAAAAAATGTACTTAAAAAAATAAATAAAAAAAACTTTATGATGCGACTAAAACTCTGTAAACTTGTGTGATAACACATTAACCAATCTATAAATAATTTTGGGAATCATAGTATGGTTGAGTGGATCATACAATGGTTGTAGGGATCATAACATGGTTGCTTGTTGATCATACTATTGTTGTGAGGATCATATGTGAAACATACTTTGTTGTGATTATCATAGTATGGTTTTAAGGATCATACCATGGTGGTGGGGAACATAGTATAGTTGGATGTGAATCATACTAGTGTTGTGAAGATCATGAAATTTGTGTGCCACAACCATATTGTCAACAATATTGAATATTGTAACTTCAACCATATATTTTTTCTTCGTGTAGGATTTTTATTCTGTTTACTTTGTTCGGTGAAATACTCGTACTCTACTGCTGGCTGTAGAATCTGCCTGCGTTTATTTAGAATCTGCCTGCACTTAAGTGTATACCCATTGATCATGGTTTAATTACATTCGTTGCTTGGGGTCTGAGGATGGTGAAGTACCATTTACCGAAACTAAAGTTACCCTTGCTTCCAACTAAAAGTTTTTTTGACTGACCTTTAAATTCAGTTTTGGTTTCTTTAATGAAATGTTCCATAGAAACATGGTCTCAAATCTGACTAAAACAAATCACGTCTATTATTTTGAATTTAATTTAGTTTAAATAATTTACCATATTAAAAACTCTATTGTTGAATTACAACATAACCCAATCCTTATAATAAATTTAAGGGTTCATAGTATGGTTGAATTGGATCTTACTGCGGTTGCATGTGAATCGTACTATGATTGTGAGGATCATACTATGGTATATGTGAAACATACTATGGTTGTGAGGATCATAACATAGCTGTGGGGATCATGGTTGAGTGTGAAACATAATATGGCTGTAGGAATGGCAGTATTGGTGTGTGTGAGTCGTACTATTGTTGTGAGGATCATAATTTTGTTATGTCACAACCATATACGCAACACTAATACGCTAGAATATTGTCACCTTAGCCATACTTTTTTTGCGTGTGAGAAGCCATTTGTTGGGCCCAGATAACTTTTACGGGGACTTTATCAAAAAATAAGCCCATATGGCCCAAATCATTCCAAAATTAGTTGTACCAAACCAAATACCAAATTTGACTGCACGCAGAAAAAAAGTATGGTTGGGGTGACAATATTCGAATAGGATCATACTATTGTTGGGTATATGGTTGTGACACAACAATATTATGATCCTCACAACAATAGTATGATTCACACATAACCATACTATGATCCCCCCAACCATACTATGATCCTCACAACAATAGTATGATTCACACTCAACCATACTATTATCTTCACAACCATACTATGATCATCACAACAATAGTATGATTCACACTCAACCATACTATTATCTTCACAACCATATTATGATCCTCACAACCACAATATGTTTCTCATACAACCATAGTATGATCCTTACAACTATAGTATGATTCACACGCAACCATACTATGATCCACACAACCATAGTATTATTCACACTCAACCATACTATTATCTCCACAACCATATTATGATCCTCACAACCATAGTATGTTTCTCATACAACCATAGTATGATCCTCACAACCATAGTATGTTTCTTATACAACCATACTATGATCCCCACAACCATAGTATGATTCACACTCAACCATACTATGATCCCTTAAATTATTTATTAGGATTGGTTATTGTTGTTATTCAAAAATAGAGATTTTTATTAAGTATGTTATTTTAAATTACATTACTATTAGTTCATAGCCAGATTTGATGCCATGTTTTTATTAAACATTTCATTCAACAAACAAAAAAATATATTCAAACGGTCAAAAATACTTTTAGTTGCCAGCAGGGGTGAATGCGACTTCACCATCCGTAGACACCAAGTAACGAATGTGATAAAACCATGATCAATGAGTATATACTTAAGTGCAGGCAGATTTTAAATAAACGAGAACCAGTCGGTATTAGAGTATTTCACCGAACAAAGTAAACACAATAAAAATCCCTCGAACTACCTTCCGATTGTTGTTGTTTTTTTAATGGACAGCAACCATTCACTGTATCGTGTGTATGTGTTTTTTTTGTATATCGAAAAAACATACGAACATACACACATACATGCATGCTCTATAAAATCCTTTTTGTTATGTTCATAGTCGCAACCATACTGTATGATTGCCGTAATCAAATTATCCTTAACGTAAATTTTAAACAACAATACTTTTGTTGCACCAACCATGTTTATATGGTTACTACAACCATATTTTCATTTATAAATTTGGCAATAATACTATTGTTACATTTCAACAATAGCAATATTGTCGCAATCATACTATGGTCAAAATGAAATTCAAAAAACAATACTATGGTTGCGACGAACATGCTTTTATTGTAGAGAACATATTATTGTTGCGGTAACCATAGTGTAACCATATATTTTCTCTGCGTGTGAAATCGGAATTAATATGGATGTTCTAGAGCGTAGGTTATATGTATGGGGAAAGATCTTTGCACTGGGGCTATATCAAAACGTGGACCCGCATTACCCATTTTTATCTGAGCTGATAACTGATGGATCGAATAGAATAAAGCTCTCACACAAATGTTCATCCAATTTTATGACTTTAGCTCTAGAAGCCACACTTCACATCCAATCTTGATGAAATTAAGAACGCGTTAGTTTTTCGGACCAATGAAGGGCGTATTGAAATTAAAGAAAATCGATTCCGATTTAGATATAGCTTTCAAACATATATGTTCATCCGATTTTATGCCTTTAGCTCTAAAAGCCAAATATTACAACTAATCATGATGAAGCTTGGTATACGATAGTTCCTCGTGCCAAGGGTGGGCGCTGATATATAAGTATATGTTCAACCAATTTTACCAAAAACAATGACATTTTCTCACAAATTCAATTGTGACATTAGTTGTTAATCATGGGTGAACTGGGCTCAAAAACCTTTTCTCAGTTGGCTTTTCTGAACATCCAGTAGTGCAGGGTATAATATAGTCGGCCCCGCCTGACTTTAGCCTTTTTACTAGTGTTATTTTATTTTTTCGTTCATTCATATTTATTGATTCATATTATTTACAAATTGTTCTACGATTATACTAAATACAATTCAAAGAATTTTAGTTAATTCCTTTTTCTGCTTAAACATTACACCATAATTATTAGATGAGTGTTTATTGTAGCTAATGTATGAATTGGAGGAGACAATTTTCAAAAATCTTTGTAATTTTTTTTCTTGTGATAAAAATAACTTAAAACTAGATTCATATCTCAAGAGACCAGCTCTGAGATATGATTTTGTTCGGAGTTGGAACATTTGGCATTAAAAGATTCTATTGACATGTTTAACTTGACTTCCACAAGTTCAGTTTTAGTGATCTGGGGGTGTCGCGCCGTAGAATAATATCTAGAAAGGTTATTTATAAGCTTTCAAACTTTATTATGTAACATTTGAAGCCTCTTTACCCACTTAAAATTTTTATTTTATTTTATACGCCGTCGCACGGTACATTTTTCCCATCGAGATATTGATGTCGTTTCTGCCATAGTGGGAGGTACGAGAAAGGGCGTGTCTAGGAACCCAATTATTCGGCACCATGTTAACCTTTAAGAGCTGTTCTTACATTTTGATTTTGCAAAGTATAAATAGCATTAAATATATTACAAAAATACCTAAAGTGCAGAATGGTGCATTTGCTTTGGAGCTAAGCCCAACAAAGTTGCGCTTACGACTTTGCATTCAAATCTTTGCCCATCTTTATTTCACAATATTTTTTTTGTACAGATGTAAATTGTGTTAAGTACTAAGAGGTTAGATAGTTTATATCGTTTCTGCTTTATTATATATTTATAATTTTTTAAAATCAGTTGCGAAGCATAGAATTGACATTTAAAGGAAAATTTAAAAATCTTCGTTTAACAGTCAAAAAACATTTTTTGGAGTTTATTTAAAAAAGTCTAATTTGCGATCTGTATGATACAGATGACTAAATTCCGAAGATTTATTAACAAAAATTGTTGTTTTAATCTATTTGTCCAGGCTAGTACAGTCTCTGTGTCGTCGAAGGCGTGCAATATCGAGGTGGAAAAATCTCATGGCAAATTGTATAAATATATAATTTTTAGACTCTTATTTTGTTTAATTTAAAAACTTTTTAAATGCGTATTTGCTGCATTGCTCCACCGGAGTAGCGTAAAACAATATTAATTGGAATATAACTTTAAAGATAATCAACTTATTCCCAAGACAAAGATGTGAATTAGTATTAAAGAACGGTTTGGATTGTATTTTTAATCATGTCTATTACATAGCATGTTTATGTTTAAATTCCATTTTTGGATCTAGTATGTATTTTACTTTCGCATCCTATTGAATTTCAGTATTCCAGGACCGTATACAGCCGTTATTTGGGGAATAACGGCTTTCTTCTTCGCGAAAAATATATTGCTTTTTTTTTTGAACATTTACTCGTATATTCCATTTCGAGAAATAGTTTTCACTACTCGTAGTGCTGGTTCAGCGTATCATGGACAAAAATTGAGACAACACAGTCATCTAAAGAAGGAAATCTGAGGTAAGGAACGTTGGGGACAACGAGCAGGTATCGGAATTATATCTGATATATTGCTTTCAATGTGCACTTTTAATGTTCTGTCTTTCAAAAAACTTTGTATTATAATACAAAGTTTTTTGATTAATTATAAAGGGTATTTTTATTAGACTTTTGGATATGAGTCATTCCATGCCAAACGGTACGATTTTGGGCAAAAATTTAACGCAATGATTCCGATTTTTATGAAAATTTGCAGATTTGGTCCTCTAGCAATTCTATTTAATCCGCGATTAGAAAAAAAAAATATAATTTTTTTTTTCAAAAGTTATGACCAATTGAACTTTGGTAAAATGGAGATTTTATCAAGGAGGTGTGTTCATTCAGTCGCATGTAACTCCGGAAATACTTGACCGATTTTACTCTGCTATACCTTATTTTGAAGGTAATTTTAAGCACTTCTAAAATAACGAAACGGTATGGCATAACGCCATAGAATTTTTTAAGTTTGTATCATTTTAATCCTTTTATTTCGATTTTGAAAATGATTACATCTTTTTTTATTTTTGAAATTTTGCAGGCGTATTCTTACAGGTCTGTTTTACCGACTGTGTAAGTTTTAAAGTGGTGAAATAATGCGTTCTATTTTTAAAATTTTTTTTTTTACCTTATACCTTTTTCACTTCCATGAATATAGAAAATATAATATAGAAAAAAAAATACTTTTTAATAGTTTATTGACACAAGATATAACAACAACAAAAAAACAAAGAAAAAAAGAAATAAAAAAATGAGTAATGAAATAAATGTTATGCCTTGTATACCATCTTCATACAGTACTGCTCAGAAGATGATGTTGTCTGGACTTTCATTATTTTATCGGGTTGTGGAATGAATGCATGGTACCCAAGAGTTCCAGAAATTGTTTTCGCTTTTTCAAAACGCTCCTTCAGGTGTTTCGCCCTATCTTGATATTGATAGTTATTGAAGAATTCTGTATGAATATTCTTCACGTTTTTATTCACCCAATCATAAAATTTGACGGCACTATTAATGGGATTTATGAGGCTGGACAAGCTTGCACGTGCTGCTAGTCTTTTGACTGTTCCTCCCAGACCATCGCAGGGCCATTTGCCATGAGACGTTGCAAAAAAATGCCATTCCGCTGGTATTCCAAAATCTTCTACGTGGAACGTCAGATTTAAAAAGTTTTTCTTGTTTTTGTATTGTGCGCTTGCGCCATCAGAAAAGTAAAATATTTTACTTACAGGTCCTAAGGTTTTCTTTAAAAAATTTACAAGCCCCTCCTGGAATACGTGCACGGCTATTGTATCATGTTTTTATTTCTTTTTTTCTTTGTTTTTTTGTTGTTGTTATATCTTGTGTCAATAAACTATTAAAAAATATTTTTTTTCTATATTATATTTTCTATATTCATGGAAGTGAAAAAGGTATAAGGTAAAAAAATTTTTTTAAAAATAGAACGCATTATTTCACCACTTTAAAACTTACACAGTCGGTAAAACAGACCTGTAAGAATACGCCTGCAAAATTTCAAAAATAAAAAAAGATGTAATCATTTTCAAAATCGAAATAAAAGGATTAAAATGATACAAACTTAAAAAATTCTATGGCGTTATGCCATACCGTTTCGTTATTTTAGAAGTGCTTAAAATTACCTTCAAAACAAGGTATAGCAGAGTAAAATCGGTCAAGTATTTCCGGAGTTACATGCGACTGAATGAACACACCTCTTTGATAAAATCTTCATTTCACCAAAGTTCAATTGGTCATAACATTTAAAAAAAAATTTTAAATTTTTTTTCTTGAAACACGTATATAATATTTTTAAGAGAAGAATGCATACACAAACTAGTTAAGCAATCCAAGCTTGTGATGTAAAAAATGCGTACCGTTTGGCATGGAATGACTCATATCGATCTAGCCACACTTTTTTTTAGGAGTTGGTTTTTTGACAGCTGTCACTTGTTTTATGCTCAGTTTGGTTTGCCATTTCATAATAAATAGACGTACTCCGGAACAACGTTTGCAAATCGTGGTGAATAGGCCTAAAACGAGATGGCCACCGATCCTGATTTTTTGGTAAAATGGGTATAACCAAAATTGTCACATTTGGAGTAATGAAAATCTGCAAGCCATTTTTTAGACGCCGTTACATCCGCAAAAAGTTACTGTTTGGTGGGCTTAATGGGCAGAGGGAATCATTGGTCCATATTTTTTTAAAAATGAAGCAGGCCATAATGTTTCAGTCAATGCGGAACGCTATAGGGCCATGATAAATGACTTTTTTGTGCCTGAATTGGAGGATGTTGATGTGGACCACATTTGGCTCCAACAAGACATACCAACGAAACAATCAATTTATGGGAAAAAAAAAACTTTTGGGCCAGTGGCAATTACACCGCTGAACTATTTTTTGTTTGTTTATGTGAAATCGCTTGCCCACGCAGATAAGCCCTACACGATTCACTCCTTGGAAGAGAATATTCGACGCGTTATTGCTGACATACGGCCCAAATGCTCAAAAAGTGGGCGATAATTGGGCATCCTGGCTGGCATTTATTCGAGCCAACCGCGGACACTTGCTCAAAAAACCTAATAGAAAACCCTTATCTTTATAATAAAGCTAAATCCTTAAACATACCATTAAATTAAATGCGTTTTATTTCTTCTTGAAACCCACACGTCTAAAAAAACACTATTATTTATCGTATTATGAATAAATTTAAAATCTGTTTACATAAGTTAAATTTGATTGTTTCCCCATGAGAATACGAGTATGATAAAACAAAGTGAGTTCAAGAACTTCTTTCCAATTGTCTTGGTTGACCTATCGGTGGAAGGGCCCATAGTGGACCGCCGTAGTGTGATAATAACTGTGCATTGCTGTCTTACAAGAAGCCCAGGTTCAACTCCGTGTAAGAACATCTAACAACTTTTCCACCTTATGGGAAAACGACTCTATAAAATGCATTAGCCATTTGAAGCCGGCGTAAACAATTTAGGCAAATCGTAAAGTTTATGCATACTTAGGTAAGTGACTGTTTTTAAGTATTCATATATCCATGTACGAAAGAACCAATAGTGAACTTATTTAAGGAACCTTAAGTTCCTTAAAGAAAAACAAAATTCAATTCGGAATACAGAAGGACAATACAAAAATTAATGATTTGAAGTGATTGTAGGTCAGCAAAATTTTAAATGTGGCAAATCCTGTTTTACTATATTTTCTACGGTATAAATATTTCCTAAGAAAAATTACTCAAAACCGACATCGAAATGTAGTTCAAAGTTCTTCACGACTCCATGTTTAGATTGTTTATTATCGGATGATGGAGATCAAAACTGTATCGGAGAAGATACAAAGTCCAAAAATCAAATTTGTATTCAAATAAATACGAGTATGTATATATATACAAATATATATATATATATATATATATATATATATATATATATATATATATATATATATATATATATATATATATATATATATATATATATATATATATATATATATATATATATATATATATATATATATATATATATATATATATATATATATATATATATATATATATATATATATATATATATATATATATATATATATGTATATATGAATATATACATACATGCACATATATAGAATAAATTAAAAAAAACAACAGAATCCAGACTAAGTGGCAAAGTTGATTGGACAGAAACAAGTTGAGTACGAGTGAGGGGTGTGCAGTACATTAAAATCGCCATTTAGGCTTCATCAATTTATATGGCATTAGGGGAACGGGCCAAGTGGCAGCGCCCGCAACCCATTTATCAGACCTAAATGAGTTAGGGGCACACCGATGGAAAGTACTCGGCGTAATATGAGAGTAAAAGAGGAAAAGTCTTTGTTTGCATCTATAATGAAAACGTACCCTTTAGCCATTTATCAAATGTTTGCAAGAGTATAATACATAAACTAGAGTCATGTACACACACACACATGCATACATACACCTTATGCATACATATGTATGTGTGTATGCCCTATATGTATAGGTACACTCATATATGTATGTGTGTGTGTGGTATGAGTATGGGAGTAGAAATCAAACCAAATGTTGTGCGAAACAAAACTATTGTATGAGCACGAACACGTATGGTTGTATGTAAACGCGTACATACATATGCGTAGTACATGCTCTTATTTAAATTCCATTCACAAATACAGACGTACTGCTATGTGTATCCACGTATACATACAAAAAAATCGGGAACACATGCCATGTGTGAGCACGAACATCAGAGCGTAAGCGAGCTGTTGTCTGGGGAGTGTGTACTTCGCATCAAGATGGATTGCCTATCGATATACATATGTACGTACATGTGGACATACACATACATAATAGTAGGTATGTACACACTGGTAGCCCGCAACTCTTGTCAGTGCCCCAGCAGGACGAATATATACGTTTGCACATATGTATGTACATACATAAATATGTATGCAGAAACGAAGGTCCGCAGCAGCATACAGCATACACTCATTATGGGTGAGATAGATTTTTTCGGTTAGACCCCGGCATGGCCAGTGAAGAGAACGCGTCGCACATGATGTCTTCAGGATATACTCCAGTGTGTGTTGGGAGCACACGAATGCGGGCGTGTTTGACAGTTTCGGTTTCCACTGTCCTTGCAGGGCCGGCAGCACATACATACCCGTACATACAAACACCCACTCGCATACAGTGGCGACAACGGCAATTGCCAGTTAAACTCTCATCCTTTACAAGCCTTCGATACGAAATTACACACATAACAAAAATACCAACAACACTGATATTCGGCAACTTTGTGAAAAGGGACGTATACGCTTTCTCTTTTCCACTTTATCTGTTTTCATTTAGCTAAAATCAAGGATATGTTCTCTGAACGCACACACTCAGACTCACATGTGTGCCTGAGTGTGGCTGTGTGCGAATTTCACCACTACTCCCACATGTACGTTCCTGGCTGCTTTAGTTGCCTGTTCAGCTCACTTCGAAGTATCCTGTACTTAAAATGGTCGCCTGGACGACAAGGAGGACATGTTTGTAAATGTACCAGCACAAGTGTAGATACTCCACCATTTAATGCGCTCGTATGCCACGTACACACACACACAACGGTATGTACGTATGTACATGTATGTATATAAACACACGCTGACACACAGCCACTCTGTGCAGACACATACGACATACAAAATACTTTTCCTTCACGGCACATGTGTGCTGAGAATTACGAGCAATTCATACGAGCTCACACATACATACATCCACAATATGTGTGTGGTACGAACGAAGTATTGTTGTGGCCGTGGATACTTGTCTGTGTGCGTGTGCACACTAGTATACACACATGTATGCAAAGTCCATACATGCAAACATACGTATGTAATACGTGGGAGACAGAGCAACTGACAGTGCCGAGTTTGAGGTGGGTGAATGACATACACACACTATTCATTTCTACGCATGAGTGTGTGTGTGCGAGTTTGCATGTATATGAAAACGCCAATGGATTCAATCAATAAAATCACGCCATTTTGTTTTAGGACGAAACCGTTTTCCTTTTGCACTTGCGGGTGTGTACACTCGTGCAATCCTTTGTGTTAAACGAATACACACTGGTCAAAACTGCCTTACCCTTTGAAAACCAACGCCTTGACTTCGTCGCGTGTGTACACTTTCTTTGACAGCAAAGGCATTAAATTTATTGAAATTAAAGCTCAATTAAAGTTTATTTGAAAATTTCTTAAATAATTTAAAATTTTGACTATAACTTCTATTAACTATTATTGCAGAGTTGGACTAACGCGAGACCATGGGTGCAGATAGAGCGATCGTAAGGCAAGCCGGTCGGGAAGAGTCCGCACACAATTGGCAAATTAGATGACAGGATTCGACGAAAGCTTGATGACCATTACGCAACACAAAATAGACACCATTAAGAAACGACTCAGAAGATACCTATTTTGATTTGAAATCATTGGTGGTATACGAGACCTGTATGAACAGAAATGATGATAATAGCTGACCCCCTTTTAAGCTGACCAAGAATGCATAAATCTGTCAGCTATTCTACTTTACCGAGCAACTGTGGTGCGTAGAAAATCCTAAATCTACTCCAGTCACGGTAACACACACTCTCTATGGTAGACAGCACTGCATTTTTTCAGCGACTTATTGTAGCTAACGTTATTGAACGAGTTGAAGTTAGACATCAAATTAGCTAAACTTGTCAAACCATTATTAATTAATTTTCTTTTTTTCCCAAGCTATTTTAGCTTTAGCATTTATTGACTATTTAATTTTGGTAGCTATTAAGCTATTGCTACTGCATTTCGTATTTGTAGGTTAAATCCCGCTAGTTTTTATAACATTGTCGACTTGAATAGTTAGGTCCCGAGTAGTGAGTGCACTGCTTACTGATTTGATATTAGTTTCCCCTTTGTTTGCGATGCTAATACGAGTAGATAAAATAATAATAGCTTGTCTCTGCATGCTACTGCCACTTTATCAAATAGTAAGAAGGTCACATTTATCTTAGCTTTACATGTATACATAACCTGGTCTCTAACTGATCTTTAGCTTTGATAAAGTGAATTTTAGACTTGTGCAAGTGATATCTAGTTTAATATGCAAATTGTCATCAGGATTTATTGACCACGGTCCCTTTTTCTTAATTATTCTTTGCGCGACAAATAAAAAGCCAGATAAAGGTGATCTACAAAAAACTTTAGCTTTTGGGTTGAGAAAGTCGCAGTCAACTTATTTTACTCTAATACTTTCAGTTTTTTCGTTTTGTTTACACTCATTCGGTCTTTTCCAATTATTAAGACTTGAACAATTTTTTATTCTTAAACAAGAAAACGCCTCCATAAAATTCCTGACCGGGTTTAGAAACAGCTGCACAGTCTGTTTGGCAACCATAAGCAAGATTGTAAAATAAAATTATAAATACATTTTCTCACACCTGGGCGATTAAAACGTGTAGATGCTGCTACAGGAAAATTGTGACAGTTTTTAAATGCCCTTGACAATGAACAACAGGAAATCAAATTACTTATATATACATAATTTCGCACCAACGATAGATTTGTCTGCAAATTGAAGTTTGGTAAAAAGAAGATTGCAAATTGAAAACATTTTCACGAGCAACTAGCATCAGCAGCGGTATCTGTATCAGTATGTAAAGGTGTATACGTATAGATAACTGGATTTTAGAACCATAATGGCTAAAATGCATGTTGGCAATATTATTGTTTTTGTAGAACATTTTATTAGCCCTTAGAATTCGGCGGTACGGCATGGAGTTTCTCTCCCAAATGTAGCCAAAAAGCAAAAACTATTAATTTGTTAGCTTTGAAATTGTATATGCGCATTAAAAGCCGATATTTTCTGCCTTCATTTTAAATTAAAGCTTTCATTTTTAAACGCTATGAAAAAAAAAATTATATATTCTAAAAATATGTTGTAGATTCCAGTCAAAAAACATTTGTTTTCAAAAATTTGATTTACCTGAGGAAGAGATTACGGCAAACGGGTTTCGGCGAAATAAAGCGGACTTCAAATAGCTCGCTTAGACTTTGTGTTGAAAAACTTTTTCCCCTTAAAACATAAAAATTTGGAAACAGACTATAACTGACACGTATATACGACACATTTTTTGCGACTTGTACATTTGACTACAACCAGTGATGGACAGACGGACATACCTCTCTCAATACTATCATGTAGTTCTAACTAAGTTGATCGGTATACTTTACATAGGGTCTATCTCCATTCCTTTAAGGTGTTACAAACATTAGCACTTAGTCATAATACCCTGTACCACACTGAGAAAATATATGGTTACTATATAGTCTCCGCAACAATAATATGGTATCAGCAATAAAAGCATTTTCGTTGCAATCATTGTACTGTTTCAATTTAATTTTAATTTGGCAATAGTATGATTGCGGCAATATTAACATTGTTAAAACAAAAGTATATATTATTGCCGAATTTTAAAACGAAAATATGGTTGTAGCAGCAAAATAAAAAAATGGGGGGTCAAAAGAGTCGTGATATAATAATGACCATTATAACGTATGATTAGCGTAATTAAGTTTTTAAAAACGGATTTTTTCTATTGCCAAATAAGTCACTCCTATTTTTTCGAGTTCAATGTATTTTTTTATAATTTACTTAATAAAAATCTATTGTTAAATATCAACCAATTCTGTTAAATAGTTTTGAAGATCATAGTATGGTTGAGTGAAATCATATTGTGGTTGTATGGGAAATATACTTTGGTTGTGAGAATCATAATATGGTTGTGGGGATCATAGTAGGGTTGTGGAGTTAATTGTATGAATGTGTGTGAGTCATACTATTTTTGTGGTTATGTGTGAATCATACCATTGTTGCAAGGATAATAAAATTGTTGTGCCACAACCTTATACAAACGCCTCCGACTAAGTGAAAATGCAGAAACTTCGTTTCTGTTATCCGTAGTTTTCACTTGATTGTCGTTCGGATAAGTGGAACATGTTTCGGGTATCCGATCTGGTCAGTAGAAAAATATGTAATTTATTTCAAAAAAAAATTATTTTATTTTTTATTTTATTTATAAGTAATTTAGTCATTAAAAAGGTACATTAATCGGAATACACATATATTGTAATTCGTCTATGTCGTTTTACTAAAATAGTTTCTAATTTATGTTTGTGACACTTTGTTTCAAACTGATTGACGCAGTATATGCTCAAGATCGTGTAATTTTTGGGAGCCTCAGGATTGTTCATTAAACAATCATTCAATGCACGAATTGAAGTAAGGGCGTCTTTGACAGTAGGCTTATTGGAAGGGCCTGTACATTATTCGCCCTCAATGTTCTCATCGTTGTCTTCTTCAATATCGGAAGCTTTGCTAAGCTGTTACAGAATTTTGTGGTTTGTTTAATTTACTCACCAGGAGCTCGTGAAAGCACTTCCTAAATCGCTGTGTTGCCCAGTAATGAATCCAGCTTTTTTTTAAAGAAGCTACGAATGGTCTCTCAAGTCATATTTGACCATGCTATTTTAACCATTTGTAAGGCATTCAGAATATCAACGATTACATTATCTGTAACTGATTTGGTTCGTAAGAGGATCCATCAACTGAATTAGCTTGTAACTACTTTTTTTGTCGCCATCTACAATTTACGCAGCAAGGGAAATCAATGAATTTATAGTTTCAACAAATATTTGCGGTATTAAAGTTCTTAAAACAACAAATTATTTTTATTCCAGAAACAGATGGCTGTCTAGTCGGGTCTATACAATTAATATATGGGCATTGCTATTGTTAAAATAATTATTATTTTATATTAGATCAATCTGAATATATCCACTGGCAAAACCTAACTTATATTATATGTTAATTATAAAGTATAATCGCAACGAAAAACTAAGTTCTGCTGGGAACCACTAATACTCAACTGGCCAATTATTGGGTTACGGCAATAGTTTTTTTGTGCAAATTTTTCCACAAACGCATTGGATGTTCGAACCATCTTTAAACTGTACTTTCCAATCAGTCGTTACTTCCTTAAAGAGGCATCATGTGAAACACGTTCCTATGATGAATTTCTTAATCCAAAAATGTTAACAATACAATTTCCTTATCCAGCGGAGCCAACTTCAGTTTGAACTCTTGAACTCATGACAAATCCTTGCCAATAATATAAGACAAGCACTCACCTTGTGTATATTCGAACGAGTATAGCAGCATTACTCAAAATCAGAAAATTGGATTATTACTTACAAATTATGTTCCATGGTAATTGAATTTTCCTTTTCCGTAAATGCGTACGTTTTAGCTTTGAATGGGTAGAGGATGACATGTTTGAAAGAGGATTTCACCAACTAACATCCCAAAATCCCAAATGCACATAAAACATACTCGGTTATAAGCAGAAAATTAAACAATTCCCATTTGACCTAAACAGTTGTAACCACGCGCCCCTCCCATGTTGCCCCTCAGATGTCCATACAAATTGTTAGCGGTGCCCAAACATTGGCCGGCAGTGCGCATTAAAAATCGTGATTTATGAGCTGTTTTCCGTTTAAATTTTCTGATGCTTTTCTCCATTAAACTCACACCCATCCCTCTGTCGTGCGTGAACGATGATGAGATGTTTTTAATCTCTTTGACCAACGTCCAAAGTTCGCAGCACAGACCTTCACCCCATAAAGTGGTTCGCTTCGTTCGCTAATGTCAATGAAAAGCTGTCCATACCCAAATCACTTCCACTTAATTTGCATATAATTTAGTGGACGGTGAAAGCAAATGGACAACATCCCCTCTACGCTCGACGTATCGTAAGGGAGGCAACACGGACTGACCAAATGACACCGCTGAATATTCACACACGCACAAACGTACGCACGCACAGCACAGCTGGTGATTGCACCACTGTGTACCTGGGACAACGCTTTATGGCCCCAGACGGACAAGCGTGATAATGATGATGGCTGACCTCTTTTCGGAAAATGTTACAAAAATGGCGTCGCCGGTGTCAGCGCTTCCATGCATAAGGTGACTTTTGACCATTGGTCAAGATGCGCACACGCTTCCAATAAACTCGAATTTTCTTAAAGGAATTAAGCTGTCAGCGATATCCTTATGCAGAGAACGACTAAGCCCAAACAAGGGCGGAAACGTTTCAATTCATTGCCGCAGTTCTCATGAAATATTAGCCCTACTCTCAGGGGTCAAACTTGTGGTCAATGACTGTCAACAAAATGCCTCAATTATTTTGCAATTCTTCATAGAAAATAACCCAAAATGGGCACATTTTGCTCGTAGACAATTAGCACGAGCCTCAACTACTCTTGAGAGATGGTACTTTTGTTAGGGTTGTTGGAAACACGTCGAAAACACGCGATGACTTCGCAAGCAAAAATCAGTGGTTGCAGAGTTTTCAAATGGTGTTCTACAGGGATAGAGCATGTTGGAGTCTTTTTCAAATTATCACGCACTTGTGCATCACCAGCGAAAACCAGAACACTGTGTAGAAGACAACTATTTTGAAAATAAGTCACTAATTTCTGTTTGCCGTAGATCTTTGCTGTAGAAAAGGTGCTTTGGAGTTAATGAGGTTTCGAGGATTTTTAGATTTCTTGCTAGAATAAAATAGACGTCGTTTGGCGCGACTCCGAAGTTGGTAAAGTCAGGTGTGAAATAACTTAGTGATCGCTAATACTATAGGATGTGACTTTTGGAAAATACTAGTCAGTGCCTACAGAACACGTGATTATTGTTTTTCAGTATTCTCCCAGCTCTCAAGTGTTATGCACAAACAAAAAACAATTTCTTCCAAATTTTCCCGATTAGTACTTTTCATATATCGCCAATTGACCTCATATGATTTTACATTAAACAGTTTCGAATTTAGGGTACAAAAAATTATGCAGTCAAAAGATTATTACTTTTTAGAGTTCCAATTTGGAAAACAAAAGTGCACCAAAAATTTGTTCATTTTAACAAAAAAAACGAATATAATCATCGTTAAGTTCGGCCAGGCCGATCTTTATATGTCCTCCACCGTCTCTACGCAACCTAAGCGCAAAAAGGTCCGTTTTTTGTGTATTTTTTTGAACCATGTGTGACGTTATTTGGCCCACAAGTGACGAGACGTCCAGCAATCTGCCCTTTTAAGAGGTATTTATGACGTCCCAACTAACAGTATTTTAAGCATTGTTCTATTTCAATTTTCCATATTACCATTATGTCCTTAAAGGGAAAAATTGTCCATTTACAATACCAAACAGTTTATGACCATAAGACAAAATTTCAGGATCCTAGGTTAATTCGTTCAACCGTTATCCTTTTAAACAGACACACACATCTTACAGTTGTACGACTTTTTTAATAAAATATATATTCCCGATTAATATTTCGTTCTGTTTCAAGCGAAATGACAAATTTATTACACTGACTACTCGAAACGAAAAGCTACGTTCCCAAAAGGAAAAGCTATTTTCTACGTACGATTTGGACGCTAACATTCTGATAAAATGGAGGTCATTTTTTCCAAAAATCAAAATATTTTTGGGGATTTTTATTACCAATTTAAAAATTGTAGGATTTTGCTAAGAGGCATCTTAAAGTTTTATTTCTTTCATTTACAAAAACCTTACGCTTAGTTAGTGCAATATTTTCTGACACTATCTTCACTATTTTAAAAGTTAAAGTAATACCAAATCATGAATTATTTTGAACCAACGGCTGTGCAAAATTGTATGGATCTTAGACAAGCATAACAGATACTAAAGCCTAATTTAAAAATGTTGTTTTTCCAACCAAAAAAAAATGCGAGTACACAAATAAAAAGTCTGGTTAATATGGGGACTTAAGTTAATTAGGTCCATATAACTTTAAAATAAAGTTATTTGCTTGGGTACTTGTTTTTGAGAAACCGAACAGTTTGCCAGTACTTGCACCACCATGTGTCAGAGATTTAACTTTTGTTTTTCTATACCCTCCACTAAATATGCCATTCCGTTTGCAACATCACAAAATATTGAACAAAGACCCTTAAGGTGTATACATTTGATCTTTTAAGACGATCTTGCAATGTCCGTCAGTGACGACAGCTCTTTTCTCTTGTTTCAGTTTTGTAATATTTGTGAGTGCTCGTGCTAACAACTGCAGCTATAAAGTTAATACTCATGGGTTGAAATTAATATCAGATGTAAACACACGGTGGAACAAAGTATCGGCCCAGACGTTAGGAACACCTAAACGCTACAACCTATATAATGTAGTTACACGGGCCGAATGACTCAGAATTACTATTTGAATCGATTTAGGTTTATCCGCCTGAACGTGACCAATTCCAAAGACAGTGTGTTAAGTAGGCTGCTTCGGTCACAAACGATAGAAATTCTATATTAACGAGCAGCAGATGAAACTAAAAAACGTTTTGTTAGAATACAACCGCACGCAGAAAAAAAGTATGGTTGTGGTGACAATATTCGAAGAGGATCATACTATTGTTGGGTATATGGTTTGTCACAACAATATTATGATCCTCACAACAATAGTGTTATTCACACACAACCATACTATGATCCTCACAACCATAGTATGATTCACACTCACCCATACTATTATCTCCACAACCATATTATGATCCTCACAACCATAGTATTTTTCTCAAACAACCATAGTATGATCTTCACAGCCATAGTATGATTCACACGCAACCATGCATGTAATGTTGTTATTCAAAAATAGAGATTTTAATCAAGCAAGTTATTTTAAATTTCATTACAATTAGGTTCATAGCCAAATTTGAGGCCATGCTTTTATTGAACATTTCATTCAAGAAACAAAAATATATTCCAGCGGCAGTCGAAAATACTTTTAGTTGCCAGCTGGGGAAAATGCTACTTCACCAACCGTAGACCCCAAGTAACGAATGTGATTAAACCATGATCAATGGCTATATACTTAAGTGCAGTCAGATTTTAACAAAACGAGATCCAATCGGCAGTAGAGTATTTCACCAAACAAAATAAACACAATGAAAATCCCTCGAACGACCTTCCGATTGTTGTTTTTTTTTAAATGGACAACAACCGTGTGCATGTGTTTTTTTTTTTGGTATACCAAAAAAAACATACGCACACACATATATGTGTGCTCTATAAAACCTGTTATGTTTGTAGTCGCAACCATACGGTATGATTGCCGTAATCATATTATTGTTAACGTAAATTTTAAACAACAATACTTTTGTTGCATCAACCATGTTTATATGGTTGCTATAACCATATTTTCATTTCTAAATTTGGCAATAATGCTATTGTTACATTTCAACAATATGATTATTGCGGCAATCATACCATTGTCAAAATTAAATTCAGAAAACAATACTATGGTTGCGACGAACATACTTTTATTGCGGAGAACATATTATTATTGCCGTGACCATATACAAACCATATTTTTTCTCTGCGTGCGGACACATGTTTATGCTTAAAATGTTTGATGGACAAATTCTCTCACATTTGGACTACAAGTAAAAATTCTTCCTTGGATCAGAAAGGCAACGACAAAAGCCTGCGACTCATGCATGGGCAAAAGTATGGGCTGTACTTCAGTGTAATGTAAGGTATGACTAGAGGCATCCGTTGGAATGAATGTTTACAATATTCGTCGCACTTTAATCTTCCATTTACGTCTGCCCAACTATTCAACCACGAACAATGACAATGCGCTTTGAAATTCATTTAAACAATCTATCAACAGGGATTCCTTGAGGCACAAATAATAAAACGTTTATTTATTTATTAAAGTTTTAGTCGTAAAATCTAAAATCTATTGACCAGTTCATTATTATTCATTTATTTGCAGCTGATTGCAGTGTTCCTAAGGCGTGCTGTGCTGTAGTGCTAAATTTACTTGAACAAAACACGACGTTCTGTCAACGTGTCAATCAAGGTGGCCTTTCTTTTTTCCTTCCTCACCACCGGAGTCTTGTGCTGTTCCGTGTTTTACACGTTCAGCGTAAGGAAGTTGTACGTACACCGGAATACCAGTAGAGAGCGAGAGCGAGTTGTAGAATACATTCGCCTGTTTAATTATTCACCCCAATGCAACCCGTTTACGATTGTTCCACATTATGACAACTGAGTCACATTCTTCAGCTGTCCACTTACTGCTGTGTGTGAAACGGTTTGATGATATTCCAATTGTCAACTGTTTTAGTGATTTATAAATTTCCATTGCATGTCTCAGACCGAAAGTTGTGGCAACCGAAATAAGGTTCGAACTGGCTTAGGGCTTACATTTCTAGGTAGTGCCAAGTTTTTTTTAAATTATTATGGAAGGAATGAGTGCACACTTTATTTAAATCTTAAAAAAGCCAAAATTTCGTACATCAGAGATGTTTTACCAATGGTTTTTGTAGCATGGGAGTTGAAAATGTCGGATCAATGATTCTCGGTGGAAATGAAGATAGCTACTTATAAGGTATTCCCTGTAAAACGGATTTTAAAACATAATTTTTTGTTTAGCCTAGTTTTTGATTAGTTATAAAAGAAATTATTTTCAAGTTGTTATAACTTGTGACACAGTTAAGATATTGCGACCCGCCAAGAGGCACTAAGGAATAGTAGTATACTATTTATTAAAAAATACTGCCCCTTGAATTCCAATTTTTTGCTCCCCAATATAAGCGTTATATGTTTACTTTTTATTGCAGAAATGAAATTTATAAGTATAGCATACAGAACAGGAAGAACATTTGCAGAATTCATTGTTGTATGTTTGTTAAACATTGGATTAGTGTCTGTAATTTCAACAAGCAGGTACTTGTTGATATTACGGCATTGGAAAAATTAAATTTTAAATTAATTATTTCCTAACTGACTTGTGTAAAATGTATGAATGTATGCCACTTTTTCTTTCGTAACATCTCCAGCTTCTTCATATATGAAAATATGTGAAAAATTAAAAAGTAATAGTCAAGTTTCTGAAATTTGCAGATTGCAAGGCAACTGGCGTTTGGATCATGAGAACGGCGATAAACGAAATGCGGTAGAAGCAACGGATCTGCTCTCTGAGTGTGCTTACGTGGATTTTTAAACTATAAAATGCATGTATTTGATTGGTTTTTGGAAATATTTAGAACTATGACTTAAAAACAGCTTATAATTTTATTATGCTATTCTATCTATAAGAACAATGTTTCTTAAGGGACACCCTAATAAAAAAGACAATGATCCGCAAAAGGAGTTATAAGAATGTAGTTACGTCGAGTATTCCACACACATACACGAAGAAAGCAGGTATGGTTCTGTTAACAATACTCGTATTCGAAGAGCATCATACTACTGTTGGGTATATGGTTGTGACACAACAATGTTATGATCCGCACAACAATAGTATGATTCACATGCAACCATACTATGATCCTAGCAGCTATAGCATGATTCACACGCAACCATGTTATAATCTTTTCAACCGTAGTATGAAAAGAAATTATTTATTAAGATTGGGTTATGTTATCAAAAATAGAGATTTGTATTAAGTAAATTATTTAAAAATACATTTAGTTTAAAATAATAGGAGTGAAAAAAATTCGTATAAAACAACGTAAGCGTTCCATTTATTAAAAATATTTTAGTTTGGTAAATCCAAAGCAGTTTGTTTTAACTTACATATACTTATAATAAGTACTTTTATTGCACAAAACCATATTCAAATTATGACAAATCACAATCATACAGTATGTTTGCTGTTATCATATTATTGACAACATTTACCACAAAAAAACAATACATTTGTCGCACCCACTATATTTTTATTGTTGCTATAACCATATTTTAATTTTAAAATTTGACAATAATACTATTTTTTCATTTCAACAATATTAATATTGCCGCAATCATACTACTGTCAAAACGAAATTCAAAAAACAATGCTATGGTTGCGACGAACATGCAATTATTGCAGAGAACATATTATTATTGCCATGACCATACGCACAATACCCAAGACCCCAACAATAAGCATTGGTTCCGGTCATTAAGTATAAAAGTTACGAGTATGTACACCGTGCACAGATCACTGATTCGAGGAGTGTCCTTCGCTTGATTCTTAATGTGTTTTCATATTTTTATTTTTACTACCTTTTCGTTTTTTTAATTGGATATATAAATAGACTTTGTTGGTTCCACACTCACATTGAGTTTCCCCTTTTTGTGCACCCACGTTACACTGTGCGACTCAGGCACTGGCGGTAGCAGCCGCCAAGGGGTTGATTTCATTTCCATGCAAAAAGACCATAAACGACGGCCAGGATTTAAGTAGATTCTAAAGAATCTGTATCGTTGTTTGCGAACTTATATTCGTGTACATGCATATCGTGCGCTCTCATGTAGATAACCATGGGCTCGTGGAGGGGACAAACACTTTGAGTGCTAGAACTTGGATATACTGAAGACATCTTCTTTGCACATGTCCCATGTGCCGTCCGTGTGGAGACCATTTCGTGTACACATTTTCACATATGCATACATACGCACAAAAGTTCCAACAACGCACAGTGTTTTGGAGAACTATTCGTGAAGAAGAACCAAAAAATACGTGTATGCGTTGAAATATAGTTCAAACAGAGATTTAAATTTGAGTTCTCTGAACACTTTATGCGAAAATTTTGCTTATTGATATAGCCACAGTTATGAAAATGAGATTCATTTCCTGCGAAACAATCTTCAGACCATTGGGCGATGTGAAAACGCAACGGGTGGTGTTCCATTATTAAATTCAAACTTTCCAATAAAACCAGAAATTTGAAAAAAAAAATGACCAGTACAGCAGATTTAAAGGTAACATGTTAATTCGCGCACCCTGTATAATAAATCTGCACAACAAGTATCGTTAAATTTAAAAGCAAACTATACTTGAAATTTTAAGCTCGGTCAAATTAAAGAACAGATTTGTACAAAGTCTATGCATTCTTATATGATATGTATGGTTGATTCTGAGATTATGTGCCACTTTGCTGTCCTTGATTGTTTCAAGCGGGAAAAATAATATATATTATACTTTAATAGTTACTATACAATAAATCTTCATAGGACATTTCAAGTCTTTAAAATTGTTTTTTAAAAAATTTATTTGTTCTTCAAAAAAATTCTTACCAATGTGTTCAAATATCATTACCCTGTTTGTGCCTAGCTTTCAATTAAAATTTTCTCAATTTTTTACAAATTTTTAATTATTTAATAAATAAAACCAGTCCAAAGTAAAAAAAATAATCAATTATTTTGGTTGCTATTAACGATTATAATTTTTTATTCAATTTACATTTTTATGGATGTTTATTTTCTGTCCCCGAAAATATACAGTATTCCCCTGTAAAATCTAATATTCGCTAAAATTCAAATTCCAAACCAATCCTGATTTCAAGCAACTCAAATATGATTGAACAATACATGAAGTGGGTGCACATCTTATAGTTTTTTTCGTCAACAGTCTTATTAAAATTAAGTAAGTCGTGTTTTGTTACTCGTTACGAACGTTCACACTTAAGTTGGTCATTCCCCGGTGTTGTTTTTTAAAAAGATAATTAATACTTTTTATTATTTTGCAAGTGTTTTTTAAATATTGATGTGTACCAAGTCATTCTTAAAACTAAGACATTTACCTGAATAAAATATTAAATTCTGCAAAAAAAATCGAATGCCAAGAATGATGTCGAAATTAGCCCATACTCTCAGAATCACCCGTATATCAAAGCAATGGTTACACAGTCTAGCAAACTAGAAAGTCATAACACAAACTGATATTGGCGGTAATTGAAGAATTTGTTTGGCTTTTATTTAGAAGTATTAGTCCTTAACTGGCACGTTTTAAAAAGCTGCCCGAATGCAAAAAGCACTAGAATGTTGCTAAATATCCAAGTCTTCGAGTAGCTAAACAAAGACTACGAGCGACAGTTGTGAACTCGGAGCTGCTATATGAAACTTCAGTCAGGAGAGTTACGAAGGAAGGCAAAAAAATAAATCGGCTCGAAAAAACAAGGGTTCTATATTAGGCATGAAGTCTCGTATCGGGAATACTTTTATATAATCTTATAATATATCCTTTTGAACTGCAGGGAAATGATATGGCTACTTTATGGTCGTTTCAACAATAAAATGTTTTCTACCATAAAAGTATGTTTGTCGGAACCATAGTTTTGTTTTGCTCAAAACCAACCAACATGGTTGTGTCTCAATCTTACTATGGTAGTGGAGATTATAACATGGTTGTACGTAAATCATACTATGATTGTGAGGATCAAAATATGATTATCGGAATCAGAATATGGTTTTATGTGGACCATACTTTGGTTGTGGCGATCGTCACACTCTTGTGTATGATTCGAACTATATTTGTGGATATGATAGCATCGTTATGGGGCTCATACTCGTAGTATAGTTATGAGTATAATATATAGTATAGTTGTTAGGGTCATAATATGGTTCTGTGGAATTTTAAAATGGATGCGAGGAATTACAATATGGTTACAATATGAAAACGTTTGTGGGAATCATAACACGGTTGTGTGGAATCATAGTTGTGTTATTATCTGATCATAATATGGATACCTTATATAATATAGTACTCATAAATTATGTATATTAGAACCATACAATGATAATGGTAGGAAGTTTCTATATAGCTGCCACAACCATATACCCAACAATAGTATGAACCACACTTTTTTTCTTCGTGTGCTCTCTGACCATAAACTACTGCTCAAATCCATCTCTGAACAGCAATGGTAGGGTAGTTTTATATTCAAATGAAGGCGGGAATATTGGGAAGGGAGGTTCATCTTCCTTACAATGTCCCTGTTTTTAGCACAAAACTGAGCACTGTGCAACGGGCTGCCTTCGTTGCTCGTGTGTAGAAAGAATGGATTGGCAAATAAATGGTTGTTGCGACTAAAGGACATTCAGTGCAGTTTGTTTCACTCGTTGTCTGGGCAATAAAAATGTTCCATTAGTCTTGATGAGGACTCCAAGACTTCGCATAAGCTAGTACATCGACAACCATTTGTCATAGGAACCCATCGTGCCGCACCCCCAACTACACGTATAACTTTTAACTTGTGTACATATGTACACAACCACATATACAATTTCGAGCTACGAAATGAACTTTTGAATCGTGCGTTGTCCTGGAAAACATCGAAAAATAGGTAGCAAAACAAAAAAAATCGTTCTCCATACATTGTGTGGATGTACAGATCGGTACATTTGAACTACAATACGTTGAAAGTCTTATCCGCTCATTTTTTGCAGTGGTACATTTTAATTGTGAAGATTCACATACTTTTTGCTGCAACATTATTATACAGGGGTAGAATGCCGTTTTTTAACTATTCCGTTGGTTGGCCTCAGTGTCTGTTGAATCGGCCAAATCAATTAAATTTTCGACGAAATCGCTAATCGCCATGCATATACGAGTAGACTGTATTTGTTACAAATCGGGCGAGAGAAAAATGTTTACCGCACTTAGGCAAGTGCGGGTTATAGGGCTAAAGCATACGCTCTCCAGGCTATATTAAAGGTGCTCTCTGGGCTTGCAAATGCTCAGTTGAATTTCACGCCAAGTTGAGGTTTGTTGCTTCTCCTTGAGCTGAACCGAACCAACTCTACACAGCCTTTTTAATAGGAAGCTACCGGTCGCGATGATTTCAGCTAACGTTGATCAAGTGGTAATCCTTAGTTTGCACTAACATTTCTCTCGTATGGGTGAAACTTCTGGTGGAGACGGGAATCCATACCTCCTGCTCGGCCATTAAGCTCATAAGGTCTTGAATCGCGATAAGAGGACTACTTATTTTCTTCCTCTTTCACGATTTAAAGATTATCCCCAAAATTTGGTATATTATTCGACTCATACAAATCTTAGTTGTAATCTCAAGATTACCTAAACGTATTAGTGACATATTTGGCAAGAGATCAATTTCATTTTTTTTACCTTGCAAGCAGTTATTAAAGTCTTAGGTTACAACTAAAGACTCATTTTAAACTGTGCAATTAAAAAAAGAATCGCCAACAATTATTGAGATAAGCAACAATTCTATCAATACTCGTAACACAAAGTCAATGTAACTCCAGTAAAATGCATTCAATGTAAAATCCTTTACAGTGAAGACTTCGTTCGAGTATACAGCATTACATTCGCCATCTGTCCGATGTACCCATGTATCGCTGTTAAAAGTTATGGCCCTGTAAGAATCCACCAGTTAGTTCTTTAGCCTCCACAGCGAATGTTTGTAGTCGTGTTTATATCGTTTACATAACAACTTTCATTTCTCAACAAACACAGCGAAAAATTGTGGTAAATGTAAAGTAATTCCTATCTGATTCAGCACTTCTTATATCCGGTAATCAGGATTTCGTGTACTTCAGCTTGCACAGGTGCTTATGGGACAAAATCCTTGATATCTTGGGCAAATACGCTCTGGTACCCAATGCACGTACATGTGTATGCTCACACACATAGTCATTTGTCTACATGTGAGTCGTTCCATGTCAAACCGAACAAAAAATTGTACATTCTTCAATACTTAGAAAATTTAAGGATATATAAAACCTTAAATATTGATTAGCAGAGATACGGGCCTTTAAAATGTCGCAAATCCATAAAAACACGACAAACAGATTGGCTTAACCTTGTAAAAGCGTACAACTTTAAAGTAAGAACTCCTAAAGTTTTGTGGTGTACTAACTTAATTCTCACAACATCCCTTTAAGGAACATGGGGAAACTTCTCTCAAATCAGTGAACTCTGCACTATTTAATTCCGGCATGTACGATGCCGCCGCTAAAAAATGTACGATTTTCTTACCTCGATTACAAAGTTGTTATACAAATAAAACGTTGTTAACAATTCAAGCTAACTTTATGTACGTGGGGACAAGTTATATGGCTGTGGGTCGTTTTTGTGTGAGGTAACAGAAGTAAAACGCTAGTCTTGATTTTAGGGATTTGCAAAAATTCAAAGCCCATATCTCCGTTAATAAATTTGTAAGAATTTTTTTACTACACAAATAAAATAAATAACGAATATATCCTGAAACTTTGAGTAAAATTGGGGACATGTAATTTTTTTGTCCGGTTTGACATGAAATGCCTCATGTATGGGTGAAAGTTGTCTGTAGCTTTGCAGGCACAAAATGATAAGTATTTTTCACATACGAGTATTTACTTATTTTCTCTCTGAGAGTAATGTGCATGCAATCAAATTATTATACTTATACGTTCAGATACACATTTTCGGTGCAATGGATTGGTCAATGTTACGATGGCCTGTGAAACAGGCTTTTAACAGGGCATATTCAATTTTGATGCGCCCAGAGAAAAAATAACTTCCTGTGGACACGCTGCACAGAGCAGAATCCAAATAAATAATCTCGATCTCAAGCATATTAAACTAAGGGTAGGTACCGATGTACAAGTTGCCGAAATGCAAATATACAACTGAATTTAAACGAGTAAATGAATCTGGCAATTTGGCACTTCAGGAACCCATAAAAATAGGCTTCCTAAGAATTTGCTCAACATCTGTATTAAAAAGACACCTGCACAAAAAGTCCGTTGTAAATAAAACAAGTGACTAATCGTAATATTCGACCACAACTCCAAATATAGATTGCCTTTTTCGCTTTGAAGTCAGTAGAATACTCTACGACCGAAAGTTGTCTTTAAATGCGAATCTGCCTACTACTATTAAGTGTATTGCCTCTAATTATAGTCACAGCACAGTCGTTTCTTGGGGTCGGAAGATGGTAAAGTAGCGTTCGCCGACTTTTTTTGACTGCTTTTTGACTACGTTTTGCTATTTTTTTGATTTAAATAAAAAATTACTTAGGAATCCAAATATAAATTGTACCTACTTTTAAAATTAGTTTTGGTTTCTTTAGAAGAAAATGTAAGGCAGAAACGAAATCTTAGAATTACTGAAAACATATAAAAAAAAGCTTTAGTCGGTTGATCCGACTTACATAAACCCTCACCCATGTATAAAGGGGACCGTTTAAATAAAATCTTGTAAAGGGTCGCCTGTGCGGTAGGTACTAGGGGGCGTGGCATTTATTTTTATCTTATTCGCATGCAACAATTAAATAAATATATGCCTGAAAACAATAGGAAAAAAACGTATATGTGTTTCAATCTACACTCAGATAGTATCGTTTGTATGGGAGGTACAAAAAGAGCCCACAATATTCGTCAGCGTGTCACACTCTTTTCACTCACACGTATAAAGCCGTTACAAAAAGTTATAGTGGAGTTCACAATTTAAGCGGATTTCAAGTAGTGGGGTACCAGAAATGTGGTTTCTAATCTGCGCTGAAAGAGTGTCATTTGTGAATGTCTTTCTGATATTGGGATAAAGTTTTGGGTCGCGATTGAGGTCGACTTAGAGCACAATACATGTGTACATATTAACATATATTCTTGAGATTTGTTATACCGTTTTATAGTACTCGCAGCCAGACAAAAAATCGTTACTCTATAAGGAAATTGCCATTACAGTTTGTAGTAGAGGTAGTGGCTGAATTGAATATACTTTTATTTTGTATATATTTTCATTCCCTCAAGGACTAAATGGCAATCACCGGTTGGCAAACGAAATTCGCAACGAATTGAATAAACATTACGGCATGGCTATTCACAGTTATTCAGCTAGAGTACTTGGATGAGGGCGATACACCACGTTCAACCCGCCTTCCCATTACCCTTGTCCCCATCCGCCCGAGTAAATTGCAACCACAATACGGCGCACTTGATGTACAGATAAAAATACAGAGCTATTCCAGTCAGCTAAGCAATTGCTAGCCATAGGAAGAATTTGACTGTATATATGGAGCGTTCGTCCTGTTGCCCTTACCACGATGGTCTGCTGCAAAATGGCGTCCGGCGTCCAACAACTGTACACAGTTACACAGCATACACACACAGACCTGGATGTTTATACCGACGTCGTACATCGATAGAGGAAGGGACAGATGTTATCCGCAGAGTATTCACCTCGCCGGTTGGTACACGGCACTTGGGTTAAAGTGTGGCAAGTGAAGTTTGTATGTACGATTGTGTGTGTATTCGGTCGTTAGGCAATGCTTTCAATCCTGGGGCTGGATCCGCATGACAATATCGGAAAAAGTATCTTTGTATGGCCATATCAGTTCACCATTTTCAAACGAAAATACATATATGTACATACGAACATAAGTATGTACGTATGTGTTTGTGTCACACACACTACACATGCTTCTGGCAGGGAGCTGGAGAAAGTTTTTGTTAAACGTCAAATAAAATCATATAACTCGGGGGGTATGTAGTCATGCATACATATTCTCTTGTACAGGTTTCAAATACATAACCCCCTCCCTCAGCCGCAAATCCCTCCAACGCAATGGCAACGGCACAGTGAATGGCGATTACACACACCGTCACCGTCATACGATGGGAAACATCGAAATTTGTTGTCGCTCTATAAAATTGTATTATGAATGTGTACAGAAAGGACATTTTGTTGTCATATCATTCCCATATGCCCCGTTAACGCTCCGCACACCGAGTGCCATCCGCAGCATGGTTGGCTCGCGGTGATATTGATGGAAGCAAACATCGCCGTAAATAGATGATGTTTACTACACATGAAACACAAAACCAATAAAGGAAATAGCTCTTTATACTTCACTTGGTTACCCGGCAGCATGAGCCAGCCGCACCAGCAGACCTCTGCCACGGCTCCAGCGGTCGGCACAGGCACCCACCCCCACAGCCACTCCACATCACCCCACACTCCGATGACATTAACTCAAATGCCATTACCCAAACAACAGCTCCATCCAAACAACATCCGCTTTTATCTGAGGCAGTTTACCAAAAGACAAGAAAGGCCTATGAATATCGTTCATATGGGAATCACACACACATACATACATACACATGTACACGCACACACTCATATGCATGCACGGTTATATATGAAACACTATATATTTTAAATACAGGATAATCATTTTTTATTTTCGTCAGAGCCGAGAGCTGCCAGCATAAGTGCCTGCCTCCACAAGTCGACCTAAATGTATGAGCAAACAAACACTCACATACGTACACACACACACACACTGGATTTGAACCATCCATCCATCGGTGGCATCACTGGTGCTCCTTTGGCCACCAAACGTGCTGTATGTATGGTTCATTTGTGTACATTACTTATACTTTCTCAGTGCTATCGCACATATGCACACACACCCATACAGTCACTGCTGGCACACAAACATACATACGTACGGGTATTACTCCCCATCCCCAGAGCTGTCAAGTTTAGTGATGCCTGCTGCCAAGGATATAAACATTTTTTATCATAAGCATGTTTTTGAAAAAAGGATCATTCCTCGACGTTGTGACGTGGCGATGCCACACCGAGTAATCGGTTCTTCTGATTCGCCATCCACAGGCACATCCAGCTTGTCCATCCCCATAGCACTAGACCACATCATCGAACGGTTCCAATTCCCGACCGAATGGTTACTCGCACCAAATAAAACTCCGCCATTCCGCCTGCCCGCAACCAGCCTCCAGCCGCATCACTAGTCCAAACTCATTTTAAAGGGTGTTTACCTTCGCTCGCTTGGTGCTACCCGTACAACAGCTACAACAACACCAGCACCAACAACAACAACATTTCAAATTGCGAATATATTATATATGCAAAGTACTTGCGAATTGGTTTTTTCGCTTATCCAACTGCCAATTTTTTTAATATATAGAATGAACGAATGTACAGCACATAGCATTTCTATGTTTATTTGCCCGCGTGTATACAAACTGAGTATGTCGGCCCATAATGCCGTAATGTACGAGTGAGTATAGATGGATGGATGGTTGGTTGGAAACCAAAAAAAAAAAATGGAAATCGGAAAAACGGAAAAGGGAAAAAGAACACCGACCGAAAAACATCAAGGGGGCGCAGCAGGGTGGTGTTTTCGCAAATGCTGGCAGTCCATCCCCAAGCACCACCATCGTCACCGCCACCGTGACTTTAAATGGTTTTTGTTGCTAAATTCTAAATAAACCAAAAAAGTGGAATAGAAGCGGCGAATGCTTCTAAATCCAGACACAGTAAGGAAGCCAAAGATAACATTTTTTGCGAAATTTTCTTTTATCATTTCCATATACGTCAATTGATGTGTTTCACTTTTTCTTAGGGATTCTTTTTATGTTCTCCCTTTAGCAGTGGCATTGATGTCAGGTTGAATGGATGGAATGAATATAAGTACAGTACATTCAAATGAATGTTAACGTTAACGCATGCGATGGCGTTGGCTAATACTTTGCCTCCCCCTACCTCATCTCTCATTTGGATGATTTCGTTTCAGCGTTTCTCACAGATATGAATATTCAAATGAATTTGGCTATCGAGCCATTGTGCCAGAAGGTGTATTATCTTTACTCACAAGTACCACTGCATGAGAAAACTCCAATAATCATCCGTGATAAATCGGGTCTCGAGAAGAGGAAGGCGCATTCATACCGAGACATTGAAGTTCCATGATATTGCATCGTCTTCTGTTCGTTGCGATTATTCGGGGTTCATGCGATCGAGATGGGATTTTCTTCAAAATTGTTAAAAAAAAAATAACATCAGACTACACAACCTTTTGTTGAGCCTAGCTTACTAAGTAAATCATTATTTATAAGTTGTTCGGACTTGGGCGTGTTTCCAACAGCAAAGAGTCTCGCACCTTCTTCCACCGGTGTTTGGACCTCTAATTCTGAGCTTTTGAACACCTTTCTAGCTGTTGACGTGTAGCATGAATGTATTTAAGATGTTTACCGAGCTCAAAATAGCGCCTATTTGCCAACTTTTGTTTTTTTGTTTGAGTGCTGTTAGCGGGTTCCAGCATGAACTTCGCATTGCCGTTTGTAACCCTCAGAACCGAATTAAAAAAAAAAAACAAGCAAAAAATGCAAAAATCCGGCATTGCCAACACGAGATACCCTAGACCACTTTGCTATTAAAAAGATTCCTCAAATCAGGGGACTATCTAAATGAAAAATGACCTTTGTATATCGGAAATATGGATCTATATGGTATATATTCAATTACAGTTGCCGATATCTACCAGAAATGGTAGATATTGGGTGGATTTCATCATGAACTATTTGAAGAATTATTTTCTTTATATAATGCGTACTTAACTTCTACATCCATTTAACTTCTCTAAAATCAGTGAGCTGTACACGACATAACTCGTATTCTTACTGACTGGGACTTGCTGTTTACGCCTGCGGCTACGAACGGCTAAAGCATTTTGTAGAGAAGTTTTAACATTGCTTAGGGATAAATTTCTTACTTGTAAAACCGCCGGGCTTAACGATGTGGTAAACCCACCGCTAAAAAATTTTAAAGTTCTTAGGCGGTTTGAAGCAGAGTTTACCGGCAAGCAGTAAACCCACAATCCCTACACACCACGGCGGCCTGTCATAATAATAGATTTACTATGTTTTTGGAAGGAACGGTCTTGACTCGAGAGCGACTTCCTGCGGAACAATACTCCTCTGTAGATAAGGAACAATGACAATGCACCTAGTGTCAGTGGAGCAGCAAGGAGAAGCTCCATGTGTCGAAATTTATCACAAGAGATGAGGATTATATGCACTAAGATATCGCGTTTTAATCACAAATATGCATTATCAAATCGAAAAATAGGGCATAAAATGGATCCAAAATTGGAAAATATGCAGTATACCTATAGAAAGAAAATATGCACAAAAAATCAAAAACATGGACTAAAAGTATGATCAAATAAAATGTTTTTTGATTCAAAGCAAAACGTAAATGGGTAATAAAAATAACACGAAATATTAAAAAATTAATGAACAAAATGGCGATCGAAAGAACTTAACTAGCTGCACTTATTTAAATTAAAAACAAAATTACACGTTCTGAGTTATAAATACGAGTACATACAGGACAGTCGGAAGAATATGGTTCCTTTTTCAAAGAAGCAAGATTGTCGAGCTCGAGAACATCTGCAATTTGCACAATAATTGTTGCCGTTAACATCAGGTATTATTTTCATTTCCGTGGCTAATGGATAAAACCTCTCTCGTCCGTTCTTTAACTCTCTTATAAGTTCATAATCTGAATATGTAGACGAAAATTGCGATTTAAGATTCATTTTATTTTTTCTAATTGTTGGTTCCAACTTTAATATGTTACTGTTACACGCACAAGGAAAACAATTTATTATTAAAAATATTAAATATATATTTCTACGAACAACTCAGTTTTTCTGTTCCAGTTCAATTTCGCGTTTAAAAGGACATCAACCTTTTTAAGGATATGGCTTCTTTTATCAATTTACATTTGTATGCTAGATATAGTACTCAAACATACTCGTATGTCTCAAATGAAAGGTGTTATTTTTGCCAATCTAACGTGTTTTTTTTAGATGTAGATTAAAAAAGTCCTTTGAAAATATATATCCTTTATTATCCTTGAAAATTGACTGTGGAAAATTCCAAAAATTAACAATAAAATTTGTGGCCCATTCATTTTTTGTTTCTTGTGTCCAAATTTCAGCTTTGTACTGCAATTAGTTTTGTTTCTAAAATTCGTGTAAAATTTGAGGTTATAGGACTCCGTCCACACATTTGGTTATGTTTCATATTAATTTTATTTCAAGGTTTATGGTATCTTTAATATTTGTGCAAATAAATATACCTATGTTTATTGATCAAAACACTATACTATGTAAAGTAAATGCGCTTGCTTTGGCGTTTGTGTTGATCGTGGGAGGTCCGGCAGTATTCGGCCAGCAGTACTCATCCAGCATTACTTTACTTTTCCCTTTTAAACGAATTTCCATATTGGTAATATCTTTGTGAAGGCTCTATCCATGTCCGTCGCTGAAATCCACCAAATTGTCTGGGAAGACAATTCAATCTTTTCTGTACTTTATTTTAGAAAAAGGTTGTTAGGTACAATTTGCCTGTGCCGTCCGACGAAAGTGCCGTCCGACCAATTTGTATGAAGCCTAGGATATATGATTTTAGACGGAGTTACGAGTGACGTACGAATACTGATATCGCTTACAATTATATAAATTTAACGTGACGGCCATTTGAAGTCAGTGTAACGCAAATTCTTTCGCCGGCCTTTCAAAGACACATAAAGCATTGGTGCTTTAGATAGCCTTTGTTGGATGCCATAAGGACATATGGATGCCTATCATTTTAAAGTCGCATGGAAATGGGAACAGGAGGGTACTCATTTCCAATATGAAATAGCACATTTGTCGAAAGTTTTCTTGCTTTCTTGCAAACGTTACGCGAAAATCGGATGAAGTCAACCGCCACTGGTGTAAGCGAGATCTCAATACTTCGGCAGCAGTCTGTGATCCGAGTATACATAAATCGCTGATCAAATCATCAAAATCTTTTTTAATTATAAAATGTGGCAGTTTAAGTATTCGTCTCGCTTCCGGAAGGTGGAAAATCTGAATAACTATCCATATAAACATTATCCGCTAGAATGAATTTTGGTACTTTACCACTTCTGTTTCCGATCGGAGCAAAGCGGTTTGACGCAGATCGAGCAACAGCCGATTTCATGGAATCACAAATTGAATATGGGATTGCACATCAAGATTTATATTTTCTATACTTTGTGTGTGGAGATGATCAAAAATAACAAAAATAACACTGGGACTAAGCCAAATAAAAAGATGTATGTATTTTATTGAGCAATTTTGACCTCCTCTTTTGGATTTTTTTTTATCCAAAATCATTATTCATCTTTTCCACATTTGCCTTGTCATAACCCTCCTCATGAGTACTTCAATTATGTAAGCAAACAAGTTTTTGCCTCTGACTAAATTTTTGTGGATTTTTACGAGTAGATCCAAAAATTAAAGGTTTAGATACTTGGTATGTTCCACCGATACTACAGTTCCAATAACTTCAATCACAAAGTACCAACTAACATTCGGTTGTACTGATGGAATACTCGAGGTGCATGTTACCTTAATCATTCGGTTGGCAAAAAATTCGGTTGTGGCAACGAATCTATAGATATTCTATGTGTAGTAAAATTAATTTTTGGTGGTCATTTTAGTACTTAGCCTGGATAACTAGGCCATGCTAACTACTAACAAGGCGCCAACAAATTATTTTTCTAAAATGCTTTTTCCAGAATCGAGACATGCTGCAAATAGCCACTTTTTGTTAACAACTGACTAAACTGTTCCGGATTTACTATTTTTTTTCTTAATTGACTTCATTGTAATATATGAAGTCTTATTTATCGAGGCTTAACATATAATAATAAGCAGCAAAAATTACCAAAAATTCAACCAAACCAAAAATTTTTAATTTTTCCCGGCCATGAAACCGACCAAGACGGCAACACTTGTTGCATTTTCATCTATAGTTGGCATTTGCTGTTGTGGATAGATTAAATTCAAACTAAAATTGCTAACATTCATGGACAATGTAATTTCATTCAGAATGATGAACAATCCGTTACCAGCAAGCAACCGTTAACCATTTGACTACATTCAGGTTCGAGCTAATAACAACAATAATCTGGATCCCTAATGTCACCCAAGTCCTGGAGTTTAATACCAGGCTCAGAAAGCTAAGATACATTTTTTGTCTTTGTTTTCCGCTCCGTAAAATTTTCGAAAAGTTTTTTTATTAAGTTTTGACTTTTAAATCCTTTAAAAACAATAAAAGTAAAATAAATAATAGCATACACAACTACAGACGGCTATTGACAAAACACTTGATTTTGTCAAACATACGTATTTCCCAAATAACACTACCCAGCAAACCAAACCTTCAAAATTCGGTCAGAATTCTGTACGACAATCGGCAAAATGTTCCGATTTCTTACCGAGTTCGTAACGAAAAACATATGAGAGGGTTGACAAAAATTCTGAACTACTTCTCTGAAAAAAAAAATTCTCAGGCAAATCGAACAGAATTCGTAACGATTTCGGTAAGAATTCTCGATAGAGTTCAGACATTGTTCATAATTGTCTGATATCAGACATTGTCGGCAAATTTGGTTTACTGGGTAGCCACAAATATCAAAGTAAATCATCATATGACTTGCCAGAAAAATTCACGAGCGGATTGTGTTTTCCCTGTAGGAAGCCTGGGGCCAAGTGTCTCCAAGTTAACACTTTTGTCAAACTTTTGCCTACTTTTTTTGGTTGACTTTTTGTGGACATTGTCAACAAATCGTCTACACTTCTAATTTCGCCTTTGAGTCTACACATTATATCGGAAGGGCTTAGATATAGTTCAGTAAATTAATATAGATAAGTAAATTAAATTTCGAGAAAAAAAAGTTATGTGAAATATTTCCCCTGGCCATGCCCCCAAAAAAAAAAAAAATACACGATCTAAAAGCACAAAATAGAGTGCCGCCACGCAATGGACCGCGGGTGTATTTCGATGATCTTTCTAACAAAACCAATTTCGTCCTGATCCGATAAGAAATAAGGAAGTTATACACACATATACTTATATTTTCAAACTTTCGAGGCCCGTAACTCGGCAAATATGGACCCTGGGAAATTTTTCACATAATTTTTTTTTCTTTAAATTTAATTACCTAAAAAACGAACACTAGAATTTGAACCAAAATTGATCTGGATATACAAATTCCCAATGTTGTCAACAATTATGACAGTGTAAAGAATCACGGGTTCCAATGTCATTATTCGATTCTCAATGGCAATCACATGTACAGTTTTACTAATGACATTTCCTACAGGGCTTCGAACGCTTTTTGTTCAAATTTTAATTTCCATAAAATTTACAAGTAATTTTGGCGTCAGTTTAATAAAAAAAAATGTATAAGAACAAAAGACATATGTCAAACAACTCATCGGAGAGTATTCACTCTGGTACCGCTGGGAGAGTAAATTCAAGCCAAACAAAACCCTTATTGGGAGTTACAACGCGAAAATAGCGAGTTTGTCTAGAAATCGAAAAGGTCGGGGTATTCGAAGGTTTAAAGGATAAATACTCCCGAACGTGTGTCACCTTTTCTTTTAGTATTTTTTTGTCGAAAGGATGATTTACATCCTCCAATCCAATAAGATAAGGGTATAATTATTGGTTTTGCATTCGTTTATTGAACTGACAGAAATATTTCCCGTTTGAATATACATACAACAATAACGTACTAGATAAAATAAAAAAGTAGAACAAGGTATTGAAACGCAAATTGTATCAATTCATTCCATTTTTAAAACTCTATGTATTGGAGATATCGACATCAGCGTTGGCAAATCAAATGAAGAAACTGTAACGATCAAGAAATTCGAATTTGTACCAAAACTATGTGCCAATTTACTTTCGGTCAGGCAAATGACGAAACAAGGTAAGACGGTAATATTTTATGGAGACAAATGCCAAATTATGAATAAAGAAGGGAAAACCATGGCAACAGCAATAGCTCAAAAGGATTTATACAGAACACTATTGAAAAACGAAAATGCTTTTGCAGTATCTAACGATTTCAGTTTGAGGCATCGTAGAATGGGACATATTTGTAATAAGAAACTAAATGCAGTAAGAATTGCAAATTGTGGCATAAATCGTTCCAATGAAAATAATAAGCCGTGTACTATATGCGTCAAAGGTAAACAGACTAGAAGGCCACATAAGGAAGAGGGTACTCGGGCAAAAGATCTTTTGGAAATTGTTCATACAGTTGTCGTTGGATCATTGACGAACGAATCATTTTCTGGTTGTCGATTTTATTTGTCGACGACTTCTCCCATAAGAAATAAATCTGATGTATTTTCAACATTTGTGGATTTTAAAAAGATGGCAGAAAATCAATTGTCACGGAAAATCAAGACGATTCGGTCGGACAATGGGGGAGAATACGTGAATTCAAATTTCTCAAAATTCTAAAAGACTACGATATCATGCATCAGAAGACCTGTCCATATTTGAGTGAACAAAATGGAGTAGCCGAAAGGATGAATCGCACTGTAATCGAGAGAGTGTGGTGTATGCTTTTGGATAGTCAACTTTACACTCGTTATTGAAGCTGCAGTTACAGCATCATATTTAATAATCCGTGTTCCTTTCCACGGAGACAAGTAGATGCCCCGAGGAAATATGGTCAGAATGCAAACCAAATTTAAAAATTTTAAACGTTTTTGGATGCCCCGCGTTGGTTCATGTGCCTAAAGAACGAAGAAGCAATTTAAAATCGAGGTCTACGGAATACATCATGGTTGGATACAGCGCAGTGGAAGCGTGCTGGGTCCATAACCAGTTAGTTTTGAATTCGTTTGTTGAAGTGATACAAATATTTTTCGTTTGAATATACATACATACAACAATAACGTACTGGATCAAATAAGAAAATTTATAACAAGGCATTTAAGCGCAAAGTGGAGGTATCAATCCATTCCATTTTCACCAATAATAAAAACTATAAATATTGGAAGAAAGGTGACTTACATGCCATCTGAGCGTGCCCGTGTCAGGGGCACAAAAGGGGGATTATTTTTAAAAAAGTGGCACAAAAAGGGTATTTTAATAAAAAAAAAACAAAGTCGCAAACAGTTCGTAAGTTCATTTTATTAAAACAATACATTTAAATTTAATGAGAAAAGTAACAAACAACACAGTTCCATGAAATAAGAGGTAAAATACATATTCAAACTAAAAAACAATTCAATTTCCGATCCTCATGTACCCTCCACTATACGATAATAAAGCGCAAAAAAAAAATCACAATTTGCTTAAATTATAGTACCCATATGTCCTGTCGACTATTAATCGCCTGTTTTTGATCATTCGGGATGTTTTTTGGACCACATTTTTTTGGACCTTTCAGCAGCTTTACTCTTTTTTGAGGTTAACAGTACCCATTGTCCATTCGCAATGGGTTTGTTAAACAAAAACGAGTACTTTTTGTCGAGTTAAAAACTTTTTCCCCCTGGGTTGATTTCGCCCATTTACAATCCCAAACAGCTTGGGACCATAAGGATGCATCATGCAAAATGTCTAAATACTAGGTTTCAACAGACAAGCGGACGGACATGGCTAGATGGCATTTTTTGATACCCATATGTTCTTGCTTGAATGGGCCGTATTTTCGGCCACCTGAAATCAAGGTTGCTTACTTGATACATTTTACAAATGTTCCGATTTGTTGGTATTTTTACCCTAAAGCGCACTGTTGTGCAGGCATTCTGTGCCAAATTTCCCAAAGATTGGATATAATAAGTGCGTTTCAGAGCTGTGCGGCGGGACTGTTGTCTTCGCATCCTGTGTGCAATACACATATAGATGCTCAGACACACTACTACGAGTACCCATAATGCCTAGCGTAAGTTCCAGGTTATAACCAAATAAATAATAGTACTTTTTTCCCCGGAGCAACCCTTAACCCCAGAAATTAAAATACGCGTATCTTTTAAAAGCAATACACACATTTCGATTTGTGGAAAGTAGCAAAAATTTCAAAAGTGGTAAAAAAGGTGATTTATGAAAAGGGGCAGTAAAAGTCGCATGGCTTCAAAAAAGGGTCAAATTGCCACTTTAGTCGCACAATGCATTATGCAATAATACAAGCTTAGAGTAAATTCAGAGCTGGGTTCACAGTTTGCAAAAGAAGTAGAACAGTTTGCGGTAGTTGTCAACATATGCATGGACATTAGAGCGTACGACCGCACAGTTAAAAAAAATCACCGTACACTTTCGCATATGAAGTATTATAGCAAGGTAGTTCCGAAAAAAACAAATTTTGTTTGTTTATGTCGTTTTTGACTGGGCTGATTGGCCCAACGTAGGTGTCGCGCTTTTACATTTTTCTTTATATCTTCTGCATTTGCAGAATACGAATAAGGGGTTATTGAGGTCAATGACTTTAAAAACAGACAAATTGCTTTTTTCAAGACAAAAACATCGATGTACGAGTATCACACTTCCACATCTGAATGTAAACACCGTAGATAACAAGAACAACATAAAAAGACAACCCCTACATTCGGCAAAATTGGCAAAAACAATTTAAAAAGTTGTTCTGCTGGGATTATCGACATACTTCCTGAGCAAGAGTTTAATAATTTTGTGCGATCTTTAATTTTCTAATATTAGGGTTGAACGTCAGGGTTGTAGCAACTGAGATATGATGGGAAGTACTAGTAGGGGGTACTTGAGGTTGGTGACTTCAAAAACAGAAAAATTGGTCTCTTCGAGATAAAAAAATCGATGTATCACACTTTAAGATCCGGCTGTAAAGAGATAAAAAAAATGTAAAAGCGTGACCCCTACGTTCGGCAAAAAAATTTCGAAACTACCTTGCAATAATACTTTATATTTGATGGACATAATGGACATGCCTGCCGATACATGTATCTGTTTGTGTGTATGTTCAAGTGATATCAGTATGTGATATGTAAATTTTTACATAAACATACACATATGTTGCAAAAACCACCGCGATATCTCCCGACAAGCCATCCAAATTAAAAACTTTTCCTTGCTCTAAACGCACATTCGTGTGTATGTGCGTGCGTTTGTGTAGACGGGGATGTGTATGAGTGAAATTTCAGCAATTTATACACATGTGGATGCCTGTGTGTGTTCACATATAGCCACAAACACTCGCACGCAGGGCAATGCTTAACTTTGCATATGAATGCCTTTAAATACACACGTCCAACCCTCCTGCCACCACCCTCTGCACTGACGATGTGTGTGAGTGTGTTGATTAAACCTTTTACAATATCAAGCCATTGGTAGCGTCCACCAGCCATTGCCATCCGACAATAAGGATGCCAGCCATACTGAATTTTTAATTCCTCGCCCACTCAATTCCGTCCACATTTTGTTTGTATTCAAGTTTGAATGTGCGCGGTGAGCCACACGAAAATGGAAAATGGCAACGAAGGGCAGGGAAGGACTGCGTCTGACAGGCTTAGTTGGGAATTTCATATGTGTACGACTATGTGAGAACGCTTCATCTTCTCCACATACCCATGTGTTACCATATGTATGCATGTACGTACGTATGTGCGGAACTATGTATATGACTATAGTACATACATACATACGTGTGTGTGTGGGCACATACATGGGTGAGTATGGGGGTAAATGTGTGTATGTGCATGCGAAAGAGTTAGTGGATGTCGCGTGGATGGGGGTTCTCCATGCACTCGTTTGTAGATGCGATTAGAACAAAGCAATGCCGTTAACGTTCTGTTTCCGTTGTGAATACCTACGGTTTCGACTTTTTGACAACTGATTGAAGACAGCTTTTAGAGCATATGCACAACATAGTACACACATATTTGTGTCTGTGTGTATGTAAGTTTATTAGGGTGGCACATTTGTTTGATCATTTGATTTCCTTATAAAATCTTCATGTCATAGATCGAAAACTTCTAGGACGTGACACATAACATTTTTTTGCATAACGAGTAAAAACGTGGTTATGTTCGTCCAGGACGAACCTTATATGCCCTCCACCGTCCCTACGTTACTAACGCGCCAAAAAAATCGTTCGGTTGTGAGTCCTTTTCGGCTCTTGCGTCCGTCCCTAATATCAGCTAAAACTTCAAAATTATTATATTGGAATAACCATATGTCTATACTGACTATTTATCGCCGTTTTGACCGTACGGGGGCATCTTTTGGCCACATTAGCCAAACCGTCCAGCACCTATGCTCTTTTTTGAGGAATGTGGGTAACATTTTCCACAACAAATTAATAGTTATTAAGCAAATACAAAACAAAGTGTGCATTTTCGCCTATTTATAATTCTAAACAGCGAATGACAATAAGCTAATAATCATGCAAAATTTCAGAATCCCGGGTTGAATTGTTCAACCGCTATCGAGCTTTCAACAGAACCACCGACGGACTGACATGGCTAGATTGTCTTAAAACTTTACGACGATCAATAGAATGTATACTCTATATACTCCGATCAATATTTCGAGGTGTTGCAAACGGAATGACAAATTTAATATACTATCCACACACTTTTATGGGGGGTGGATAATTTCTTCAACAAATAAAAGTCTATGATGAGTATATCCACAAAAGGACAGACTCCTGATAGGTCGCAATAATTTTGATGGGCCAAAAATCGTAGTATTTTTGGTTAAGCCTCGACAGTAAGACTATATAGAAAAACCGCAAAAGTTAAGTTATTTGTTAACAAAAAGCTTCGCTTCAGGACTGAAGTATTATTGAAAAAATAACCTTATTTTAGGCACACGTAACAAATCACTTTTTGTATAGGAACAATGGTTGAAATTGGTACTGAGATCAAGACGCAATCAATACCTAAAAATGGGCATAGTTGTTGGACGTTTCGTCTTAAAACGTCCCATATCGTTGAAAAGGACGATCAATAAGTGTACTCAAATAAAAACCAATTTAGCTGCGAAAACAAATATGAGTTTCTTTAAAAGTGTTGGCTGAGATGAGGATCGAACGCACAGGCTGAAGGCCCCCAAGAAACGGCCATTATGTTAAAAAGAAGTGTTCATCGGTATATACTGACATAGGGGCACTATACTTAAAGCCTGTTTTACTGCGAATACGAATATTAATTTATTTTACAAATTTAGCTTCGACTGGGGCTGAACTCATGGACTCAATAGGCCAAAAAAAAGGACCAAAGTGGTCACGGTGGAGGGCATAAAGGGTCCTCACTAAACGACTTTTTTTGTCGTTAAATTTCCAAAATTCTTCACTAAATTTAGTTTAAGAAGCGCACCGGGTTACGAGTTGTAAGGCTGCATTCGACATCCCGATAAGGGATACACTATTTGAAACCATGTATGCATATGGGATACCAACGAAACATGCGCGCCTTTGTATAATGAGACTGGGTGACACCAAATCCGTAGTTAAAGTTGGAAGTGACATCTCCGAACCATTCACCATGACAAGAGAACGAAGATAGGGTGACAGCTAATCTTAATAGAAAAAACTAGAAAACGCAAAAGTTTTTAAAACGGGCCACATTCTTCTGAAATATGCTGACGACATAGACATGGCTGTCAAAATAGAGCAAGATGTAGCTGGAGCTTTCTAAGAGATTAAACTTGAGTCATCTAAGATGGGTCTGATGGTAAATGAGGGCAAGACCAAAACTATGCTGGTAAGTTGAACTACTTCCAAGTAGAAGATTACACCATAAACCATCACTGAAATAAAACGATAGAAATTGTTAGCTAATATATGTTATTTTGGCCTCGATAAACAGCTTAAGAACATAAAAACGATGGTTACTCTCCCGAAAAACGATGGTTACACGTGAACTGATAATGCAAGATCGTCATGTGACATACCGTGAGAGAGAGGCATCCTTGGGCATTTTTTCCACCAGCATACATTCGATATTGCATGAACACCTTCTCGTTGGATCCCGCACAATTTGACAACCGCTCGAAAAAAGGCTCGTGCGGATTGGTTCAAAGAAATTTTGAGAAAAAAAAGCGATCGCGGTGGATCAAACGACGTTTATAAGATCGTCACAGGTGACGAATCATGGATCTAGCGTATGAGCCCGAAACAAAACAGCAGACGACAGTGTGGGTCTTCGAAGACGAGCCAAATGCAATGAAAGTTGTTTGTGGAAGAAGCACTACGAAGCAAACGGTCGCCTGTTTCTTCGGCAAAACTGGTCATGTGGCTACTGTTCCGCTTGAGCAACGTAGGACGGTCAAATCTGAGTGGCACACCACAATTTGACAAATAAGAGAAGACGAATCATTGTGCACCATGACAATGCGGGCTCTCACACATCGGCTGAAACCAGCGCATTTTTGACCGGCCAAACGACGGAATGTTGGGTCATCTGCCGTACAGCCCTGACTTGGCACCCAATGACTTCTTTTTATTCCCGCACATCAAGAAAAAAATGCGTGGTCAACGATTTTCGTTGCCAGACGATACTGTTGAAGAGTTCAAAAACCATGTTTTGAAGGTGTCTCAATCGGAGTGGAAAAAGTGCTATGACAATTAGTTTGAGCGTATGCAAAAGTGTATAAATCATGCTGGAGAATACTTTGAAAAACAATAAAACCATTTTTGATGATAAACATTCACATTTTCCTCACCCAAACATACTTATATATGTATATGTTGAGAGCATGATCCAAACATTTATATGTTTCCTGCGTCGGAGTAAAGAGGTATGACCTGGTGTACTCGTACTCAGGCGTTGTAAGTCGGGTGTAAAAATAAATCGAATTGACTCTTTTTAAATTTTTTGTGTTCACAAATTTAAGGACAAATAAAACGAATTTGTATGAGATGGCAAATACAAAAAAGACAAATCGGAGTAATGCAAACCCTAACTAGACATTCAGAAAGAGTTGATGATCTCAATAGAGGAGTTGTGCTTGATGCTGTCGGATAAGTCGGTGTAAGCATTGGAAATGTTATCGCCGAATCGCCCCATTTACACGTACTCCAATCGTTAGTTGAGATGAAACGGATGCTCCTTGGGGAACAGACAAAATATTTCTTATTAAAATATTTGATCCGTGCACAATTTTGGCTGGCTGTTGCACAATCCCGGAGGAGTTCGTACAACAAACTTTCAGACAGTGCCATAATCAGAATCAGCGAAAGCACTCATCCGCAATGACACCACCACAAAAGACCTAAATTCGCACCCATCACTCGAGATGTTGCTACTGTTGTTCAAACCAATCAGTGGCAACTTTTTTTTGTTTCGAGGTGTTTATCCCATTATGGACTCTTCAGATCGTATCTATAATTACGTCACGCATCGATTTTGATTAGTATTGAGTTGTTTTGAGAGAGATAATTGAATACAAAGCGGGCATCCGTGCACTCGTTATCTCTTCAGTCGCAACTCACAACAGAAGGGTTGAATTCGATAAACGTGAATAAAGGATGCGAATGAATAGGTTTGCAATTCGAGCATCCCTACCTGTGATGTGATGGGTATCTAGCTGTCGGATCTATTGTTCACAAAACCGTGTGATCCTCACTGACTGGCAACTGTTTCTGTGAAAACTACACACACACTCACACCAGTTTGCATATGGGCTACCAAGACATTTTATTTCAATTGTAAATGCAAAATTGGTATCTGTTCGCGTTGGGATGGTTGGTAGCCCGGAGTTTCCCGCTGATTAATAATGTGTGTATATGTGTGTCATGTTTGCATCTCGTTTATTTTGAATATAACCGCAAATCCTTTTAAGTCCTTGATTTATGCACTTTTCCGACATAACGACAAGAACAGCACCAAAACAGCTACAACAACAAACAAAAATGACAATCAGAACAAAACCTACCACATTCCACCCATAGTGTGAGGCAGGGCAGCAAACATTAACCAAAAGTAGCAAACCCTTGGCTATGACCCCATCGAGGTTAAACAACCGAAAACTGCACACATTCGCTTGGAGGAAAATGACATTCGAAGATGACGAGTGAGTGCCCGTGTAATCAAAATGGCCGTGACGTCAGCAGTTCCTCGTACCTCTGAGCTGTGGATATGTGCCGATGATGTCAAAATTTAAATGCGGATTACGGCATTTGCGCAGGTATAATTAATTGGACAACCCGTATGCATGAGTTGAAATGTCGAAGTCGAGTATTCGAACTGCTATAAGAAATAACAAGCATCCATGGAGGAGGTCGTCGGGTATTTTACTCTGCGTCATGTGCACAAGTTGCTGCGTTTAAGTCCACGAGAACAGTGGGTCAAGAACCTAGTATATGCAAATTTTAACATACTAATACTCGATTCTATATGGTATGTCCAGAGCCGACTTTAAGCAGTCTGTTCCGGTCAGTGATTACACGAATTACAACTCAGCGATTTGAGAAAATTATGAAAGTACTTGTAAAGATGCAAGCAATGTTTGTTGTTTAAATTAAGTTGATTAAATAAAGTAATATCTAAAAATCTTTATTAATTTGCACCCAAAGATAAGTTTTCATATGATACGCGTATACAGGGTAACTTTTGAATACCGCTGCAGTCGTACTGTTGCTGTCAATGATGATCGAAACTTCGAAAAGAAAACCTTTCAACACTGTGTGGTCGTGCTATGTCAGCAACACCGAAAATTCTCCAATAAGCTGGTTTCAAGAAACTGCACAATTCGTTGGCACCCAAGGTCTCCCACCGGGACTTGCTGAAAATGATTTTTATCCTGTGGGGTTCAAAATCAAAATGTAAGTTTATAAAACAAAACCGACATATTGAAATGATTATAAGCAGATAGTTCGAACAAGTATAAAGGCAATTTCCGTTGCAAGTTTCCAGGTAGTAATGAACAACTTTTGATAAGATGTCGCACATGCATCAGCGATCGAGGAGGTCGTTTGAGTTATAGAGCAGTTAACCCCTTAATTAACTTGTTGAAAATCTCAAGATTTCTGGGTAGGGATGTCAATCAGGACTGGCGCTTATAATTCCCGGGATTTGGGATCTTAAAAACTGAGATCCCGGGATTTTTCGGAATGTGGCGATTTTTTGATGCAGAAGGGTTGAATTCGATAAACGTGAATAAAGGATGCGAATAAATAGGTTTACAATTCGACCATCCCTACCTGTGATGTGATGGGTATCAAGCTGTCGAATCTCTTGTTCACAAAATCGTGTGATCCTCACCGACTGGCAACTTAAAAAAATTAAAATCAAGTTGTTTTGTATGTTTTAAGTTTTGATGCCTTGCGATTTTCTTAATTTCGGGAACTTTTCCTTTTCCTTTGCCTCTGAATAAATCATCTCTTGCAATCAATGTTTGTGGGTAGAATTCAACCTTCCTTTAATCAATCAGCCTTCTCAATCAAATTTATTTCTCTCTCAATATTAGATTATATAAAATGTACAGTTTTAACTTACATCGTAGGACTCTTAAACTTATCTATGTTGTTCCGTAGTTTTTCGTTATTGAGACATTTAAAATTTCCCGCTGAACCTCGTCGAAATCGTCGATATTTTCGAATAAAGAAGAGAGTTTTCGTTATTTTACTATTCGTTTTTAAACTTTTTTACAAAATTGACACTAACTGATCATCTACCAATAAGTGCAGTGTTGCATCTACCAATAAGTGCAACCAATCAAAAGCTTTTTCACCAAATTAGGTTTAATTTAAAAATCCATATCGCATCATTTTTATATGTATGGCAATGTTAATTTATTTGTATTCTTCGTCCTTCTGTTTTCCACGATTTGGCTTCTCGCTGAAACTTGTATGAATTAATTAATTCTTGACAATTCATTTGTAAATTTTGCTGCATTTCTTTCTATATTAATTTTTCAAAAAATTAGACGATGGAGCACACACAATTATTAACTGTTTAATGCTACAATATCAAAAATACCGGATTTCCCGATCGACATACCTATACCTGGATTATTTTCCGGGTCATGTATTTACAGGGTATTTACATAATCAACGTCAAATCTTCAAAATAAATCCATTTTTTACTTACTAAACTTCCACAACATCTGAAAAAGGTTAACTACTTTTAAACCAGTGAGTGTACGATATAATTCTTATACTCACTGACCGGGGCCTAATGTTATGTAATGCATTTTAACCATATGTTTTTACAAGGCATAGATTTAAATCTACGGAAGTTCCATATCATTACCGTCGGATTGTCAGACACAAGAAGTTCAAATTCTTTGTTATTCTGAAGAGTACTTACTAAATCGAAACGGAGCCAGGTGTCATTGTCCCAATTTATAAAAAATTGTATACGTTTAAAAGACTCTCCAATATGACGTTTGAAAGTATGTAGACCCATATTTAATTTAAGCATCCTTCACGGTCCCTTCCGATTCGTTGGCACATCTCTCTGGATGTTGCTCAAATTTTATGTAGAGAAAAAGTCATTTCTGGGTTTTTTAAATAGATTCGCTTTTCTTGGTGTAGGAAAAGTATTCGTCGGCCTCAGCCCATATTTTTTTTCTTTTTTGGTGTCTTTTCCATGGACGCCACTGTCGAACCACCCATGATGTTGCCATAGAACATACATTCGCCATGAACAGTGCAATTGGAAACAAAACGTATATCGTATTCCAATTTGCAAAGTACGATCTACGTACAAAATGATACTCGAAATCGCTACTCGAACCATTGTACCGAGTTAGATGTGTGGGATACAAAGGATACCATCGTGAATAAATTTCATGCTCGTGTTTGCATTGAGTATGCCTCGCATATTCCCACGCTTTGACAGAAGTGCCTAGTAGCTGCCGCTGATGAACTCGGGAACAACTGCAAAAATCATCATTGGTTCGTTAGAGAGACAACACGTACATACAAATTTGGTACATACTCGTACGTGTGTCGGCTCGTCATTAGGTACAAACTTATATGCTTCTATGTACAGACAGACATAGCGTCAAGCTAACCTTTTATAGTCCACTAATTACGAATTCCTTCCTAATTGACGCACCTTGTTTGCATCGGTTCGGTTCGATGACTAATAGTTTTTTGCATACACTTAAAGTATACCTTCTGTAGTTACAGTCTCCTATTTATATGTCACATCTCTCTGGTAGACCAAAGTAGACCATATGACGACTTAAGGCCCAGGCAGATAAAAAGCCCAAACATTTTTGCTTACCTCCATTATAAATCTTACTTCGATACAAACATTAATAGCATTCTTCATGCTTGGCAATAGGCAGATTCTTCGCGTTTTTTACGTAATCCATATTAAACATTAAAAATGTTTAAAATAATTTTATGTATTTTAATTTTTTATGTAGAACTAATATTTTTTCTGACATTTGTTAACCATATTTTATTCTAAATGCCAAAGCAGATAAAATTCCCAAAAAGTTGAAAGTTGGGCAACTTCTTGCTTCGCTTTTTTTCTTTACGGCAAAGCAAGTGTCTTATTTCGGTACTTCCAAACGAATAGAACTATTTGAACATTTTTTGTCATTGAATATTTTTTGTTTAACAAGGGGCGTAGCACCACCAACTTTTCCCCCCGAACTTATTTCTTTATACTTAAAGGGAAAACAATTCAAATCCGATGTTAATACTTTATGAGAACATCAGACTTGGAATAAGTACTTTTAATATGTAAAGAAATAAGATCTGCGGAAATGTGAGCGGTACCATGCCCCATTTTTAAAAAGCGATGTTGAGCCTACAATTGACCGATCGGCTTGAAATTTTATAAGAATTTTAATCTGGCTGGACTAAAGAAATAAGTTCGGAGAAAAGTGAGCGGTGCTTCGCCCCCTTTTTTATACGCTAATTATACCGAATACATTACATCTAATTATTTCTCAAAAGCATGTGCGGGTGTTAAGCACCGGGTTACGGCTAATTATATATATATATATATATATATATATATATATATATATATATATATATATATATATATATATATATATATATATATATATATATATATATATATATATATATATATATATATATATATATATATATATATATGTATATGTGTGTGTGTGTGTAAAGGTAAAAAATGTGTTTACTCAGCAATAGAAGCCACATATTGTATTCGACGACGTAATTTAGGATTTGTAGGTTTTTCGTGTTGACTGTTTTAAGGATCACGTATGAGAGCATTTAAGCCACGTGACGTAGAAAAAAGAATTCTACACAGTCTTTCGGGCGCGTGTGTTCGCGATTACTGTTACGGATGAAGCACATGTGTATATTAGAAAACGCGGCGTTCGTCTCCGAAGTCTTAAAGAGCTTAGACTGCACAATAATTGTCTAGCAAGTATGTTATCATGACGTTCGAGCTTCTCTTGGTGCTTTATATTGATTTTTTGAATTGCCTCTTTAACGAGAGGTATTTTTAAGTCTCGTTGGATGTTTTCATTCCTCATATACCAAGGCCACCGGTAATGAGCCGCAATGTCTTCGATTGGACTCTTTGAATTTTGTCGAGATTGCTCGACCTTGCTTTGCCCCATAGCTGGGCACCGTATAACCAGATAGGTTTGATTGCACTGTTGTATAGCAGGACCTTATATTCAAGGCTTAGTTTTGAGTTCGCGTTTAGGAGCCAGTGAAGTTGATGGACCTTAAGTTTCAGTTGAGTTTTCTTGGTTTCGATATGACTTCTCCAGGTGAGTCGGCGATCCAGGTGAATTCCAAGGTATGTAACATGATCATATTGAGAAAAAGGGATATTGTTTGGTTTCAATGTCGGAGTGCTAAATTCAGTATGAAAGTTACCTGTGTGCATTAGCCCCATTGACTTTTATTCTCCAGTCAGAGAGCCAAGACTCTACTCGTCCGAGATGTACACCTAGATTCATAGATGCAATATCCTGCTTTTTATGTGCGGCCATTATAGCGGTATCGTCGGCAAAAGTGGATGTTGGCACGTTTGGGCTGGTAGGGATATCTGCGGTAAACAGAAGGTAAAGGATAGGCCCCAGGATGCTCCCCTGGGTCAAACCTGCTAGTATTTCGCGGTCATCGGTGACGTGTTGTCCACATTTGACTCTGAATCTGCGGTTTTCTAAGTAAGACTCAAGAATTCCTGGCTTTAAAATCATTTGAATCAGTGAAATTTTCCACACTTTAGGAAAGTAACCATGTCTCAAAATAGAGTTAAATAATTTTGCGAGGAACTTCACAGCAATATAGGGAAGTTCCAAGATCATTTTAGGCGCGATAATATCATATCCAGGTGCTTTACCTGGATTCACGGTTTCTTTAATGACATTCAGAACTTCATTTGCGTTAGTTAACAATGGAATTACGGCAGACATTTTATCATCAGGTGGAAGGAGGTCGCTACTTGCAGGATTTGGGCGAAATACCTGGGACAGATAGTTTGCAAAAACATTGGCTTTTTCCTCTCCTGATATTGCCTACTCGCCATTTGCATCGCGTATTGGAAATTGCGTTTCGGTGGGCATACAAGTATTTCTTAATGATTTCCATAATGAGAATTTGGTTGAACCTGTCGGAGTTAAACTTGCAATGAAACTTGCATGCTGTCTACTGTCTTCATTTCTGAGTGCGCTTTGCAACCTTTTGGTAGCTTCAGTCAGTCTTTGTCGCTGCGATTCGCGACGGAACCTCATTTTTTCACTTGCAAGGTGCTCTATTTCCCGGTTAGTGTAAGTATTTTAACTATTTGTCTCTTTTATTTGTCTGTGTGTAGCGTGAATGGCCGCCTGTTTCAGGATCACGTTCAAGTTGGATACGTTGTTATCGATCTCTTCCGAGTTAGAAATTAGATGATTCGAATCTAAATGAGTGCTAGTGTACTTCCTGTATTTTAACCAGTTAGTTGTGTATGAAGTAAGCCTAAGTGGGTCGTCTACAAGTAGTGTCTTCACGTGAAAAAGAAATATAACTGACGATAAGTCAGGGTCTGACGATAAGTCAAGGCAGGTACTAGCAGATAAGTTAGGTTTACTAACTCCTTATATTATACCGAAGTCTATCAAGTCAGGCTTTTTGTTAATATCAGAAGGCCAATATGTAGGTTGACTGGGGGATACAAAGTCCAATTTATTTTAATGTCGCATTAGACATTTATACAACTGGTTTCCCCTAGGGTTTGCTAAACGGGATCCCCAGTGCGTATGTTTGGCATTGTAGTCACCTGCAGCAATAAAGTTGCGTCCAAGACCATTGAAAAAGTTCAGAAGTATATATTGCTGAAATGGTAAGAAAACTACCTTGAATCTGGATACGAATTGTTGTCGCTTGAAGGTAGTTTTGTAAGACTCCTTCAGCGACTTCATGTTTCATTCGTTTTCGTATTAGGATACCAGTGCCCCCATGAGCCTTACCGTCGAGGTGGTGAGTACCATAAAATCTAAAATTAGGTATCTGAAAATTGTATTTGTCTGTAAGATGCGTTTCCGATAGTAGCATTATATCTTCCGATTTAGGTACTCTGTCAGTTCGTGTCTTTGTTTGTTCACACCGTTTGCGTTCCATGTACATATCTTAAGAGGGCCTATTTTTTGGTAAGTAGAATTTGAATTATATGATTCTGGTTACGCATGCTTTATTTATAATTATGACTTTAAGTATTTTATTTAAATAATATAAACTTTGCGTTATATTTCCAAGTTAAATCCATCTACTCGTATTCATAAAAATAAAACTTGTTTTTGAAGTATTCCTTCAATAAAAATGTGAAAAAAAATTTTTCATTTAAAAATGTGAGTTTTTTCTTTTGCATTAAATTCGTGACTCACGTGATTCCTCATGAACTTGATTAAAATCTAATTTTACTCATGTTAGCGAAAAAAAACGATGTGCGTGATTCAAAATGTTTACGTCGTGATCGTGCGTGAGCGTGAGTCAAAATTTCCCACGAGCCCATCTCTAGAATTTAGGTTGGTCAACTTAAACAAACTCATTAAGAGAGAAACGGGGAACTTTTTGGAAGTAAATCAGTTGTGAGGAAATTTTTTGTTAAACTCCCTTGTCAGGAACTGCTATTTGAAGTCGTCTATGAACGGCATTTTAAAGAGTTTAAACTACGAGTCCTTGTATCCCCAGTATTTACGATGCGAAAAACGTTCCTCTATCCGGCTATAAATAGACGTCCATTCGGTGGCCTACGCAGTTTGTCGGACAAAATAGAAATGTTTACCACAAACCAGTGTGAACCCATGTACCACTGATTGTGCAATGACTATTTATTACTCCTTTTTGTGAAGATACTCGAGAATTAATTGAGTTTAGTGTAGAAAATTCAAATTCGCATGGTGACATTTATCGATCAGCGCATGATTAATGAAAAAGAAATCTTGAAAGTCGTCAAGCACATACACGCACGCGGATTGCCACTACAGCAATTGATAGTTATTGTTTTGTTCGCATCCGTTTTTGGAAAAATCTAATGACATTCGAATAACCAGCAGCGGAAAGAGCTCAATGTACTGACGAGTGAGTGTATTGGTGGAGTGCTACCATCAACTCGTTAAGATTTGACATAAATCAAATAAACTCCGTCATGCATCGCACACACATACATACTCGTACATGTAGCCATATTCGCATACCGTGGTACAGGATCGAAGGACAAGGCAACTCGTGATCATTGAACAAACACACACACTGTGTATTTGAAATAATGAAAACGACCGCGAAATATCTATTGACAGTTGGGTGTCATGTTTATCTGCCATCCGACGTTGGCTGCTTGTCTGTATCCCATTTGTGGAACATGCAAAATTTATGGATTTCTGCTCTTCTGTTCTCCGCTGGCATTTGGTTTTGCATTATTCAAATTGGGCAAATAGACAACCCATCCGAATCATCCCAATCCAACCCATCCCATGCCATCCCATCCATCTCATCCCGTGGCAGGGAACATTTTCCGCCAAAAAAAAAAAACTCTGTAACTCTGTGTCGAATTACCATTAACCATTTCGTTGCTCCTTGTACCCTTTCATGTGTGATCTCCGGGTAGCGGTACACGCCAAATCTGAGGGTAATTTTTTTTATTACACATATTTTGCTTTTTGTGTTTTTTTTTGTTATTGCATTTTTTTACCGTTCATTGTTTGATGAGAACCCCTTCACTTACGTACGTACGCATGTATGTAGATTGCAGATACCCATACGCACACACAGACACCCGAAGTTTACATTCGGTTAGGTAATTTATTATTTTGATTACTTTTTTCTATATTTTAAACATTCAAATGTGTTTTCCCATTTCCAAATGCCTCTGCTGCTGTTGTTTTCTGCCAAACAATGATAGTTGATTTACATACCAAAACGACATGTCACCCTTTCGCGATTGTCTTACTGAGGGAACCATGCGTACAGTGACAAAAGGATAACCGACCGAGTTTGGCAGAATGTTTGGCACGGCATGAATAGCGAATACTTGTAAAAAAATGTATATAGGAAGGATGGATGTTGTGTTTCATACAGAGTGTGAATGTGTGCGCCGGAAAAAAAGCCGTGAAGCGGCATATATTTCATAAACACATGCTCATATGTACAAGGATGTATTTGCGTATGTGCGAACCTTAGTGTGAATGATTACCAGTGTTCGCTGTATTAACAAAGGGTGTTAAGCGTTGAAGATATTGATTGACTTTTAGCTTTGCAACGGCGGATAAAGTATCTCCATATGCCACGAGATTGATTACAATAATTTGAGTGTACAAGTGTACAAATTTTTGCAATAGCAGAAAGTCCAAAGTCTCGACTTGGTCCCGATATTCGGTATAATAACCTAAGTTAATAGTTACATTTGTTTGCACTGTTTGAGATTTCTATACACAAACGAAAGAACAAATTCGTTGCAATCACTGAATTTTTTGCCAACCGTATAATTGCAGTCCAACCGATTGATATTGGTACAAAATTGTTATAGGTGCACTGTAATTTTCAGTAACTAAAACAGAAAGATGTTTTGGATCTAAAGAACCAATTATCGCACCTGTTTGAAAGAAATTATTATTTAAAGCTTAAAACTTGTCGTTAGAGTCTAAAACGATTGTTACCCAGCGAAGGCGAAAAGAAAAGCCGTGGTTCTGTAGTGCTCCTATAAAAATCATTTATTAAGTAATAAAATATAGTTTTAAGTGACCGCCAAAGTATGCATACCCGTAATCCTTAAAAGGTCGTGTTTCTTGTTTTCTCATTCAAGCAGCCAAAAGCGATTTAAAATAACGTTTTTAAACTACACAATGTGTAGAAAATTATTTTTACAAAACAAATTATTGCTATATTCAAATAAAAAGACTTGGTACCAACAAACAGCCAGTTTTCGGTTATGATAATATGTTTGTTATCATCGCCAATTATTCGTTTAAATACATAATTACTGCAAAACTGTTAGTTGTCACAACCACCCGTTGTGGCAACTAAACGTTTTTCCTGAACTCTATTTGTGTGACCGAGCAATTGGTTGTAAGTGCAATACTTATACTTTGATCATACTTACGTATCTTCTTGTGGTAAAGAATGTTCCGATGTTAATTAGGAGTCAGTCTTTAACGCCCAACTTAGGAGTTTGACGTTCGCTGTTTCAGTGTTCGATAAATTTAACCATGGAGAGGTACACAATTGAGCAGCTCTTCAAGATTGTTGAAGCCTTTGACGAAAGTGGGTGTTCAAGTCAAAATGCATTTCGTCCACTTAATGATTTTTTTGGTTGGCATAATAAACCAAATGTGTTCACAGTGGATTCGTAAACAAGCCGACCAATTGAATGATACTAGGACAACGTTTTCTTCACTTGCACCTATTTTTATATATTAGAGCTGTCAAACTATCGATAGTATCGATAGTCTCTTTATGGCGTCAATATCGACCTTTTTTTCTGCTATCATATATTTTTTCACTTACACGCAGAGAAAATATATGGTTACTATATGGTCACGGCAACAATAGTATGTACTCTGCAATAAAAGTATGGTCGTCGCAACCATAGTATTGTTTTTTGAATTTCATTTTGACAATAGTATGATTGCGGCAATATTAATATTGTTGAAATGTAACAATAGTATTGTTGCAAAATTAAAAATGAAAATATGGTTGTAGCAACAATATAAATATGGTTGGTGGAACAAAAGTATTGTTTTCATGGTTTTTATGTTAACAATAACATGATTACGGCGATCATACCGGCAAAATTGTTTTTTTTAGTTTGACAATGTTATTTTTGCGAATCTTACGCAGTAATAGTAAAAATAATTTAATTTTTTCGAAACAAACTACGAATTAGTATAACTGAAATATTTTTAATAAATGAATTTTTTTACTGTTTAATAAATCACTCCTATTATTACATAACTTACTTAATAAAATTCTCTATTGTTAAATAACAACTTAACACAATCTTTAGAAAAATTGTTGGGGACCATAGTATGATTGTGTGTAAGTCATACTATGGTTGTGAGGATCATACTATGGTTGTACGTTAAACATACTATGGTTATGAGGATCATATTATGGTTGTGGGGATCATAGTATGGTTGAATGTGAATAAAAATATGGATGTGGAGATCATAGTATGGTTGTGTGTGAATAATTCTATTGTTGTGAGGACCATAATATTGTTATGGGGATCATAGTATGGTTGTGTGTGAACCATACTATTGTTGTGATGATCATAATATTGTTGTGCCACGAATATTGTTATCCCAACCATACTTTTTTTCTGCGTGTACTCCTGTAAGTTAGGCAAACGATATATAAACAATAATACTAAATTATGTCCATAGGAAACGTCCTGTATGACTTCTCTCAGAAAAGATGTTAAAAATATGTTGTTGTAGCTACGAGTATTTTGGTAAATTGTTTCAAAAAAGAAGTTTGCCGGTGAGACCTTTAAGAGTGGTCGGGCCTTATAGGTTCAAGTGTTGTTTCCACATAATACATACGAGTATTATATCCGATCATACTCAAATTTTGCATGGTTTATTTTGAACGACAAGTCAATAACTCTGGTGAAACCATATAAAAATACTTTCTGTTCTGAGGCCTAGCAGGTCTCAAAACCACATTTTGTATTCGGTATTGGTTTCATATAATCCCACACAAACGTCCCTTACCAATTAAGATTCTGGCGCTCATACAGTCTTAAACTAAACTTGGGTTTATTTTTGTGCGTTATGATCGACGTTTTATCAAATCTAATCAAGCTTGACCATATTTGTCCATCTTTTAATATGGCTCCCCCAATAACACAGTACAACAGCCAATCTGGGGGGGTGAGAAATTCCAAGTCAGGGTAATGGTACTACGTCAGTATATAAAAACCCTCAAAGGGTTTTGCGTTCGTATGTGCCAGTTTTATGACCTTTTACATTTTTTCCTTATCTTGATGTTTTTTCGCTTAGTTGTAAAATGTTGGCAAAAACGTAGTTTGACATAACTCGAGAACGACTAGTTCGATTTTGCTGAAATAAATTGAGAAAAATTAATAATTACATTTTCTTTAATCCATTGATATACTGTTTCTCTACCAAATCAACATTTTTGCAATTAGAAATAAATTTATGAAGAAAATTTTGCCAAAAAAAATTTTTTTTTTTTAAAACATATAAATCCCAAACGGAAAAACGTGTAGAGTCTTATAACTTTCACGTAAAGTCACATAACCTATAAACAAAATACGACATAGATCATAGAAATCGATTAACGCTTTCTGCTTTTATTTAAAATTAAGTAACCTCACAGTGTAATTACCATTCCGATTTGTAGTCCCTGCTATACAGAATACATTTTTATTTCGATTAAGCTCAAATGAAGAACGAACAACTATTCCTGGTAACCATAGCATTCATGTTTCTATATAGTCCTTGCTTAATACACGCAGTGAAAAGATGTGGTTGCACTATGGTCACCGCAACAATAACATGTTCTCTACAATAAAAGCATGTTCGTCGTAACCATAAATACTATGGAATTTCATTTTGGCAATAGTATGATTGCGACAATATTGCTATTGTTGAAATGTAACAATAGTATTATTGCCAAATTTAGAAATGAAAATATGGTTGTAGCAACCATATAAACATGGTTGGTGCAACAACAGTATTGTTGTTTAAAATTTACGTTAACAATAATTTGATTACGGCAATCATACAGTATGGTTGCGACTATGAACATAACAAAACAGGTTTTATAGAGCATACATGTATGTGTGTGCGTATGTTTTTTTGATATACAAAAAAAAACACATACACACGACACAGTGAATGGATGCTGTCCATTAAAAAAAATAACAACAATCGGAAGGTAGTTCGAGGGATTTTTATTGTGTTTACTTTGTTCGGTGAAATACTCTAATATCGACTGGTTCTCGTTTATTTAAAATCTGCCTGCACTTAAGTATATAACCTTCGATCATGCGGTTTAATCACATTCTTTACTTTGTGTCTACGGATGGTGAAGTAGCACTCACCCCTGCTGGCAACTAAAAGTATTTTTGACCGTATATATATTTTTGTTTCTTGAATGAAATGTTCAATAAAAACGTGGCCTCAAAACTGGCTATGATCTAATAGTAATGCAATTTAAAATAACAAACGTAATTAAAATCTCTATTTTTGAATAACAACAAAAACCAATCCTAATAAATAATTTTGGGGATCATAGTATGGTTGAGTGTGAATCATTCTATGGTTGTGGGGATCATAGTATGGTTGCGTGTGAATCATAATATGGTTGTGAGGATCATACTATGGTTGTATGAGAAACATACTATTGTTGTGAGGATCATAGTATGGTTGTGGAGATCATAGTATGGTTGAGTGCGAATCATACTATGTTTGTGGGGATCATAGTATGGTTATGTGTGAATCATACTATTGTTGTGAGGATCATAATATTGTTGTGTCACAACCATATATCCAACAATAGTATGATCCTCTTCGAATATTGTCACCCCAACCATACTTTTTTTCTGCGTGTATGTACCGCCAATAGCATTTATGTTTCTATATAGTCCGTACCTAATAGGCTCTATGAAATAAAGCCCCAAGAAATAAGGCCCCAAACTGAAAATGAAATAAAGTCCCAAAAATAGGGCCTTATTTCGTTATGAAACTAAAATGAAATGAAAAAAAACCTAAAAAGATGAAAAGAGACCCAAACGTAAAATGAAACAACACCCCATTTAATTTTTTTTAATGAGCTGAGGCCCCATTTTTTGAATAGAAATATAGTTTTATAGTTTCTTAATTGAAAAATTTATCAAATATTAAACAAACACCTGCATTGTATCTTCAGCAATTTTTCGTAAATATGGACATTTATAATGCTCTAATCTCTTGGAAATCGCATCTGCTTGCATTTTTAAATTGCATTTTCTATTTGACTTCAGCATAAGCAAACCTAATTGAACCTGACGGCAACAACGGAAGTGACATTTTTTATTATAAGCCACAGATGCTGCCTTCGAAGCTTTGATATAGTCAAACAATAATTTTCTGCTAAATGTGGTGTTGCCGACTCTTATTCTGATTCGCTATGTTACGAAAATTCAATTTTTTATGGATTATTTGTTTACAGCCGTATACTTCGTAGGGACATAAATACTGTTACAACATTGAACACACCCATTTCAATAGTAGAACTGAACAAACCCCGTTAATGTCATATGGGTTTTGAAAGCTAACCTCAATAGCCTTAGTCTGTAACGGGGTTTTAAAATTGTTTCAACTTTCATCATGGAGTGGTCAGATAATGAGAACCGTATCGCTGTAATAGCGCTTTTCAGGTGTGAAATGAAAAAGGCCATATTGGTGAAGCACGCTGAGAATATACACAGAAAAATGTTGTTCATCGATGAAAAAATTTTTACCGTTCAGGAAACATTTAACAGCAAAATGATAGAGTGTATGCGCGGTCATCTAAGAAAGCATCTGAGCGGTTCCCAAGGGTGGAAATGAGTCATCGCCCAGCTTCAGTCATGGTTGGTGGGGTTTCTCTTGCGATGGGGTCACTGACCAGCATTTCTGCGAACAAGGAGTCAAAACATCGGCCAAAGCTTACCAAGAAATGGTTTTGGAAGCTCTTGTGAAGCTTTCCAGCAGGATTCTGCGCCAGCTCATAAGGCTAAAGCTTCCCAGACCTAGCTTCGAAACAATTTGCCAGCGTTCATTTCCTCTGAAGAATGGCCCTCAGGCAGTTCAGATTTGAACCCATTGGATTACAAATTGGGGGCGGTTTTAGAGGACAAGGTTTGTCACAAAAGACAAAGGTTTGTCTTAAGACTGCTTTGGTTCGAGCTGCGGCCAATTTTCCAATGGACGATGTTCGTGCAGCTATTGACGATTGGCCAGTGCGACTTTAGGCGTGAGTAAAGGCAAAAGGCGGACATTTCGAATATGTACTCTTTTTGGATACAATATACATCAATAAATGTATTAAAAAATATTTGGTCCAAAAACATTCAGTACTTTTTATTTTACAGCATAAAACGTGTGTAACAGTATTTATGTCCCTACTAAGTAATACCATTTGTACTCGAGAAAATGCATTGTTAAATTATTACTGAGATATTTATGAGATTGTACCTCAAAGCATATTCTTTTTGAAAATGTATTACTCGCATTGCTTTTTTTCTGACAGATTTAAAAGAAGAAGATTGTTCTGTAAGAAAATTTACGCATATTAAAACCCTTTTTTATATTGGAGTTGGCATTATGTTGTAAACGATTTCACTAGCAATCAACTGCATAAAAATATATGTATAAGGAAAAATACTATGTATGTAAGTATGCACTAATGAAAAAATGGCACTCGAATTTCAAGTACTGGGATATACTTATACTAGTTTTATTTAAATTTATTATATCTCTTTCTGTTTTGGCTGTTTTTCTTCAAGAAGATAGGTTTTGTATAATAATGCAATCATATATAAATGCTACAAATTATCCGATAGTATCGGTACTATCGACAGTGTTGACTGAAATTATCAAAACTTTTTGAATAGGCCGAATCTATTGTTTGACACTCTAACATCTAGATGGTGGCTCAAGACACAACTGTTGTAATCGCTAAAAATTTCTACGTTGCGACGAACTGCCCGCGCACTGAAGCTACGAGTATAATGCCGACCTCAGAATGAAGTTCAAGTTGCATGTTTACCACTAAACTGAAATTTCGGGTTTAAACATAACATGATAAGGGTTTTAGCCTTGGTCTCATTAACCACCACAACGTTTTAGTCGACCCAATTAAAATTTTTGAAAAATATCCAGTTACATGTCGTAATGTCAACTAGCCAATGGTTATGTCGTCTGCAAGTTTTATTTAAACTTGCATTTTCCAGAATTTTCTCCATCAAAATGTTGGAGACGTTACAGGACAAGCTGTCACCCTTTCTGAGACATCTTGTCGTAGTTAATTGGCGTGTTCAATACGTTCTCGGTTATTCAACGAGTAAGTGTTCGCTAAGGCGATAACTTGAAAACTTTAATATATATTTATGTAAAGTATTCATTAACCGGTAGATTTGAAAATTTGAAATTCGAAGAAAAAAAGAATAACTATAAGCGAGTAATAACTGAGCTGGTCAAAACTCGCTAATGGTTATTCTTGAGCAATTTTTTTTCCCAAAAACCTTGAATATTTAAAACAAACAGTTTAAAATGTAAATTGTTATAGTTTTCAGTAGACAAAATCACTTTTTTTTTATTTTTGTTAAGCTATCGCGTTAGCGACCTCCCAAGCGAGTTGCAAAATAAACACGACCAATGGTTCAGATAAGTCACTTCCTATTTCAGGCGATTTTGCTATTTCCAGGATTTGGCGCTGTGAATATTTGATCAATTGTTGATTTCTTCGACAAAAGCCACATTAATATGGTTGGATCAGGTCAGCGAGTTTGTGCTTCAATGTTTCACACAATATATTTAGTTGAGATAGGATACGTATTCGCTGGATACGTATTCCGGCCTTATCGTAATTTTTGTGAATTGGGCATAGTACGCTGAGATTCCAATCAGACATGTCATGAAAAGAGCTTTGCGCTTTCGTGTGTACTCTTGGACTTTCTAGTCTTAAAATCACCGTTTGAAAAAAAGAACACATATATTGTTTAAAAGAGCATGTCAGACATCCCTAACCATATTGGACCGTAGTTAAGCTTAGCTCCAAAACAAATGCACCTTTTTATTTAAGGTCCTGTCGCTTCAGAAGTCCCACTATAACAGTCGGCAACTTAGATGAAACAGCCAAATTTAAGTTCGTTTCACCAAATTTGGTGAAGCAAAAGTCAAATAACCCATTTATACCCCGGCATTTTGTTTATAAATTCACTAGCTGCAACGCCGCGCGCTTTGCACTAAATGAGTGTGGCCTGTAAGAACACCCATCATCTTGCTTCATTTAGTTTTCCTAAGACTTAATAACTTTTCTGTAATTCTTTTATCTTAAACCGTTTTTGTGATTTTGCCACCCGCTGTGAGCGACCATTGCCCATGATTTTATTTCAGGTTCCAAGAAATGGGCTTGTCAATGTGAACTGCCTGCCTAGCTGACGATTTTCTTACAAGTTTGTCAGCTTTTTCGCTGCCGCAGTATTAGAATGCCCAGGGATTCATATGTTTTCTAGGGTGTCACTTCGTTCTAAATTAGATATTTCTTCTTTACACTCCAGAAGCACTCTGACTTGGCTGCCGTTAAAAGGTGTGCCTTAATCGAAGCTGTCTGGGAATATTTTTCGATACAGAGGTTCAATACGAAGGTTGCTATTTATATTTCCGTTCCTAACAATACTAGTGTTTTCAGATGCAAACTGGAACTCCCATTGGAAACTTCGACATTTTTAGCATAACTTCACTCCGAACGTTTTGTCATTGGGGGGCGAATTGTTTTGTTTACAGTGTGCTGAAAAATGCATCTCAGTCAAAAAATGAAAATATCCCGTAAACATTTTCGTGCGATGATTTTTTACAATTTTCGGCGTGGGTTATCGAGACAAGAGTGTTTAAATTAACTTGTTTCGACTTTTGGCAATGAAGCACCATCAAACTACGGGTTATCGCTGGTACCAACAGTTCAGTCTCGGACACCGTTCGGTCCAGGATGAATTTCGTGAAGGACGCCCACCTTCTGTCACTTTGCCAGAAACCATCGATGCGGATTAAGCAAGACCGACATGTGACACACCGCGAGATTGAGGCATCCTTGGGCATTAGTATGACAAGCATCAATAAGATATTGCATGTTCATTTGGCCGTGAAAAAAATTTGTCCTCGTTGGATCCCACATAATTTGACGAATGCTCAAAAGAAGGCTCGTATGGATTGCTGCAAAGAGATGTTGAAAAAGTATAACTGCGGTATAACTCAAAGGCAGTGTATAACATTGTCACAGGTGACGTCACGGATCTGGTGAATCACGGATCTATGCATATCACGGATCTATGCATATGAACCCGAAACAAAACAGCAATCGACCGTATGCGTCATTCAAGACGAGCCAAATCCAACAAAAGTTGTTCGTGGAAGAAGTACACCGAAGCAAAAGAGTGCGTTTTTTCGGTATAACCTGCCATGTTGCCACAGTGCCTTGAGTGGAACGCAGGACGGTCAATTCTGAGTGGTATAAAAGTACAACCATCTGTTTGCCAACAGTGTTCAAAGAAATGAGGAAAGATAATAAGAGAAGACAGATCATTTCACATCACGACAATGCGAGCTCTCACACATCAGCTGAAACGATCAGCTATTTGACCACTCAATATGTCGAATTGATCGACCATCCACAGTAAAGCCCTGATTTGCACCCAATGACTTCTTCTTATTCCATCAAGCATCAAGCATCAAAATGTGTGGTCAACGTTTTTCATCGCCCGAAGCAGCTGTTGAAGCTTTCAAAAATCATGTGTCTCAATCGGAGTGGAAAAATTGCTTCGCAAATTGGAATGTGTGCATGCAAAAGTATATTGATTTTAAAGGAGAATATTTTGAAAAACAATAAAACCATTTCCAATGATAAATTATTGTGTTTTTATTGCCGGACCCGAAATATAAATAGCAACCCTCCTATGTATAATTTATAGGTTCGTTGATAAGATAATATCACAAACGGCATAACAAACTTATATGTACACTATATCCCATGATGGAGAGTATACATAAAATGCTTTTGCAAACCGAACATTTTAGAGAAACAAGTCTCTTAACATAAACGTAAGTCATATAACAAATCTCTACCCGTTGATCCGTCTGCAGAGTTTCGCCAACTATGGAATGGGTGTGGCGACGGCATACCGATCAACTAAGCTATCCACATGATGTATCGGAATTATTTGTATACGAACAATAGACTCGTCTCCAGACCTCGGTTGTGGAGACGAGTGTGTCTTGTGCCTTTGAAATGCATTCGACAATAACGCCGCTTTTGACGAAACTTGATTTCAAAGAACCGAAAAACGAGAATATAGTTGCCAGAAGCCAGGAGGCAGGTGGCCGGGATGGCGGATGGGGGTTTGCATATTGTTGCCTCAACCCATACCATCGGAGCAATAGCAACAAGACTACTCTCAATGGGATTGTGAAGTCTTGGATACATACTCGTGCGATAGGATTTCTTGCTGCGACGTGGAGGACAATAATGTGGGGCTGCGCACTGTCGGAGTATGTGTGTGCGTCCGCACACACCCACATGTGTACGAAGTAGTCAGAGTGTACACACACATGAAATAACCTTAACTTAGTTGGCAATTTGCGCGTGTACTCGTATGTGTGTGTACATAACCGAAATGGAGCTGGCGGATGGATGGATGAATGTAGAATGGTTGGATGGTCGGATGGTTTTGGTAATTTATCAAGTGTACAGCATCTAAGTTACGGAGTCAACATCATCAAGGTTTATACCCGTTGTCGTCTTTCGCATTGTATGCGTGCATACACTTGGACGTGTTTGTGTATGTGTGCGATGATGTCTGAACGTGTGTAAGTGAGGCTGTATGTAGGGCTGTTTGTTATCAAGTAAAATAATGGCACATAGTCGCACACAACATGTATGGTAAGGAAAGGCAAAACTGAAGGCTAACATCTAAAGCTACTCTCTGCAACATTCTGTCTTTTCGGTCTAAATCGCGGAATGGCAAAATGCTGGAACGGGGGAGTGGTGAGTGGTTGGCGGTTTGGGTGGTTGAATGGATGGCCGGGTCGATGGGTGGATGGATAGATGGATGGATGGATGGATGGGGGCTGGCTAGATGGATGGGGGGAAAACGATTATTATGGAAGTGTAAGCATAGTTTATGTGTTTTCAATTTAGTTCTGGGAATTTGTAGAATGATTCTTCTTTCTTTTATGGTGTACCCACACACGGGCACATCCACTTTCACATACACCCGTCCATATATACAAGCCAAACATGTTTGTACTATATGAAAGTGTATATATATATACATGTGTGTTAGTGTGTGTGTCCGTATATATATTTTAACCAAAGGATGGTGGCTGGGTCGGTTGTGATAGGGTGGGGTGGGTTGAATGGTTGGGTAGGTGTTATGTGGGATTTGGTTAATGCCACACACGCTATTCTGGCAAACTGGCACACACAGGCGTACATACATCGCTGCATACATGTGTGTATCCAATGGTTACTGGTGGGGTTACCTGAAAACAAAATGGCCGCCATCTTGAAAACTAATTGAAAACGCAAAATGACAACGATGGCAGTTTTATTCCTATTTGGAAAAGTTACTTCATGCGAGTTTATCCCAACTAGAAGTTTTCGCTTTTAATTAAACTTTCAAAATTACACAGAAAAAAGGGGTTCATTTCGAATACACTCGCACACATGAAAGGCAATATTTTTAATTGGATTCAAGGATGTCAATGAAGTTAGACTTATGTAACGGCTATGGAGATCAACTGGCATGGATGGGCCACTAATTCATACATTTCATTTCATCATACAAGTAGTTCGGACCTGTTTTGTGGCTTGTGAACACATTTACACATACACACTCTTATTCCTTTTTAGTCTACCCCATCCAAAAAGTTACAGTAAAACTGATCTCAAGCGAGCAAAACATATAAAAATATGTGAGAAATCCCAGCATCACAAAGCGATACGTATGGTCAAGCAAACATATAGCCTCTCGATTATTTGTCGAGGACAATCAGTTGGATTTTCTGAGAGGTCGACTCGGAGGATTTTGTAGAGTGGCTTGGTGGCACCTGTTGAAGTCCAATTGACATTTCCCGACTTATAACAAGCGCTGAGACCTTGTCTTACATTCGCTTATTAGACTCTGGAGCAGTTTTCGGTTAATTAGTTCGCATATTAAGCAGCATTTTTTTATAAGCTTGCACGAGATCCTTTGTGCATTGATTTGAGTTCTATTGGCTTTGCAGGTTAGCTGAGAAAGTTCGAATTGAAATGAAAAAAAGCGTAGTGTCTAAAGACACACGATTATAAAGAGTTAACTTAAGTGGGTCAGTGTTTCGTTGTGGCACTTAAATTTCAACTTTGCCATTTTTTCCCGGCATTGCTGCTTTTATTACATTTTTTACTGTGGTACTTAAGTGTAACCTTTCGAGATTTTGAGTCGCTATTGCAAATATCCACAGCTGGTGGTTGTGGCAACCAATAGTTTTGAAAACATTTTGTTGCTGTAACCAATTAATTAATGGTATTTTTCAAAAATAAAACAATTGTTACGGACCTATAAACCCAATCGATTTACCCAATTTTTTCCAGTAAAAATATCCATCATCTTCCTTGTCATGGCACAAGTATTCCTTGTCAAAACAAACTATATAAAGGGTGGTCCAACCATTATGCACGATGTTAATTGTGAAGTACACAATCAATTGTGAGTCAAAATTGTGAATCACACAACATCAAGTTTTTGCCCAACTTAATTTGACATTTCGTTTTTTAGTGTTTGACAAATTCAACAAATTAAGCAGCGCGTAAAGATTGTTAAAGGCTTTAGCGAAAATGGTTCATAAAATATAAATGCGTTTCGTGCACTGCGAGATTTTTTTTGGTCTACATAGTTTACCAAATGTGCCCACAGTGAATTCTTCAACAAGCAGGCAAATGAGAACGAGTGATTGTCGAAAAACAGATGCGTCCACAAAGAGTGACTGTTTGGTGCGGCTTATGGACTGGCGGCGTCATCGGAACGTACTTCTTCGAAAATGATGTCGTCTAAGCAGAAACTGTAAATGGTGTTTCCTATCGCGAGATGATTAAATAACTCTTGTGGCCAGAAATAGAGCATATGGACCACGAAGATACGTGGTTCCAACAGGATGGTGACACTTGCCACACAGCCAACGAAACAATGGCTCCTTTGCGTGAAAAATTCAAATGCCGTCTTATCTCACTTTGTAACGATGTTAATTGGCCGTCACGATCAAGTGATTTGACATCGTTGGACTTCTAAGCCAAGAAAAATAACAGAACTTAAGGATAAGATAATTTCGCACATTAACGACATTGAACCCCCTTTATGTCTCAGAATCATTGAAAATATGGACCAACGAATAGAGGTATGCCACCGAAGCCGTGGTAAGCATTTGTTATTTCACACATAATTGTCATAGATCCTTCTCTCATAATAAAAAATATTAATATAATTCATGAAAACGTTTTTTTATTATTATTAACATCGTGCGTTTTAATTGGATCACCCTTTACATTAAATAGTTGCTTTACTGACGTGTAGGTTCAGAAGTAGAGAAGTAAAAGCGGGACATATTTATTACTCATAGAGAAGTTATTAATCCATGCCAGGGCCAAACGGTAGGAGCTATAATCAAAAATTTTAAAAGCACCAGGAACGTGAAATTCCGTTTTGACAAGTGAAAAGTGTATGCAATGGCATTTTGCGAAATTTACATTAAAAAGGTAACATTAAACAGTTTTTTTTTTACTTTTTGTAATCATTATGTTAGAAATTTGAAGTTTGGGTTATATGTATGTCCGTTAATGACGCTAGGAAGGAAAAGTAAGGGCATTTTCAGCAATGAATTAAATTTGAGAGATACGGGTCAAGTGTATCCCGATTAGTTTGAAAGTTTGGGATTGTTGATTTTTCCAGAGGTTGACGCAGAATTTGAAACTCTTGGCCGATCTGAACTATTTTCAAAACCACCAACACATGTTTCTCCAAAATTTCAGCCACCTAGCATTAAAGTACGACCTTTAGTTTGCTCTTCACAGACAGAAAAATATGGCTATATTATTTTAGAATTTTACGATACAATTCTATGACAATTTAAAAACCTATAGATCATATTACATCTGATTTCGACCAAAGTTCGAACTTGTTGGTCGTTCATGATGTTCTATGCGAACTTTGGTCGGAATCAGATGTAATATGATCTATAGGTTTAGCGTAGAGCATTGTACGAGACCGGTAAGTAACCCTGATGATATTTGACATACAACATAACTCCCGATTGACGGTTCTGCCACTCGAAAAGTAAAAAAATAAATTATATTCTAGACAAGTTTAATATATGTAGTACGTTATGACCTAATTATAACGAATCCTACCCAATAGCTTCCATAAAATCGAACTTTCTAGTTTAAAGTCCAGCCGCTATTCAGACAAAATTTTGAACTAGAACTTGCTCTAAAGAAGCATTGAGTTTTAATGCTACCTTTAACTATTCCAGGTAAAATAAGACCATATCGGTAAATGTTTCCATATAGCGCCAACGAAATGTGTCCCCCGCTCTAGAATTATAAGTCCGTTCTTGCCTCAACTCCGGATAGAGGATAGAATATTCAATAAATTGATTTAGAAACATTAACATCTTTTGTTGGTTTTGGTAACGTCGCGATCGAAAAAGTAAGTACGAAATGCTAAAACCTATTTTATATCCCCAATAACCCCGCCTATTTTGGGGAAGGTTAAAAAATCTATGCCTATCACTTGCAGAAAAAGGCTGATTTAAAGGTTAATTAATAAAATTACATAGCAAAAACCTAAAAATTTGATCAAGACTTTTTTAGTCCCTCATTTTTAATACCACGCCGACTATAAGACATATATCTTTTAAGTTTGAAGACTCTAGATCATTCTGATCGGTCCGCTTTCAAAAAAAAAGAAACGACGGCCAAGGCAAGACCGTCTTAGAATTTTACGGCAATCAATAAAATAAGTATATACTTAATATGGTCGCAGATAAGTATTCGATGTATTACAAACGGAATGACAAACTAATACAACGATCCTATGGCGTAGAGTATAAATAGTACCTTCTTATTATAAAAGTAAATCATCTCAAAGTGCAACGAATAACAAGATCACCGCTTTGGTCCATTTTCATTACCATCCCATTGCCGACTTTAAGACATACATACTCGTATATCTGGAAAGTTTGAAGAGTCTATCTGTTTTTGTTTGGACTGAATCGTGATTTCAACAGAAGGACATGGCTATATCGTCGTAGAGTTCAATGACGATCAATAATACGAAATCAATGAATATATAAATATTAAAAAAAAACTAGGGCGCTGAAAAAGTGGTCTCTTCGAACATGGACATATGGGCAGTCAGAAACAGAGGAATGTTATGAATAATTATTTTACAATTCTGCTGAATTGTCAGCCTTGCTTATTGGCGTGGAATATGGTCTCTGGGCCCAAAAACCGTCGTTTTATGTTCAGGGACAAAGTGGTATCCAGAAACAGTGAAATCCAGACATGTACCTACCCTGTATGCCAAATTTGCCGACAATGTCTGATATCAGACAATGATGAACAATATCTGAACTCTATGGAGAATTCTTACCGTAATCGTTACGAATTCGATTCGATTTCTTGTTAGGAATTTTTGTCAACCCTCTCATATGTTATTCGTTACGAACTCGGTAAAAATCGGAACATTTTGTCGATTGTCGTACAGAATTCTGAACGTTTGGTTTGCTGGGTATATATAAGATTTGTGCCAATTTGGAAAATATGTTTAGACAAAGAACATAAGGACATAATAAATTCAAGGTTGGGTTATATAAAATGAGCAAACTCGTTTAGACTTAACACTCCATTCTGATACCTCGAAAGCTACTTAGATATTAGTTCACTTCAAACTATTTCAAAGTACTTTATTAACAAAAGCTGCCAATTATGTTCGTGTCAAAAGGAAAGTACAAAAGTACTTGTGAGTGAAACACACGTCATTCAGTTTTGAGCATTTGTAAGATACTAAATTTTATTTATACAAAAAGAGATTATATCAAATTTTGAAAATATTTTAGATTATCTAGTATAACCTCCAGCAGAGATTACAAATCAAAGCGGAGGCCAAATATACAAAACATAATATACAATACAATTTTCAATACTGGTATTCATCTAAAGTACACGAAAAGTGTCACATTTCTTTTGTGTGCGGGCTGCTCCTACCACTGGCCATTATCACCATGTGGAAAAGTACGATCATGAGCGAGCGTACAAATATAATCTAATGTATACAATTTTATGGGCTGCACTTGAGAATGCAACATTACCCAACACACAATTTAAAACATGTTCAACTTTGAACATTCTGCCAGCGGAAAAAGTTCTTAAGGTTTTCTTTATTATTCTTTTTTTAAAACGTGTTCAACTTTGAACATTCTGCCAGGCGAAAAAAGTACATAGGGTATTCTTAACTTAAATCTATTCTTCGTACAAGTGGACTGTATCTTACTTAAACTATCTACCAGCGGCCGCTGTATTTTACAATGTTTAATAGCTATAAAAAACTACATTTACTATTACAATACTATGTATGAGTAATTAATATTAGTGACGAATGGCCACTGTAGCTGCTTCATAGAACTGAATTCAATAGAGTTGGTCGCCTTCCGAATCACCGTGTTGATTTCCACAGTGTATCCCAGCACCTCTCTTGTTGGGTAGTCGGACATCCTTAAATTCTTCTGGTGACGTTTTCATTTGCCGCCTTTGGTATTTTTTGAGACTGCCTACATCGGCAGCCAACAATTGAGTGTCGTAATAAATTCGGGTACAAAATTCCTTGCTACACTCTGCATACTTGGGCTGCAATTTCTGTAATTGCAGTTTAATTGAATTTAATTCTTTAATAATTTTAAACTCCTGGCGGATACTGTTGAGCTTTTGACGATGGTGCTTAAAATCATCATGCTTCGTTCTAGATGTATTGTCGTCCATAACAGGCTGCTTGGCGCAGACTGTAGGTTGTTTGTTAAATGCGTTCAATCTTTTATTCAGATAGAAAGACTCTTTACCCTTAGTATCGTAAGATAAGAAATCCTTCTTTTTAGTGGCATTTTTAGTCAACTGTTTCTTCGCGCGATCAGCGGTATTCTGCTTAGGAATGCAGCCACCGCATTGATTCATATCGCCGCAACCACATTTACCACCGGGATTCCGGTTCTCCCAGGGCGACATCATGTTGCTGTCTCTCTTGCCGTGTTTGGCCAAGGGATTTTCACAGTTGCCGCCACCGCTACTCATGTTTCGAATACGATTTTGATTACGAAAAGCCATGTTGTTGGGTTCAGCGATTGTTGTTGTTGCAGCGTATATCTGTTGTGGTTTGGAAGGTACTTTTCCTCCATAATGCAGCAGACTATTGTGGCCTTTTCCACATTGCTGGCAAGTCCAATTTTTGAAGCAGTTTATACTTTGATGGCGTCTTAAACATTTCGTACATAGCTGCTTCTGTTTCACCAAATTCCAACGTGACGAAATATCCATTTTCTTAAATTTGGAACATTTATATATGCCATGGTTCTCATTTACACAGCATACACATTTATTTTTATTAGGTTTCCTGCTTGACCAGGTTTTACTTTGAGTTTTTACTTTATTGAAGTTCTTGTCGTAACTCTTATGTTCTTTGTAGCATATGGAACTTTGCACTTGTTCCAAATAATCTTGCACATCTGACAGCCGTTGAATATCTTTAGCCTTTTTGATTTGTAGGTTGTATTTCTGCAACTCTTTCCTCTCAAATTTTCGTAGTATAATGTGACAAAAATTGGTAATATTTCCGAATCGTCCACAATTTCCAGTTTGTTTTTCATGATGTGCACTGCTTCGTTTATGCTGTCTATAAACTTGTTTACAGCGGTGTCTGAATTTACCACAAACGTCGGAAGATCCAACAGCAAGTCTAGCGCCTCATTAAAAATTTTGCGTTTATTTTCGTACCGTTTAATAAGCAATTCAAACGCTGCATGATAATTGCCCGTTCTACCGGACAATAAGTGGGAAACCACTGCTCTGGCTTCTCCTTCCAAGCTCATTCGCAGGTAGTTTAACTTGATGGTATCTGAGAGGTCATCCCGATTATGGACCATCTCCTTAAACATTTCAATAAAATGTTGCCAACTTTTTCCTTCTCCATCGAATTTCGGTATGGACGGCCTTTGTGGTTCGAGTATGGCACACTTCGTCTTCGATTTAGTCTCTATCGTTTCAGCCATATCCAGTAGCATCACATTAACTGCGTACTCCAAATCAAGAAATGTTTTATCTGCACTATGTTTTGTGGGGTAACGTTTAGCAAGTTTGTCATTTTCAGCCTCCATTATTGCCCACGTTCTTTTTAGGCAGTTCATCTTTACTTCTAGATCGCCTACTGAACTTTTGGTTGTTATTCTTCGTTTACATTCACCAAGTGACTCCAATGTGCGATCCATCCATTTCTTTAAAAATTCTGCTTCAGCCTTGGGAACACCTGAATCGACTTTTATCAGTATCCTGTCAGATTCAAACATCATCTCTGACTGCAGTCTAAGTTCTTGCTGCTTTATTATCTCCATCTTTTTCGTAGAGAATGCGATAGCGCGAATAAACTCTTGTTGTTTCTGTTTAGAATATTTTTTCTTCTGGTGGTGAGTATTTACTACTCCGAGTCTCTTACCGCTGGTGTGGCGAAAACTCGTATTTTTTTATGAAATATTTATTATTCCAAAGGTAGTGAGTATTTATTACTCCGAGTCTCTTACCACTGATGGGGGAAATCTCGATGATTTTTCAATTTTACCTCAGGCGGTAAAAAAGATTTCTTTAGCTCTGGCGCTAAAGATCCGATTTTTTTAACTTAGAGTCTCTTACCTTGGGTAGGGGAAAACTCTTTGTCTTTAAGGCTCGAATGGACCAAAAATGAGTGAAACACACGTCATTCAGTTTTGAGCATTTGTAAGATACTAAATTTTATTTATACAAAAAGAGATTATATCAAATTTTGAAAATATTTTAGATTATCTAGTATAACCTCCAGCAGAGATTACAAATCAAAGCGGAGGCCAAATATACAAAACATAATATACAATACAATTTTCAATACTGGTATTCATCTTAAGTACACGAAAAGTGTCACATTTCTTTTGTGTGCGGGCTGCTCCTACCACTGGCCATTATCACCACGTGGAAAAGTACGATCATGAGCGAGCGTACAAATATAATCTAATGTATACAATTTTATGGGCTGCACTTGAGAATGCAACATTACCCAACACACAATTTAAAACATGTTCAACTTTGAACAACTTGTCTTCGAAAACAAAAATTAGAAAAGTGGTAAAGTTAATGTTTTTAGCCATTTTCGTACAAGACCTGGATAACTATTGAGTTAACCCTTTATCCAGTACCAGTCTTAAAAAGGTTCCACAAAATTATTGACATGCTTTAAATTGACACTTTTCGTTAATAAATGACTATAGCGGTTTTACTATCCAGTCTTATTGATTGAGTGTTAGCTAAAAACAACACGTAACCCCATTACGATTTTGTTAGTTAAGCGGCTGTTCGGATTTTTTCCAACGTATATTTTGGCTTAAAATATATTTTTCCGAAGAACAATACTATTTTTTCACTGCAATATCGCACCACAATTTAAACAAGGAAAACAAGAGGCCGTTAAACAAAGTAACCCGAAAAAACTGCATCTAGAGCTTCAAAATTTCTAAAATGTATTTTTTTTTTTTATTTTTTTTCTATCGGTTTCATGATTTTTGGCCAATAGCTGCCAAGCTGTTGAAAATTCAGTGAAGTAATCTTTAGGTAAACTATTCCATATTATATAATTGGAAAATGTTGTGTTCACATGTCCCCATTTGTATTGGTTTCTATAGAGTTTATGTTCTTGGAACAACGCCATTTATGGGGAAAACATTGCACATTGTTATAAACTTAAATCTCAAAGTTTCCATGAATTTTCCATGTATAATTTTTAAAAGATTTATGAATAATATAGGGTGATCAATCTAGAGACATTATTTCAAAAATAAAAAAATACAAAATTCAAATCAAATGTGGAATCTTTATTGCTTATTCGAAAGGACATTTTATGATATTTATTTCTTTTATTGATTATATTATTTATAAATTGTACAAAATCTATACTAAATACAATTCAAAGAGTTTAAGTTATTTCCTTTTTTGCTTAAATAGTGATATTAATTATTGAATGAGTATATATTATACAATGTTTAAAGGGGAGGAGAAATTTTTCAAAAACCTTTACAAATTTTTTTTAGGTAAAAATACATAAAATACTTAAAACTAGATTCATATCTTATGAGACCAGCTCTTAGATATGATTGTTTTCGGAGTAGGAACATTTGACATTAAAACATTCTATTAATTTTTTTTAATTTGACTTCCACAAGATCAATATTAGTAATCTGATGTAGTCGTGCCGTAGAAAAGTATCTAGGAAGGTTATTAATTAGTTTTAAAACTTTGTTTTGTAGTATTTGAAGCCTTTTTATATGGCATTTGGACATCTTTCCCCAGACGGGGGCTTCATAAAACATCACAGCTTGAAAAATTGCTTTAAATATTAACATTTGACCGTCAATGTTTAACGCCGAAAATCTATTTATGAAAGGGTATAAAGTTCTTATTAATATGTTACATTTATTTACTATGAACGAGACATGATCCTTATAAGTATGTTATGATATTTATATTTCGAATATAATTTCCTTCAAATGTTGGCCGCAACTACGCCTCATTGTGTCCGTTCTGAGGGTCAAATTTTGGATGACTCGTTCAAGCATTTCAACCGGTATGGCGTTAATGACACGCGTAATGTTGGCTTCCAAAACTTATATCGTAGCTGGTTTGTCATCATAGACTTTGGACTTTACGTAGCCCCAAAGAAAAAAGTGTAAAGGTGTGATATCACTCGATCTAGGTGGTCAACTCACCTATCCAAAACGTAAAATTAGCTGCTCTCCGGAATGACTTATCAATAGATCCATTGTTTGAGCAGCTGTATGGCAAGTGGCACCGTCTTGTTGAACCCAGATGTCGTCAAGATTACGGGCTTCAATTACAGGTAGCAAAAAGTCAGATATCATGGCGCGATAGCGGACCGATGGTTCCACCAGCCCATAAACCGCACCAAACAGTTGTTTTCTCAGGGTATATTGGCACCTCGTGAACCTCTTCTGATTGTTCTTTGGTCCAAATGCGGCAATTTTGCTTATTGACGTTACCGATAAGCCAGAAATTAGCCTCATCACTGAACAAAGTTTTGGTCCGAAAAGCGGATCTTTGAAGAACCCAATAACTGCAACGGCAACGGTATAAGTCTTTCTATGATGAAATGGCAAGCAATACCCAAAAGAAAAAATATGAAATGGTAAGCAATACTGAAAAGAAAAAAATATAAAGTTTAACATAACTCACGCGTAATCTTAAAATAAAATTATAGAAAAAAATAGGAGGGAGGACGGAAGGGTAGTTTACAAAAAGGACCTCATATCCTCCGAAAGGAGAAAACATTTCAATTATTTAGGTAAAATAAGAGTAGTAGAGGATTTTTTGAACAAAATTTTGGTCAGCACTTTTCTTAGTCCCTCAAAGGTAATTTTTTCTCTTTAGGAGATTCAATGGGTTGTAGTTAATAAAAAAATCTACAGAACCATATAACTAAAATACAAGGAATAAAATAAAAAACAATGGTAAGCCTTTAGTTTAATTTGCCATATGTATTCCACCATTGGCCGCAAAATGTTATTGTCCAAGTTCGTGTAGACCGTTCCATGTGGGCCGATGACTTGGGCATAACACCACACCAAACAGTGCATCTGGTTGTGTGTAAGTAAAGCAGATGTATCGCCCTTTAATTATGAGTGTCCCACAAACTTAGTGAGTAATTCTGCTTAGACCGGTTTCAGGAGCAGCAGTGAACGGCAGATATAAATATAAGGTACTTCTTTAGATAGCCGGATGAGTGCAGCATCTTTCTAGCGGCTTTGAAGGTCGTTACAAGCCTCAAAGAAGTGTTTAAGATAATCGATGGATGCAGGTAGGCTTAAAGTTCACTAACTAGGGACTACATATTTGGGACTAGACTGAGGTCAGCATTGCCAATTGAGGAGGCAGACAGCGCGTTTAAACCATTGATTAGCTTTTACTTCAAGATACAAATATAAAATTCCAAATTTAATATCCCAGATTTGAAAAGCTATATTAGGGTTCCCTGCATCGAAGGCCAGCTGGCCAAGGCATGATCTGAAAGAACGAGTATACTGATTGGACTTAACAGGAGAAACCAAAGACTTGTGATAGGGGCGAGGACATACGATGGGATGATATCTACTGTCAACACTAAGTGTTGCCTGGCGCCTTCTGACATTTCTATTGGAGAGTTTGGCATTTTTAAGCATAAACTTACTCAGAACGTTTTGACGTACGACTATCATTTGTGTTGTTTACAGTGACTTGAAAAAATCAATATCGCAAAAAAATGGAATTAACTCGTGAACATTTTCGTGCGATCATTTGTAACAACTTTAGACGTGGATTATCACGACAAAAGTGCATCGATGAACTTAAATATTTGTATTGAAGCACTGTGAAAAGTCGGTTTAATGAATTTAATCCTGGCCGACGCTCGCCGTTGTGCCGTTGTGCCAGACAACGTTGATGCCGTGCGTGAACTGATAATACAAGATCGTCATGTGACATACCGTGAGATAGAGGCATCCTTGGGCATTATTCCCACCAGCATACATTCGATATTGCATGAACACCTGGCCGTAACAAAGGTTTGTTCTCGTTGGATCCCGCACAATTTGACAATCGCTCAAAAAAAGGCTCGTGTCGATTGGATAAAAGAAATTTAGAAATAATACGATCGTGGTGCTTTAAAAGACGATTATAAGATCGTCACAGGTGGCGAATCAGGGCCCGAAACAAAGCAGCATTCGACCGTGTGAGTCTTCGAAGACGATCCAAATCCAACAAAAGTTGTTCGTGGAAGAAGCACTTCGATGCAAATGGTCGCCTGTTTCTTTGGCAATACTGGTCATGTGGCGACTGTTCCGCTTGAGCAACGTGTAGGAGGTCAATTCTGAGTGTTTGCCTGAAGTCTTTGGAGAAATTCGAAAAACGAACAAGAGAAAAAAATGCGTGGTCAAAGATTTTCGTCGCCAGAAGATGCTGTTGAAGTTTTCAAAAACGATGTTTTGAGCGCATGCAAAAGTGTATAAATCATGCTGGAGAATGCTTTGAAAAACAATAAAACCATTTTTGATGATAACTATTCGCATTTTCATATTTAGGCCAGAAATATATATAGCAGCCTTCGTATATATATATGTTAATATTTTAAAACAAAACATAATACGACTAGATAGCTTTCGATGCTAGTGCCCTTTAAATTAGTTTATTATAATTTTAATTGTAATAAATATGTACGAGTAAATAAAAAAAAACTTTTTTGCCTTTACAAATATTCAGATTATTCCTAATAGAGACGTGCAAATACCTGATAAATAATAGAAATTATTACTGAACAGCCAATTGTCTCTAACTGGGTGCAGTCCAATGAAACTTTAACTTTTATTCGAAGTTTTCCCTTTTTCCTAACTTCAAATTTAACATCTGAGAAAAGAATAAACACTAAGAATTACTTATTGTAAATCTCTCAGAAAACATAAAACATTAAAAGTATTTATCGAACTAAATCGAATTGAAATCCAGAATAGAATACACCGAACATGACACTTGTTTCCCACTTGGCACCACGAGGCTTTCTTTAAAGATTATATGCAGTCTGACGTATTCGAAAGTATTCGAAATGCAAAAATAGAACGGTTTTACCAAATGTCTGAATTTAAGCAGGTACCCTCATATAATTATGAAGGGAGGTAAAGGTAAATATTTGTTTACTTTTTTGCTTCAATAAAAATGAGGTTGTTTTCTTGATTTTAGTACCATCGGAGTGGGGTGGTGCTTTCTGGCACTTTTGGGCTTAAAAAGCACGTCCAATGAAACTTTAACTTTTATTCGAAGTTTTCCCTTTTTCCTAACTTCAAATTTAACATCTGAGAAAAGAATAAACACTAAGAATTACTTATTGTAAATCTCTCAGAAAACATAAAACATTAAAAGTATTTATCGAACTAAATCGAATCGAAATCCAGAATAGAATACACCGAACATGACACTTGTTTCCCACTTGGCACCACGAGGCTTTCTTTAAAGATTATATGCAGTCTGACGTATTCGAAAGTATTCGAAATGCAAAAATAGAACGGTTTTACCAAATGTCTGAATTTAAGCAGGTACCCTCATATAATGATGAAGGGAGGTAAAGGTAAATATTTGTTTACTTTTTTGCTTCAATAAAAATGAGGTTGTTTTCTTGATTTTAGTAACATCGGAGTGGGGTGGTGCTTTCTGGCACTTTTGGGCTTAAAAAGCACGTCCAATGAAACTTTAACTTTTATTCGAAGTTTTCCCTTTTTCCTAACTTCAAATTTAACATCTGAGAAAAGAATAAACACTAAGAATTACTTATTGTAAATCTCTCAGAAAACATAAAACATTAAAAGTATTTATCGAACTAAATCGAATCGAAATCCAGAATAGAATACACCGAACATGACACTTGTTTCCCACTTGGCACCACGAGGCTTTCTTTAAAGATTATATGCAGTCTGACGTATTCGAAAGTATTCGAAATGCAAAAATAGAACGGTTTTACCAAATGTCTGAATTTAAGCAGGTACCCTCATATAATGACGAAGGGAGGTAAAGGTAAATATTTGTTTACTTTTTTGCTTCAATAAAAATGAGGTTGTTTTCTTGATTTTAGTACCATCGGAGTGGGGTGGTGCTTTCTGGCACTTTTGGGCTTAAAAAGCACGTCCAATGAAACTTTAACTTTTATTCGAAGTTTTCCCTTTTTCCTAACTTCAAATTTAACATCTGAGAAAAGAATAAACACTAAGAATTACTTATTGTAAATCTCTCAGAAAACATAAAACATTAAAAGTATTTATCGAACTAAATCGAATCGAAATCCAGAATAGAATACACCGAACATGACACTTGTTTCCCACTTGGCACCACGAGGCTTTCTTTAAAGATTATATGCAGTCTGACGTATTCGAAAGTATTCGAAATGCAAAAATAGAACGGTTTTACCAAATGTCTGAATTTAAGCAGGTACCCTCATATAATGATGAAGGGAGGTAAAGGTAAATATTTGTTTACTTTTTTGCTTCAATAAAAATGAGGTTGTTTTCTTGATTTTAGTACCATCGGAGTGGGGTGGTGCTTTCTGGCACTTTTGGGCTTAAAAAGCACGTTTTTGGCACTTATTCACAGTAATAATTTGAATGAGCCCTATTAACATTTTTTTAAGACATAATTTTTAACAGTGTTTTTGGTTGTTTATTTTGTACTAAATTCCGTGTTTGTACGAGTGTAAACGTTAAATTATGCGGACAATGATAAAAAAGAGAATTTCCAAATTTACAGTTCTTCTTAGTTGAATTTTCGAGTATTATGTCAGCAAATTTTAGTTTATTCTATCATTAAAAAAAATTTAATACTAATACTAATATTTCGCTCGTTTTTTTACTTCGGTCTGTTGCTTTTACACATTGAACAGGGATTAACCGGCTCAAGACCTCTTGCTTCTATATTTTAATAGTAGACAAGTTTTTAACAAAATGGCACGGTGACATTGATTTTCGTGATGGCACACTGCTTTTTCATGATTTCGGGTCCGTGACAACCCTCTTTAGAAGCTTTGCTGCAATTGTTGAAAGTAAAACCGAACTCTATACGAGTAAGGCTAGGCTCTCCCCAAACGAATGACTGTTGTAAACCTTACTTTTCAAGTTTTCTTGACACAATTGCCCACGAAAATACAACTCACTCTTGCCATCTCTACAGAATTTTAAAATGTGTTAAGGAAATGTTTAGCTGTTTCTGTTTACAGATATCACAAAGTTAAACCAAAAGCAACAGCTCAGCTAAGAAAAAAAAATTGGAATTTTTTTTTAAAAAAAAGGGTCCTAGCGATACCCGTACATTTTTGTTTACATTTCAACACCGCAGCTGTTATATGTAGATATGTATTTAAAATATTTTATATTTAGTAAATGTAAAAGTAAATACAGTTGCAAAGACTATTTATTAAAAATGTGGGCACTTTTTTTGATTTCAGCTCCTTTTTTTGCCAAAAAAAATTATTAAAACTTCAAACAATTACAAAAAAATTGTAAAAAATACAGAAAGATATTTGTTTAAGTTTAGCTCCTTTTTCATTTAAACAAAATAACGGTAAAATAAATTAACCAAAGAACCTGCTATTTTTTATCATGATGGCTTATTGTCAAAGAGGAAGGAGTTTTTCTTTAGGAAACTAATGGTACCTCAGAAAAGAGTACAACTAGACCAAATTTGTTTCGAATTAAAATATTGTAGGAGAGAGTATATACGTATGGCCCAATCATGACGTTTTGTCCTGTTTTTAATAATGCGCCTCTTTGTAACCACACAGGGAGTATCATGTGCTTGAGAGCTGTACTACATCTAAACATTGACTGATCAATTGGGTTCGTCCTTAAACAGAACTCTAATAATATGCAAAGTTTCATTAAGATCTAGAACCATTTTGTACTGTTGCTAGAGTTGGTTATTGGTCGCTCGTACCGTGCTCAAATTGCGGACTGAAAAGAAAAATTCGACGATGACTTGCACCTACACGCAGAAAAAAAGAATGGTTATGGTGACAATATTCGAAGAGGATAATACTATTGTTGAGTATATGGTTGTGCTACAACAATATTATGATCCTCACAACAATAGTATTATTTAAATACAACCATACTATGATCCTCACAACAATAGTATGATTCACACATAACCATACTATGATCCCCACAACCATAGTATGTTTCATATACAACCCTAGAATGATCCTCACAACTATAGTATGATTCACACGCAACCATGTTATGATCCCTACAACCATAGTATGATCACACACAATTATACTATCATCCCGAATATAATTTATTAGAATTTGTTTAAGTTGTCGACAATAGATTTGATCCCCAATATAATTTATTAGAACTTGTTTAAGTTGTCGACAATAGATTTGAATTATGAAAATTATACAAAAATAAAAATTAATTCAAAATAATAGGAGTGATTTATTTCACAGTAAAAAAATAAGTTTAAATAAACGTAAGCGTTTTTATTAAAAATATTTCAGTTAAACAAAGCCAAAGCAGCTTGTTTAAAAAATTTTAATTTCGATAAAAAAGTGCTATTATTGCATTAGATCCGTACCAATAACATTTGTTCTTAAAAGCATATTTAAATGAAGAAAAATTGCAATCATACAGTATGATTGCCGTAATCATATTATTGTTAACATAAAACGCAAAACACAATACTATTGTAGCACCAACCATATTTATATTGTTGCTATAACCATATTTTTATTTTTAAATTTGGCAATAATACTATTGTTACATTTTAACAATATTATTATTGCTGCAATTATACTATTGTCGAAAATAAATTCAGTTAATAGTGCTATGGTTGCGAAGAACATACTCTTATTACTGAGAACATGTTATTGTTGCCGTGACCATGTAGTAACCATGTTTTTTCTCTGCGTGTACGTTTCTGTGATGGCTTCAGTGAGAATGCAAAGTATCCTTGCAGGTGGACCAACTCTGGAAACACTACTACAATCGCGAGACCAATCTTTGATCCGATTTGAAAAAACTTCGGGATCATACGAGTATGTTATGGTTTTATTTCAGTGATTGCCCAGGTCTTTGTTCGCGTCTCAGAGTCTCTCATTTCGTAGTAATGAATATTTGAAGGTCTTACGCAGGGAAGGGCAGATAAACAATAAATCATTGAAAAGTAGGTGCATATGGTGGGAGGTCCAGAAGGCAAAATCGGTAAAATTTTACCAATAAAACAATTGCACTGTTTTCGATAGATGCCCAGGCTTGTGGAGCACGTCCGTCCTTAGCCCGCACTACTATTTGTCTTGTTAGGGGACATTTGTTTGGTTGTTGTGAAACGCCCTCCGTGCATAAACACACTCTTTTGTATGGACGTATGTATGTATGGATGTACATTAATTTACACTATGTGTAGTCGAAGTAGCATATATATTTGTATATACATACGAAAGTATTCATGTGTATATAGTCTATGTATATATATATATATGTACATGTGTGTACGTTGTAATTACAAAACTTTTCTAAAACAAACGTAAAAGAAAACTTTTGAACGATGCTTTTGTCAGTCATTCCATTTTGTAACATTGATGAGCATCGGGGCATTTGTGTGGGTTCGCATGCACGCACACATGTTCACATGCTTATATACGCGTATGTGTGTGCAGACGTATGTAAGTGCGTGCGTGTATAGTTGTAGTTTATTCCGCATAAAAGTTACTCCTTTGAGCGCATACATAACTCGTTTGTCTACCACATACATACAACCATATGTAAGTACATGTGTATGAACATACACACTCCCATACACAGCCTCACGCACACATACACACACCCATATGTGTGTAGGTTCTTATGGAATTGTCTTAGTTCTCGTTTCGAGAGTATGGGTTGGTTATTTTGTCTTGAGGCTGTAAATGTACTCGTTTATCATTATTATATAAGAACAACTGTGTCTTAAGCACTCACTGCTACTCGTTCCGTATCTTAATGAAAAGTTCTATTTTGGAAATTAGAAAACTATTTGCAGCCCCCTCCCACTGCAGCGACGGCGACGACAAAGACATGTACATATTAGTCTCATCTTCCATGTTATGTACTGGAGTGTAGTATGTATTCGTACTTTTCAAGACTTGTTTTATGCATGACTGGATACAGATGTACGACAACGAGCCACAGGCGGGAGTTGTGATGGGATCGCACATGCAGGAATGCGCCATGGACCATTTTCCCAGCTACGGAAATTCTGACAACGAACGTCCAGCGTTTGTTTATTCGGTCGAACTTACACTAGTCGCACCTGCTATGCCAGCATGCACCTACTAACCCCCATCTCTGGTGTACTTACACGCTGCCCCACTCCCACTTAAACATCCGAACTTACACACATGTACGTTAACGTTTACCCCTAAATACGAAATAGTTCCAGGATCACACACACGCACACATACGCACGCACATGCCATGCCATGCATCTGAAGATTCAGGACTGGTTGCGGCCTGTGTGGGTGTCGAGTGGTGTAGGATTAAAGCATATCTGCTCGAAGGGGTTGAGTATGTGTATGCATGTGTGTGTATTTAACTAGTATTTGACTTCCGGTCCCTCAGCATTCCACTTATTAAAAAGTTCTTGCCGTTTTCTCTTATCTATTTTAAACTAATGAATGTGCAGCTTCATATGTGCGTCCCGGGGGCGTTTTCATTAAAACTATTTTACGCACAAAAGCTCGTTTATTACATTTTTTCTTAATTTTTGCAATTTCAAGAATGTTTTCTTTGAACACACAAAATCTAACAACAAGAAATCCATGGAATAAAGAATGTGAAACGCCAATCACAGAGCATTCATACTGCCATATTCAAGGAATTTACTAAAGTTGTGCGCAGTGCTGATCCGAATAGTTTCCCAGCCACAGCAATCCGAATGGCATGGGAAACTCACCATCACCAGTGGGGCTTTATTGTCCCCCATTTGGTGGTTCAAGGGTAACAAGTTTTGAAATGCATGAAGCCCATGCCCATTTCAGTGAAATCAAATTGAGCTAGTAGTTTATGAGTCAATACAAACAGACAATCAGAAATTGCACGCATGCCCACCAGAACGTATGCGTCGATTTTAGAGGGGTAATAGGTTCCCTGTTGATGAATATTAATAAACTACTTTAAATCCTTCATTTAAATAACCATATGCCCAAGATTTTCAGATGTCCGTATTTTCGAACCAAAAGTCCGCCGATGTATGGATTTTTGTGCAATCCATTTCCATACATTGTCATACTTATCAAAATAACTACGCATTTGAATGAGTAATAAAATTAGCTTTAAGTGCTCACATCACTGATGGTCTCTAGTTTTAACCAAATCCTTCTGCCAGACTCGGAATTTTTTTTTTAATTTAAGTTTTGTATTTGTTTTTGTATTCTAGTGGACGCATGTTTTGTTCAGACAGGCGACCTCAACGCAACTTTCATTTTTTTATATTTGCTACTGGTGTTTTAACGCGGTATACAAATAATAAGGAAAAAATCTATTTTCTGGCCATATTTCACTAGATTAAAATCCCAAACAGCCATCATCATGCAACATTTCTGAATACGTGCTTATTACATACGGAAGGATAATATCGGGTGGGCCAAAGACAAGTTTCTTTTTTAATTAAGTTATGTTGACAATGTTTCCCACTCGAAATCTTGAAAGAAAGTCAATATCGTACATCCACAAAACAAAAAAAGTCGCCTTACGCTTGAACAACATATGATAACTTAGAGCAGCTTGTATTGGACAACGATTTTTGGGGAAAAATAATGTTTTCTGACTGGCACATTTTCATCTTGGCGGCTATGTTGACAAACCAAATTGCAGTATCTGGGGCTCGAGAAACCCGCACATTACTGTCGAGAATTCAATGCCTCCACAGGCAGTGACAGTTCGGTTATTGGGCAATTTTTCTTCGAAAATGAGGCTGGTCCACGGTGGACGTCACAGAGCCATGTTATCCAACTATTTTTTTACTGAATCTGAAGACATGGATTAGTAGACCTATCGATCATACAGGGTGACACGCCATGCCACAATCGATCTTTTACGCATCGAATTCCCAAATCGTGTTATCAGCCTCTTGGCGATATAAATTGGTTGTATTTAAGTTGCTATTTGACCTCTTCGGACCTTTTTTGTGGGGAACCGTGAAATACCGATGTTATGACAACAATTCAGAAACGTTACAAGCCAATATCAACCCAAGAACTGAGTTAGATACAGCCCGAAATTATAACAAGGTGTTGGAAAAATGAAGTGACAGAATGCGCTACTGCGATGCCAGCCGAAGCAGCCATTTGTACAAAGTTACTTACATACTTAAGTTCCACAACATCCCATTAAAGAACCACAGGGAACTTTTCTCAAATCTCTGGCCGGGACCTACTGTTTAACACCGTCTACGAACGGCTAATGCATTGTCTATCAATCTCTTACTCGTTAAGTCGCAGCCATTTACTAGGTGGAAGCCCGCCGCTGAATTATTGTAAGATATTCTTAACCGGGGTTAAACCTGGGTATCCTGGTATGATTGTCTTACACACTTCCATTACACGAAGGCGGCCTACCGTTAATGGGAATGTTTGTTCTTACTAATACAGCCATAATACTTGGAAACAAATTTATTTTGTTAATTTCATTGCATTTTTAAAAAGAAACTTGTATTTGGCCCACCCTGTATACTTCATACGGTCTCCGTTCAATGTTATTGTATACAGTCAAACCTATTGTTAGGGTAAAGAATGGTGTAACAACAGCTCCATTTTAATTTATCTTATTGCAAGTTTTAAACGATTTTTAGTTTCGTCCAAAGTGTGCATAATGAATTAAAAGGCAGATATTTGTACCACATGGCCTCGGTCTCATAATGACGGGTCTACAACTTATCTAAATTAGACAAGAGCAGAAAATTTCCATTAAGGAACTGCATGAGAACAATGTATGGGTAGTCTCTCTGACAGTTAATTACTCGTGAATTTTTAAAGTTGTTTATGCTTAGGAACTGTAGGACTTTAATTCCAAAAAATACAAACATCGAAAGCCCCCTTCCTTTAATTACTGCAGTTCTTAATGGGATGACGACGGAATTTAATAAATTTCGAACTTGATTAAGACCCTTATGTCACCTCGTGTGTTTGTTGGAAGAAGTAGAATACATCTTATCACTGGAGGTCCAAATTGATCTACCATTTTTAAATACTGGATGTTATCTGTTAGAAGCCTGCAAAGGATATCAGTGTGTTACGCTAAATAACCCGCCAGGCCCTGCTGAAACTTTTATACTCTCCAACATTAACAGTTTGGGGTATACCAATGGGATGGTTGTGGGTAGGATAGTTTAAATGGATGTGGTATTTAGATTGGCGATGAAATTGCATTGTCTTTCTGGTATGTCCTAGGTGGCGCAAAAGTAATGTCATACTGTGAATTGACAACCATATTTTTTTAGAAATAAATGATAAAATGAGTTTATATACAAATAAAGCCTTTCTTGCTTTTGAAAGTATTTCGTTTGTATGCTTATTAAAATACTAAAATTTATCTAAATAAATATCCAAATATTTTTTTACACATCCTTATTTGGAATGTTGCAATTGGCCAAATTTGATTTTATTCCAAAATGTTTCCATTTTTTCAATGTTATAATTGCATTGCAATTGCAACTGATGTGTGAAAAGAATAGTTTCGCATTTTTCTGCGTTTATTTTCAAATTCCAATTAATTGTATATTGTTCAACAATATTGTATGTTTTAACAGGGATTAAACCGGCTCAAGACCTCTTGCTTCTATATTTAAATAGAAGACAAGTTTTTAACAAAATGGAAAAGTGACATTGATTTTCGTGGCTGCACACTTCTTTTATCATGAAATAAAACAAACGAGCTAAACATACGTACATGCACGACACGACACACAAGTTGACATAGTCAACTTAGCTCTTTTTACAACACACACATACACGTTGTAAAAGAAATCTATTGATGGCTCTTGATGTGGAGTCTCTTTAGAGGTGGCAAGAGTGAGTTGTATTTTCGTGGTCAATTGTGTGAAGAAAACTTGAAAAGTAAGGTTTACAACAGTAGTTCTCATTCGTTTGGGGAGAGCCTGGCCTTATAGAGTTTGGTTTTAATTTCAACAATTGATGCAAGGCTTTCTGAAGAGGGTTGTCACGGACCCGAAATCATGATAAAAGTAGTGAGCAGCCACGAAAATCAATGTCACTTTGCCATTTTGTTAAAAACTTGTCTTCTATTTAAATATAGAAGCAAAAGGTCTTGAGCCGGTTTAATCCCTGTTGAATGTGTAAAAGCAACAGACAGAAATAAAATAAACGAGCTAAACAATATTGTATGTTGTTATGCTTAGTGTTAATTTTTCTATTTTATCATCAGGATGATAAATGATTATTTTTCATCTGCGAACGAGGTGATTTTATCTACTTGTTTCAACAAACCAAGTATGTGTAAATTAAAAAGAATCGGAGAATTTACAGTCCACTGCTGGAGACCATTAGAAATCTTGAATAATTTTGAGCTTTTAAAATTTTGATTGGTAACTTCGAGGTTTTTTTTTATCGGTTATCATATTATATATTAAAATAATTTGCCTTAATGGGAAATTATACCACAGCAACTTAAATATCAGACCAGGGATCCATGAACTATCGAAGGCTTTCTCCATGTCAATGAGACAAGCACCTGTACAAAGCTTTTTATGCCAATTCCAATTAATATCGGAAGTAAGCTTATTGCTTAAACATAATTTCCACATGGCTTTAGTCATGAGAATTCTATTAAGCTGCATTGATTTATTAGATTTGTTATTATATAGATTTGTCGTTCATATATAATCCACACATTGTAGGGTACATAATCTTTAATATCACTCCATTGATATCGGTCCATCTTTGCTAAGTAAAGTTTGACTTTAGTTTTTATATTAAAGGCTTTGGGTTGCAATGCTTGTGTCCCTCCTGTTAGCGCCTGAAGCAACTATGCAGTCTCCACGTACCGGAGTCCTGAACTATATTCCCCATTGAATGTTTGCTTCTTCATGGTGTACTTACTCTTTCAGATATGAGCGAATCCTTCTGATTCGTCGGCGACAGAGTGGGTACATACAAAAGTTAATAGAGTGTGTGTTATTTGCCATTGTAAAAGTTTTAATTAAAGCAAAAATCCCTAATGAGTTCACATGACGACAGCAAAAAGCAAATGCTGTCCCATCCACAACAACTGGGTACGAGATGGCTAGAGTGCGATGTGAAGCCACTTTTGCTATCAGTCCGTGCAGAAGCACAGTGGAACATTCTCGCAAAATTCAGGGATAAAACCCATGGGATCTACTCACACTGATGAAAAGTAGTTGTTTTCCAGATAAATTTACCAAAGACATTCGACAAATGGCAACTCGAAATTTTTTTATATGGTAAAACTAGCACGAAAACTGATTTTGTTGTTGCAGCAGCACAAAACGATGGGGCCGGTGCCTGTTGTAAGCAAGCACAAAACTACTAATTTTGTCTGTCTGAATAGGCCCATACATGCGAACTAGAATACGTCCGAATTCACTACAACTGGCAATTTTCCAATGCACTTACCTCTCTATAACCATACCTCTCTATATTGTCAAGTTCGGATTCGTTACATATTTTTTCTGGATAGCAGAGATCAACAGTTTATAATTATTTTTTCCAACAACACATTTTTTAAACTCTTTTGAAAATGCTGACATTTTCGACAGGCTTTTCTAAATATAAGCGCATTGTACGAGTATGTATAAACCGAGATAAAAAGGTTTATTAATCTGATATATTTAGTGAATTTGGACAACATTTTCCAACAGTCAACACTTTTCATCAATTTTATGGGGAACTTTTCATCAATTCATCATCAATCAAAAGCAATACCAAAATCTGACGAAAATATAAATTAATTTAATGAATATTGTCTACGAATGTAATGAAATTATACATCAATTTGATGAAATTGGAACTTAATTTCATAAACATTGTCAATGGATTTTTTCAGACGAGTGGTTTTCAAGTAGAAATAATTCGCATATAATTTAGTGTTATGGCCAAGAATTTAACTTTATTATAAAAATAAGGGTTTTCCATTATGTTTTCAAAATAATATCGGGCCCCCGCAGCGAATAAATTCCAGCCGAGAGGCCCAATTTTCGACCAATTTTTTGCAGCATTTGGGCCGTATGTCAGCAATAACGCACCGAATATTCTCTTCCAAGGCGTCGATGATGTCGGGTTTATCTGCGTTGATAAGCGACTTCACGTAACCCCACAAAAATAGTCCAGCAGTGTTACATCGCACGATCTTTCAGGCCACGCCACAGGCCCACAATGCGAGTTAATGCGCTCACCAAAAGTTTCCTATAATAAAGTTATAGTTTCGTTGGCTGTATGGTATGTAGCACCGTCTTGTCGGAACCGAATGTCGAGAAGATTACGGGCTTTAGTTTCAAAAGTAGCAAAAAGTCCAATGTCATGGCGCGTGAGCGAGCACCATTCACGTTAACGTTCCGGCCATCATCATATGTGAAAAAATATGGACGGATGATTACACCAGCCCATAAACCGCACTAAACCGTGTTTTTTCTGGGTGCAATGTCATCTTTGATTATGCGGCAATTTTAATTATTGACGTTGTCGTTGCGCCAGAAATGGGCCTCATCATAGTCGAAAACAGTGAATCTTTTCTTTTCTCATCGAACGCTCATTTCCATAATATATTTGCCAACATTTGAAGGAATTAAATTCATAAAATAAATGGCATAAAATGTCTTTTCGAAAGAACAATAAAGATTCCACACTTGATTTGATTTTTTTTTTTGTTTTAAAAATTTCCTATATTGATCACACGATATACCAGTTTAATCAAAATTGATGTAACCGTTCATAGTCAAATGTGAGACCATATTTCTATTCAATATTTTATTCAATAAAGACCTAAAATTGTTTAAAAACCAGTCGAAAAGTCTCTTAGTTGTAAGCATGAATGAAAGAGTAGTTGGGATGAGTCCTACTTCACCGTCATCGAACCCCAAGCAACAAATGTGTTGTAACCATGATCAGCGACTATGCACTAAAGGGCACATTTGCATTTAACGAGAACTGCTGGCTGTCAACACAATAAAAATCCCTCACACTGCTTTTTATTTTGTGTTGTCATGAATTGCTGGCCTAGAACCCTTTTGTAGGTTTTTAATAATCAACGACCAATCACTGAATCGTATATAATTTATTTGTGTTGTGATGTATCGCTGGTCTATTAATTTTACTTTATTTGATGAAAGGAGAAAAATGCCATAAAATCCAATAGAGAATTTTTTTTCATAGATTTTTTGATGTACATTTTTTCAGTGTAATGGCGAATCAAATCTGCTCTACCGAAAAAAACGCTTTCTGAAAATCATTCTTGCAACACTTACTTAGATCTCACAACATCATATTAATGAACAAGCTTTAATCAATGAGATGTGCAAAATTCAACTCTCATACTTCCTGACCGGGACCTGCATTTTATGGTAAAGTTTTTACACGAGATAAATCTCTTACTCGCAAAGTCACCGGCATTTACGAGGTGGAAACTCGCCGCTGAAATATTGTTAGATGTTTTTTTCCTAGTTGAATTGTGGGCCGCCACCACACTATGGCGGCCCACAATTCTTGCAACAACACCAATGTAATGCCCGATAAGTGAAACAGGCGGACGGTACTGCATCGGTTCGAAACAAGCAATTAAGATAAGTCTTAACTCTAGCTATTTCCACTGTGAGTTACGCCTACCGACACACGAGTATGTATTGCCATGCATACGTACATATGTATGTACATATGTACTTGTATATTGCAATGAACGTTAGTATGTATGTTCGTAGCACGACCATTAAAGTATCTGCTCTTGTCTTGGAAGATATTAGGAAAGTCCGTTATTCGCCGTGCAGAAGTTCAAAGGTCACACACATGCCATAAAGACAACTAATCTCCCGACGTTTATAGCACGCGCATACGTAACATAACAAACGACCGAACGTCTCGAGTCAAGCAACCCAGCACATTATTAATGGCTTGTTCCCCAATTACCACCTCACGGGAATCTAATTGTTTGCCGCGCCTGGCCTCCGTCCATCCGACAACAACACGAAATAGAAAATTAATCGAGACAACAACAAAATACAGGAAGTAAACATGTACTTTCTTATTAAAACTCAGTTCGAAAATGGGGTGTGATTTTTGGAAAACAAAATTACGCACACGAAAAAAAAATTGAAAAAAACCCGTCCATTGTGCTAAAGTGGCCAGTGGTCAAACAAAAATTAGAAATTGATTTATGAAGTGAAAACTACTTAGGGAGAAGGAGGGTTGATTGTTCGCCCGGGAAAAGGCATGCATTTGCGAGTCGAGACATTGAATTGGGCCTGACAAGAAGGCATTGTACAACCTCATGTAGTGGTCATAACATGTTTAGTGATTAAATGCGTTTTAATGCTCGAGCGGTTTATAAAACTGTTATGTTTGCGTAGCAGGCTTTATTGCCCCTGAACTTTGGACATTGGCGAGGAAACGATATTTTCATACCGCCACCAACTTGGGCGGAAGTTAAAGGAACTTAAAGTATACACCAAATATCCAGAGAAATCAAATGTAATTTCCAAATCGTCTACAGACAAGTCTTTAAAGTGTTATTTTTTCTCGAAATATCTCGGAATTATTACAAATATCATTCATATGTTTTTCTAAATACTCTGTAAAAATATGAAAGCTGTTTTATTCAACATACTAAAATTTTTAATTTGGTATTTGATGAGTTTATTGTCACAATTGTACTTAGAACCTAAACCACAACAAATTTTTACAAATTAAACCATACGAGGGTTGCTATATATATTCAGGCCTAGGCAACACTAAGTGTTGCCTGGCGCCATCTTACATTTCTATTGAAAAGTTTGACATTTTTTAGCATAAACGTACTCAGAACGTTTTGATGTACGACCATGATTTGTGTTGTTTACTGTGACTTGAAGAATCAATTTGGCAAAAATATGGAATTAACTCGTGAACATTTTCGTGCGATCATTTTTCACAACTTTCGAAGTGGATTATCACGACAAGAGTGCATCGATGAATTTAAATCTCATTATGGCGATGAAACACAATCTTATAGCACTGTGAAAAACTGGTTTAATGAATTAAATTGTGGCCGACGAGAATACATTCGATATTGCATGAACACCTGGCCGTTGAAAAAGGTTTGTTCTCGTTGGATCCCGCACAATTTGACAATCGCTCAAAAAAAAGCTCGTGTCGATTGGTGCAAAAAATTTTGAAAAAATACGATCGCGGTGCTTCAAAAGACGTTTATAAGATCGTCACAGGTGACGAATCATGGATCTATGCGTATGAGCCCGAAACAAAACAGCAATCGACCGTGTGGGTCTTCGAAGCCAAGCCAAATCCAACGAAGCACTTCGAAGCAAATGGTCGCCTGTTTCTTCTGCGAAACTGGTCATGTGGCTACTGTTCCGCTTAAGCAACGTAGGACGGTCAATTCTGAGTGGTACACCACAATTTGTTTGCCTGAAGTCTTTGGAGAAATTCGAAAAACGAACAAGAGAAGACGATTCATTGTGCACCATGACAATGCGAACTCTCACACATCGGCTCAAACCAGCGCCTTTTTGACCGGCCAAAACGTCGAATTTATGGGTCATCCGCCGTACAGCCCTAACTTGGCACCCAATGACTTCTTTTTATTCCCGTACATCAAGAAAAAATGCATGGGTAAGCGTTCAAAAACCATTTTTTGGAGGTGTCTCAATAGGAGTGGAAAAAGTGCTTCGTCAATGGGTTTGAGCGCATGCAAAAGTGTACAAATCATGCTGGAGAATACTTTGAAAAACAATAAAACCATTTTTGATGGTAAATATTCGCATATTAATTATTAGGCCAGAACTATACTCGTATAAGGCAGTTCTCGTATTTATGAAACTTTCTAATATCCAGAACAACATTTTGAAGATTGTGAATACAACTTGTATGTGGAGAGTACAATTGTTTTTAGTTTGTTGTTTGAATCTGGAACAAAATAATAAATATGATTATTTGCTGTAGACATGGCCTAGGAAACATTGTCTTGAAAATCACCACGTTCAAACATCAAAATTATTGATGGCGAATAAAATGTTTCCATTTCACACTCTGCCTGAGAGTAGCATACACAATTTTTTTATAAAAAACTTTAAAATTGTTATTTTGGTTAGAAAACATGGCACAATAATCCAGGTTGTGTCGACAATCAGCTGATTTTAAACTGTTTTCGTTGTATTTGTAATCGAAGCTGTCAAGTCTTCGTTCATAAATTTGAAATCATTTGAGTTTAAAATTTCTCTGAACATTTCAACCAGCAACTTTGACAACTTCGTTGTATCCTACAATAACAAATTGCTTGTCATTCTTGTAGTGGTGTAGTTGTTGACACTACCTGTATTATTCTGCCATGGTGGTTAAAAATTTCCGTTTCACACACAGTATTGATTTCGAAATTTTGAATTGTTTCGAAATTGTAATTCCTAGTCATTTATATTTATTTACACATTCGTCGAATTTGATTTCGGTAAGTGGAAAAATCTGAGCACACCGCTCCAGATCAGTTGTTATAATGCATCAGCAATGTAAAAAATCAAATATATGCACTTCAAAAAACAGGTTGACTGACTTGTAAAAGGAGGTTGCATGCTGGTCGCATAGCATAGCCTTTACGGAAAATATTAATTATAATTAAATCGAGCGGATGTATCGAAAATTATTAGCTCATATGTTGCACAATATTTTTCTATTATTTAACGTTTGTATAAAATATTAAATAACATTTGCTATTGTCAACCAAAACTTTGTATTTAACGTCTTATAGTTTAAATATAACAAATTTGAGTGCATATCAAAAATATGTAAAATAAATTCAAAAAATATGCAAAATATTCACATTGTTAAAAACTCTTAAACGAAATTTTTAATTTCGCACAGCCCCGTGTGTAGCTAAATACGAAGGCATATCAACAATTCCGTAACTTTTCCAACTTTCCCATCAAGTACCATCTGTTAATAGTCTACTGTCAAATTTTGAGAGAGTTCCGCCATTTAGTTTGCGTTTGTTGAACAGCTGTTCAAAACATACAACCTCGTGGAGTTTTGTTAAAAATGGCAAAAAATTAATTTCTAGTGCCCATTAAACATTAGTAACTGGCCTAACATAAAAATAACCGTTTTTTGGAATTATTATTATTTATTTTTCAACATAATCTCCTTCCAACTCAATACACTTCATCAAACGTTTTTCAAGTTTTTTAATTCCATCCGAAAAATAAGATTTTTCAAGACCTTCAAAATATGCCTCAGTTTCAGCAATAACCTCGCTATTGGACGAAAATTTTTTGCCACCGAGATTTTTTTTAAATTTGGAAACAAGAAATAATCAGAAGGAGCTAAATCTGGACTATATGGTGGATGCGGAGCAATTTCAAATCGTAACTCGGCCAGTTTTTGTTGAGTTATAAATCCTGTGTGCACGCAGAGAAAAACATGGTTACTACATGGTCACGGCAATAATAATATGTTCTCCGCAATAAAAGTATGCTCGTCGCAACCATAGCATTGTTAACGGAATTTATTTTTGACAATAGTATAATTGCTGCAATATTAATATTGTTGAAATGTACCAATAGTATAGTATAGCAACAATATAAATATGGTTGGTGCGACAAAAGTATTGTGTTTTGCGTTTTATGTTAACAATAATATGATTACGCCTATGATACTGTATGATTGTAATTTTTCTTTATTTAAATATGTTTTTAAGAACAAATGTTATTGGTAAGGACTAATGCAATAATAGTACTTTTTTATCGAAATATTTTTTTAACTGAAATATTTTTAATAAACACGCTTACGTTTATTTCAACTTATTTTTTCTACTGTGAAATAAATCCCTCGTACGAGTATTGTTTTGAATTTAATGTATTTTCGAATAATTTTTATAATTCAAATCTATTGTTGACAACTTAAACTAGAAATACTATTGGGGACCAAATCTATTGTCGACAACTTAAATAAATTCTAATAAATTATATTGGGGATCATAGTATAATTGTGTGTGATCATACTATGGTTGTAGGGATCATAACATGGTTGCGTGTGAATCATACTATGGTTGTGAGGATCATACTATGGTTGTATATGAAACATACTATGGTTGTGAGGATCATATTATGGTTGTGGAGATCATAGTATGGTTGAGTGTGAACCATACTATGGTTGTGGGGATCATTGTATGGTTATTTGTGAATCATACTATTGTTGTGAGGATCAAAGTATGGTTGTATTTGAATCATACTATTGTTGTGAGGATCATAATATTGTTGTACCACAACCATATACCCAACAATAGTATTATCCTCTTCGAATATTGTCACCACAACCATACTTTTTTTCTGCGTGTGTGAAGGAGCATTATCTTGATGAAAAAGAACTTTTTTTTCTAAATGCGGTCGTTTTATCTTGATTTCTTCACTCAACCGATCCAATAATGCACAATAATATTCACTATTTATAGTTTTTCCTTTCTCAAGATAATCAATAAATATTATACCCCCTGCATCCCAAAATACTGTGGCCATTACTTTTCCTGCTGACTTAACAGTTTTAGCCTTCTTGGGACCACTTTTACCAGCTTCTATCCATTGTTTTGACTGTTCTTTGCATTCTGGGATGTAGTGATGGATCCATGTTTCATCAACAGTTATGATTACGCTGATAAATCGCTAAAAGCTCCTCGGAATTGGTCTAACGGATTTTTTGGGGCAAAGTCAACAAACGTGGCACCTTTTTCGCGGATAGCTTTTTCATGTGGAGTTCATCGTGTAAAATACTCCAAACTTGTTTTTCGTGTATTTTAACATTATCAGCAAGTTCTCTGAGCTTTATTTGTCAATCTTTAATCACTTCATTAAATATTTTTCTAATGTTTACAATAGTAGTAGCAGTTTTCGGTCTTCCAGAGCGTTGTTCATCTTCCGTACTTGAACGACCCATTTTAAATTGTTGAACCCAGGATTTCACGGTGGAGTGTGATGGTGCATTATCACCATGAACAGAATCCAATTCATCTTTGATTAATTGTGGCGTATAACCTTTCATATAAAAGTGTTTAATTACAGCACCAAACTCTTTATTTTCCATTTTTCAAAAATTATAAAACTTGTTTACTTCAATCACCTGTAACAAAGAAAATAATCATTTAATATTTCGGAAATTTTGAGATGGCTTATAAAAGATTGCTTTTAAAAAACAAAAAAAAAAGTTGCTAGTAAAACAGAAAATGTGCCAGGCCAGTTAGTTTTGCGGTCGACCTCGAACTATGCGGACTCTGCACCATCGATTTCAATGTTAAAAAAGTGGTTTACTGACTTTCGTTGTGGTCACACAAGTATAAGTACAAATGACACTGAACATTCTGGACGACCAATTAAGGTAAATACACCCGAAAATGCTAAAAAAAAAAATCCACGATATGGTGTTGGCCGATCGAAGAGTAAAAGTGCGTGATACTGCTGATGCCATACGCATTTCATTTGACAGTTTGGTTTCGATTTGACATGATCAGATGGGGTTAAGAAAGCTGTCGGCAAGATTGGTGCCGCATTTGCCCTGAATTGACAATAAACGTAATCGTGTGACAACTTCAAAGGATTGTTTGGAGTGGTTTAACTGCAATTCGAACAAGTTTTTGCGGCGTTTCGTACCTGTGCGGCGTTTCGTAACATGGATCCATTACAACACTCCGGAAACCAAGCAGCAGTCTAAACAATGAGTTTCTCCGGGTCCGGCTCCGAAGAAGGCCAAAGTGACTTTGCCGGCCAATAAGGTCATGGCAACAGTTTTTTGGGATGCACGCGGGATAATCCATTTAAAAAAAGACCCATTTGGCCAAGAAAACTATTTTCCATGAACATAATGTACGGGTGCAGTCTCAATGGCAAAATTGCATGAATTGGGTTACTCATCCGCCATATTCTCCGGATTTGGCCCCCAGTTACTGTTTTCTATTTCCAAACCTAAAGAAATGGCTCGGTGAAAAGAGGTTCAGCTCCAACAATGAAATTATTGATCCAACAAATTCCTGTTTTATGGACCTCGAAAATCCTATTTTTTGGAAACAATTGGAGAGACGTTGACTAAGTGTACGAGTATTGAGCTAAAAGGAGATTATGTTGAAAATTTTTTTTTTACAAAAAAAAAATTATGTTTTATTCGAAAAGTCACGGAATTATTTATATGGCCTCATATCTAACGAAAATTAATAAAGAATTTTTTATATTTAACACATATTGAAAATTAAAATTTTTTACGGCTGCTTTAATCATGTCGAAAAAATAATCGTATAAAGGTGCAATTTTTTACCGTCCATCATAGGATAAGGGTATACTCACTATGTCATTACGTTTGCAAACAACGAAATACTGGCCGAAGACCCCATAAAGAATATATATTCTGAATTGTCGTAAAATTTTATCTAGCCATGCCCGCCTGTCCGTCCCTTTACAGTGAAGGCAAACTACAGTTCGGATTATTGGAGCTAGGCGGCCAAAGTAATGGACAGATCGTTATACAATTTTAACAGTATGAAATCCAAGACTAGAAAATTATTTTAGACTATGCCACTTGACAAGGGGACGTGTTTCAAAAGCAATGACAAAGTGAATATACCCTCTATCCTTTGATAAAGGTTATATACTCGTAAAATATTCACATCAGGATCGTATTTATACCCCGCACCACAATGTGAAACAGGGCATTATTAGTTGGTTTCATGTCAAATGTTTGTAACTACCAAACAAAATTGAGCTAGACCCACCTTTAAGTTTACTGATCGACGTATAATCACCAGCTGACTTCATTTAACGATGTCTGTTTGTCTGTTCATCCGTCCATCTTTAGCTTGTAATTAAACTGCAGATTTTCAATTTTTGTCCGATTTTCATGAAATATGGCAGACGTACGTTTTTTTGGGACCAGGATGGACGCTGTTGAAATTGAAGAAAATTATATTTGATATTGCTCCCATACATATATTTTCATACGATTTTTTGTCTTTCGCTCTAGAAACCACATACAACATCTTGAAGAAATTTGACACACGATAGGAAGGACATTTGCAAAATTGAAGACAATCGTTTAAGATTAAGGTATAGCTCCCACCTATATGTTCATCCGATTTTTAAGTTTTCTGAAGCTCTAGCAGCTACATCTTACATCCAACATTGATGAAACTTAGCACGAGGACCTTTTTTTGCGCCAAGGAGGAACGGTATTGAAATTAAGGAAAATCGGTTCAGATTTAGATATAGCTCTCATATATTAACGTTTATTGGATTTAATATCTTAAGCCCTACAAACCGCACATGGGTGGGCGATTTTAAATTCGAATTGGCTGTGAAAAAAAAGAACCGAGAATTTGTTCTAGTTTCCGGTTTTATTGGAAAGGTTAAACTTTCTCTTTAAAAAACAGAGTGCAACAACCAAAATGCAAATGTGATACGACCAATTGCAAATAAAAGTTGACATATCCATAACAAAACCTTCAAGGGGTTTCTTTAGTTCAGTGCTAGATTTTGAAACGCTGTTTAACAAGAAAATATCATTAAAAGTTTGATAAAATAATGCCTATCAAAAATGAATTCCCCGACCCCCAAAACATTAAGATACCACAACTTTCCTGGATAATAAAAATAAATAAGCATTATTTTAACAAATTTTAAATGATCTATTCTTGTTAGACAGCGTTCCAAAATCACCAACTTCAAATGCGTGTTAAAAGAATCTCACACTGAACTAAAGAAACCACTTGAAGGTTTTGTTATGAATAATGTCAACTTTCATTTGCAACTGGTCTCCTCCCAATCGCACTCGAAAATTCGATTTTATATCACTTTGTAATTAGCGATTAAAACACACATTTTAAATGATAATGATAATAAAAATAAGAAAATGCAAGTAATTACGAAGAACGGCTAAAAAATTGTAAATATTTTTGTACTTCTAATGGATATTAATGTTTTTCAAGCTAACATCTCTGGAATGTTAATGATCTCACCCACTCGGTACTATATATTCCAATCATTAAATAAAGTTTCGTTTATGAATTTGAGAACGCTATTTTTATACACTCCACGGAGGGGTTTATTTCATTTGTGATTTCGTTTGCAACACCACGAAATATTCGTCAGAGCCATAGAGTATATATATTATTGATCATCGTGAAATTCTAAGAAGATCTAGCCATGTCCGGCCCTATGTGCGTCTATTTTTTTAGGTTTTATAAATAACACTTGGAGAATAAATAATGGAAAGATTCACAACTAAACAAAGGATCAGAATACGTAATAGAATTTTATTATTAAAAACAGCGATCAATTATTTTAACGCATGAGTGATGAAGCTCGTTTTCATTTGAATGGCTTTGTTAATAAGCACTACTGTAGGTTCTGGGGTTCTAAAAAACCAAAGGCATTCATCAACGCCAATTGCACCCCATTAGGTGTACAGTATGGTGTGGGATCACATCTGCAAATATCATTAGACCTTACTTATTCGAGAAATGGAACAACTTTTATTTAATTTTTTTTAATTATTTAACTATAGAAAACGACGTTAGTTTATTTAAATATTTTTTTTAACAAAATGTATTATTTCAGGTGAAATTAGTCCCATAGTTTATGGAAAATTTAAGGAATTAATTTATTTTGTTGTTTTTGACATACATTCGTAATAAAAACATAATTCGCCCACCATTCCATTACGGAACAAACTATGAAGCTAAATACGAGTAGAGGAACTAGTTCATAGCATAGACATCTTCCGCGGATTTGAACCTGGTTTTATGGTCGTGCACGCTTACCATCGCACGTCGGTGGGACATAATTATATCATCTATCTTATTATAAATAAATTATCCTGTCCTGTAACCATTAATATAACGTACAATTAAGAAATTTATTCATTGAACATGAAAAATTGGTAGAGACAGGAACGCGGAAATGGCAAAACCACAAATCTTGATAACAAATCCAAAATTTTTCCTCCGTGGTGGAATTTGCTTTTATTTGAGTTCCCATTTTAAAAATAGATCGCAGGGTGGCGCCGGAATCGTGATACAAAAACAAAACGTAATAAAACTTTCTGTGTGAGCAACCGGCTGATTCTTTATTTTATTTGGAAGGTAAAAAGAGGATTTGGATAGTGTAGCGGTACCATAGTTACAGTATTTCCGACAAAGGGTATTCAGGCGGGAGTTTCGCCACAAAAACTCCATGAGACGGAACTGCACCCAGAACGAGTTACTGTGTGGCGCGCTGTTTCATCAAGCTGTATTGTGGCGCCATTCTTTTTTGAAGAAAACGGTGTAACAGCGACTCTCATTGGGGATAGTTGTTTAAAGAAGTTGAAGGAGTTGTTCACCCAGTTCTACGCTAAAGTCGTGTCCGATTCAACAGCATTTGGTTCCAGTAAGATGGAGCAACTGCACATATAGCCAGACCGATTATGGCAGAGCTCTAACGAAAATTCCCATGACAAAAAATATCCAGAAATTACACCTTCCGCTGACCCTTAAGGAAGCCGGACCTGACTGCGCCAGACTTTTTATGGGGTTATGTCAAGCAAGAGGTGTACAAAACGAAACCAAGGAATTTATCTGAATTGAAGCAGTCCATTAAAACAAAAATTTAAACGATCCCAACTTCAACCCTTTAGGCCGCAATGAATAATTTACTGATCAGGTGTCGCATATGCGTGAAAGAGCATGGAGGCCAAACACAAATAGTCACACAAAATTAAATTGAATTTTCTATAAAATAAAAAAAAAACATAATTGAAATACATTGATAAAAAAAAATTATTTGAATTTGTTATTGTAGCACAATTGGTGCGCCACCCTGTAAAAGACTTTCTGGTTCCCAAGAGTCTGTAAGACCAACCCCAGTCTAAGTTAAATCATAAAAGTTAATCCAATTAAATTGGGACTTGTTACGAAATGTGATTGCATTTTAATACCCATATGTCCCTAGTTCAAGATGACCGACTTTTGAGCCTCTAAGTCCCATATGGGTCGCGTTCCAAATTGACAGGAATCTTAAATGCTCGTATTTGAGAGAGAAAATATAAAAATTAAATAATCTTACCTAATACTACAATTAAATTATAACTAAATGTCGAGTGTTGCATTTAAGTTGAATTGAAAAAAATAATAAAGACAGGTCGAACCTTATGTATCCACCACCGTCCCTACGCTACTAAAGCGCAAAAAATGGTCAGATTTTTGGGCATTTGTGGCCTATCCGTTCGTTCCTAATTTCAGGCAAAAATTGAAAATTACTCCATATTTGGATTGGCAAAAATATTGCTTCAATTTGTATAAATATCTCCACAAGTCCAGCAACTAATCCCTTTCTGAGGTATTGAGGTAAAATTCTAAGACGGTCTAGCCATATCTTTTTTCCTGTTAAAAGCACGAAGGCGGTCGAACGAACTAACTTAGGGCCCTAAGAAACATTTCAGCATAATTACTTATGGCCATAAGCTGCTTAGGTTTTAAATGAGCGAAATCGGCCTAGGGGGAAATTTCCCCTTACGTTACTACCGGTGCCTCCGGAAACAATTTGGGGTATTTGCCAAGAAATTATATTTTTCTGGACAAACAAAAGTTAAAACCGGTTCTGTCAGCGAGGACGCTCTTAGTACCCAAAAACAATAGCAGCTGGACGTTTCGGATCATGTGACGCAAAAACGTCTCATATGATTAAAACATACGATCCATATTGGCAATCTGTCATATTAATCAAGTTTTGGCTGAGATTAGGGTCGGGCTTATGCCCGACCAGTTAATTAGGCATATGGACCACTTAAATTTACGGTGAAGGGTATACTTATATAAGGTTCGGCCTGTTTATATAAAATCAAAGTTCTTACATATCTGACTTTATAATATGTTATTTGATTTTAGTACACTGCAAACTGGAACTTCCATTGGAAACTTTGCCATTTTTTTATCATAACTTCACTCAGAACGTTTTGTCATTTGAGGGCGAATTGTCTCAGTTTAAAAATGGAATTATCCCGTGAACATTTTCGTGCGATGATTTTTTACGATTTTCGGCGTGAATTATCGAGACAAGAGTGTTTAAATCAACTTGTTTCGGAATATAAATAGCAACCCTCGTATAAGTATTTATGTATGATTATGGAGTACTCGGAAAATTCCGACACTTAGCATAAACGAAGGAGCGACAACCACAACCTCAAGCAATTTGACATAAGAAAGTAAGAAATTTTAAGAAAGTAATCGTTGAACTTGACGGTTGCCAACTCACTTTACAGTATGACTACAAAAAGAAATTATATATGTATTTGGATTATATTAGATTGTCACTAAGATATCATCGGTGACAATAATCAATAATTGGGATTTTAGCATAAAATGTATCTCTATTTTATTACGGATACAAAAATATCTAGAAATACCACAAGTTGCTCTCTTATATACGTTTTTTGCTTATACGCGATTATAAACACTTATGTATAATTAATTACACAGTGGCTCGAACAAATTTCATACATGCGGGTTTTCCTTATAAAAGATCGACTGCAATTGTTTCAAGCTTCTTGTATTCTGTATTAAGAACTTGTTTTTCATTGCAAGAAATTCAACATAGCCTTTGTAATTAGGCGAGTTTGTATTTAAAGCACTTAAGCTGTTAACTTTATGAGTTCGCCATCGATGTGTATTTTTAAATGAACATTGATAATTGAATCAAACCTAGACACAATTCGCACCCATACCAACTGACATGCTACACACATTCATACGTAGGGAAATATTATTTGCATAAAGGAATTATTCAAATATTCAACAAGTTGCTCATCATTTCTGTCTAGGGTGTTCACGCTTATTCATACCGACGCTTATTAAAACAAACCTTACGAAATGTTTTTCCCCTCCGACAGAAAACAGAATGAAAGAAGTAGGTCAGTCATCGTCATTATCAGCATCCATGGAGAGAATGAGCCGAAAAGGAAACAGGCAAAAGAAAAACACTAAAACGTCTGCTAATACGGCGGACATTGCCTCACAAGTTTAATGACCTTTCTCCATTTCACGAATATTTTTGTCGTTTTCGGAGAAAAAAACGGAGAATGTTTTGGGCTCGGACCCTTAGAACACACACTAGAACAAGTACATGCGAGTGTATGTGCAAAAGTCCTTTTCGGTGCAATGTCAAACGCAAAACAGAACAAGTGGGAAGTAAACAATCGCTAAAACAGAAAGCTTTTGTTCCCGCGGAACGAAAAGATGGTGTGGGGCCGCTTGTGCGAGTATTGCTCGCTTTAAATTCAGCCTTAAATGTTATAAAATTTGAAGAAGGAAGAAAGCGAAAGTGCACACTTTTGCCGGCGCCGACGCCTGCACTGCAACGCCAGGCAAAAGCAGTCTGCACTGTCATTATTAAAATTGTTCACTGCGTTTTTTTTAGTTTGCTCGCTCACTACTTTCCGTCCCATTGTAAGCGTAGAAAATTGGGACGGGTGTACATACAAACAGACTCGCACACACATACAATCACACCGGCTCATTTCCATTCGCACGAATAGAGAAATGGGTGAATGTACACGATGCCATCGAGGAAGTGTTGCACCGCGCTGAAAATAATTCAGGGTATTCATTTTTTAGTTTTCTCACTTTTCCTTAGTTCCGTCTTGTTGTTTTGTTTCTTCCTTGCTTCCACTTTACACTTTTTATATTTTTGCATATTTTTTTCAGCGCCGCCGCCACACAATACAACATAATACTCGTATATACACACACAGTCAGCCAGGCACAGAGACGCGCTCAACTCAACACGTCGTCCTCCTCATCATCACGAGGGATTCCATAATAAGGCAAAGGACTATTGTGTACTTTTTTCCTTGCTTTTCGCCCGTCAAGGTCGGGGTCGTTATTCTTTTAATTTGCCGTTGTGCCTTAAGATGATTCGAGCGAAAAGGGAAGAAACGACAAAAAAATACAGTTCCACGATTAAATTTCCTTAATTTCTTTTAACCCTACCGCAAGTTTAAGGCCACACCAAACTGCCAACTGTCGCAATGGAGTAACTGTGATCGATCTTAAGTTTAATTGCCAATACATAAGTTTATAATAGTCTTTTCCAATTTTTGTCCAACGTCATCCGATGCCAATTAAAAAGCGCGTTAGTCATTCCAAACTGAGATTCCATATCCAGGGGCCTTCTTATCCTTCCTATCAATTAAAATATAATATAATGTGCTAAATTAAATAAATATTCAAAAACAAAATCCTCAGAGAAGAAATGCAATAAAATGTGTATCCCTGAAGGACGATACGTTCTATAATACTCGTTTATCATGTTTAAGTATGCATGTATGAATGGATGTATAACGCCAGAGCATATTGGGTTCAACCCAAAAATGACAGACAGCTTGGTCGGCCGGTCAATGGGCACGTACTGGACACAAGCGTAACCTTTAACATGCAGATGATGAGCCAACAAACAGTTTGTTGCTCTGTCCTTTATTTTGTGACAACATTGGTAACCTGATTTTCAGCTTATCCACGACTACTACTGCGAACTGTTGCTGTTTATTACTTCCCCCTTTATTAAACTTTATTTGCGCGCCACCACCACGGCCGCTACCACCACCATTAATAATGGAGTACACCGGGCAAAATGTTTCGTATGCTTTAGTAACTTGTGGCAAGGTATGAAAAATACACTGCAATATCATCATTTCCTGTAGTTTGCCATTTATAAAAATTGGATGAGCATTATTTGTTTTCTTTGAATTACTTCGGTTTTCCCTAATGCTATTCCTTTAAAAGAAACATGAAATTAATGTGCTTCTGAGGAGATTGAGGGCCACAGGCGTTTGTTAGTACATACCATATATCCATACATTTATATACTTATAAAACGTAAAGTCAGCGTTAAACCCCTAAAATTGTATTTACTATTTTTATTTAGTGATCGACGTGGCGTGAACATTTTTTTCTCCCGGCAAGAACGAATAAGTTTGAAAGTTAAGAAATCCGTTAGAAGTTAGAAGCATTCAGCTCGAACCATTTTCATAATTTTTTTAATATTTTCTCGAGGGCTGCTATATATATTTCTGGCCTAATAATGAAAATGCGAATATTTATCATTCAAAGTATTCTCTAGCATGATTAATACACCTTTGCATGCGCTCAAACCAATTGTCGAAGCATTTTTTCCACTCCGATTGAGACACCTCCAAAACATGGTTTTTGGACGCTTTAACAGCTTCTTCTGGCGACTAAAATCGTTAACCACGCTTTTTTTCTTGATGTGCGGGAATAAAAAGAAGTCATTGGGTGCCAAGTCAGAGCTGTAGAGCGGATGACCCATCAATTCGACGTTTTGGCCGGTAAAAAAGTCGCTGGTTTGAACCGATGTGTGAGAGCTCGCATTGTCATGGTGCACAAGGATTCGTCTTCTCTTGTTCGTTTTTCGAATTTCTCTGAAGACTTCAGGCAAACAAATTGCGATGTACCACTCAGAATTGACCGTCCTAAGTTGCTCAAGCGGAACAGTCGCTATATGACCAGTTTTGCCGTAGAAACAGGCGACCATTTGCTTCGAAGTGCTTCTTTTACGAACAACTTTCGTTGGAATTTGCTCGTCTTAGAAAACCCACACGGTCAATTGCTTTTTTGTTTCGGGCTCATACGCATAGATCCATGATTCGTCACCTGTGACGATCTTATAAACGTCTTTTGAAGCACTGCGCTCGTATTTTTTCAAAATTTCTTTGCTCTAATCGACACGAGCCTTTTTATAAACGATTGTCAAATTGTGCGGAATCCAACGATAACAATCATTTTTTACAGTCAGGTGTTCATGCAATATCGAGTGTATGCTGGTGGAAGAAATGTCCAAGGATGCCTCTATCTCACGTTATGTCACATGACGATCTTGCATTATCAGTTCACGCACGGCATCAATGTTATCTGGCACAACGGACTTTTTTGGACGACCTTCGTCTTTGAGCGAGCGTCGGCCACTATTGAATTAATTATGCCAGTTTTTCACAGTGCTATAGGATGGTACATCATTTTAAATTTATATTATATTGAACTTATCAGGACAGCAGGTAGGCTTCTTGCTTTAAAATGTAAGCGGAATGTACGGAATGCACTCCTAAGACCGGATGCCTCTATTCTAATGGCCGGTGTCATTGACGAATACAAGGCTGACATCGCCGCCATTCAGGAAATACAATGGAAAAAGCACGGCGTTAAAAAAGTTAAAAACTCTGATATTTTCTAAAGCTGCCATGAGAATAAGCACCAATTTGAACGTGGATTTGTTGTAAACAAGCGAATACGTCATTAGTCGCCGGTTTCACCACAGTTGACAAAAGGTGGCCACAATCCGCATCAAGGCTAAATTCTTCCATATCAGCCTCATTTGTGCACATGCGCCGACGGAAGATAAGGACGAAGAAACTAAAAATACGTTTTGCGAGCGCCCAGAGCAGACAAACGACCGCTGCCCTGGCCATGACATTAAACTCGTTCTCGGGGATTTTAATGCCAAAGTTGGCAGGGAAGGTATCTTTGGTCAGCAAGATTTTTGCAAGGAACATAGTTATAAGCAGCACCAGAATTAAACATCGCAATATCCATAAGGCTACATGGCTTCACCGGATGGAAAGACAAAGAAGTATATCGACCATGTTGTGCATCCAGTGTAAGAACTTTCCGATCAGCTAACAGTGATTCGGACCTCCAGCAAAGGTACGCGCGAGGAAAGGTTCAGCGAAGCTAGTACGAACAACAAGAAAACCTGACGTCGAAAAGCTGCATTCACAACTGACAGCATAAGCCTACACCACGAAGCTATCATAGTTGCTCATCGCAAAAATCCCCTTATTTGATGATATTAGTAGTATTATTTGGAAAAGCCGCCGAAGAAGAAATTGATTAACACAAGTGGAAAGAAAGGAACCACTGGTACGACGAGGAGGGTAGAACCGCCAAAGAAGCTAAGAACGTGGCATACAAGACAACACTAGCGCCTATGGCGACGCGTGCTGTGTTGGACCGATATTGGACACAAAGGAGGGAGGAGCATCACCTATTCCGTGCGGAGAAGTGGAAAGGCGAATATGTAAGGAGGTAGAGCTTTATGGTTGCAGAAACGTTGCCAGAAAGTTCTACCAACGTGTCAAACACCAGACAAAAGACGCGTCCACCGGCATAGCTCCGTGTCGAAATACAAATGGGAATCTGGTGACAGATACGCGGAGTGTACCTAGGATTTTGAAAGAACGTTTTTCCAATTTACTGGCGGTTGCAGATCCAGCTGAGGAAAGCAGCTACCAACCAATTTTAGAAGATGGTGTTAAATGTTTACCCCCTACCTAGCAAGAGGTTCAAATAGCAATATCTCGGTTCAAGAACAACAAAGCCGCAGGTGCCGACGGAATACCGGCAGAGTTGAATAAGATCGGAGGAGACGAGCTGATAAGTGGCGTGCGTTAGCTAATCTGTACAATCTGGAATGATAAAGACATGCCCGATGATTGAAACCTCATTGTGCTATGTCCAAAAAGGGACTCCTACCCATCGGCCAAGTATACTGTGTGAAAGATTAAAGCCCAAAATCTCCGATCTGATCTGATTTGACACTCCGAAAAACGAAAAACTATTTGAAACCATGTCTGCGTAGGCCACTTTTTCGACATTGACATAGTCGGAAGGACTGAAAGAGATGTCAACTGCTAGAGGGGCGCCGCGATGAAAGAAAGGCGAGATTGTTCCCGCAGTTGCGACGTAAATGTAGTAGATGATTTTTTTTTGCGTGTGGTTTAAGAAGTTTTAGTACTTTTAACACTAAACCTGTACTTAATGGTTGGGGGTATATCATATCATGTCACATTGTTCAACAGAAGGGTATTAAATCAAAAATTACAAATGTTTAATAAAGGAAAAAACTATTTGCTTAGACAATTGTTATAGGACTACACATAATTAAAAGGATTTTCAATGAAAGATGGTGACAACGCATGTAATTTTTTTACCGCGAGTAGAGATGACCCCTTTTTTAAAGATAAATTGGTATCGGTCAATTCATGGAAAAACATAAAAAAAATTATAAAATTCTATCAAAATAAGGGATTTTCTAATTAATTGACTTTAGCTTTTTGTATAGCATACCAGTTCATTGGAATCATAGCGTACTGTGTCCTGTTCATAAAAAGGGAGACTGCACGGTCTGCGCCAACTACCGTGGTATAAGTTTAGCACAAATTGCTAACAAGGTTTTCTCGATCGTATTATGTGAACGACTAAAACCTAACGTCAGCAACACCATTGGCCCGTACCAGTGAGAATTTAGGCCTGGTAAATCTACGGCTTACAAAATCTTAACATTGCGCCAAATATTATTAAAGCCCCTAGAAAAGCAAATTGACACATTAACGCAATGCTAAGATTGGTATAGCTGAAGCATGTGCAGAGGTTCGAAAATGGCTGTTCAATATGACCCTAACGTTTTTGTGGTAATTGGTAGTGGGGGTTGACGTCGTCAACTTTCACATTTACTGACTCTTCAGTCCATTCAGTGAAGCTGATGATTTGGTGGCGGGTATTTTCATATTTCTCGCAGTGAAGAATCGTACTAATCCATCTTAGGCCCTGACTGCGGAATTGAGCTATGCCGCCTGGTGGTGCAGGAATTTTAGAGGGATAGAGGTTAAATAGTTGCGGAGATATCAGCTCTCCCTGGTGAACTGCCTGTTTTACTTTACGGGTCTTCGACTTCCTGTCTCCGAACTCTACATATGGCTGGCGCCCTCACATATAATTTACGACCCAACGTTTCAAACCCCTATCCCCCCTCTTTCATTTGAAGAGCACGGATAGACGCTTGCTTTCACCTCGACATGTCACTCTCTGGGTCGGTAAAGTAACACGCGCACCGCTTTGGATCTATTACATTTCTGTCACCGAACGTAACGGCTTCCTTCCAGGGTTAGAGAGCGATTTGACAGCGATTTGTGGACAGCATCCACATTTTACCAATTCCAGTACTAAAGTTGCACTGCTTTCAGTGATCCAAACATTTGCTTTGCTTGTTTTCGTTGGCCAACCTACTGATCTCATAATTGCGTTCCCTAATTCTCGGGTCAGCAGGCTTAGAGAGACTAATGTCATCACATTCATACGCGAGTCTAGGTCCCTCTGCTCAAAAATGTGGTTTTACCTAGGGTATTCGACCAGCAGGAATAGGGCGAGCGGTTGCTGCGTTGATGGCCCGAATCTTTTTTCTTGGCTACCCGAAGATCCGAGGGAATGTGTAAAATACTAAATTTGCCGTTGGTGGCATCTCTTCAGGAATCCCAATCATTTTTTTCTTATTAAACTATGTACGGCGTTTAGAGATTATGAAGTCGGATAGTCTGTTGATAGAGAGGATTATGGGAAGGTGGTCCCCTCCTAAAGATGATGGATTGTCAGGTGACGTCGTCGATTAGGCCAGGCGATGCCAATGTTCGTGTGAGGGTGTTCTCATTTTCTTTGCAGAACGCATTAAAGTCTCCTAGGACCAAGCGGTTATTGCCTTGGGCAGATAGCTAATCGCAGGCATATAACACGAGGCTCAGCTTTCAACTGTCGGGATGTATAGATTGCACAGATCTATTACGGCAGTCCTAGACTTGACAGCTGCATGGAATGTACGTATAGGTCTCTAGAGTCAAGATCAGACGAGATAAGTATGTACTGCACAGAATGGTTTATCAAATTCCCCCACCTCCACTTCGAGTGCGATCCTTACGCAGCACGATTTATCCATCACAACTGTGCATGCTGAAGATGGCATTCAGCTTAGTTTCCGGGTTCTCCGAATCATAAATTCTAACCGCATTGAGTTAACCGCGTAGACCATTGCAATTAAATTGCAAAATTGATGCACCGTCAGGAGTAGCCACAGCAATCTGTGTTGTTAGGTTCTGTATTTGTTGATGCTGCTACGAGGGAAACTGCAACGGGTGTCTCAAATTTGGATGATAATGACGACGGCGGCGAAGGTGTAGACAGCGACGATGACACCAAATCCAGAGACCTATTGCGGACTACGTTGACACAACATGAAAAACAAAGTACGTTTCGCTACTATCCCTGATATGGCTTAGACCAGAAGTGCACCCACTCCATGCAATGATTACACCTTACAGACGTTGAACGACGATGTATCCGGTTCGATCTTCTTAAATCTGACAGAATAGATATAATTTACATTTAAAAAAAATTTCGTTCGAAGTACGTTAATATGGGACCTTATTCATTCAAACTAAAACTGACTTACGTATTTGTGGCGCTTTTCGCACAATATCATACCAAATTTATGTTTTGGATAATTCACTAACGTCGGCAATTCCAGTTATTGAATAAATCGTCGGAGTTAATTACAGTGTACCAGTAAAGGTAAGAACATTTTCAACCCGTAAAGATACGTTTGTTGATGAAAATGTGAGTTCCCCAATATTTTTACGAATTTCCACAGTATTTCAATTGAGATGGATACACATTTAAGAAGACTCATTCGAAGGATATTTTTAAAGCTGCAGGTTTCCTTACCATAAACCCAATTTGTACTTCAGGAGAAATTACCGGTGGGCGTGATTCCTCACTCCCACTCACATGTAAACATAAGGGGAGCTGTTATCATTTTTATTTCAAAACTTTGTGTGAAAATTTAAACATTACAAGTTAATTAAAAAATCTTTTTCTACAGTGTTCTGTTGTCTCCTAAATTTGAATAAACATAGCTTATGTTTTAAAGGATTAAGAAAAGACACGTCAAATTAGAAAAAATTGTTTTCAAATTATATTGCGAAATGCATACATCTACGAAATGGGTAAAATACGTATTCCAAACAGTGGTTATGTTGGGAGAACAAGTAATGACACTTCAAGTAAACATGACTTTTCCGATAGCGAAGGAAACATTTTAAATTCATTTCATAATATCATATACTAATATAAAACCATTTTTCCAGATGCCTTTGTTATTGAAATCTCAGCCATATCTGCTTTAAAATGGTTTTTGTTTTGATAACTTAAAATGCACTTTACTTACAATGAAACGTAGTTAGAATGCCCTTCTGGGGCAAATTTTTGTAATGCAAAAATAGTCGAACTTAACATCCTAAATTTTTTTAAACTGATGTGAAAAGTGCTCCTGAACATTTTGTGTAAAAAACGTTTTCATCCGACTTTGTGCACACATTTCTCTCAGTGTATAACAATACGCGCTGCTTCACCCCTATTTCGCTATTATAAATACACAAAATGACGACTAGTGTCGGACAAGGGTCATTTGGTGGTTAAAAATATTATGAAGAGGGTCGAAAACTCAATTCAAAAATTACAAATGAAATAATATCACGCCCAGTGCTCATGTAGTAAAACTACCAGTTAACGGTGGATATTTCTCAAAAGGACCCCATCGAGTATTTCCTTTTAAAGAGTAAACTTAGATAATGTATACGAGTACTTTTCTTATTTCTTGTACGATACACACAATACTCTTATAAATACATTGTAGGGCACATCATTAGATCATATACGTCAAAAGTCATAGGTTTCTTGGAAATTTCGAGAAAAAAAAATGAAAATAAACATAATTATTTGAATTTTCTGACTTAGCAACTGTCGTGACCAAGTTACTGTAGCGTATAATTAGTAACTTAAAGTTTAACCCAATTGTTTAAAACAATTGCAAAAAATTGGAGTTGCCTTGTTCGAAAACAATTTGCAAACAAACGATGGCTGAAAGATTTGCTGAAGAACTTTTTATACACACAGAGAACAGCCACAACCGAAATGTTTGCCAATCGAACGATTAAGGTTACATGCACCTCGAACATTCCATCAGTTCAACCGAATGTTAGTTGGTACTCTGTAATTTTTAATTTCTGGAACTGTAGTATCATTCCAAGCAACATTCCAAGTATTCGAATATTCAGAACAGAATTATGGATCTAAAAATCCGCATGCTTGTTCAACGAAAATAATTAATTTTTTATTTAGAAGCAAAAATCTGTTTGCTGACACACTTGAAGTACGATACTTGAACTATTTAGAGGGAGAGTCATGACGAGAATAAAGTGAGGATGACTGGTTAATCGATTGGCTTAAAGTTAGTAATAATCGAGTTATTTTATTTTTTAAAAAAAAAATTTAAACACCCCTTTTTGGTTATGATGAAGTTATAGTTATCATCTGTAATAAATGGTTGATACAACAAAATGTTTGCAAAATTACTAGTTGCCACAACCACCAGTTGTTGCAACCATATGCCATTTTCGCGTTTTATTGGTATGACCGATCCACAAGAATAAAAACACTTGGCGATTGCAACCGAAATTCTTCTTTTGCAACCGAATCATTGTAGTTCCAACCGACTTCCAACTATTGTTTCTCTGTGTGTATATATGCTTTATATGCTATTACTGGATCTGCTCCATAGATGCTTTACAATAAGTGTAGCAATCTTAATCTTGTCAAGGATATTTATATTAAGCGGCTTTCAGCCTGCTGCTGTGATTATTTATTAACTAAATTAACTGCACGTAGATCAAAACTATGGTTACAGCGACTATATTCTAGGAGCATACTATACTATTCTTGGGTACATGGTTGTGGCACAACAATATTATGATCCCCACAACTATACTGGATTTCCACAACCATATTTCATATCACACTCAACTATACTATGATTCCCACAACAATATTATGATATTGACATACAACCATAGTATGATCCCCACAACAATATTCTAACCCCAATCAACCATATAACTACCTCAAAATTATTTTAAGTAAGTCTATTCATTATGAAATGGAAAACCAAACTGAGCATAAATCAAGTGACAGCTGTCAAAAAGACCAACTCCAAAAAAAGTGTGGCTAGATTGAAAACCATACGTCTAAAAAACACCCTGTGTCCTATGTGTATGTTTTAAGCAAGTCCCACCTTAAAGTATGCCGATCGACGTATGATTGAAAACCTGCCGATTTCTTTTTGTCTGTCCGTCATTCATTCACCTTGTAATCAAACTACAGGTCGCAACTGTTGTCTGATTGTTATGAAATTTGGTAAAAGTTTGTTGGCCCAAGGGCGGATACTATTGAAATAGAAGAATATCGGATCAGTTTAAGATATAGCTCCCACCTATATGTTCATCCATTTATATGTTTTAATGTTCATCCGATTTTATGTATAAATATATCAATGTTGTAACAGTATTTATGTCCCTACTAAGTATATATAAGTATACTACTAAGTATATAAGGGTGAATAATCTTAAATGACTCCTTTCTGTGTCCGGCTGTTTAAAATTGTGTTGTATTAACTAATTTTTTTTATAAATATGTTCTAAGCAGCTTATTATATTTTTTAAAATAACCCACGTATTAGTTTTTAAAATTTTTAATTTGTTAATATCGAAAAAAAAACAGTACATGTAGTCTCAGTCCCGTGGCGTGTCCAAAACCGACGCAGCAAAATAAACCGTACTTATTATGTATGTAAATATTAAAAATCTGTAATTGCATTCAAATGAATTTATGCACTATCACTTCAAGTCACATATACTCTTTTTTTGATTTAATTAAATTAATTTTAAGAAATTATAAAAATCATTGACTTTTGTCCGAAACATTTTCTCTCAGTCCCGTGCCTGGTGTGGTTTTCTGCTTAAAAAAAAGGTAACGGCCGTTACGTTCAATTTGTAGTGTTTCTCTCGCGCTGAAGTATTGTTCTCTTCGAAGGTTTTCGAAGAAACTCTACTTCTATTTTAGTTTGCGAATTATTTTCGTCGGAGTGGTCGCAGTCAGTGTTTGTTCCGTAAAGATATAAGTCCCGTGGAAAGTGTTATTTTTCTTTTGAATAAATTAAATTATTATTAACATACCAGTAAGCTACCGTAGTTCTTATAGCATTTAGGTTTGCTATTAATTTACAACTATATATGTATTTTTGATAGTTTTAAGAGGAAAATATGTAATTTTTATCAGTCCCGTGGCTTCAGTCCCGTGGTTAAGTTATTAGCCACGGGACTGAATGAGAACCACGGGACTGATATTTTCATACAAAAAGTATACTGTGCATATAGAAATATTATTTAAGGTATAAATGTATATAATGATAACTTTAATTACAGCTTTCAAATGGCTCCAACAAAATCTGCAGCTGAAAAACAAAAAGTTAAGGCAGAGAAGGAAAGGATACGTCGGCAAAATATTCGCGAAGTCCCAATAAAAAAAGAGGCTCAAAGAGAAAAAGAGAGGATTCGCTACGCAAAAAAGAAGGCAAACAATTTATTTAGATATCCTCTCACCCAAATTTTAAAATGTTATCCGTAAGGTATTTAAGCTGCTTTGACTGCCCACAATCCTGCGTACACTATGAGTTAGGTAGTCTTCATTATAACAAAGCTGTTTTATCAGATGAAAGTAATGTCTCAAGCGAAGACGATTCAGATGATGACGTGTGCTTACGGAGTGTGCAACAAAAAGAACGTCTTAGATATCACAATGTGTACAGCTCTGATGAAGAACTAACTCAGACAAAGTGTCAGACAAATGCCAGTCTGATTTGAAGGACGACGGGGTCACGAAACGATTCTAATAATTTATATTATTTTTATATCACAAATGATATGTGATTTTCTTTATTTTTGTGTCATTAACGACATGTGATTTATTTTGCTTTATTATTATTTTTATTTTGGTCTTACCATCTATGAATTTTTGAGTTAAATATTGGTATACAATGTGTACACACGAATATGTTTATTTTGTTTTAATTAAAGCTTTAGTGTAATACCATGGAAAAGAAATGTCTTCACAAACTGAAATGTATTTATTTTGAATTATTATATAATATATATTCAACCATATTTATATAACTTTTAGTTTTATTATGTAAAGGTAGTGCATCTATAACGTACTATTTCCTTCCCGTGCTTAAAGTATCAGTCAAGTGCTATGCTTTTCTCAGTCCCGTGCTAATTAGATCAGTCCCGTGGAAAATAAAACTCTTAAAAACAGCTAAAATTCAATGAACCTTCACCAATAGCATCTAAGTGATTAATATAATAAATCCCAATATTTTTTTTGGTTTTTATTTGATTATAAAGACTGTCCCCTTTTTCGCAAAGAAAAGGAGTCATTTCAGATTATTCACCCATAAGTATGTTCATCCGATTTTATAACTTTAGCTTTAGAAGCCACAAATTGTCGCCAATCTTGATGAAATTTGGCAAACGTTAGTTTTTTGGCCCTAGGAAGGACATTTAAGAAATTGAGGAAAATCGCTTCGAATTAAGATATAACACCTACATATATTTTCACCGGAGTTTTCTGTTTTTAGCTCTAGAAGCCACATTTTAATCCAATCTAAATGAAATATAAAACAAGTGAGTTTTTTGGGCCACGGATGGACGTTGTTGAAATTAAAAGAAATCCCTTGATCCAATCTAGATAAAATTTGACACAAGTAGTTCCTTGTTCCAAGAACGAACGCTGTTAAGATTGAAAAAAATCGGTTCAGATTAATTTAACTGCCACATATATGTTCAACCGAAGTGCAGAGTGTAATATAGTATAATATAGTCGGCCAAGTCCGACATAAGCTTTTATACCCTACTCCACACTATGGCACAGGGTATTTTGACTTAGTGCTAATGTTTGCAACACCTTAAAGGAATGGAAATAGACCATATGTATAGACTCAGAATCACTATTTGATTCCATTGAGCAATGTCCGTCCGTCCCTCCGTCCATTGTCCGAAAAAAAACAATTGATGTACAAATAGATCCAAAATATCTAAGGAACCAAATTCTGTTTTAAAACCTGTCGATGAAAATAACTTGTGCGAAATTTAATTTCAAAAAAGATTTGATGCTTTGAATTTTTTAAACTGCTGCCATTTCGGTCCCTTGCATTTTTGGGCATGGTCGTAGATGGACATATTTTCATGAAATTGAGCTAAGGAATGCGCTGGTGAAAATTTTTCAGTCGTTAACGAATCACTTTGTATAGAGGGCTGCTATATATATTTCTGGCCTAATAATGAAAATGCGAATATTTATCATCAAACATGGTTTCATTGTTTTTCAAAGCATCCTCCAGCATGATTTATACACTTTTGCATGCGCTCAAACTAATTGTCGAAGCACTTTTTCCACTCCGATTGAGACATATCCAAAATATGGTTTTTGAACGCTTCACTAGCATCTTCTGGCGACGAAAATCGTTGACCACGCATTTTTTCTTGATGTGCGAGAATACAAAGAAGTCATTGGGTGCTAAGTCAGGGCTGTACGGTGGATAACCCATCAATTCGATGTTGTGGCCGGTCAAAAAGGCGCTGGTTTGAGCCGATGTGTGTGAGCTCGCATTGTCATGGTGCACAATGATTCGTCTTCTCTTGGTCGTTTTTCAAATTTCGTATTTTTTCAAAATTTCTTTGCACCAATCGACATGAGCCTTTTTTTGAGCGATTGTCAAATTGTGCAGGATCCAACGATAACAAACCTTTTTTATGGCCAGGTGTTCATGCAATATCAAATGTATGCTGGTGGAAGAAATGCCCAAGGATGCCTCTATCTCACGGTAGTTCACATGACGATCTTTTATTATCACTTCACGCACGGCATCAATGTTCTTCGGCACAACGGCCGTTTTTGTACGACCTCCACGACCTTCGTCTTTGAGCGAGCGTCGGCCACGATTGAATTCATTAAGCCAGTTTTTCACAGTGCTATAGGATGGTGCTTCCTCGCCATACAAAGATTTAAGTTCATCGATGCACCCTTGTGGTGATAATCCACGTCGAATGTTGTGAAAAATGATTTCCCGAAAATGTTCACGAGTTAATTCAATTTTTTTGCCAAATTGATTTTTTCAATTCACAGTAAACATTTGTATAACTTTTTCCATAAATTTCGTCCGCCCTAAAAGTGTGTTAAAAATCCTAATAATATAATGATGAATTTATATAAGTTTTTTGTAAATAAAAAAACAGAAAAACGTAACATACTTCAATTTCCTTCTGTTTCCGGAATGTGTATGCCTTTAAACAACATTCAAAAAAATATATGGATTTAGAGCAATCAGTATTTAAGATTCAAAAAAATGCAATCATAAATGTAACTTTCATCAACCACTATTAGGAATGTTCTGAAAGCTCTCATATTTTTGATTATATTAATGGTCTTATTCATTTAAAATTTACAGAAGGTTTAAAGTAGGTTTACAGCAAGGATGGCAAAAACTTCATCCATAACACTTATAGAGTGTTTTCAATAGTTTCTTAAGGGTGATTTATATACTTAGTAGGGACATAACCACTGTTACACACGTTTTATGCTGTAAAATAAAAAGTACTGAATGTTTTTGGACCAAATATTTTTTAATATATGTATATTGTATCCAAAAAGAAGCTACTTATTACATACGCCTTAAGTCGCACTGGCCAATCGTCAATAGCGCGAACCTCGTCCATTGGAAAATTGGCCAAAGCTAGAACCAAAGCAGTCTTAAGAGATCCAATGTTGGGATATCTTTTGTTACAAACCTTGTCCTGTAAAACCGTCCACAATTTATAAACCAATGGGTTCCAATCTGGACTGTAAATAACCCAGGGTACATTTTGAATCCGAAGTGATTCATAAAATATATCACTTCGGCGATGTGTCGATATGGACATAGTGGTACTCAAATTAAAGAAAAGTTCACCACGAATCCGAATTTGCGCTTATTTTGTAGATTTGGCTGAGATTATGATTCAACTTTCCAAGAGACCTTAAAACGGGCCGCTTTTTTATTTTTTCTCTAGGTGAAGGGTAAATAAAGTTCGGTCTGGCTAAATGAAACGTCTTGTTTACAAATATTGCATTCTTTTCCGAATGCCGTTCAATTGTTTATGCGTTAATAATGACTAAAATAAAAAGGAATAGTATCTTTTTTAATAGTAAAGCAAAATGTATACTGAATTCCTCAGACTTTTTCGCTACAGGAAACAGGCCATCATCCAAACTAAAAATTACATATTTCAATCCGTGCGAAGGATGTCAGAAAAGCCAAAAGGAAATTGCATAGCAATCCAAATAACCAGTTAACGTGCGTGTACGCATTTTGAATACTTGGCTTATCTCATGCAATATGCGTAAAATTGGATACAAACAGTTCGATCAGATAAATAGCTCAACTTTTCAATTTATCATTTCACTTCAAGCGGAATATCCCATACAGAGGTAGACAATAAATGGAACTCACACATCCTGATGTGAAAAATATCCATAAATACATATACGTATGTGTGTAGGTACATACGGCACACGCTCCTCTACATATGTACGTACATACATCGTTTTGGCATGCAAATCCAATTCAATCAATGGATTACTTCGTGCGTTTCACCAATGGCATCATCCCATTCATACAGATATGAATGGATGGAATCATTTACACTATATTGTGTGTACGAGTATGATACAAAAATTCTCCACACAGTTAGACATATTTTAATCAAATCGGTATGTCTACATAAAGCCTAGTGCAATTACATATTTACAAGTAATTCGTATACCCTCCACCGAAGAGTAGACGGTATACTGAATTTGTCATTCCGTTTGCAACACTACGAAATATTAATCGCAGACCCTGTAAAGTATATATACTTATATTATAATTATTGAGCGCCGTAAAATTCTAAGACGATCTAGCCATATCCGACCGTCCGCCCGTCCAAAGGCACGATAGCGGTTAAACAAATCAACCTTGAATCCTTAAATTAGTCATAATGATGGCTTATGGTCATAAGCTATTTGGGATTTCAAACGTGTGAAATCAGTCCAGCGAGAACAAAATTTCCCTCGGCAAAACGTAAGGTACGGCCAGATTCAAAACCATACGTCTAAAAAATACCCTTTACAACTGGGTACTGAATTTAAATAAATATCGATATGAATCCAAAAATGTATTTTCTACGACTGCGGCTCAAACATATGGATTAAGGGGACCAAAAAAACGTGTCTTATGGTCAAAGCAAAAGCGAATATGGGCATGTGGGCGGGCACTCAAAATTTAACTTTATAAACAAATTTGAAATATTCTAATATATGTACGAGTATTTATCACTTTTTTTTTGTTTTGTCCGTTTTGATTGAGATTATCTGCGACCATATAATATATATATGTATGTAAGAGTATGTGTATATAACAGATCGTAGTAAAAATCTAAGATAATAAAAAAGCGTATGTAGACTTAAAGAAAGACATGGCCCAAATCAAAACTTACATTTTCAACTTATTAGATTATATGTTTCATAGTTGTAGATCATTTGATATTTCATCATTTTAAATAGGCCAAATTGGGGGGAAAGTTCTCCATTGAGGGACTAAAAAACTTCCCACAATATGTACAATAATATTTCTGAAACAAATTATTATTGGCATTACACGATCCAAAAGTCAGCACGATCAAAAGTCCGAGAAACCAAAACCAGGTCGGTGTGGCTACTCTTATCTTACTACAATTTCTAATTTCTAAAGTTTGGCTATATTTAAAACCCCTTATCCTTGCGCTGTGGTCAAGTAGTTCTCAGTTTTAAACTTTTAAAAATGTTCTACTACAAGTTACTTACATAGGCTGACTTCAAAACCTCTTGTTGGTCCGGGCCTGCTCAATAAATGATTTATAACCACTTCGCTCCTGGTCGGTCCCCGCCCACGCATATGGTGCCGCAGATTTTGCAAAGCGGTTTTTGCTCAAAGGCTGCCAACAATACACTTTTATCCGCTTTTGACAGCACACATGTTATGCCGCCAACAAGAAGCTCGGGTAGTACGAGTGTATTGTAAAGTGTAATTTTAGTTTTTCGATAGAGGATTCTGCTCTTAAGCTGTTTACCGAGCCAAAAATAGCATATTTTTGCCAACACGATCTTCGTTTGCAGTGCTGACATCGTTCTTTTTCTTTTTTATGGTCGATAGTTGACTTATACGGCCTGAAGCAGCACTGATACGGTCGGATCAGGTCGGCAAGTTTGGGCTTCAATCTTTCACATAGCATAGTTGATAGTATTTTTTACACGATGGATAGGAGCTTATTCAGCGGAAGTTGTCGCAAACGGTTTTATATAACCTTTTATGAATTGGACATAGTACGCTGAGGTTTCAGTCATCATAGTGCAAACTCGCTGATGCGTGCACCTTATCAGCTCGTCTCCTCCGGACTTATACAGCTCCGCCGTAATTTCGTTGGCTCCTTTGAAATTATTGTTCTTGAGCCGGGTTATTTTTTTTATAAGGCCAACACTCATGGGTTGGAAGGTTAGGGAGCGGATGGGGAAAGAGAATAATGTTTATTGACTTGTGTCTTGAATCTCTGGATGTCGCAATTAGTGGGGCAACCGGCCAATCGAGAACAAAGAAGTGTGAGTTCCCGAAAAGTCGCGTATTTCTGAACTTTATCACTTCAGGAAAAAGTCGACGGAAATCAGAAGAACACACACCATGAAAATAGCAATAGAACAACGTCGCGTATCCCACATTTCGACGATGCTCAAGGCAGAAAATAGAGTTGGACTACTGTCTTCTGTCAGCACCATCACTCTCCTTTGAGCACGGCAAAGTTGCTACAAGACTGATTTTGAAGAAGCACCTGCCCATGCATGGGAGTTGTATTCCATCTTCGGCCTGATGTACGTTGTCTAGATATTGAACAAATCAGAAGAAGTGAAATATTTCTTGCACATTTGCAAGGAGCAATTGATATAGCCTTGTGGAGTAGGTTTACTCTGTCTGTTGCAGCTTTTTGACGTATAGCTTTCCCTTGTTGTTGGAACGCACTTAATCTAGTGCGTAACTTTGCTGATACAAGGTAGTGGCTCGAACCAATGCTTGCTGTTCGGAACGTTTGTACGTCTACAAACGTTCCGAATGCATGCCGGCCGTCAATCACAACATGATCGATTCGATTGCACGTGTTTCCATAATGTGACCGCCATGTAGACTTGTGGATACCGCTATGTTTGTATCTGGTGCTACTTATTTCATCATTGTATTGTACATTCTCTGCCAACATTGGCATTATGATCCCCGAACTTTAATGCCATGACCAGGGCAGCGATCGTAGGTTTGTTCTAGGCGCTCATAACAAGTATCTGTTGTCTAGCTGTCTTTTTTCATCGGCGCATGTGCACAAATGATTTTTTCGCCTATTACAACAAATTTTTCATCTTATTTACGAGGGCGGTTCGGAAACTTCTTAGCCTAGCACAAAAAGCGCGGTAAAAACAGAAAAAAGTTAAGTGTTTTGGAAACTTCCATCTCTGCTATGAACACATGTTTCGATCTGGCAATTCCTTCATATAGAAACAGGTGTTCACAAAAGACGCATCCGCGACTTTTTTACAATGAAAAAATTAGAAATGCGTGGTGTCATTAAATATTTACATAAAAAAGGTTTATCGGGACAAGAAATTCATAATGATATGATGAATGTGTTAGGTGAAAGTGCTCCTTCATATGCAACAGTAAAAAATTGGGTTGCTGAATTTAAACGTGGTCGTACAAGCATTGAAGATGAACCTCGTAGTGGACGTCCAAAAACAGCAACAACAACAGAAATTGTAGCCAAAGTGCATGATATGGTATTAAATGATCGACGAATAAAAGTGCGTGAAATAGTTAATATCATGGGCATCTCAAATGATCGAGTCCATTTAATTTTGCATGAAGAACTACAGATGAAAAAGCTTTCTGCAAGATGGATGCCGCACTTGTTAACAGTCGACCAAAAACGCATAAGAATGAACATTTCTCAAACTTGTTTGGATCGTTTTCAGCGAAATAAAATGGATTTTAAGCGTCGTTTCATAACTGTTGATAAGACATGGATCCACCACTATACTCCAGGGACAAAAGAACAATCCAAACAATGGACTGAAGCTGGAGGAAGTGCCCCAAAGAAGGCAAAAACAATTCAATCGGCTGCTAAGGTTATGGCAACGGTTTTTTTGGGACTTCAAAGGTATTTTATTGATTGACTATCTGCAAAAGGGTAAAACAATAAATACAGAGTACTATTGCAACCTTTTAGATCAATTAAATGTACAAATTCGAGAAAAACGTCCTGGCTTACAACACAAAAAAAAAAATTTTCATCAAGACAACGCACCAGCGCACAAGAGTGTTTTAGCAATGGCTAAAATCAACGAATTAAAGTACGAGTTGCTTGACCACCCACCTTATTCTCCTGATTTAGCTCCCAGTGACTTTTACCTGTTCCCAAATCTAAAAAAATTCCTTGCTGGCAAGCGTTTTATCTCAAATGAAGATGCAATTACAGTTGTAAACCACTATTTTGAAGACCTTGAGGAAAACTATTTTAATCAAGGGATAGAATTGCTAGATAAGCGTTGGACTAAGTGTATTGAAGTTTCAGGAGATTATATTGAAAAATAAAAATATTTTTGAAAAACTAACTATTCTCTTTCATTGATAGGCTAAGAACTTTCCGAACCGCCCTCGTACGCCATGCCCTCTCCATTTTATCTCCTAGTTAGCGGAAATAAGATGGAGAGGGTATGACGTAAATAAACTGAAAAAGCGACAGTTGGGTAAAGGAATTTGGACGCAGAAGTTTGCGTACATTACATGTACATACCCGTAAATCGTGGTCCTTTATTCATTTTCGGTTTTCGTTCCAGTTAGGGGGTCCTGCTTTTTCCCGTAGCGGGCTACAAAACTAACTTCAACCTTAGACCTGGTCACCTTTCACTCGTTAGCCGTTGCTTTGCCGGATGTCAAAACACCGTTGCGCAGGACTTGCCACGCGGAGGTCTAAGAGAAGACTTGTACTATAGTCAATATTGGTAGCACTGGGTTCACCAATTTGAACCGATCAGATACCTCACCTTACGACATACACCACTAACAACTCCCTCTACTACAAGTTGTCTCCTATATGATAAAATAATGCGTCGGTCTGTGGAACAAGGAGTTTTACGTTAGTTTCTTGCCTAATATTTGAGCTCGATCCACCTTAAAGTGTACCGATCAACTCTGTCAGTCCGGCTACTGTCTATCTTAAGCTGTAATCAAACTCCAGGTAACAACTGTGGCCTAATCGTGATAAAATTTAGCAGAAGCAAGTTTTTTAACCAAGGACAGGCGCTGATGAAATTAAAGAAAATGGGTTTAGATGCAGCTCCCACACATATGTTTAACCGATTAAATGTCTCCAATATTGATGAACTTAGGTACACACGGAAAACGGGTTCGTTGCCACAACCAAATTTGTTTGCCAACCGAATGGTTGAGGTTGTATTAACAAAAAAGTTTCCATCAATACAACCGAATGTTGGTTGATGCACTGCAACTGTCAGTAACGGTATCGATAAAAGTGTCAAAGTATCGGAACCTATCTATTTTCTGAATTTTAATATTAAATACTCTTTTTCTCCCTCCACCGAAGAGTGGATGGTATACTAAATTTGTCAATCCGTTTATAACTTCACGAAATATTAATCGAAGACCCTTTAAAGTAAAAAAGTATATTGTTGATCGTCTAGCCTCGTCCTTCCGTCTGCCGTATGTGCGTCTTCCGTGTATTTGTTGAAAGCGCGATAGCGGTCAAACGAATGAAAGTAGGATCCTGAATTGTTCATGATGATGGCTAAGTTATAAGCTGATTGTAAAGGACGAAATCAGACCAGGGGGGAAAGTTTTATAAGACTAAAGCTAACTCGGTTAAAAGTACACTTTTTGAGTATTTGCTTGACAAATCATAATTTTTTTTGTTAACTGATAATAGTTAAAATGGGCACTGTAAGTTGGGACGCTCTTATTATTTAAAAAAGGTTAGTTTCAAAAAGGCTAGACTTTCAAGCTCATGTGGCCCCAAAAAACTACCCGCATAGCCAAAATGGCCGATTTATAGTCAAACGATTTAGACTAAAATTAAAGAAAAATTTGGACGGGCGCATGGGCCCAAAAACGGACCATTTATTCGCTTTAAAGTATAAGGACGTCCTTTGGCCAATAAAAGCATTCCTGCCAAATTTACTTTAGATTGGGTAACATTTACTAAAAGCCCCTGTTCCACAGTGCGGCGCAATATATAAAAGGAAATATACCTTGCACTAAAGCAGGACGAGTGCATGAGACGTTTTAATAGGTAAATCCGCGCCCGAATCGGCATACCTAATTCAGGATTTCGCTTTTCTCGATTTGGAAAATCGAGTAAGTACATGATATGCGTATTTACGTGTAAATGAAAATAGAAAATTTGTAGCGTGCTATAAATATTTGTGGAATACTGGATAAGCACAAATCCCAGCGAAAAACTGAACTTCGCTGGTATTGTTATTTCTCAACATCTTTCATTTATGTGAATGATACCCCCTTCTTCTCTGCATCACTCTTTCGCTCCAGGTCCAATAAAATCGACGAATACATGCGTACACACATATTCTATAAGTATGTACGAGTCTAAAATCCTGCACGGCTTGTTTTCTAAATTTTTCTAAATATTTTCATAGGGAAGGGCATAAGCGCAACACCACCAGGTAAAATTATAACGGAATTTGCATTTTATACGCAATTGGATATTTCGAGTTGAAAATGTATCGTTTCACGATTCACAGAACAGATGTATGTATGTATGTACGTGTGCGCGCGTATCCTCATTTTTTAAGGATGCCAGTACACGCCTGTGCCCGGTGAGTGGAATGTTTGTGTGGATTGGCAATCTGTAAAATTGGGTTTGTGCTGAAACGGTTTCCTTAGGCCGTGTTATGATTTTTATAGTAAAAAAGAAAAGCATCTCATTTGCATATAATCGGGCAGATGTTTTGTTCGTGTGCCTGGGAGCGTAAAAACAAAAGGAGTGTCTGTGGATTTCGTTTAGGCATAGAAAGGAATCGACATAAATTATAGTCGTATTGACTGTTAAGTATTGATAACTTCAAGTGCCCCCACTGACATCTGAGTGGCGAATGCACGCCATTAGTTAATTGACTTGAAGTTGGGCATGCCGATAAGATCGGTCGCATACCATTTTTTTATAGCCTTATGTAGTTGACCATTTGCGATAGGGACAAAAGAACCTTTCGACGCTTTGTTGCAAGGCGCTGACCAACTCGTCGGAAGTCTATATAAGAAACATGGATCCATCCGGACATTAGGTTTTTAAGTCAATCGCTATAATTTTAATGGGTTAATTACACATGCGTCTGGAATCTGCACAAACTCATAATACCTTTACTAGAGTGCGGTGATGGTATACGACTAAATGCAATGTTCCGATACCTCGATGTTGACCTTCAAATTATAAAAAAATACTGAATATTTATACCCTGCACCAAAGTGTCAAATAGGGTATTTTATGCTAGTTTTCAGTACGCAATTGTGGTACGATCTGTATAATATTTGGAAATAGTCGGAAAATTGGACAAGAGGTAGTTGCACCGCCTACTCAACCATGAACTATAAAATACAATATCTCATGAGCTATGTATTATATTTAGGACGATGATATTCAGAACACGTGATGTTGGCATGGATAAAAACACATTCCGGCACACAGAGAAAAATCAGATGGAAATCGGTCCAAACTACAAAAATTTGGTTGGATGAACCGTATTTTTGTTGCAATAACCAACATTCCATTGTATTGATTGTATTAAGGTTCGAGATATTATATGATGGTTGAACTTCCATATCACGGTATGTACAGCCACAGTAATACAAACAGAATTCAGTTTAACTATTGGTTGCAACAACCGGCGGCTATGCTGCCATATTAATAAACACCACTGCAATGCTTATCTAAAAACATCTATACAAAGACGTATTTATTTTACTGATCAGCTGACCCATCTCAAGTTGGTAAAATATTACATATTTTCAAAAAGTTCTTATAACGTTGGGATTACCGATAATTGTTTTCTTCAACCGAAATTGCTGTCTTCCTAATAAATATTCGGTTGTAACGATAGAATACATGGATAGTACCTTCAACCACCATCATTCGGTTGGCAAAAATTCGGTTTTGGCAACAAAACTGTTCATTGTGTTTGATCAAATATGGACAATGCTCACCTCCTTTGAAAAATCGCGTTTATGGCCAAAATAATAGACCGATCGTTCTAAAATTGTAAAAGAATGAAATAATATTATATTGGAAACAAATGATGTTTGCATGGATTGAACTACATCCTGGAGCAAAAGTGGACGGCGCCACGCCCCTTAAAAAATCGCATTTATACCCAAAGGAATGAACTGATCCTTATAGAAACTTAACGGAATGAAATCAGTGATACACTCGTACATATTACGTACTATATTCTGTCAAAAGGCGAAAAGGCGTCCATACAACACTAAAGTTTAAAAGGATATATTTCGTTAACTAAAACTGCTATGACGATAGTAGTTGTTATATGTAAAGTTGGTACTGAAAGAAACACACATTTATGGACAAAATTGTCATATTAGACCGTAATCCATGATGGAGGGTATAAAAGCTTCGGGACTTTATTTGTCCACTGTTTTTTGGTATGTATCGTTGGTCTATACAAACTGCTATGCTAAGTTCATAGTCACGGTATGACTGCAGATTTCACATTATTGTTAACATAAAACCCAAAAACAATACTTATGTCGCACTAACCGTACTGAAATGGTTGATACAACCATATTTTCAAATTGAAAAAAACAATACTATGATAGCAAAGATCACGCTTTTGTTGTGGAGAACATATTATTGTTGCCGTTACCATAACAGAGGTACCTGAGGAAGTGCACGACAGAAGTTGCAATAGCTGCAGCTGACTGCATTCAACCCAACTACATATGCATCGATCTTACAGGATTTATTGCAGCTCAGGAGAACGACTTCACTTATCCGACCAGTCCGATATTTTTGATATCCACATTGTATACCAATTTTTCCATAACGGCCGTTAAATATTTCATAATACGAGTATTATTATATACTCAATGACGACGAACTGCTTAATGCAAAAGTCGATGACGACTTTTTCAATTTTTGCAACAAAAAGTCGACTAATCGATAATCGAATTTTACAACCCTACACTCCGTAAAGGAAATTGAGTATCCGTAAGCATATTTGTATAGCTAAGAGTTTTTCAGAATGAAAATTCAGTTGAAGCTGTTGGAGTAAGACTTGCGATAAAGTTTGCATGCTGTTACAATTTTGTAATGTTTTTTGACAAAATCCAATCGAAATGCGATCTTATATTTTTAAACTATTAAATGCCGGCTCCGAATGGGGGGTAATACCAAATTTGATCGAAATCGGAACTAATATGGGTGTTTTAGAGCAGTTGTACCCAGTAAGCCATGTTTCGATTCAGCTTTTAATTTGGATGTTTTTCGTATTTCGACTCGATTTCAGATCGATGTAAACTCTTCAGTTCGTCAAATTTAAGTTCTCAAACAAAGCACTTGTCTAATTCTAATCGATTGCTATAAATATTTTTGATATCTGATATTTTGATGATTTCGAAAAAAATATCTAAATGTTAGCCTAAACCGATTCGTTAGAAAAAAATGTACTCGTATGTAGTTTTCTGAGTACATTTTTTTTAATTGGAAAATTATGCTGTTGCATAAATTTTTAGACATTTTTTAATTTTGATTTTTTTACAAAACGTGTCAAAACCATAACCATAATAGAATCTATTTGCAGTTAAGTAGCATTAAAATTCCTTCAACCTTTTTTCATCTATCTATATCATCTTCATCATCTATAGACATCCAAAAGCCCCAGTTTACTCTAGCGATAGAAACGGTAATATAGGGTGATCCATCAAGATGTATTTCTTCAGAACAAAAAAATATAAAAATTCAAATCAAGTGTGGAATCTTTATTGGTAATTTAAAAGGACAATTTATGCCATTATTTTTTTGAATTTTTTTTTAACTTCCTTCAAATGTTGGCCGCAACTACGCTGTCCATTCTGATGGTCCAATTTTGAATGACTCGTTCGAGCATTTCGACCGGTATGGCTTTAATGACACGCGTAATGTTGGCTTCCAAAACCTGAATCTTAGCTGGTTTGTCAGCATCTTCTTTTTGGGGGACTGTGGCCATGATCCCCCCAGAAGAGGGGTTACGAGTATAGTAGTCTATCTGTAGTTATGGGACAGGCTTTTACCATTTCAGCTGATATGCTATAAATACCTGGGGATTTCTTGTTCTTCGTTGCCTATGCGGATTTTACATTTTTTACTATGTGGCTGTGGTTGTGAAATCAGTGTAATATTTCATGTGGGCCGGATGTCTTCACGAGGCACGTTGGCTGGTGAGGTTGGGGGAATTATTTAAAATCTTTGAGAAGCGCTCCCTGAACCGTTGAAATTGGTCTTCAATCGATGTTAATAAGTTACCATTTCTGTCTCGAATGGTTTGTGATTGAAGTTGCTTCCTTCCACACATTTATTTTGTAATCTCGTATAAAAGCCTTACATCTTTATTTTCCGCTGCAGCTTCCGTCGTTTCCGCGAGATTTTTTAACCAGTTATGCTTATCTGTTAGGCTCGAGCTTTTCGCCTTTCGGTTGAGATCACCCTAGCTTTTGGAAGCCAGTCTTATTCTATTTCCTTCTCTGGTTAAGTCGCGGATATTTTTGCCTTGCCATCCATACTTTAATCTTCTTTGGATGTGGGTGAGAACTTTCTTTTAAATTTTGACCACAAGGCTTTGACGTCCTGGGAATCTTCTTGTTCTTGAATTGATGGCGTCAGTTCGTTCATAAACGACAGCTTGGCATGTGGGAATGAGAGCTTCTGAAGACTGTATATTTTCCTTGTTGGTATGGCTGTTATATGGATCAAATTTTGAGACGAAACGACGCCACGAGCAGGTGGTGGTAGCGAAAAGATGGATATAATGGCGCGATAGCGAGCACCATTTACGGTTACGTTCCGAAAAATATGCACCGATGACTCCACTAGCTTATAAACCGCACCTAACCGTGGTTTTCTCTGGATATAATGGCACCCCTTGACCCTCTACTTGTTGCTCTTCAGCCCAAATGCGGCAATTTTGTTTATTGACTTTGCCGTTGAGCCAGAAATGGGCCTAATCACTGAACAAAATTTTGTTCGAAAACAGCGGAAATTTCCGTTTCTCACGGAACGCTCATTTCCATAATACAGTTGCCAACATTTGAAGGATACAATAAAGATTCCACACTTGATTTGAATTTTTATATTTTTTTGTTCTGAAAAAAGACCTTTAGATGGATCACCCTATATAATGGAAATGAGCGTTCGGTGAGAAACTGTTTTCGATTAAATTTTGTTCAGTGATGAACACATTTCTGGCTCAACGACAACGTCAATAAACATAATTGCCGCATTTTGGCTGAAGAGCAACCATAAGAGGTTCAAAGGTGCCATTATACCCAGAGAAAACCACGGTCAGGTGCGGTTTATGGGCTGGTAGAATAATCGGTCTATATTTTTTCAAAAATGATGATGACTGTCGCGCCTTGATATCGGACTTTTTGCTTCCTGAAATTAAAGTCCGTAATCTTGACGACATTTGGATTTAACAGGACGGCTCCACTTGCCATACAGCTGCTCAAGCAATGGATCTATTAAGAGGTCATTACGAAGAGCAGCAAATTTCACGTGTTGGAACGGTGAGTTGGCCGCCTAGATCGTGAAATATCACAGCTTTAGACTTTTTTCTATGGGGCTACGTAAAGTCCAAATACTATGCTAAAGCGCAAAAATAGTCCGTTTTTTCGGCGTGTCAGCTCATGCGTCCGTCCCAAATCTTAGGCAAAATTACTAATTAATTAGCAAAATTTGCTTAGATTTGAGTTCCCATATATCCATATTAATTATCCTCTTTTTGCTATATTTACTATTTAATACCTTCATAATTCTTTAGAAAATATATTCTTGATATTTTCCAGCTGTGAGGCCATAAAATCCGAACAGCAGCTAAACTAGCAAAACCCAAATGCGGCTACGTTAATTACGATAAGAACTTCACCGCACTCGAGAAGGAGTTTTCATTTTGTGTGTGACACTGTTTTCAAATTTTATTTTAAGAACACTAGAACATTTTCGAAAGACATTTCGGTTTTGCTATTCAGTTTAAGTTGTTAAAGCCTAACCTCAAACACTACTATTATTATTACATGTTTACTTAAATTGCGAGTAATATATTTTTTTTAAAATAGTGCTTTATTGGAAGATTGGCAGAATTTAGGAGAAAAAACAACAAGAAAATTATTGCATTCAATGCATAAACGCCTAGAAGCAGTTTTAAAACAGAAGGGAATGGCCCCTAAATATCAGTTTAGTTATATGACTAGTTTTTATAGCAATAGAATTAGGTGTGCCAATATTTTTGTGCGCCGCATATGGGGTTTTTGCAATAAATGTGTTAAATAAAATAAAAACTTGTGAATTCATAAAAAAATAAAGCTAATTTAGTTAGAAAAGCGTTTCAATCAAATATATTTTTTTAAATTTGTTCACCAACAAAAAAATTTCAATATGGGTATCAATAAAAAAAATGGCTGATGTGCCAATACTGCGTTACTGTCTGGTAGACGCACGTTTCGCCGCTGGTATGGGACGGCTCATCGGTGCCATATATGAGTGCTGCCGACATGGTCATTACACATTTAAAGATCTGTATACAAAGCATTGCTTGATGTTGCACATGCGAAGTATTAAGTCGAAGGCTGTGGGCACAAACGACTCACTGAAAGAATTCCTACCATAATTACAGACTATACGACTGACGTTATTTCAGTTCGAGAACATTTACTTTATCAATGCTTTGTTTGGTATTTTGGATCTGCTCCATAGGAGCCTAACATAAGTATACGAATCTTAAAGTAACTTAATAGTGAACCCTGACATGATTTTTGGATCGCTTCTTTTAGGTCCATGTATTGTTAAAGCCTCCTACCAAATACCTTTCAATTCGTATCTTTATTGTCTGAAAAACGAGGGTGCGATGTTAATTCCGCTTAGTTTCTAATAATGGTTATATAATTTGCATTTGAGCCGAATTTATCCAGAAAGTCACATATTTTTCGCCTAAATTTAAGTGAAATTTAAATGCATTCATAAAATCCCTTGCTTATGAAATTCAACTTTTTTGAATGATATCCCCTTTTTTAAATTTGTCGGTGGTAAAACTGAGTACTTAAGTTTATTGGATTTCGATGCAGTAGTACTTAGGGTGATGGCAGAGTGCGCGCTCAAAGTGGAGCAAAATAGAAAGGGACCTAAGGGTAAAATCCAGTTTTGTTCAGGAGAGCCATTTTAAAGATTTAAATACGTGCATATCTCTGGGAGGGAACACTTTTGGGGCATGGGATCGGTCTCATTCGATGCTTAGATGTTGTCCACATCAAAAAAAAGTGAAAATTGATTTTTTTTACCCTTAGGTCCCTTTCTCTATGCGCTGTCACATATATTATTGGGTGCGCATTATTTTTAGCACAAGTGGTCCACAGGCATACATTGCGGCACCGTTTTAAGGGTACCTGAAGACACCAGACTAAATCAAGAAATGTTTTGCAATCCCACGACAGCTGGTTCTATGTACCGGATTGAGCCGAAGAGCAGCAATTCTTCGGCCAATGGATGTCACCCCGACACAGAGTTGCCGCTTCAACAACAACAAGAAAAGCTTTGTTACTGATCAAAACTACGGTACGAAACAAGAGGACAATTCACCTAAGAACAGGTGGACAAATCAGCTATTACAACAAGTTTAAAAACTCCACCATGGATTGCGTTCCGATGTGGCTTTAGCACTCTAGGGACAGTGTTTGCATTTTCATGGACTTATCCCTAATTTAGATATCTTTTTGAAAGTGGGAATACAAATTTTGATTCGTAGATATGGAGATTTGTAAAAACAGCAAAAACGTGGAAGGAGACGTCTAGTCCAACAATACTTATACAATACGAGTATATCAAAATAAAGGTAATTATTTGAGCTATCAATTTTGATCAATTAAAAAAAATATTTTTTTTTTGAAAAACAAAAACATATTGCTCGTATGTTGGCACAAAAAAGAATTTAAAAGGGCTTGCATCCAAATGGGAAAACAAAAACTATTTAAGGAAAATCAATGAACAAATGTTGAAGTTGTGGAAGTACCACAATTTTGAAAAAAATCCTGATTTAATTTAATTTATTTCAATTATTTATTCGATTTAAGTGGCAATTGAAGACTTTTACTGCAGAAATCCCCTTTATGTCACTTTTGCAATTTGGTCCACTTCTTAGTGTATTCTTAGTTTAGGGTTGGTTGCTCTAGGAAAAAAAATGCTAATAGCTATTTTGTTTTTAAGCTGGCGCTCACGCTACACATTATGGGTACTCGTAGTGTGTCAGATCATCTACATCATCCAAAAACTCGCTTCTGCCAAATTTGACAATATAATGCAATATAATGTCAAATTTGGCAGAAGCGAGTTTTTTGGACCTAGGACGGACTCTATTAAATTTAAAAAATGGGTTCATGTTAAGATATAGCTTTTACACATGTTTTCAACCGATTTTATGTCTAAAAGAGAGCAATAACCGAGCTCCTTAAGCTCGCTAAAGATTATTTTTGAATAAATTTCTTCCCAAAAATTTTACTTATTAAAAACAAAAATTGTCTTTAGTTTTCTGTAAACAAAATCATTTTTACATTAATTTTTATATCCAACTGCGCAAAGCTATCGCGTTGCGACCTCCTACTCGAGTTGTCAATAGAACACGCCCATTGAGTTCGCAATTTAAGCGAATTTAATGTACTGGGAGATAAGTTATACGGGTTCTAATATGCATTGAAACAGGATCATTTGTAAGTGAGTACCAGAAGGGTCGTGCCTAGGAATCTAATTATTATACCGAATTAACCTTATAAATGTGTTCATAACTTTTGATTTGTATGGGAGGTACCAGAATGGAGCGTTACAATCACTTTTTACATATGTACGAAGCCGGTTTAAAAAAGTATTGATTATATGATATTATCAGAAGCGGCTTGTCTAGTAAGTTAGCCTTCAGACTTCATTCTTGGGTATTGATTTTTAATGAGATCGTGCAAACAGTATTAATGATATTAAAAGAATACAAAAACGAGCATAATGGTACAGAAGGGATGCGGCGATATGGTCCATTTACAATCCCATAGGTAAATATTATGACATGGGCAATGTATAACTGATTGGTAGCTCCTTTCAAGAGTTATCGTGCAGGATTTGGTCCAAACATATGTAGGGTGATAAATGTTTTTTTCATTGCGTTACTCTTTTTGTCTGTACCAAAAAATGCATACCCTCTTACCTATTAGGTATAATAACAATAACATTTTCTCACGAAAACGAAACTAAAATCGTTTTTACTAAATTTAACAATAACATTTTCTCACGAAAACGAAACTAAAATTATTTTTACTAAATTTAAGATGACGGCCCCAATTGGCATAGAAGCCGGATTATGAGACCATGGTGCCCAAGAACATGGTTTTTGTTGGCTTTTCTGCAGATCCAGTAGAACAGCGTACAGTTTAGACGGCTATGCCCGACGTCTTTCAACGTCATTGAATTTCACGACGATCAATATTATATATATATATATATATATATATATATATATATATATATATATATATATATATATATATATATATATATATAATATTGATCGTCGTGAAATTCAATGACGTTGAAAGACTGTTAAAAGCACAATTCCTAACGAAAAGAGCTTGAGGCTTATAAATTACCAAATATACAAATGTCATATGGTTACAAATCGGGGGAAAAAGTTCCACCTCGAGGCTAAAAAGTACTGAGAAACAAAAATTGTTCTACTTTTCCACCACAACTTTAATAACTAAATTGAAAAATATCTATTCATGGAAATTGCAGCCGCAGACGCATTACATGTCCCAAAAATGGGCGTGGTCATTGGGTCTAGGGCCCGAGAACTTTCTCCTAATGCTCGGGACTCGGATCAGTTATTAAAAACTAATAAAATTTCATCAAAAATCCGAGTAAATTACTTATTCTTCAATTTGACCTGATTTGAGGCCTTGACCCATGGATATAAGGTGCGGAAAACGGTGCGGAAAAAATGGAACATGGACATACGGGTACTCTGAATACTGAGTAAAAGTGGAATTTTTTGAAGAATCAGAATACGACATTTATTTGGCTAAACTGGATGCGTTGACCAATGGGCCCAATGGGTACTCAGAAAAGGTAAAATCTTCTTTCAAATCCGAAAACCGACCGATAAGATTTGACCAATTTAAGATTTGGTCACTTGGGGTTTAAGAAACAATTAAAGCATATCCTAATTCTACGATTCGCCTATATATGAGGCCTTGGCCCATAAGTCGAAGGTTCCGAAAATAAGATCCTCTTCAAACATAAACATATGATTATTTAAAAACAGTGGGATTTACTCAATAATCTCAATATGCAATAATTTTAATGATTTTTCTAAATTTAGGGCCCCAATCTAAGAGGTACTTACGGCCCTCTTCAACAATAAAATCATTACGAATTGTCCAGTTGTTTTTATTTAATTTCGATATTTTGTTTTCATGACGTTGAATTGTTTTTAGAATGAATATGTATTTGACCTCTTTTTTCAAGGAATTGAGTTTCTTTCATTTAAGACCGTACAGTCACATGTATGTTTTAGACAAATCAGGTTTAAGACTTTAAATCATTTGTCCCATGTTCGCCTGTTGTATGGTTCGCACGAAAATTTTGAAAAAGAGCTAACAACAAACAGTTTTTAAATTAGCATGGAGAGATATCGAACGGTTAGAAAAATATAGGCGTATATTCCGGCAAAACAAACGAGAAATGAAATGATGCCCGAAATGTCTATCAAAGGGTCAAACATCCGACTAACGGCCAATGCAAAGGTATGAACTCCTGTAGAGATTAAAATGAAAATCTTGTGCCGGATACGGCAAATGTACTTAGTATATGGAGATAACACTTTTCCAACCTATGGAAAACTCTGTTGGAGAAGACGACTCGGAACCAATCATTGCTAACGGTGTAGAATGCTAATTACCCAGCGTAGAAGAGTCAAGGCAGCAATTAAGCACCTTAACAATATTAAGGCTTCAGGTGCCGATGGCTTAGCGGCTAATCAATTCAGAGTGTGAGGGGATGATTTGGTAAGAGCATGTAAAACTCATCTGCACAATTTATCCTGGCAACTTCTACAATACGAGTAGTCTTAACACGGGATGCTTATTACTGCTCCCGATAAAGTAGTGTCCCGTGTTGACATCGATCGTTCGACCGAATATTAGCAGTTCCCTTGTCCTTGTTCGGTCTATTTCCGGCAGAGAGACCGGGATATTCAGCAGTTTTAAATTAAGTTCAATAGTGACCCTGCTTCGAAGACTGTCACTTCGGCGATTGCACTCAATAGTTTAAATAGCGAAATGTGTACGTCTGTGGTTGTTAATTCGCCCACTGCTCCTGAGCCCATTGTACCATATTTGTCTGTCATCTCATTGTCGTGTATCTTCAGAAATTTCAGCACTTTTTAGGATTCTTAATTCCTTAGCTGCCTCCATTTTCGAGCCATCCATTAAGTTTGAGATTTCGTTTTCTGATACTAAAGCGTCCGATGCCCCTTCTCTCATTGGAAATTTCCTCCTGAAGGGTTTCTTTTGGATCAACCTCGGTGTCCTTCTCTGCATCAAGCCTGTCCATCCTTCTTGTTGATGTCATTATCTCGCCGTATCCGTGTTTGCCGCATTTCAAAATATTAGTTTCCCTCAAACATAGGGCGATCCTAGCTGCACATATTTTCATGTAGATGTGTATGGGTTTAATGTTAAGTATGGCTTCCAGTTCCAATTTCCCAGTTATGCCTACACTTGCCAGACTTTGGATCATGGTGAGGCTAGTGAGGTTGGTGTTCCTTTCTACTGCGGTTCTCTACCGATCCTCTCTATCTTTATGCCAGACCAGAAAGTGTCGAGGCCACTGATGCAGGAAGTAAGAACGTCCAGTGGCTTCTTATTACTGCAGCCGGTGACATAACCATTTCTTTCTAGTCATACTTCCGTACGTGGGAGGTGTGTCTGCGCAAGAAACGCTTGTCACGACAGGTTAGGAATTTTGAATACTTCAGATCCGTGTTCCTAGATATCTCAACTAGCTTTCGACCCGGCCTCCCTCTTTTTTTCGTCTGTCCTTGTTCAAAACAAACAAGGTGGTCGACATAGACTTTCTCAGTTTTCTGCTAAAATTAAAAACATCTTTGTAAATTTTAATTTTTAAATGACTAAAATTTTTGTTTTAAAGGATTTAAAGTAGGGATGCAAACCATTTCCGAATTCAAGTTGGTTCACTTCAGTGATTAAGAGCAGATCAGTAGTTTGGATTTAAAAATGGTTTAAAAATGTTTTCAGGTACTCCTGAACCGTGTTTGTTGGTTCGGTTCAATGGTTCAAAAATTGGAACCTTAAAAGGGTCATGTCACGAGAAGAGTGAGATAATGGGTTTTTGGGAGGGGTTTTGACCTTTGGTCCAAATATGAAAAAGGGTATGTCAATAAATAAAACTGTACAAAAATAAAAGTAAAATTCCTGAAGTTGTTGTTCACAATTTCAATATTAAAAATTTCAAAAATTTTATATTTTTCTGAATTATTTAAAAGTTTTAATTTTTTGAAAACGACTTGATATATTTTAATTTTTTTAAGGATAATTAAGGACACAATCTTTTCGGAATTGTAGTTTGAATAAAACAATCGCATTTTAAATAAAGAGCAGCAGCAAGAAAAACATTCAATCATTTATGAGAATAGGACATTAAATTATCTTTCAGAAACAGAAAAAAATAATTATTCTCTAAAGAAGTAGTTTCTGAGATACGCCATTTTAAGTGAGACAACCTTAACGCCTAAAGCCAAAATGCAATGTTTATGCCTGTTTCACTTTCTTGTTCTTCTTGATTTATGTTTTGTTACATTTACGTTCATTTCATAAATTATTTTTTGACGTTTCATTCTGTTTTCGACATTTTGCTCATCGTTGTTATTGTCTTTTGCTTGCAATATTCGGGAATAATTTAATTTTTGTTGTTGTTATGGCAAATTGAGCGTGTGAACTAGAACACGTTTTTTGACTCAATGAAAGCTATTTTGTGTAAAATTTATTTATTTTTGACTATCTTCATCTAACTACCTTATCTAAGGGCAAAACTTTTTATCAAATTGCAGTTAGGTCACCTAATTTCGCCACTAATTTGACTTATTTCAAAACTGGCTTTTCAAAGCCGGCCTTTGACCTTTAGGATTCCAATGAGCTATTGTTATTTATCAAAAATTCAAATACTCAATTTTTCGATAAAGCCGTTAAGACGGCTATACGGGACAGACAAACCTTCATTTTTATATATGTAGATATACTTATAGCTAGATATAATTATTAAATGATTCCGAATTACAGAACGATGTGACAACAAAATGGGTTGAAAATGATACAAAATGTGTTCGTAAAATGACTGCAAAGTAAGGTCAAAAGCGACTATACGAAATGAAAACCAATGTTAACAAAAATGAATTGAAGCAGAGATCATAAACGATTGTTCAGGTACAGTTATATGTACGAGGGTTGCTATTTATATTTCGGGTCCTGACAATACTAGTGTTCCCAGATGCAAACTAGAACTGTCATTGGAAACCTTGACATTTTTTAGCATAACTTCACTCAGAACGTTTTGTCATTTGAGGGCGAATTGTTTTGTTTACAGTATGTGGAAAATTCATCTCAGTCAAAAAATGGTATTATCCCGTGAACATTTTCGTGCGATGATTTTTTACGATTTTCGACGTGGATTATCAAGACAAGAGTGTTTAAATCAACTTGTTTCGACTTTTGGCGATGTAGCACCATCAAAAATCACTGTTAATCGTTGGTACCAAGAGTTCAGTCTCGGACCCCGTTCGCTTCAGGATGCATTTCGTAAAGGACGTCAAACTTCGGTCACTTTGCCAGAAACCATCTATGCTGTGCGAGAACTGATCAAGCAAGACCGACATGTGACATATCGTGAGATTGAGGCATCCTCGGGCATTAGTATGACAAGCATCAATAAGATATTGCATTTCATTTGGCCGTGAAATAAATTTGTTTTCGTTGGATCCTACATATAAGTAATTTGACGAATGCTCAAAAAAAGGCTCGTATTGATTGGTGCAAAGAGATGTTGAAAGTATAACTGCGGTAGCTCAAAGGTGGTGTATAACATTGTCACAGGTGACGAATCATGAATCAATGCATATGAACCCGAATCTATTAGCTATTTGATTACTCCAGATGTCACGGCAATAAATTGATGGGTCATCCACCGTACAGCCCTGATTTGACACCCAATGACTTATTCTTATTCCCTAGCTTCAAGAAAAAAATGGGTGGTCAAAATTTTTTCATCGCCCGAAGCAGCAGCATTCAAAAATCATGTTTTGGAGGTGTCTCAATCGGAGTGGAAAAGTGTTTCGAAAATTGGTTTGTGCGCATGCAAAAGTGTATTGGTCTTAAAGGAGAATATTTTGAAAAACAATAAAACCATTTCCAATGATAAATTAATGTGTTTTTATTGCCGGATCCGAAACATAAATAGCAACCCTCGTACCCTAGTACTATTAGTAATTTGTTCTTAAAAAATTAGTGCATAATCTATTGCTATGCTCATCTGGAAGATTCAAATGTGACTATTTTTTGTTCAAAACTGTTTCAAAAGCAGCAGTTGTGAAATTTTGAATTATATTTAAATTTATTTTTCAAGTGATTAATCACTTCGTCACGTGAAAAAAGACTCGATTATGAGTCATGTTTATGCTTTAAACAAACAAAAACAATCCCAAAACAAAAATATACAAATATGATCGGTTTTTTTATATTCTACCTAATTTTCAATAAAGAAATATTAATGTTTGATACAAATGAGTTTTTGACCTTACATTATATGAACTTACGAGGGCGACCGCAAAACTAACTGGCCTGGCACATTTTATGTTTTACTAGCAACTTTTTTTTTGTTTTTTAAAAGCAATCTTTTATAAGCCATCTGTCAAAATTTCCGAAATATTTAATGATTATTTTCTTTGTTACAGGTGATTGAAGTAAACAAGTTTTATAATTTTTGAAAAATGGAAAATAAAGAGTTTCGTGCGGTAATTAAACACTTTTATATGAAAGGTTATACGCCACAATTAATCAAAGATGAATTGGATTCTGTTCATGGTGATAATGCACCATCATACTCCACCGTGAAATCCTGGGTTCAACAATTTAAAATGGGTAGTTCAAGTACGGAAGATGAACAACGCTCTGGAAGACCGAAAACTGCTACTACTATTAAAAACATTAGAAAAATATTTAATGAAGTGACTAAAGATAGACGAATAAAGCTCAGAGAACTTGCCGATATTGTTAAAATGCACGAAAAACAAGTTTGGAGTATTTTACATGATGAACTCCACATGAAAAAGCTATCTGCAAGATATGTGCCGCGTTTGTTGACTTTGCCCCAATCCATTGGACCAATTCCGAGGAGCTTTTAGCGATTTATCAGCGTAATCCAATAGAGTTCTTGCGACGATTCATAACTGTTGATGAAACATGGATCCATCACTACAGCCCAGAATGCAAAGAACAGTCAAAACAATGGACAGAAGCTGGTAAAAGTGGTCCCAACAAGGTGAAAACTGTTAATGTCAGAAGGAAAAGTAATGGCCACATTATTTTGGGATGATTATCTTGAGAAAGGATCAACTATTAATAGTGAATATTATTGTGCATTATTGGATCGGTTGAGTGAAGAAATCAAGATAAAACGACGCATTTAGAAAAAAAAAATATTTTTCATCACGATATAGCTCCTTCACACACTGCATTTTTAACTCAACAAAAACTGGCCGAATTACGATTTGAAATTGCTCCACATCCACCATATAGTCCAGATTTAGCTCCTTCTGATTATTTCTTGTTTCCAAATTTAAAAAAAAATTCTCGGTGGCAAAAAATTTTCTTCCAATAGCGAGGTTATTGCTGAAACTAAGGCATATTTTGAAGGTTTTGAAAAATCTTATTTTTCGGATGGAATTAAAAAACTTGAAAAACGTTTGATGAAGTGTATTGAGTTGGAAGGAGATTATGTTGAAAAATAAATAATAATAATTCCAAAAAAACGGTTCTTTTTATGTTAGGCCAGTTACTTTTGCGGTCGCCCTCGTATTTAATTCATTAAAAATTACTCGAAAAGGACGTAGGTTAAAACTACACGCAGAGAAAAAAATATGGTTCCTATATGGTCACGGCAATAATAATATGTTCTCCACAATAAAAGTATATTTGTCGCAACTATAGTATTGTTTTCTGAATTTAAATTTGGCAATAGTATGATTGTTGCAATAATAATATGGTTGAAATGTAACAATAGTATTATTGCCAATTGAAAATTGAAAATATGGTTGTAGCAACAATATAAATATGGGCGGTGAGACAAAAGTTTTTTGTTTGGGTTTTATGTTAACAATAATATGATAACGGCAATCATACTGTATGGTTGTAATTTTTCTTTCTTTGATTATGCTTTTTAGAACAATGTTATTGTTACGGATCTAATGCATTAATAATACTTTTTATATAGTAATCAAAATTTTTCAAACAAACTGCTTTGACTTTGTTTAACTCAAATGTGTTAAATAAAAACGTTTACTTTTTTTAAACTAATTTTTTCTACTGTTAAATAAATCACTTCTATTATTTTGAATTTAATGTATTTTTAAATAATTTACATAATTCTTACCTATTGTTGTTGATAATTGTGTGTGATCAAACTACGGTTGTAGGAATCATAACATGGTTGCGTGTGAATTAAACTATGGTTGTGAGGATCATATTATGGTTGTATGTGAAACATAATATGGTTGTAAGGATCATAATATGATTGTAGAGATCAAAGTATGGTAGTAGAGATCATACTATTGTTGTGAGGATCATGGTATGGTTGTGCCACAATTATATACCCAACAATAGTATGATGATTTTCGAATATTGTTATCCCAACCATACTTTCTATCTCATGTACGACTAAAAGATGAGGCGTAAATGATTACGAACTCTCACACTCGGACTGAAAAGTAACTCAAAGCCGGCGTCTAAAAAAACAGACTTCCAGATAAGTCGCCGGTTGCACGCAGAGAAAAGATATGGTTACACTATGGTCAACGCAACAATAGTATGTTCTCTACAATAAAATCATGTTCGGCGCAACCATAGTATTGTTTTTTGAATTTCATTTTGACAGCAGTATGATTGCGACAATATTACTATTGTTAAAATGTAACAATAGTATTATTGCCAAATTTAGAAATGAAAATATAGTTGTAGCAACCATATAAACATGGTTGGTGCAACAAAAGTTTTGTTGTTTAAAATTTACGTTAACAATAATATGATTACGGCAATCATACAGTATGGTTGCGACTCTGAACATAACAAAACAGGCTTTATAGAGCATACATGTATAAGTATGTGTGTGCGTATGTTTTGTGCTATACAAAAAACCACATGCTGACGATACAGTGAATGGTTGTTGACCGTTAAAAAAACGACAACAATCGAAAGGTAGTTCGAGGGATTTTCATTGTGTTTTCTTTGTTTGGTGAAATACTCGAATACCGACTGTTTCTCGTTCATTTAAAATCTGCCTGCACTTAAGTATATAGCTTTTGATCCTGGTTTAATCACATTCGTTTCTTGGGGTCTTCGGATGGTGAAGTAGCATGCTGGGAACTAAAAGTATTTCCGACTACCGTTGGAATATATTTTTTTGTTTTTTGAATGAAATGATCAATAAAAACAAGGCCTCAATTCTGGCTATTAACTTATTGTAATGCATTTTATAATAACTTGCTTGATGAATGAGTGAATCATACTATGGTTGGGTGTGAATCATACTATGATTGTGAAGATCATACTATAGTTGTATGAGAAAAATACTATGGTTGTGAGGATCATAATATGGTTGTGGAGGTAATAGTATGGTTGAGTGTGAATCATACTATGGTTGTGTGGATCATAGTATGGTTGCGTCTGAAACATAATATAGTTATAAGGATCATACTATGGTTGTATGAGATACATACTATGGTTGTGAGGATCATAGTATGGTTGTGAAGATCATAGTATGGTTGAATGTGAATCATACTATGGTTATGGGAATCATAGAATGGTTGTGTGCGAATCATACTATTGTTGTGAGGATCATAATATTGTTGTGCCACAACCATGTACCCAACAATAGTATGATCCTCTTCAAATATTGTCACCCCAACCATACTTTTTTTCTGCGTGTGGGTACCATTCTCTCCCGACAAATCAGTCTTTTATAATCAGAAAAATATCGCATTTACTAGAATTTAGATCGCCCAAAGGAGTCGAAGAAGACTTAAATATGATCAAAAATTTCACAAATTGCTGTCTGGGGGGGACAAACATTTTTCGTGCTTGTTGGAGTTCTTTTGTTATACACACAAACAGGTTAGTATTTACATATATTTATTATAAGATAGAACATTTTCGTAGTCTTTTCTACAATTGGTATTTGCCCATCTTTATTATTTGTCAACCAACCATCTTTAGTGGATGCGGACTTAAAAAACTCCAGAATAAGCATAGTTGTTAGACCTAAAATATGGATGTACAGCACATATGAAATCCGTTGGATTCCCATCGCCGCCACCATCCCCCTCCTAATCTAAATCGCTTGGCGCCCATGAACAAAAATATGCATACATGTGTACACGAGTATGTATGTTTATATGCATGTATGTAAGTTTAAATATATGTATGTTCATTCCGACTACGTTTTTGGATTTTCTTTAATATGTAGATATACATGTATGTATGTAGGTGGTGTTACATACATATGTACACGAAAATTAAACAGAATCTTACCATGAACTTGATGCACCACTATTTACGTTCACCTGCAATTAGTGGCAAGCTATCCCAAGTTCAAACTAGGCTACAAATACGTACATATGTATGTATATCTTTGCTCGTATGTCATTTTTTAATGTTTTTTACCGACGAAACTCGTATAAGATCCAAGTACACCACGTCCGTATGTACGAATCGGCAGAAACGGTTAACGCGATTATGTTCGAGCATAGATAACAACTTTTTTTCATTAATGGCTAAATTGTACACATACATATGTGCATGTAGAATGTGTTGCGTTTTGTACCATCATATACACACAAGCGCGTAGATATATGTACGTATTTATGTACTACTCATGCATACATAGATATGAATGAGTACATTTTCTTGCTGTAGAAGTGGCATATTCGTACGTGGTACGGGTAGTTGCTCAAATCCTTTTCGCTGGCATGCAAGTGTATGAGAGCACAAATATCCTTTTATACTTTCATATGTGAACGCTCACACACACAAAAACACACATGTTTGCAAAGTACGGGAGTGTGCGTTCATACGTGTGCTACTCATTCGAGTCGACACCGAAAGGGCGGAGTTACGCTCATCTCGATTATTTTTCAAAATACAGGGTTTTTTAACTGACTGTATATTAATTGGCAAGTACAGTTCAGCACTGAAGTCTACGCACACATTCATAAGTCGAAGTACTATATATATTTTTAAGTCTTGGTTTAACATAGTTTGTGTTATTTGACTTGTGCAGAAGCAATGCAATTTTTCTGCTTTTTAAGTCGAATAAAATTCTTAAGGAAATATTCTCAGATGCATTAGACTTCGTACTCTGCGGCAAAGGACAAGTACATAATACACTTTTTGCGACACGTCAAGGACTAGTACATAACACACTTTTATTTATTTATTTTAACTACTTTATTATAATTTTGAAAATCGATGGAGTGGTGTTCGTACTACACAACCAACTCAGATCAATCACTAAGAGTTTCACCTGTGATAAAAAAAAATACTGAATATGCATGTCCATCCTTCTTCCTCTTGGTTTTCAATTAGTCAAAGATATACAAATCAAAAAAGTTATATTTATTAACCTTCTCTGTTTTCACACACTCTGAATAAACCGAAACAATAAAGTAGTCTGGAATCTTTTTATATAATACGTTCTTTTTCTATTTCTTTAATCAGCCTGCTCATACACCCGTCAGCGCAGGCACGAACCACGTCCATTCAATTGTTAGTTTGGCGTGATTGTTTATAGGTGGAGATTTCTCTATTCTTTCTTTTTGAGTCGCCCTGTTCAAAACAGAGATGTAAACCATACAGAGAAGCAAATTTAAGTACCTAATTTGCACCGCACAATTTTACGAATTTAGCGATTTTACTCGTCACAAAAATAATGTAAAAGTTAATCAACTTTACTAACTAAGCTTATTTTATTTTGAAAAAATAGTTTAACATAATCTCTTTTTAAATCTTAATTAGCATTAACTAAATTTTTGAAATTTTTGACTTTTCGCGCTTATCAGATGAATGTTTTCAAAGTATTATTTAATACCAACCTTCTTCATAGAACTACGAGCCGGTCCATAAGTTAATGCTAGCTTCCACGATACCATGAGGTATTTCATTCAACGCATTATAAATATCTAATTAGTGCTGTATTCCCAACAACAACATATTTAATTAATTTTGTTACAGTCAACTTCCCCCCTTGTGGGTTCTATATTTCTCCCGAAAATTACTCTTGGGGATGTAATATAGGAACTCTTCGGGAAGCACGGCTGGGTGCTAAGGGGCACCTCCACAGGTTGCGGATAGTGGAAACCCCTGTAGTATGCAGGGCAGCTGCGAATTTAATAAGCATTGGCAGACAATCAAGCGGGTTAGAGTCTAGGATCTCAGCGGGACATAATTGGCAAAATGTCTTATCTGAAATTCTGAGTGCCGATTGAAGCTCTAATCGACATGGCGAGTAATTGGCGCCATTAAATAACCAATAGCCATTCTACTACCTCAGCGTCTGTTTCCAGATTGGGCGGCTGCATTCGAAACGAGCGGCTGAAGAACAGATGAAAAACTATAAACCCTTCAGAAGGCAACAGGAAACCACTGAAGTAATATCCCTTGAAAATCATACAACATGGAAACTACAAGACATAACGTACGACCCTCAGTCTCCGGCCAAATGAGGGTGCTAGGAATACCCGGAGGTAAAACAAAACAGAAACTAAAAATCGGAACATGGGATGTTAGAAGTCTCTATGAAGGTGGAAAGTTTAATAACACCATAAGTGAGATGAACAGACTTAACATAGATATTCTCGGAGTCTGTGAAACGTGGTGGAAAGGATGCGGAGAATTTAAGTCGGAAAATACGCGAATATATCACTCAGAAAACCAGGATGGGTATCACAGAAAAGGCGTAGGAATTATTGCCAGAGGAAATGTGGCTGTGTGCGTAGCTGGATACGTGCCAATGTCAGACAGGACTATGTTGAAAAAAATAACTGCAAGTCCAATTAATTTGAAATAATACAAGTTTACGCTCCTACGTGTGAATCAAGTGTAGACGAGATTGAAGAATTTTATGGTGAAGTCGAAAAATTATTGAAAATGACAAAAACTCACAAACTTGTTATAATACAGGGAGACTTAATTGCGAAAGTAGGACAAGACGAAGTACCTCACATTGTTGAGAAATATGGGTTAGGCGTACGGAACGAAAGAGGAGACAGACTTGTGCATTTTTTCCAGGAACACAGATTGAAAATCACAAACAAACTCTTCCGCCTAAACCCTAGAAGAATAAGTATACACTTGGAAATCACCACGAGACAATTGGGAAAACATTGCTAGGAACTAGATCGATTATATACTAGTAAACAGACGATACTGTTCATGTGTGACAAAATGTTCGACGTGCCCAGGAGTAGATGTTCCATCTGATCATAATCTCTTGGTGTTAAGTGCTAAAATTGCTGTTAGACGAGAAAAAAAGCGAAGACCAAGAACGAACATTGAAAAGCTTAAGCATCCAAAAGTAAAAAGAGATATCAAGGAGCGTATAAACTCTAAAGACATCAATAGAGAGGATCTAGAGAATATGTGGAATAGTTTAAAAATAGTAATACAATAACGAAAGATACCCTAGGATATTGCACTAGCAAGACAGTAAGAATGGATTACAGACGAAGTTAAAGAACTTCGAGTAGAACGAAGTTACCATAAAAATAATAATTACTAGAGATACTGGGAAATAAACAAGAAAATTCGAATTACAACCCGAGCTGCAAAAAATGCACTGCTAAATCGAAAATGACAGGAAATTGAAATGTTGCAGAGCCTGCACGATGACTTTAACCTTTACAAAAAACTAAAAGAAGCGACCGGAATATATCGAAATACATCACCAGATATCCTATTCGATGAGAATAATATTGCTGTATTGAAGACATCAGAAAGAAAACGAGTCTGGAAAGAGTATGTAACAAGATTATTTACTGATGATGAAAGGTCGCTCAATGAAGCCCAGACATTGTAACTGGAACGCAAATAACTAGATGCCAGGTGGAGTTTGCAATTAAAGGACAAAAAATCAACAGGTCCCGATGAATTTCCCTCAGAAGTTTTGAAATTGATAGATGGTGAATACATAGAATTTGTAGTTACACTTTTTAACCATATTTATTACACAGGTCAATGCCCACTAGACTGGCTACAATCTACCTTTATCATTATACCAAAGAAGAACCGTCCAAAGAAATGCGGCGAATATAGACTTATCAGCTTAATGAGTCACGCACTGAAAATATTTCTAAGAATAATTCTTAGAAGAATATACCCCAAATGTGAAACTTCAATGGAAAGGTCACAAGGAAGGAATGGGTACTCGAGAAGCGCATCCGAATACTAATCCAGAACTGCCGAAATGTACAAAAATATGTTTTCTGTGCTTCATTAAATATGAGAAAGGCTTAATACTGTGCAGCACAACGGGTTTTCTGAGCATTATTGACTATGAGAAATGCTTTGATACTGTGCAGCACAACAAGCTAATGGAATGGATTAGTATCAATTGGAATAGACGAAAAAGAATTACGATGTTTTAAAATCTGTACTGGAACCAAAAGGCGCGTATTGATGTGAAAGGCGAACTCACCGACTTATCATCGCAAGGGGTGTTAGGTTAGGATGTATACTTTCACCCCTATTATTCAATATTTACTCCCAGAGAATAATTATGGATTCAATTGAGAAATAAAGAACTGTGATCCGGACAAGTAAAATTTTCATAAATAACATACGATATGCGGATCACACTGCAATACTGGCAAGCGGTATACATGATCTACAAAAAGCAATGGACATACTTACAAATGTAAGTGAATCATATTGACTAAAAATGAACACTAATTAGAAAAAGTACATGATTATTAACAGGAAAAATGTATACAACAACACAACGCTAAAAATAAAAAACGCTGAAATAGAGAAAGTAACCAATTTTAAGTATTTGGGAGTTTTAATAAATGACCAATGGGATACATCAAAATAAATACGCTGTCGAATAGAGATGGCGAGAAAAGCGTTTTTCAAACGCGTTTCTTTCAAAAGAACATATATGTACTTATAGTTCAGATAGCAACATTTTATTTACTTTTTGTACATCTGACAGCAAAGGTTTCAAAAACTCCAGATATAATAAATGTTTGTCAGTGTACATTTTTTTTAAAATATTGGCTTGATGATATGATTCTACCCTTGCGGCAATTTTAAAATGAGTTTTCAACTCTAGCCATTGACTTTCTATGCGATTTACAGCTGATTCAATTGACAACCATCTCGTATCACAAGCTCTTACCAATTTTAATAATCATTAATCGCAGCGTAAATGCCTTTATAACCAAATACTTAATTTCATCAGGTAGCGTTTAAGATGCTGAAGACACTAAAAGCTGATTCGTCATGGTTATACTTCTTATATGTATGTGTAGTCAACTAAAAATTATCAGATTTTTTATAAAAAAAGTACTAAAATATTAATAATGCTAAAAAATGCTAAATTTATAATTGCTAAAAGCTAAAAAAAAATGCTAAATGAAAATTTTGCGGCTAAATACAAAAAAAATGCTAAATTAAGCTGCAAAAATGCTAAAATGGTCACACTGACCGGCAGTGATACAGAGACCCGAGCCGACTAAAATTTTCGGCGACTTGAGGAGAGATTTGCTGGAGACGTCATATTAGTTGTCTGCCTCCATTGTTTGTGATTTAAAGGCTTGTACGGATGAAACACAAGTTTTTATATGTGTGAACAAAAACCAATTGCAAATTATTTTTTGTAGGTGCTACTAAGCAAACAGCTTTAAAATATACGTGTTTGTATGTAGGACAAGCGAACAAATGAAATTTAAAGCTAAATTTTCATCTTAAACGACTCCAATAAGAAAAAATGTGGCAAAGAAAACGAAATTTCCATGTTATTCAGGAATTTTCGTTTGGGAGGTAGCCATCTGTAACGAAAATAATTGATATAATAATTGATTGGTCAAGGAAGTTCAGACATTTTCTTTCGTATTTAAATGAATATGTTTGAAATAATTAATTTGATAATAAATATGGGCTGCTACTTTCTACACAGAAGTTTTTCAGTGTGGATATAATTCTAAAACTCCTAAGCGAAAACTCCGCTTTAAGTGAATTCTAGGCATAAAATGAAAATTTAACAGAAAACTCCATACTGGCCTTAACACTTATAGCACCAGTGAACCAGGTGCTCAATAGACTTATTCCTGCCATCTTTACACCTAAATTCGACTATTTCCGAATGCAACCTCTTCAAGCCTTCTCTGCGTGCATGGCTTGAAAGTGCGGCTTCATTGGAACAAAGAAGTTTATGAACGCGTTTAAATACATTTATAAACTTCTTTTCTCCCGAAAAGTCGTCTTCCGCACAGTCCTGGGCTACATTGTTTATTTGAGTCCTGGGATACATTGTCTATTTCTATTATCGCATACGATATTTTGTGTTGGGGTAAGACATAAATATAACATGTTGGAATATGCCTGCATTACTCTATTGTCACTACAAGCACCAACATTTTAAGCTTCGGTCATTTACAATTACAATTGGAAATAACCCCACCTCCCTAACCGATTTTATAACTTTATGTACATATTCATTATTTAAGCACCCTATTTTAAAATGCCAACTACTTGACAGTCCTGATAAATAAAATGCTATTGCTACACGATACAAAAGGCATATTCCAACATGTTATATTTATGTCTTACCCCAACACAAAATATCGTTTGCGTATATAATACATTTATTAAATAGTATACGCAACGCATTTGTAAGGGAAGACATTCTGATGGCAAATGGCAATGCTTGGTCCCTGCAAGTGGTCGAAAGCGTTTACAGAACTGACATCAGGAGATAAGTATGTAACAGAAAGTGCCCAAAATTAACTATGAACCACTTGAAAGAGTGCGGTTACATATATGCCTTGGATACATTGTCGATTGTTGCGGAATTCTTCAGTAATGAAGTGGAAGCTCAAATAGACAATGTTGTCGTCAATCAACGCATTTCTTCATTTTAAGATAATTTTATATTATGTCGTTTTTTACATGTACATGTGAAGCAATCCCCTTCATTTGTATTTGATTTTATATGTACATATATTAAATTACATTTGTTCTAATTTTAGCAATTTTGTATGTGGTGAACTATAAATTGACCGCGTGACAAAAAATAATTTGTATAGATCATGAGTATAAAAATAATAAAAAGCAAATTTTCACATTTTTGCTGACGGATCGGATCGACCCTAAACGGAATAATCACATAAAATATTTATCGTGTGTTTCGACTGAATGGCCAGTTTGCACATGGTGCCTCGAATTTTCTGTTCCGGAGTATAAGAAGGACAGACTGCCAAACAAAATCAACAAATAATCGTCGTTTTTTTAAATGTAGATCGTCACACAAGTTACGAAATAAATGAAGTAAAAGATAAAATAAAAACACCGCTTTAATCTGTAAGTTGTGTAATGGTTATTTAAATTTAAAAAAAAAATTAAACTAACAAAAATAATTTTTCCTTTTCTTGGCTGAAAAGTCAATCTTTGCACAAACTCGTGAAGCAATTACATTTTCTTACTACGAACTTATAGAGCCATAAGTTTTTCGTCTTAACATTTGCAAATTTAAATATTGCTTCCTTTTTTCCACATAACGATTTATTTAAAAATCGTAATTTTCGGCGTTTTTATTAGAACTTTATTAGTACGTCTGAATAGGTCCGCTAATGCCACATTTTTCCACCACTGCTAGAATAATGATGTCGAACAGAGTTCGAAGCCCATACTTATTATTATTACCGGCGGCACCGCGGGTTTTTTTTGTTGTTGTAGCGGCAACTATGTACAGCCCTCTTGCCCTTCGGGTCAATCCGGTCAATAGAAGTGCCTGTCGAGGGTGGTTTTGATCGGCGGTGACGTCTTAATTTATTTTTTAATTAGGGCAACCGACGGCGGCTAAAACATCGGCTTTCGTTAAAAAACAATTCTCATAATCTAGAGCAAATGTATATATAAGTAATGTAAATTATGTCAGACATTAACTTTCTGGTTAATTTTTCTTTGCAAATATAAATATTGAATTATGTCTGTATCAAGTGTACAATTTGAGAACAAAGATTAAATATTTAAAATTAAACACTTATTTATAATAAAAAAAATTTTAACGGCTGTGCCGACAATAACTCGGTCTTCATCAAGCCGAGTTGTGCCGTTTAATTCGCAAAAGATAGACTAAGAAAAAAGTCGGCGGCGACACGAGTCCATTCAGCTTCAAACTCTGATGTCGAATCAACCCGCAAACATTTAGAAAAAAAGTGGTTCGGTTCACAAAACAAAAAAATAAAAACCTCAACATTCTTTTCATAAAAAGATGCATCTCTATCAAGTATTTTTTAAATGTTCGCAGCTTTTTTTAGTTTTGTTTCAATTAAAAATAAACTACATCAAAAACCTTTTTGTCCCTAAGATTTACCAACTATTAAACCGAACCACGGTTCAAGAGTATCTACAAACCCTGTTTAAAACAACACCACTAGTTCAGACCTGCTCTGAACCGAATCAAGTCGAATTCTGATATGGTCTACATCCCTGCTTGTTAAAACAGAAATGATGCAGAAAAGATTTATTATAAAACTGTGTAAAGATTACATTGTAAACCTCTTATCAGGCATTATGACTGGCTAATATCTACTGACAATAAGATAGGTGTCTCGTTTTTTGACAGCTTAACATAAACACAGTCTCTACGATCCCCATAAAACAACGTTTGGCCATGATGCCACTCATCAAAATAATTTAATACTATACTAGTCTGTTTTAAGTTAACGTTCAATAAGAATTTATATGTGTATCAATAACAAAAAACACATGTTTTTGATTTTCTTATAGAAGCCGGGTGTGTCATAATATTTCTTATGTTAAAAAAATAAGTCAGGTAACTCTAACTCGTTTCGTTACCGAGTAATAGCCATCTCGCTTGCTTACCGAGTAACTTCCATACAAATTTTTGTTTTGTAACCTGAAAAGAACACGGTTATTTATTTAGTTGTCGATATTTATTTGTCAGTGGTTTGGGGTCCCCAATACGATTATTATGTTAACAAAACTAATTCCGTGCAGAATTTTTTTTACTGTTTTGCTTATGAAGTCTACATTGGAATACGGGCTATGAACTCCCTACAACAGCATGTTAAATCTTATTAGATTGCCCTCATTAAAGAGCAGGCGAACTATGATGAATGCGAAGATAGTGTATAAAATTATGCGTGAGGTTATGGCATCTGATTGAAAAATTGAAAATATGGTGTAGCAACAATATAAATATGGGCGGTGAGACAAAAGTTTTTTTTGGGTTTTATGTTAACAATAATATGATAACGGCAATCATACTGTAATTTTTCTTCATTTGAATATGCTTTTTAGAACAATGCTATTCTAAGGGATCTAATGCATAATACTAATTATTACACGTAAAAAAAGTATGGTTGGGATAAGAATATTTGAAGAGCATCAAACTATTTGGGTATATGGTTGTGGTACTACAATATTATGTTCCTCACAACAATAGTTTGCTGCTTCCAATGAACCATGATTAGCACATCGTGTGCAATCTTGTCACGGCAAAATATAAGTAGATAATTTTTGCAGGTTTTATAACGGATTTAAGGTATATATAAGTAAAGTGTGTTTTTAAAGGCCTAGATAGAATCATGTCACAGTAGTACAGCTTCTGACATCAGTTTCAACAAATACATCAAATAATTGATAATTGTATTGCGATGCGTAAGGAAAATGGTACCTAATGAAATAATTGGTACTCTCTAATGCGTTTTCGTATCTCCTTTCGCATCTAATTTTTTTTCCTTAATACAAAAGCGTATGTCAAAATCGTACGTTGAGCGCAAATATCTTGCGCTAACAAAATATCAAACGCAAAGGAAACGAATCATGTAAGTAAGCACAAATAATTTTTATATATATATATATATATATATATATATATATATATATATATATATATATATATATATATATATATATATATATATATATCTAAATTGTTTATTCTTTTAGGGAAAAACCAAAAAAGTTACAGACTCAGCAACGGCAGTTCGAAAGCTTAGTTGATTTTATGGTCCAACACAGCGATTTGGCCAAGGGACAGTTGCAGAGTGTACATAAATGCAAAACAACGCGCCAACAATTTGTGGACAAAACTGGCTGATGACCTTAATTCAAATGGACCTCCTGTAAGGGATGTCGCTGGTTGGAAAAAAGTAATGTATTATATTTTTTATACAAAATGTGAAACTAACTATGTGTGTACATACTTACTGGTTTGGTCCGACCTAAAAACTCATACAAAGGTTAAGATGCGCAAGAATAAATTGAGCATTTCCAGCACGGGTGGTGGTGTCTCACAATATTGCCCGCTTTCCTCTATGGAGGAACAGATCATAAATCTTCTTCATATGGAAGAAGCCGTCAACAGGCTGCCAACATCGACGTGCTTTGGCACAAGTAGTAATGCTAGTCACGATGTCTCAGCAAACAAAGAACTTGCAGAAGAGGTTTTGATATCTTCCCAAAATGCTTATAAAAAACCACGTACCGCACAAAAAATTTGTTTAAAATGTTTTTATTTACAAGTTTTGACATTTCGTTTTGTCATTCTTCGCTATTGTTTATTTTGTGGTGCCAGTGTTGCCTTATTTTGCGAAAGCGTTAGTGATACAGAGTACCAAATTGTACTCTTATCGCATTTACCTTTCGCATCGAACTTGCTTTCGCATCGCAATACAGAGTAACCCCCCTGGTCTTTAAATCACAAACAATGGAGGCAGACAGCGAATATGAAGCCTCCGGCAAATCTCTCCTCAAGCCGCCGTCGTCGAAAATTTTAGTCGGCTCGGGTCTCTGTATCACTGCCGGTCAAGTTGTTGCATTTTTCCAAATATCGTCAGTTTCTCTCCTTTTGAATACAACAAGATAAATTTATGGAGGTATCTGTGATTGGGAGCATGTATACACATTGTTCTGATGCCGCCATACACCGCACTGTGCAACGACTCGTAATATATCTGCTGATTTCTGATTCCATTGATTGAGCGACGTCTGTCCGTCCATCTATGTAGTCAAAGTAATAAGTAATGGTCGCAAGTATGAACCTATCTAGACGAAACATTGCACATTGTGCAGGTTTTGACTAAGGGCGAACAATATAAACCCCGATTGGAGGTACGGACGCTCAAGAAGCCTTATTAAATTAATACTACCAGTGTGGTGTAGGGTATCATAAAGTCGGCTCAATTCGACTGAAGATTTTTTACTTGTTATAATTTATATTACTTGTACCCAGGATGAACTTGTTCCCCGACTGCCTGTTGATCAGGAAACAATTGACTTTGAAGGATGGCAGATCAAGTACTTTAAATCACATATTTTGAAGAGTATTTGTAAAAAGGGACAAGATGATCATTGCAAGGAGGGGGACGATGAGTATTGTGAACTGTGTACTTACCGAATCGCTTTGGACTTGCCTCATTTGCCAGACATGGTGTTTCACAAAAACAAGTTAACATTAAGTCATCGGGATGGTGCTAAACTAGAATTTCTGCCCATGGAAGCCCTGCGTCTGGTGGAAAACGGCAAACAGCCGTTGCAAGTTGCTTGTGCACAAGAATGGAAGGAGAGTCGGTACGCATGCAAAGTCTTAATAAAACTCAATACAATCTTGTCGTTTTCTTGTTTTACAGGCCAGAAAGTCTGATGGAAGAGAAATTTAAACCATTCGACTGGACCTTTACCACCAACTATCAAGGAACCACCAACGATCAATTTCGTGTTGAAAAAACGGAACAGCAATTGAACAAATTCAAATTGATGCAAAAAGAAAAGATACTTTTCTATCACGATTTGACACTGTTTGAGGACGAGCTGCACGACAATGGCATTTCATCTTGCTCCGTAAAAATTGTGCGTTAAGACGTTATAACTTATAACAATCCCAGGACTTGTATACTAACGGAAAATTCTTTTATTTTTAGCGAGTTATGCCTTCGGGATTTTTCATTCTTTTAAGACACTTTTTACGCGTCGACAATGTTCTGTTAAAGATTCACGATACTCGATTTCACTTCGAGGTTGGGAATAATTACATTTTTAAAGAGTTTACTAAACGTGGAGCCACATATGAAGAATTAAAAAAAGTAAGTATACCGTAGAACAAATTCCCTGTTCTTGTTGTTTTTCAAAAACTTTATAATTATACACGTAGTGTTTGTGTCCAGGAAAATGTACTTTATGCAATACAATCGAACAGGTTTGGAAGCTCTATTTAAAACTACATATTCTTTCAGGTACCCCCTCCATACTTTACGATACCAAATGAAATTGAACAACATATGCCCATAAAAGAGAAAGAGGCATTAAAATTATATTTTAAATAACGACAAACAACCAACAGTTCCCAAGGTGAACCTATTATGTATTGTACTGCCTAACTTTTTTCTTATACAAGTATTGAATAAAAAACTCCAAATAAAATGTATTATTCGCACTTGTTTATATGATGCCTGTATAGTTATACCATATACCACTTTGCAGAAGACAGGGTATTATAAAAAAGTTTCATTGCAAATATTTGTAACTACCAAAAATATTTGTAAGTACCTCCTTAAAGTGGACCGATCGACGTATAATCATGTCTGTCTGTCCGTCCTTCTAAAGCTTATCAAACTAAGGAAGGGCGCTACTAAATTGAAGGAAATCGGTTCAGCTTTTGATATGGCTAACATATATATTTTTATATTCAAACGTCTTTATTGTTTAACTCTAGAAGCCGCATATTACTTACAATGTTGACGGAACTTGCCTTAAGTATGTTTTTGGTCCAAGGACGAACGTAATTGAATAAAAGAAAATAAAGCTCCCACATATAAGTTCATCGATTTCAAGTCTTTTGCTCTAGAAGCTACTTTTTTTCTAATCTTGATATTTACTAAAATTGAAAGAAATATGTTTAGATTTAGCTCCCCAATAAATGTTCAACCGATTTTAAGTTTAAAGCCACTTAATTTGGCACAGTTCATACCGATTGATCAGTTAAATAAAGATAAAAATCGGTGATATACGCGCAGTACAAATATATTTCCTCTATATTACAAACGCTCCAGAACTCCAATTTTCGGTTTCGATAAATTTTTATTATAGAACATATGTATAGTGATATACTATGGACAATCAACCAATCTTTGGGAGCCTAAAAACGGCGTCCACTATACATGACCATAGGATACAAAATAACAGTAAAATTTCCTTACGAAGGCAAGAATAAAATTATTTTTGCAAATAGCCTAAACTTGAATGTGGAAACTTTTATACTAAACAGATCCGAAGCGGTGCACGAGTTATTTTAACCGCCTTTTTATTGTGCACCCAGATAGTAATAAGGCGAAAAGCAGAGTATTGCGTCGAATCCGAGTCGAAGAGGCACCACCACAATCTGGATTTAGGAAAAATCATAGCTTTGAATCGCTTTTAAATCTTGTGGTATCCCAATGGAAGTCGGAAGTAGCGCAAAAAAACTGTGTCGTGTCTGTTTTTCTCGACTTAAAGAGAACTTTTGAAACTATTAACAGGGATAAATTGGTAGAGCTAGAGAAACACGGTGTGCGGGGAATAGAGCTAAAGTGGTTCCAAAGTTACTTAAGTACCAGAATGCAAAAAAAACAAAGTGCGGAAATTATACAACAATGCCAAAACAAATTAATGTAGGAGTTTCACAAGGAGCAGTGCTGGGAACTTTACTATTTTTAATATACATTAATGATTTTCAAAAAGTTTTAAATAAGTCAAAAGTGTGCATGTTTGCCGATGACGCCCTTGTATATATTAGTGGCCAAAACTCTGATGAATGTATTCAAAATTTAAACGAAGAAATGATAAAAATTACCTTAAAATGAATTAACCTAAAATCAACACAAACAAAACAAAAGCTATGGTGCTAAACAGAAATGTTACTCAAAGTATTTGTATTGTGGGCGCACAAATTTAAGAAGTCCAAGAAATAAAATACCTGGGAATAATTATAGACTAATATCTTAAATTTGACTCGCATTTCAATTACGTTTGCAAAAAATAACGAAAAAAAATCGCGTTTTTAAGAAGAATTTGTTACAAAATATCTACACAAATACATACTGCTATAAACATATATAATACAACAATAAAACCACACTTCGAATACTGTTCAACGTTATTGTTTCTGGGGACCAACGAGATGAAAGCAAGACTTCAAAAACTGCAAAATAAAGGAATAAGGTGTATACTCCGCTGCCATCGACTTACGCATATCAGCGAGGTGTTAAGCAAATTACAATGGCTCTCTATAAATCAACGCCTGGTCATGAACACTTTGTTATTTATTTTTAAGATTAGAAATGGATTGTTTCTACATTATATGCGAAAATATTTGGTTAACATATCCGACGTACAACCATATAATTTGCGAAATATTAATGATTTCAGATTAACTTTTAGTTCAACTAACTTTAGTCAGAATGTCTTATTTTATAAAGGTCTTAAATTATTTAATGAAATGCCATATGACCTGAAAAGTGAAAATAACTTTTTTGTTTTCAAACGCAATATTGTTACATATGTCAAACAAAACTTATAAGAATTCATTTTTAAAAATGTTAAATAACTGTACATTTAATAGCATATAAGCTAAATAAAATTATACAAAAAAAAAATACCGTTGTCATCCGCAGCGCAGTCACCAAAGGCGCTGGGTCCGGACGGAATCTCACCCGGATGTAGAGTACATGACCAAAATGCTCAATATGTCGTTAGCCACTCACATAGTTCCCGATGCCTGGAAAATGGGCAGAGTGGTACGGCTACTGAAGCCGGGCATAGGCGCAAGCAAACGTGAATCGTACCGGCCGATCTCCATGCTTTCGCCAGTAGCGAAGACGCTTGAGGGACTTCTTCTCCCCAGCCTGATCGAACACCTTCCTTGTGCTGATCATCAGCATGGGTTCCGCAAGCAACACAGCACAACAACTGCTTTACACGCCATCACCACACGTATAAGTAACGGACTTCACCAGAACAAGCCCAACGACAGGACGGTCCTCGTGGCTCTTTGAACACCCTTTTTCGATGCTCTGCACATGATACATCTATCTGCGATGAGCCTTAAAGTAGGAACAAGGTCCTCATGTCACTTACCGGCAGTACTTTTGGAGTTGACAAAGAAACCTTGTTGTGCCCTTAAAAAGCGATAGGTCGTTCTGTAGCGAACTACGCAGCGCCGGTGTGGTCGGCGAACTTGAGTACGACGCAGTGGAAGAAACTTCACACTTCCCAGAATGCAACAATAATGTCCCGTTTTTGCTACCAAGATTCCACTGCTGTTTTTCTGTCAATCTGCTCTAAGTCCATGTGATATGCAGAGAGGTTTCCACCTTTGACCGCGACTGACTTCACATACATATTTGCATCTATACCCGAGTGGCCGATACAATAGCCTGCTTCTGTCAATTCATACATACTTTTCTTAATACTAAGAATGAAGTTTAAAGAATATTCTTGCTGCATCAGTTATGACCAACTTACCGGGAAAACATGTTTTATCATTAGTAAGGCTTCGAGTATAGCGAAGGCCTCGGCACGTTTCTAAGTCCGTTGTAGGAGTCCAGAAAGATCGGCTAGTCTTATCAGTAGTTTTGGAGTCGTTGTGAAAATCCGTGTAAATTGATCAAACTTTGCCTTAATCACTCTCTCGGACTTTCTAGCGATGTTATCGAGCTTTTTCTTGATGTCGAGGAATGTGATTTTTAGAAGAATCGCATTTGACTTAAATGTAAATTGTTATTGTGATGGCCTGTCATACTATAGTATGTCAAAATCACTGCTCTTGTCTTCATATACGAGTATTTGAAAAAGGTTTGGTCTTGTTCGGTAAAGCTGATTGTAGTTCTGGATGAATTTGTTCGCAGCGCTATTGGTGTTGGCTCCCAGGTGGTTATTATAATTATTGTATTGGAATTGGAAGGTATTTCTAATTATGTTGTTAATATGTGACCCAATATCCAGAATGGGTTCAAATATGAAAACAAGAAAGTTGAAGTTGTTTGTGTAATCCACTTGATTATATCCGATACTAATTCTCGAATAGTTTACTACATGTCTCCTTTTTGCTGGAATGAATAATAAAGCTTTGGATTTTTGGGATAGTTCTAATTGTATATTGCTCAATCTATATATGTACGTATCATCCAGAGCAAGTTTGATCTTAAAGACGGCCTTATCTGTATCGATGTCAGTGCAGAAAACGACGGTATCGTCTGTATAGCCTCGTTCGTGTAAATAGTAAAACTCAATGGGCTCAGTACAGAACACTAGAGTTCCGGTGTTTCTTGTACTGGAAAATCTTATGAATTATATTACAGCAGTGGTCGCTTATGTTCCTATGCTCCACCCTGGAACGACGGAAATAATAATATATAGTGATCGCTTACCCCATTTTTCATATATTTCTCAATTAATATCTCGATATTTACATTCTCAAAGGCACCCCATATGTCTAGGAATACTGCGATCGTGAATATGCCTTGTTCTTTGCAAGTTGAGCCACCGACCATAAAGCAACAACGTCTTCACGGGTAGTTCTACATCTGCAAAATCCGGATTGTGCTTCATTCAGTCTTTCTTCGAACTTTAGCTAATGGTCTTTTTTTGCGAAGAATCGTTTTTTCGCCGACATGATATTATTGCGATTGATCAATATGAGAGGGCGGAGGTCGTCATGCGGTTTTCCCCTTTTATGAATGGGCTTTACCCTGTAAGTTTATCAATTGTAAATTTACTCCCCCTTGGTATATCATTAAAATGGAGGGCTGAACTTATAGGACCATTCGGGCCTGATAGGCCATATAATTTCTTTCTAGTTGTCTGGAGCTAATGTCAGCGACTATGTTCTCACACATATTTTCTGGGAAGACCTCTCCGTGTCAGCAACTTCTGGGTGATGGTCATCGACCACACAGGCGGAGCATATATGTATAAAGCGAGCAAGAATTCCTTATCGGCGTCCCAAGTGTTGCCGGCATGCGACTTGAGGACCTTGTTCCTACTCTGTATTTTGTTGCATGTAGCGGTAGCATGCGCGGAGGGCGAAAAGAGACTGTCTAATGTGACCCCTAGAATCATGCGATGACATATTGACAGTCTTATATTTATCGTGGCGGATATCTTTATATGCCTTGAATTAAAGAAGTTGACAAGATCAATGAGATATTTGTTTATATTCCGTAGATGTTTTCGATCCCTTGTATAGTACAGTCGCCCGCGTATAACACGATCGAAGGCTTTCGATAAGTCTAGTGCTATCAGGGCAGTTCTCCCACACAGTTTATCCTGATTGAGGCCGCGAGTGGGGTATGGAAGGCGTGGGTATGGCGTTAAAAGCTTTTTGTTGTGAATCCATGCTGGTGTTCGGCAACTGGGAGGTGTTCGGTCAGGATTGAAAGCAGTAAGGCTTCAATTGTCTTCGCTACCGACGGCAAAACTGAAATCGGTCTGGAGGGTACCCCTAGGCTTGCGTCTTTTTCTGGCTTCAGTAGCGGGACCACTCTGCCCATCTTCCAGGATTCGGAAACTATCAAGGTAGACAATGACAGATTGAGGAGTTGCACATATCGATGACATCTGCAACATCGCCAATAGCAAACTGCGTCGGAATGTCATCGACTCGGAGGTCATGTATGCGGATTTGTCAAAGTCCTTTCACCAAATTTTACAGTTATTCCGTCATCACGTTTTGTGGGACTCGAAAGCGATTTGACCGCCGACTACAGCTTCAAGCAATCCAAACCACTAATTTCGGTTAAATTCAATGATAAATTTATTGATTTCCAGGTTCATTTGTCCGATGCTCGGATCGCTCGCGTTTGTTTTCGAATGCCGTCACGCTCGCCTGCAAGTACCGTTAGCTCTGCTAGGAAGTTGGGTCGGATATTGGGTATTCGACCAAAAAAGAGAGCGGAATTTCTTCTCCGCTACCCGCACGACGATAGAAAACCTCAATCTGCCTTCCTTGATTAAGAAGGATACGCCTTTCCAGGGTTATAAAGTCGCTGGGTCTATAAAAGGTTACGAGTTACTAGAGTTAAGCAGGCGAGCATATGGTTTCTTCTAGGCCGGCACGTATTAGTATGATACGGGGCAGGTTCTCCGGGCAATCCCGCTCTCACGATAAAAAATTTGATGAAACCGAAACATATCGTCGTCCGAGGGTTTAAGTGCTCTATGTGCCAAAAACGCGTTTTGAGTAAATCGAGTTTGAAATTTAGCATAATTTTTCAAAGAAACTACTCGATGGGATTTTGTGATTTTTATACCATATATTTGTTATGTCAAGATGATTCTAAGGAAACATTTTTATCTCCCGATCACATCTACAACGGGATGTTTTCTAACGGTAATAAAAATCCTGGTTGCTCTATACGCCACCTTAAGCATATTTCCCTGCAAATACATACACGTAGAGCAAAGTAGCATTAACAAAGTAATAAAACACGCTTTCAAATTTTAGTAAGAAACAATAAATATATTTATTTACAAAAACCAAAATAAAAACTATTCACAAAGTTATTATTGAATATATCAAACTGATAATAAAAAAATTAAAATCTTAATTTATTTGAGTTAGGTAATAATTTTTGTCTGCTTCAGATATAAAATTGAATAAAAATTTTAAATCAGAAATTTTTTCATTTTGAATTTTTCCTTTTCTGTTAATAATACTTAACTCTGTTTCAAAAATATTTAACGGTGTTGGTAATTGATTCCGGCAACCTTTTTTTATTATATTTACTGTTTGGTAATGAGACTGCAAAATTGAGTTTTTAAATTTAATTATGAACAAGTTATTTTGAATATATTCAAGAACTTTTATTTTAGTAAATGGAAGAATAGAAAAATGTAATTGGTTAGATATCTTAGAAAAATTCTTAAAATCTGATAATTGCATTTCTACAACCTTAAGTTTTATTTTATGTGTTTTAAAATGTTTCAAATAATTAACGAGTGACAAAATGCTATGAATTTCTAAACGTTTCAGATATTTGTCTAAAGCACTGTGAACGCAATCGACTTCTTGGATTTGTGAATGACCAGGCTCAGAAAATTTCTGAATAATACTTTTGACCTGTAAATGGTCTGACAAAAATTTTAAAATTGCTGTGGACATCATTTGATTTTTATTTTGGGCAACGCACGAATCACTCCACGTAACTATATTTTGAATAGTTGGATGTTCTATCATCAGAGTATTTAGTATTTTGTATATACAACTACTTATTTCGTTACCTCCACGACTGTTATTAAATTCGTCCCAAACGCAACAATAAGTAAATTGTTCTTTATTGGGAAAAATAACTGTAGCGGTCATATTATAAACATTTATTTTTCGCTTATAATAGAATAACGATGCAAAACCTTTAGGAAGGTTGAAAACGCTTTGCAAATCAAAGCATACAACAACAGAAAAAGGGTCTTGTTTTCGGCGATCTACGTCACGTACCACTTTAAGGCCATTCGTTTCATTTCTGTGAATATCGAAATCCTTAATCTCATCCTCCGTTGGATTATTATTTATTGAAAATTGTACGCATCGGTCGCATTGGTCTTTTCTAGGCTTTTTGAAGGACAAATTAAAGTTGTGGTTAAACTGATCTCTATAAAATTTTTCTGACACGGGGTTTGAGGGTTGTTGTTCCACGTAAAGTGCATACATTTTAGCGATTGATAAATCTGAACTTAAATATTGTCTGCTGGTTGAAGCGCGACAATAATGGGAGTCAAATGTTGGGAAACTTGTAATATGTTGTCTCACTTGTGCCACTCTTTCGTCATCGATAAAATTTGATCTGCTTTTGCCTTTTCGCAAAGGCATTGGAATTTCTGTAGATTTGTCAACCATATTTTGAAAACAGTAGTAGATCCTTTTTGCTGATATGTCAAGATTATTAAGAAAAAACAGTTTGCACACTCTATGAATATTTTCATTGCTGGCCAAGGAATATGAGAACGTTTTTTTCTTTTTCTGTGACTCCATAACACGCTTTCTTTTTAAATCTTTCTTTTTGACAAACTTACAATAAAAGGTTTGCTTATCCTTATCGGTCAGTGCCCAAAGTTTTTGGAAAATGTTCGCTCTGTCGGTTTCAGAAAAATTTTGGATGCAGCCATAGAAACATTCTGTATTACAAACTGGTTTCATTTGTCGAGCTTGTAAAATTTTTCCTGTTTGACTGCAATATTTCTTCCCTTGCTCGCTCAAATTTTTTGCTATGTTCTTTTTCCAAGTTTCTGGCTGACGCCGTTTTTTCGTGTTGGCTTCCAATCTACGTTTTCTGCTGTAAATTTAAATTTATATTAAAAGTATTGAATGCATGTCACACATATTTCTCATATTATTTACCCAATGTCTCCGTATTGTTTGCAATAAATTCATTGTTGGTGGTTGATGTATATTTTGTTATGTCGAAATCTTGATCATTAAGCAAGTCATCTGCAGATACACAAAATAAAAAATTATTATTTTAATTTATATTCGAATGTACGTATATTACCACTAGAAAAATCCAATCCGGTATCAGAATTTTCTGTCGAAGCTTTAGAAGATGTTTCTGCAACTGGCTTTATTCTTGGCCGTTTATGTCCGTTTCCAATAAAAACATTTCGTCTAAAAAAGTTTTATATACATACATACATAATTAAGTATTTACATATTCTATAAAATTCAAGGTCACTTATTTTAATTTACCACTTGAAATATCTTCAATAGTTTCTTTATCACTTTTTCTTTTTTTTGATAATTTTTTTTGCACAGAGGACATTATAAGTCGGTTTGAGTTATAATTTTTATACATTAAACTACACTTGTTGAGCTTTCTTTAACGATTGATTTACTAAATAAAACAATAACTATTTATTTCTTTACTTTTATTCTATGATCACTTCTTTTCTTTCTAAACGATAACTCCCGACGATAACTCCCCACACACTTCAGAAGTGTTCGTTTATATATACATACTTATTCGAATATAACGGTAAACAAAATTTTGTTATTAGAAAATAAATATGAACGTTAAATGGAATGTTGATAAATCTTAATACTAAGCAAAATTCTTGATAAACCTTTAAAATTGAGAAAAGTAGCAAAATAGCAAAGTAGTAGAGAGAGCGAGAGAGTACTCTACAAAAGTATTCTATATCAAAGGAAGAACACTTAATAATTCTTCAACAACATAACTGCAATGGAGCAAAAATGCAACTAACGACTGCACGTAGAGCAAAATGTCCAGCAATAATCAATTTCAAGATTTTGCACTGAAATTTTGCTCTATACGCCATTGAATGGCGTATAGATCAAAATAGCACAAAAAAGTTCTGTTTTGAAAGATATAGGGCAAAATGGACACGATTTATCTCAGCAACGAGAAGAGATAGCTGAAAACGGATTGCAGATTTGAAAAATTTGAGGTCGAAAACCTAAGATTGCATCCTCAACTCAAAATTGTCAAAATGGCGTATGGAGCACTTAAACCCTCGGACGACGATATATTGCTGTGGTGATACATAGAACCGTATGTGTTTGTTGAAAGCACGATAACGGTCAAACAAATCAACCTAGGATAAGCTGTTTAGGATTGTAATTGAGTAAAATCGGCCCAGGGGAGAAAAAGTTTCCCTTTATCAGGTACCTGGTAAAAATTAAATGTATTGAGTATTTGGTATTTGCTTAACAAATTATAATCTTTTTTGAGCAGGCATGGTTTAAAATGTTGTACTGTTAGTCGGTACGCACTAAATTCATACGTCAAAAAGTGCACAGCTGCTGGACTTTTTGGTTCATTTGACCCAAAAAAGGTCCCGCATGGTCAAAACGGGAAATGGATAGTCAGTATGGCAATATGGTTACTCAAATTAAAGCAATTTTTGCTACCAATTGAAATATAAATAAATTTTTGCTGAGATTTAGGATGGACGCAAATACGTGCCTTTTTTACGCTTTTGCAGCAAAGAGACGGTGGAGGGTACATATTCACCCCTACTCTGTAAGACGTCGTCGACAGCTAACGTCGACGCCTTGTGTCGCCGTGTTAATTTTGGCACCTCTGAAGTCGTGTCGACAGCAGTCGACGAGTACTTGGTACTCGCTAAGGCGTTTATACAACCATGTTGAGTCGACTCGACTTACTTTTGGGCGTTACGATTTTTCTGCACGCCTTGTGACGCCTTGAAACAAACAATTGTATTTTTATTGATTTGTAAGTTGGTGGAAAGTCAAAATGGAGAAAAAATTAAAAGTTACAAATGGAACACAATTTGATTGTTTAATAAAAGAACTTGGGAAAAACCCAAGCCTTGCGAAAGGGTTCAGCAGAGGCTCTCTTCCATCCAATTTTAAAAAAAAAATTGGGAGGATATTACTACAAAACTGAATGCTTTTGGTCCTCCGGCAAGAGACAGTGATGGTTGGCAGAAGGTAAGGAATAACAGTATATGTACACAAATAATTAAACTTTCTTTGTTTTGGGTTTGGAGAGATCTAAAATTCAAATCTAAAAAGAAAGTAGCCTTCAACAAGGCAGAATGCAATGCAACAGGTGGAAGCAGATACCAGCAGATGCAACTTTCCCCGTTGGAAGAAGCAGTTGCGAGTATAATGAAATTTGACAGCCAATTTACTCCTGATGGCTTTGTGTGTGGCGCCAAAAAAGACCAGGGATTTTCTGTGGTAGAGGGTGAGGAGGAATACTTTTCTTCATTTTCGGCTCAATAGTATCAAGCAAGTATTTAAATGCTGCTTTATTGATGCGAAAATGGTTTGAAACCTGTAGATAAATGACATATTTTATGAATGGCATGTATCATGACCCAAAATATAAAAATTATAAAACTTACTTGATATGTGGTAGGTTAAATATATCTGACCTTTGCCTTATAATTTTTCTTTGTATACGAAGGCTTTTTTCTGTTCTTCATCACTAGAACTTGAACTTTCATCAAGAAAATAATACATTTTAGCAAACAAATAGAAGACAATTTTCTTTACTCGTTAGGGATTACACTTTTTGGTGGTAAATTATCGATACGCAGGCGTCACTGGCCGCGACGTCTTACAAAGTACCAATTTTGCATTCATGTGACAACGCCGACGTCAACGAGTGACAACGACTCTGAGAAGACGACGCCTTTGGCGACGACTTACAGAGTAGGGGTGATTATATATGTGCCGCTTTTGCCTGGTTGCATTTAGTATTCCACCATGTATTGTTTTCCTTTTGGTCCAAACTTTGAATCTGTTGAAAACTAACTTTGAGAATAGCACAATTTCTCATTGTCTGGACAATCGGTGTACTGATCATCTTTGAGTTTTTCCACAACATCCTCGTTTAGTTTCTAAAATTTAAGGTACTCCGTATCTGAACTAATGGCAAGAAAAGCTTTAAGTTTAAACTCCATGATTTTCGCACAATGGTTGCTACCAAGGTATCTATAGGTGGTGCTGCAAGTTGAAACCAGTGCCAGCGAAGGACAGCATATCAAATGGTCTACACAACCATTGTACGCGTATGTCTTGGAACCGTCGTTGAGAAGACATAGTTTGTTGTCTTCGATGAAGCTAATGTTTTCACCCTTATCTTAGGTCTGTTACAACCTTCTCTGAGACTTGAAGTCGCCACATAGAATTATCTTTGTTTTAGGTGAAAGCTACAAACCATAGATGGTGGTGACAGTTGGAGTGCCACATAAGATGATCCTTGTGTTGGGTGGAGTTAAGATGTAACAAATTTGAGATCAGATTGGTGGAATGTTGCGGTTAATGGTATATACATATATTGATATTATAACGACAGATCCGATGTTTGAAAAAGAATTACCAGCCGCAACCTCAATACTCTGGTTCATTTCTTTAATGTTGTTTCAAATCAATCCAAGGATGCGTAGAAATTTATATCATTGCTATCGAAGTGCTTTTGGTTGGATGACATCTGTCCCAGGATGTGGATATCATCCGTCCTAGGTACTGGTCCTGGTAGTGTAGGTTGTCGTTTTCTTGGTTTGTGTATTTCCTCTTTTTGGAGTTATCCCTATTTATGTATAGTTTCCGCTTGGTGGTTTACTGTCGGAAATTCTTCCTCAATAAATAATAGAGGTTTTCGTGATATCTAGTTGATATTTTGGAGTCTTTCCCGCATTCCGGCGCAAATTCCCCTTACCTCCTACAAATTGAAAGTTGCGGCAAGTAAAGTTGCCTAGTGTAATAGGGAACTCATATACCTTGTTTGTAGTACCCTCGTTGCATGTGGGAAAATATATTTTATAGTTGTCAAACAATGTCACAAATTTATTATATGAACTATAATTACTACCATAAATATATATGTATGTATATAGAAAATAACACGTTTCCCAAAAAATTAATAAAAGTTAATTCGTTAAGCTCCTCGCATTAAAGCTGCCAATACTTGTTTGTAATCTCCAGAAGTTTCGGTCTGTAAAATAAAATAAACATGTTTTATTTTTGAAAGTACTGATAAGACCGATGCGACGCGTCAAAACGCAGCTAAATGTCGAAATCAATATTCACACGTTTTAACATACATATGTATGTATGTCGCTTCGTTTGTGAGGTGTCAAGTGAATCAAAACAAAGAAAAAATTCCAAAATACTCTTTTTAATTAATAGTGAAACAAAATAACACATAATTAGAAAATGAAAAAAAATTCTTAATTTAATTTTTTTACTGAAAGTTGACAGCGACAAAAATGTTTAGGTGTGCATGTACACACGACTATCGCGATAGCGTTTCGTCGCATCGCATCGCTCTGAACTAATCTTAAATATGAATATAGCAAATGTGTTCGAGCCCTTAAAACACTAAATGTGAGCCTTTGCCAATAAAATTAAGTAAAACTACAAAAAATACCATTAGAAGTTCTTAAAATAATGTTTTAAATTAATAAAGTAACTTGAGCCAAGCAAGAGACCTACAAACAAACATTATGTAATTATACCCTCAAACTACTGGGTAATTCATAATGTACTTATATATCATTTGGTACGAACAAAATTTGTAACGCATCGGAAAAAGCATTTTTCGACCAAATCCGTTTCATGGATTTGTGTGTGGCATTGGGCCATGTCCAGCTGGTTCGCACGATAATGTCAAAACTGGCAAGGGGGAAATGAAAATGTGCCATATTGCTGCACCCTTCTGGTACCTCACTCACAAATGTACCAAAACGCCCACATAACAATACAAAAGAATGAAGTTATAAATTAAACTTTGTGACAAAAAAATGACCTCTCAAATAAACGACCGTGTTTGAGCGCAGTTAAGAACCAACATAAGTTTTCACCCAGTGCTATTTAATTCTGAATACCGTAATATTGCACTCGTGTATCAAAAAAGTGGTTGTCACGCCCCATTTTGGTACCTCCAGTGTAAATGCACAATTCCGCCACTTTTGATATTTGCTTATTAATTTTAATACTATTCATACGATTCTGATGAAAATCAGTAATTAAAAAAACAAATATAAGATAGATGACGAAAAGCGTTGATTGTTAAGTAACCCACATCACTATATCCCTAATGAATGAATTTCGCTTGAATTTAGATTTCTGCAATATGTTTATTAGATCTTTATATGCGCATAAAAAAGTGAATACCACCCTCCTTTCTAGTACCTTCCAAACAAACGACTTTTACGACATTTCAATGAAACCTGTACGCTTTAGACAATGAAGGACAGCGCGACAGAAAATCTGAAATGGGTTAGGGTACATGATTGAAAGTCGCATCATCCGAGTGATTTTTTGCTAACTAGGTTTGTTTATTTTTGGTTTTCAATATGTTACGCTCTGTCGAACTTAGCTCAGCGTAGAGCAGGTCGGGGAAAAAAGCACAAGAATAGTAGTAGTAGTAATATTTGCTCGTATACCGCTTTTTAAACATTTTTCATTTCCCAGCGAAATATACATATGTCTATATTTATACACTTATTTAAATGGTTTTTAGACTACAGGAAATTGAAAAATTTGCTGTGTAAGAAACCAAGCTTCAGTGTGCCCGAGCCTTTATTAGAAAAATGGATTCGTTGTGAATTTTGCCTTAGGACTTATGTGTCGCTAAAAAACAAATGACGTCGTAAGTATATTTCGAACAATAATGAAATTTGATCTTCTTTGAGTCACATGTCCATGAAAATGTTTGTTATGACGAATGGGGCTCTTTTTGAGCCGTAGGTCACGAACAGCATCCCGGTGTTGGGGTAATTTTTGTTTAACGAAAGTTCAAAAGATAAAAACAAAGAGGAAACAAATAATAAAGATATGTTGAGCAAATATTCAAATAGTCTACCTTGTTTTGTCAAAGGTATTTCTAAACCCTAAAAGAAAAATGACAGCCCTCTTATCTGGTCCATTTACAATACCTTGCAGCGTCAAAGATGTCTTGGCCGATATGGGTCTTTCAAGAGACACACGGACGGACTTAATGACAAACAAAAAATAAATTAGACATTGGTTAACAAAAAGAACCAATCTTGTTCATGTTGGTATATAAGGAACGTTAAGCAATAACTACTTAACTCTACAAACAAATTAAAAAACCTTACCCTTAATCCTAAAAAAATACAATAGGTTTACCAGTATAAGAAAATTTAACCTTTTAATGTTTTGATAATTTATATGAATATGGCCCTAAATTTGTACTAAGTACAACAAATTTTTATTGGAAAATTGAGTACTAAAATGAGTTTTATAAACAATATTGACACATTTTGTAAACTAGTGGCCTATCTATTGCGTATCTAAGTTTCGAAAAAACACCTCTATTAGGTATTTGTAAAATAATTTTCCGAAATGCCAATGGTATTTTCTGAATAGCAATCAAAATTGTTGCAAATTTGGTTTATAAGCTATAATTCGCAATGTGTACCCCAAAACATTTGCCATATTGATAACTAAGAAGCTTTCTAACAATACGAGTACTTACATCCTAGAGTTAAGTTTGCATAAAATCACCATAAAATATGAAAATATATGAAATAATATACAAAAGATTAGTTATCGGAATTAATTTGTTAACACCCGTTTTCGGGAAGCTTCTATATGTTAAACGTTTAAGACGAAGATGACGGTTTGTAGTGTTTTGTCATCTACTTATATTAGTAAACTCTTACGGAGCTTAGTCATAATGGTCGTTAATAGTGCAAATGATCCGAAAAGGTTAATTTAGTTTTCCTTACATAACTAAATTCTTGAAATTTTAAATTGTTCCACTTATTCATATATTTTTTCGGAAAACCTAAAGCATATGCTTAAATGAAGTCTACATTTCAATCCATTTCAATTGTAATTCAGAAAACATTGAAATAACTGTGTAATATATTGTATTTGGACTTAATAAATTAATTTAGAAACTCCATTTCAAATTTAGAAATTTTATTTACAATTCTTAACATTCCATTTGAAATTCACACAAGTAAAACATCGGTAAGATCGGCCGAGCCGAACCTTATCAACCGTCTACCATCACATCGCAACTAAAGTCTAAAACAGGGTTCGTTCTTGGACGTCTTCAGACCGTACGTCGTACCCTAATCGCTGTCTAAAGTTCCAAATTAATCTATACTCGTATATCATAAAATAGGCCAATTTCCAAAACAGTACAACGACGTTTTAATTTGTTAAATTTAAATTGGTGTCTTTTGTATTGCAGGTGAATTATATCATTTTCACTAAATGTTTTCTGAATTTCACTGATATTTTCAGACCAAATGGAAAAGTCGAAGACTATGGAAGATAAAGCAAATATTTACCGTTACAGCGCTGAACAATGTACGGTTGTAAATTCGTTCAAATTCGTTTTTAATGGTATCCAAATCAATTTCAGAACGCGAAACAATTATGCGTATTAATGTGTTATCGTCCGTTCCAGCACCATCCATTGCTTTGAAAAGGCGATTGGCAAAGAGAGCTGCCGGAGATTGAACACATTCAACTAAAATGAAACAAAATGTTTGCTTTTGGAACTCAAATGAACAGTTTTAGTTAATTACCTATAGCCATCATGGCGTCGTGTAGTTCATCATCCATTTCATGTTTGATTGCCTGTTCTATTGTTTGGCCAGATAACTGTTTGTACTCCTCGAAAATTAAGCGTAACTGATCAAAACTAGCATGTGCCATAATGCGATTAAAAACTTCTTCATCGGTTCCAAGTTTTGCTTCACCAGCGGCGTATAACTCGGACGCTTGTTCCTTTGCCTTCTCGGGATCAACTACTCCCTTGGAGTCACGTACACCCGTAACAATCAGTGTCAAAAGCCGTCTGAAATGGCCTGAAGTTTCACTGCACATTTGCTCAGCTAATGGACGATCATACATGGCCTCATAGGCAGTCACAATTTCCTGCATTTCCTCATTAGATTTAGTGCACAATATTTCAACAAGAGTTTCTTCATCGGTGCCCATACCAGCCATAGCATCTCGCAATTGCTTACACAAATATTCAGTTGACGGAGTCATTAAAGCTACTACCACATCCTCAAATGCACCACCCAACTCGCTCTTTAAATCCTCAATTAAATCTCTCCCGAACTCTGCCTCAAACTGTGTTTTTATCTGTTGGCGTTGACTGTTTGTTCGAGCGGTGAGAATTTCAATAATTTTCTCTTCATCCGTACCCATCCCTTTCATAGCAGAGCGCAATTCCTGGCTGTCTGTTCTGGGATCAAAGGGGCTTATTGCCACAACGGTGGGAATGGGCTAAAGTAAATATTTCAGCAACGTTGAATGATGATGACGCATAGCGCATAGCAAGGAAATCGTAATATAAAAAGACAATTAAATCAATACATTTATTAACGTGTTTAAACATGTACAATTAATAGTTAATTGACGAGTTTTTTATTTGTTAATGAAGTGAATGAGCAAAACTCGCATTTCGAACAAAACCACAACTCCAAATGGACCTGACTTCTGCAAAATACTAACCACGTATTCTGAATCAAATAAGACCACTTTTCATAAAGTACTCGCACTTTATATTGAATGCCGTACAAAATGAAAACTGAGCCATTTTGCTCGAAATGACATTTTTTGGATTGTGACTGCCTTGAGCTGTATGAATACCTACTTTTAATTATTTATTATTATACAAACTTTAACAACTCGTATGAATAACAACTTACTGTGTAGTCCATTGTTGTATTCGTAGGTCGATTGAATATATAATTAATATAGAAATTGTGTCGGAAACTTTTTTCTAGTGTTGTTTATATTTTACAACTTGTCCGCAACATTAAGCAAAATGTATTCTGTCTTAGAGAGGAGATAGGTTCGTCGACTGAATGAATATGACTTTTGTCACGATACTAATAACGAACGAATGTTCGTTAGTTGATATTAGGTGTGTTTTGTTTAGCAAGCGAGAAAACCGCTTAACACCCCCACCCCGTTAAGGCGATGACCTTTGCATAAAGCGCTCATGGCTTCTTGAGAGACCGGTAAAGCTATATGAAAACATAGACACATAATAAGGGGGCCGGTGGGAGTCAACATGACCCCTTAGCCATAAATAGACTTTTGTCACATTTTGTGGTACCGTAATGTACATTATGTCCATACATCCCTGTACCACTGTGGGAGGTCTAGAGTATAAAAAGATATTTGAGAAACGTGAGATTTTGTTGCATGTTTCAATTCAATTTATAAATATAAGGACAATAGATTGATCGAAAGGCAATAAAGACAAAAACTTATCAAAAAATCAAATGTATTTTAGCGAACAATTTTTTATATAATATGTGATTTTAAAACAGGAAGGTGTCCACTAGGGGTACAACCAAAATAAGGCCCTATCACCACGCTGTAGCCGTTGTTGTGCTGAAAACGATAATGTTTCCTCAGGTCATTTCGGAACAAAAACGTTCCGCGTCGAAGCCGATTTCTGAAAGCCCTTTAAGATAGTTTTTATTCTTTCAAAATTTTGTATTTTTTCAAAAAAAAATTATTACATTTAATGTAAATATATGATTATAATCAAAATCACAATCTAAAAACTAACTTTGTTAAGTGAAATTAACATAAGATTAAAAGTTCGTGTTGATTTGCATTGGGGGGAAATATCTTGTACGACTTTGATGGCGCGTTCCGCACAGATGTTGCTGCGTTGTGTTTTTGGAATTCTTGATTCATCTTTCACCCAATGTCTTAGAAAGCATTTCTGAGCATTAGTAAAACCCGATAATGGTTTGTTTAAGGCTTCGAAGTCATTTTTATTGTAACAATGGTCTGAAAACCAAATGTTGTACCAAGGGCCACATATAAATTCGCATATTGAATATAATTTGCTACGATATTTTGGAATTAGTATGTAAGCTAGAATCGCAAGAATTGCTCTAGAATTCCATCTAGCATTACTAATCGGTGGTATAGTTTTAAAGTTTATAAATGGAAATTTATTGATCCCAAACTTAATTGCATTTGACGCGGAACCTTTTTTAACGATATCAAAAATGAAATGAAATGCAGTTCTTATTGTTTTTTATGCACTACATGCTATGGATAGGGCCATTTTGATATTTTCAAAAATTGTAAAAAAGTTGTATCCCTAGTGTCCACGCTACCACCTGTATCAAAGGCACTACATACAAATTTTAAATAAAGTAATATAACAGCTAGTTTACAAAAAGAGACGACTTAGATGCAAGTGGCATACAAAACGATCTCCAGCAGCAAAACTTAGACTGACCACTGCAGTCTTTGGGACACCGAAATTTAAAATTTAAATTTAATTTAATCAATTTAAATCAACTTATGGTAGGTAGTTGCTTTGATCCGTAGAGCCATTCCATCTGAAGGTTACTGGCCGCAGCGCCATTTGAGTATGGTCCTCTTGGCCCATTTAAGTAGTTATTCACTATAAGATTCTAGATTAGTTAAAAATAATTGCTAGACCGCGCACTAAAATTAATGGAGCACCTCAGTTAGATTAAGAAAGCGTCCACAATTGTCGATATGTGTGACAGTGTATCCATAACACGATGCCCGATATTGCTGGTATTGTTGACCATACACTAACCGGAAAGGGACACATGGTACAGTCGTGGCACCAGAGCGTATGTCGACCTTACGCTGACGCTTTATCACTGACTGTTCAAAATATAACAGTCAAGTAGGTTCTAAAGCAATTCCAACGATCTGGGTTTACACTAAGCGCGAAGACTACCTTATCATCGATGAGTACCAAAAATGCTGTGCTTTTCATAGTAGAACCTCTTAAAGCCCAACTGGTATTATATACATGTTTACATTCTGTCCTAACAAAATGGCTTACCTTTAAATAACTTCGGTTTCGGGCCACAGTGATTAGAAGTCTTGCAATGATGCTTAAAGTTGGCACTGGCGACTTTTGGTTTTTTAAGAAGTCTAAAGTCTACTTTTTCATGTTGACTTTATCGACTTATGTTCTTTTATTTATTTTCGCCGATTAAGATATACAGAAGATTTTTTTTATTGTATGCCAAGGTTATAAACGTATGCTTTCAAAAATGTTCTAGATAAATCCAGAGCAATTATTTAAGTCGGTAAGTAACTAACACTGAAATTATATTCAGCAGTATATCAAGTTAATTTGTATGTTTTAAGGCTAACTGATAAACACCGAGATCGGAAATTCTGGAATACCTATTGATACCCATTCACCTATTGATACCCATTCACCATCTTTTTGAGATCAAATGATGTTTAATGTATATTAATCGGCTGCTTTATAGTCAACTTTGTTTTAAGTTTTTAAAACATGATTATTACTAATGTAAAAACTACTTGAAATTCCTCATCATCACTCTTAGTTTCTTAAATAAAAGTTTTTTGTACAAAGAAAACTTGAATTTCATTTTCATTTTGATAAAGAAAAATTCGAAAAGTCGACTTTAACCGAATTTTTACACTAAAAAGTCGTAAAATCTAAATGTCAACTTTTAATTTTTCTGTTATAGTCGAAAAGTCGACTTTTAGTCTTAAGTATATAACCCTACTATAAACTGAACGGGAAATAAAGAATACTTTTTTGGAATTCCCTTTTTTATTGTTTAGAGAAAATACTTTAGAGCGAGCTAATTAAAAAGTTTGGGTAGTTTTCGTTAAGATTAAGTGTGTCTGCGCGCACAGGTTTTAAATTTCACGTAAACTAGGATAAATCAATTTGTACTTCACGTTATGTTTAAAAAGTTTTTAAAAATTTATTTTTTTGTTTGATATAAATATTAAGCTTTTTCGAAATCGATCCATTTTTTTACTTCTGTCAACTTTTCAACTCTCCTACTCCACAGCCTTGGTTTTGATGTAAAAGGCCAGCATGGAGTTATCTGTTCAATTCTATTTGTCCGTTTGTCCTACACACACTCGTATATTTGTTATGGAAGTGAACACCAAGCTAGCATTTTTTGAATTTTGTAATCAAATTCGAGTCTTTTTCGACTCTTCTGCGCGATTAAAAAGTCGGAATATGCGCGCTTTTTCTGAACATAAAAGATACCTTTGTCGGGAGAAAAGTGTGCCTGCCCCGCGACTCTTCTTAATAAATCATTTATGAGTCATTTTCTATATTAGTTTAGAGTCATTTTCGACCCCTTTCCGAGTAGTTTTAAAGTCTTTTTAGAAACATTTTTTGATCATTTGTTAGTCTCATTTGACTTAATTTGTGACTCTTTTTGGATTCGTCTTTCAGTCATGTTAGAATCACTTACGAGTCTTTTGTGAGTTATTTATCAGTCATTTTATCGTCATTAATCACCCATATTTCTAATCATTTAGGAATCTTTTTTGCGTCATTTATGACTCTAAATTGAGTCATTTATCAGTCGTATTTCTAAACGTATTTACCCCCTGTTCCGCAATACGATTTAGAGTGAAATCCGAATCCGAGTAAAATTAAACAGTCCAGTACTCATCTTCACAAAAACTTTTGTGTGATATTTTCACTTGCTTTTGTAGTTTTGCGAATAAAGCATATTTGCAAATGAAAATATATCACAAAAGTTCTTGTGAAGATGAGTACTGGGCTGTTTAATTTTACTTGCATTCGGATTTCACTCTAAATCGGATTACGGAACAGGAGTGTTAAATCGAGTATTTTTCAGTCTACTTTCTGAGTTTATTTAAAAGAAATTAATTATTAATTTTAAAGAAAATATTTATTTAAAAGAAAATATTTTTTTTTGGTAAAAATAGTTCATTTCGTTAAAAATAGTTAGATCCAATTTTAAGAATACATTTTATAAAAAAAAACATAAAGTATACAAAAAAAAATTATTAAATTAATAATTTGTACTTTAAACATTAAAAGTGATTTGCACAATTTCACTTCTTTTTATTCGTTTAGCTGACATTGCCATTTTTATTTAATCTATTACAATAATTTAATGATTTTAATTAAAGTACATGAAATTTTTTTCATTTTGTTGAGTAGTGTAATTATCACTTTTCAAACACCTGCATGATCTGTTTTTGATTAAGCATTTTCAATCTTCCAGATGAGTGAAATATGATAATAGATAACAGAAATAAAAGTCAAATTTCAAACGCCTGGAAGATTAATTTGCGATTACTATACAATTTGTTGTTATAATTTAAATCGAACTCTTTTTACCCATTAGCGCGAATCATTATCGAGTCCTTTTTTGATCATGTAGGTGATTAATCAGTTTTTGATCTCTAAAGGTACTCGAAGAAGACTCAGCAAGGTGATTTTTCAAAAAATGATCTTCCAAATGCTAGCTGGGCATTTATTGCCATTCGGGTTTTGTTTACACACACACGAATACGTGTGTTTCGTATGGAGACAAAAACTGAACAGAAAACTCGGGACTAGTCCCAAATTTCCAACCTATTGATAAATTATAATAAAGTAAATATTTACTTATTACCTTTGTTGGGGTTTTTCGCTCGTTAAAAAAAAACACTCCTAGTGTGTGGTATGTGCTTTATTACCATTAATACATTACATTCTGGGGTGTATGTTGGATATACGACATACAGTGAGTCATCTACAGTACAACATGACAAATTAGCTGCATTATATGCGTAAGAAAAGGAACGTGGTTGTTAAGAGCTAGGCTATTTACTATCCTCGTGGCTCTAACCTAAGGTTCAGAAAATCGTTGAAAGATTTGTGGGAATTATACGATATGTTTACACTGCTCAACAAAGAAAGACCATTCAAAGAGGTGGGCAAGATCAGAAAGTTGTAATCCGGAAGTATATTTCTAACTTTTGCTGTTCTTAAAAGAAAATACCATACGGCTCTAGCAGGAAACGAACTATGACCTTCAATTTCAAATACCAACGCCTTCGCTGTCTATGCTATTCCCTGCTGTGAATTCAAGTCAGTTAAATCACAACGAATATTAGTACGAGGCTTGCTATATATACTTCTGGCCTAGGCAACACTAAGTGTTGCCTGACGCCTTCTTACTTTTCCATTGGAAAGTTTGACATTTTTTAGCTTAAACGCACTTGGAACGTTTTGATGCACGACCATCATTTGTGTTGTTTACAGTGACTTGAAAAAATAAATTTGCCAAAAAATGGAATTAACTCGTGAACATTTTCGTGCGATCATTTTGCACAACTTTCGAAGTGGATTATCACGACAAGAGTGCTGATAAGGCAAGTTCGTCATGTGACATACCGTGAGATAGAGGCCTTCTTGGGCATTTCTTCCACCAGCATATATTCGATATTGCATTAACACCTGCCCATAAAAAAAGAATTGTTCTCGTTGAGCAACGCTTGAGCAACGTAGGACGGTCAATTCTGAGTGGTACACCACAATTTGTTTGCCTGAAGTTTTCGGAGAAATTCGAAAAACGAACAAGAGAAGACGAATCATTGTGCACCATGACAATGCGAAATATTCGAATTTTCATTATTACGACAGAAATATATGTAGCAGCCCTTGTATGGCAACATATTCTTATGAGTTTCGTTAATAGGTTAAGCTGATTGATTCTAAAAAAAACTTTAAAATAAACAAATGAACGGCAGAGAAAGGTGCCTAAAATGCATTGAATGTTGAAACGAGTCATCAATTGTAATAAAAATAGTACAATACTACCATGTTTTCCATCAGTGGTATGAATCGAAGACATGCCAATGGCCTCAGCTGGTTTCAAAACAGAGAAAGGTGCCTAAAATGCATTGAATGTTGAAACGAGTCATCAATTGTAATAAAAATAGTACAATACTATCATGTTTTCCATGAGTGGTATGAATCGAAGACATGCCAATGCCCTCAGCTGGTTTCAAAACAGGTTTGCCAGGGTTTCTGCCGTTTTGTCCGTTGGGATTCGAAAAAAACCTACTCACTTCGTTTAACACATTGATTGCCATGTGTACCGTCAGCGGTACAAACATAACTTTTATTAAAGTAACTATGTGCCACGTGCATCGCCAGCTCTCACACTATATACGAGGGCGACCGCAAAAGTAACTGGCCTAACATAAAAAGAACCGTTTTTTTTGAATTATTATTATTTATTTTTCAACATAATCTCCTTCCAACTCAATACATTTCATCAAACGTTTTTCAAGTTTTTTAATTCCATCCGAAAAATAAGATTTTTCAAGACCTTCAAAATATGTCTCAGTTTCAGCAATAACCTCGCTATTGGACGAAAATTTTTTGCCACCGAGAATTTTTTTAAATTTGGAAACAAGAAATAATCAGAAGGAGCTAAATCTGGACTATATGGTGGATGCGGAGCAATTTCAAATCGTAATTTGGCCAGTTTTTGTTGAGTTAAAAATGCAGTGTGTGAAGGAGCATTATCTTGATGAAAAAGAACTTTTTTTTCTAAATGCGTCGTTTTATCTTGATTTCTTCACTCAACCGATCCAATAATGCACAATAATATTCACTATTTATAGTTGTTCCTTTCTCAAGATAATCATCCCAAAATAATGTGGACATTACTTTTCCTTCTGACTTAACAGTTTTCGCCTTGTTGGGACCACTTTTACCAGCTTCTATCCATTGTTTTGACTGTTCTTTGCATTCTGGGATGTAGTGATGGATCCATGTTTCATCAACAGTTATGAATCGGCACAAGAACTCTATTGGATTACGCTGATAAATCGCTAAAAGCTCCTCGGAACGGACAATTTTTTGGGCCAAAGTCAACAAACGCGGCACATATCTTGCGGATAGCTTTTTCAAACTTTTTTTCGTATATTTTAACAATATCAGCTGCTACTACTACTTTTCAATAGTAGTAGCAGTTTTCGGTCTTCCAGAGCGTTGTTCATCTTCCGTACTTGAACGACCCATTTTAAATTGTTGAACCCAGGATTTCACGGTGGAGTATGATGGTGCATTATCACCATGAACAGAATCCAATTCATCTTTGATTAATTGTGGCGTATAACCTTTCATATAAAAGTGTTTAATTACCGCACGACACTCTTTATTTTCCATTTTTCAAAAATTATAAAACTTGTTTACTTCAATCACCTGTAACAAAGAAAATAATCATTAAATATTTCGGAAATTTTGACAGATGGCTTATAAAAGATTGATTTTAAAAAACAAAAAAAAAGTTGCTATTAAAACAGAAAATGTGCCAGGCCAGTTAGTTTTGCGGTCGCCCTCGTAACGGTGCAAATAACACAAATATACAAAAAAAAAACACTTCATATTTTATCACTAAAAATTGACTTACAACTGTTAGTATGCCTGACTTCCTAAACCTATATTTACAATGTATCAATACAGTACTAAATAATAATACTTTGCAACACTGAGCTCGTTTAGGAACATTTATATGCACTTATCATTCATATCAATATATAAGAAAAAAATGTTTACTTATCTTCCTGCATCGCCGTTGTGTTATGAGTTGCATTCGCTTTGCATCTACTTTTATTTGGATGCCTTTGGTTCTTTTCTTTGCGTATTAAATACAACAGTGTTGCAAACAATGTAACACAATGTATTGTGTTGCATTGTCAACATTTTCGCGGTTGCATTTACGAACACCCTGCAATGTTTATGTATTACTACAAAGCAACATGCGTTTAAGAAGTCAGCTTATTTATTGGCACTGCAAATTAATTTTGATTTTGTATGGTGGCACTCAACGTGTTAATTGCCAAAGAAGATAATTTGTGTGTTTTAAAGAAAAAATTTCTAGACCGAAAGACCCGCTTCCCTTATGGAAGCAGTTAATTGCTCCATTCTTAAAATATCATGGAGTTATAATTGTGCGAATGGAATAGTACTTTGTACTCCGCAAAGAGCAGACTGTCGTACGCCAATATGAGTGGCCCGACATCAGCCTATCCACTAGCTTAGTCACCAGAGGGCGAAGTCATCAGCCTCTTCACTAGCTTAGTCACCAGAGGGGGTAGTCACTTTCGGAATGTCGGGCAAACTGGAATAAAATACTTTCCTTTCGAAATGGACTCAAACGCCTCCCTTAAAGACCTTTTAATCGCCACAAGAGTATCACTGTATTACCAACTTACCGATATAGGGTAACCATTATAAACTGCCTCCTTCGCTTTAAAATCAAGCCTCTTATAAAATTTAATACCAACTTGTCCCGAAATCCACACAATGTACAGCTTCCGAATACTAGAGTCATTTAAAAAATTTCATAAAGTCATTAACAATACAATTCAAACTCCTATCCTGCTTCAAAAGATGACACGCTTTTAAACTATCACTGTTGATTACCAAATTCGTTACCCCAACTGCAACTACCTTTTCCAAGCGACTAGCTCACCTGTAGCTGAAAACCGGCGCTCTGTGGATCAAAAAAATGTACTTCTCTGAAGGTTATGAAGGGAAAACCTAATGCCGCGATCTGTAAAAGATGCATAAGTCGCATATATAGCGAAATATCTCTGCCATAGGAATCAACAGACTCAGCATAAAATTTCCTAAAGACCGTAGGCGAATCATCCGACTTTCTCCCAAACGGGGACCCAAATTAAACCGAACGTTTCTCTGATAGCCGGTATGGAGCAATAAAGGATACATTCTTAAATATATTCCAAAACTCGAAAGCATATGCAGTTGAGAAAATAAATATCCATCCCAAAATAAGCAAGCCTTTCGTATTTTGGAATGGTTTTCATTTTATGCAGCCTTAAAAGCTGAATGCGCTGTACGCTTACCATTGTCGATGTGATTCCTTTCAATCATTTGAAAAATATTATTTTCACAATTTCGGAAATTTAGTATGGGAAAATTTTAAAATCTACTTCTTGAACTGGCAGAATGTACCTACTGCATTATTTAAACAATCTCAAACACGTTCTCAAGATGAAATGGCAAACAATACAGAAAAGAAAAAAATTCTAACACAACTCACGCGTAATCTGTGAAAAAAACCGTGTTGAAAAATACCTTGTGATTGATCACCCCTTACAAATTTGAACTGACCAAACTGTGTTTTCTCGGTGTATGTCTTACCATGATAAAATGGCAAACAATACTGAAAAAGAATTAAGTCTAACACTCCATTCTTTTACAAACACAATCATTATTTTATAAATTATTTGCACTATCGAAAAACTTTGTCGGAAATCTTATTTCACGTTCAATCGGATGAATGCAAGTTCACCATTGTCCGTATTAAAATGCTACGTGTGATTATTTGCGCAACAGCATCTTAAAGAAAGAAAACGCATACGCATATTTGTCGACCATGTAAGTTTTTATACATGTCTCCAAAGATATAACGCTCTGAACATAAATTTAGTACAACGGCAGGTGTAGATTTTGGAATCACTGACAAAGTTAATCGAAAATCAATAGCAATCACCAATTGCTTGTTAGTAATTTTTTCGGAAACCTTTGATATTATGCTCAGGATATTTCTTGATTACCAAAGTGTATCTCATGAGTAGATTTGCCTTTTAATACTGCAGTCGTGCAAATTTGCTTAAATGTTCGCAACATTTTTTAATGGAACCAGTTTGGGGCAAATCGGTGGGATGGTTTTTTAAACTGCGCTGAGTTTGAATCTTATTATAAGATTAAAATTATTACATGATTAATTGTTACATTTTCATTTGGGTGGCTAATGGATAGAAACTCTCTTGTTTTAAAATTGACTCTTACAAATCGATTATTAATTTGAAAATCAGACGCAAGATGGTATCTATGGCACGTTTAGTTAAAACAAAATTGGAATTTTGATATGCTTAAAAATGGTATTTTGGCAACATATGCACAAAATCTGAATTCTTAACAAAATTTGAATTTTCAGTAATACAGGGTGGAGCGCGGTAATTAGCTTTTTTGCACTGCACTGTATTCGTCTGCCTTTCAGTTGCCACCATGCATTGGACACGTGAGGAGAGGTCATTTTGTGTTGAAGCTTTTTTTTTCAAATGCTCACTCGATCATTGCAGTGCAGCGTGCTTTTTGTTTACGATTAGCTGTTCCCCCACGCGTACGTTTTTCTTGACGCCAATCAATTGTAAGTTAGGTAACTTCATTGAGAACAGCAGGGAATGTGTCATGTGTACCATGGGGACATGAGAGAAGGATGACAACACCACAAAACATAGAGAGAGTTCGAGCAGCAGTAGTGCAATCTCCGAAACGCTTTGCTCGGAATCAATCACTTGCTCTTGGCATTTCCTAGATTTTTTCCGTATTAAAATGCTACGTGTGATTATTTGCGCAACAGCATCTTAAAGAAAGAAAACGCATACGCATATTTGTCGACCATGTAAGTTTTTATACATGTCTCCAAATTGTATTAATTTCCAACAAACACCAATGTTCGAAGGAGTCAAAGTTGGCGCAAAGTAAAAGGAATCATCGGCCCGGGAATGTATTATTACCATGTGGCAAAAGACGATAACACATACTTATCTATGGCTTTATTTTAAAGTATTATTTCTAAGAAGTTCATTTTACAATACATCTAAGGTTTATATGGAATGACATTAGCTAAACTTTTTCGGCGCTTATATCATAATTATCGTCTAATTCCGAATACCAAAAACAATAAATTTAAAACATGCTAAGTCGGCTTAGCATTCTCTGGAACTCAGCCATCGCTATTTGTATATTTTCGACGTTTCACTTTTATTTCAGTATTCCCGAACACCAAATTGGTAAATTACCAATTTTTTGCGATATGAAACTATTTTTGAAATCGGAATGACTGTCTTTTGAAGAACATAGGCATTTGTTTTTAGTTTTTCTTTTTTTTCATCACAATCAATTCCTATCGCTAATAAATTTAAACATATTTTTCCAACTAAAATACTATAAACCGCATTTAATGGCGAAGGGCATTTAAAAATTGACACGGCTGAACTACACAAATATGGATGGACCGATCTAAATTAAGAGATTACAACAAATGTTATATATGTCAGCTTTAGATAATTATCCACTGCCGTCCGTACAAAAGTACATATTAACAAGTCACTAGAAAAAATAGACTCCTTAACTTTAAAATTCCTCTTAGAATTTTACATCTAACCAAAATACCAGGTATGTGATGAGGTTTAAGTTATACGCGCTAAAAAACTTATTATAAGCTCTAAATAATATACTATTAAATCAAAAAAATCGAAAGATATACATACACATAAAGAAAAATGTTCAAGGCGTAATTTATTTGGTTTCCAAAAATTTGTACACGTAGAAATTGAACGACAGCAGCTAGAGAAAAAGCTAGGTGCGCGTTTGAAGAAAGGATGCACCATTATATCACACTTCTTTTAAATTTTATATACTTCGCTCAATCTTTTGAAATCTCGAATTGTTTTTTAAACTGCGCTGAGTTTGAATCTTATTATAAGATTAAAATTATTACATGATTAATTGTTACATTTTCATTTGGGTGGCTAATGGATAGAAACTCTCTTGTTTTAAAATTGACTCTTACAAATCGATTATTAATTTGAAAATCAGACGCAAGATGGTATCTATGGCACGTTTAGTTAAAACAAAATTGGAATTTTGATATGCTTAAAAATGGTATTTTGGCAACATATGCACAAAATCTGAATTCTTAACAAAATTTGAATTTTCAGTAATACAGGGTGGAGCGCGGTAATTAGCTTTTTTGCACTGCACTGTATTCGTCTGCCTTTCAGTTGCCACCATGCATTGGACACGTGAGGAGAGGTCATTTTGTGTTGAAGCTTTTTTTTCAAATGCTCACTCGATCATTGCAGTGCAGCGTGCTTTTTGTTTACGATTAGCTGTTCCCCCACGCGTACGTTTTTCTTGACGCCAATCAATTGTAAGTTAGGTAACTTCATTGAGAACAGCAGGGAATGTGTCATGTGTACCATGGGGACATGAGAGAAGGATGACAACACCACAAAACATAGAGAGAGTTCGAGCAGCAGTAGTGCAATCTCCGAAACGCTTTGCTCGGAATCAATCACTTGCTCTTGGCATTTCCTAGATTTTTTCCGTATTAAAATGCTACGTGTGATTATTTGCGCAACAGCATCTTAAAGAAAGAAAACGCATACGCATATTTGTCGACCATGTAAGTTTTTATACATGTCTCCAAATTGTATTAATTTCCAACAAACACCAATGTTCGAAGGAGTCAAAGTTGGCGCAAAGTAAAAGGAATCATCGGCCCGGGAATGTATTATTACCATGTGGCAAAAGACGATAACACATACTTATCTATGGCTTTATTTTAAAGTATTATTTCTAAGAAGTTCATTTTACAATACATCTAAGGTTTATATGGAATGACATTAGCTAAACTTTTTCGGCGCTTATATCATAATTATCGTCTAATTCCGAATACCAAAAACAATAAATTTAAAACATGCTAAGTCGGCTTAGCATTCTCTGGAACTCAGCCATCGCTATTTGTATATTTTCGACGTTTCACTTTTATTTCAGTATTCCCGAACACCAAATTGGTAAATTACCAATTTTTTGCGATATGAAACTATTTTTGAAATCGGAATGACTGTCTTTTGAAGAACATAGGCATTTGTTTTTAGTTTTTCTTTTTTTTCATCACAATCAATTCCTATCGCTAATAAATTTAAACATATTTTTCCAACTAAAATACTATAAACCGCATTTAATGGCGAAGGGCATTTAAAAATTGACACGGCTGAACTACACAAATATGGATGGACCGATCTAAATTAAGAGATTACAACAAATGTTATATATGTCAGCTTTAGATAATTATCCACTGCCGTCCGTACAAAAGTACATATTAACAAGTCACTAGAAAAAATAGACTCCTTAACTTTAAAATTCCTCTTAGAATTTTACATCTAACCAAAATACCAGGTATGTGATGAGGTTTAAGTTATACGCGCTAAAAAACTCATTATAAGCTCTAAATAATATACTATTAAATCAAAAAAATCGAAAGATATACATACACATAAAGAAAAATGTTCAAGGCGTAATTTATTTGGTTTCCAAAAATTTGTACACGTAGAAATTGAACGACAGCAGCTAGAGAAAAAGCTAGGTGCGCGTTTGAAGAAAGGATGCACCATTATATCACACTTCTTTTAAATTTTATATACTTCGCTCAATCTTTTGAAATCTCGAATTGTTTTTTAAACTGCGCTGAGTTTGAATCTTATTATAAGATTAAAATTATTACATGATTAATTGTTACATTTTCATTTGGGTGGCTAATGGATAGAAACTCTCTTGTTTTAAAATTGACTCTTACAAATCGATTAATAATTTGAAAATCAGACGCAAGATGGTATCTATGGCACGTTTAGTTAAAACAAAATTGGAATTTTGATATGCTTAAAAATGGTATTTTGGCAACATATGCACAAAATCTGAATTCTTAACAAAATTTGAATTTTCAGTAATACAGGGTGGAGCGCGGTAATTAGCTTTTTTGCACTGCACTGTATTCGTCTGCCTTTCAGTTGCCACCATGCATTGGACACGTGATGAGAGGTCATTTTGTGTTGAAGCTTTTTTTTCAAATGCTCACTCGATCATTGCAGTGCAGCGTGCTTTTTGTTTACGATTAGCTGTTCCCCCACGCGTACGTTTTTCTTGACGCCAATCAATTGTAAGTTAGGTAACTTCATTGAGAACAGCAGGGAATGTGTCATGTGTACCATGGGGACATGAGAGAAGGATGGCAACACCACAAAACATAGAGAGAGTTCGAGCAGCAGTAGTGCAATCTCCGAAACGCTTTGCTCGGAATCAATCACTTGCTCTTGGCATTTCCTAGATTTTTTCCAGCCGGCTCTTGAGGCAATGCAATTAGAGGAAACATGGTTTCAACAGGATGGTGCCAATGCACACAGCATGGATTACAATATATTGTTTAACGCAAATGTTTCTAGGCGGCTTATCTTTTTGAGGGGCGATGTGAACTGGCCGGCACGCTCACCAGACTTAGGCCCATGCAATTTTTTCGTTTGGGCTTACCTGAAGTCGAAGGTGTATATCAACCGTCCCAACACCTCGGAAGACCTTGTTAGCAATATTAAGGCTGAAATTGGCAGAATACCAGACGACATGCTTGTTAGAGTTCATGAAAACTTCAGAAAACGTATGCAGAAGTGTGTGGATAGCAAAGGTCAACATTTGATACTCTGTACTCTATTTAAAACCATGTAATTTTAAAATTCTCTTACTGTTCAATATAATTAACATATAAAATAATTTTTTTTTAACGTTCATAATTTTTTTTATTTCATTCCCAAATAAGCAAAACTCCGCGCTCCACCCTGTATATGCAAAATATGCCGTATTGCAAAGTCGTTAATTCGAGAAGATATTCAGTTGAAGTTTCTTTTAGACTATCGACAACAAATTTGTATTTGTATAGAATTTCGGTCCCTAGTGATGAAATTTAGTTTTTGGAGAAAAAACATCAAAGACCTATTTCAAGAAAAATGAAACAAGTGCATTTTCCAGTCAGTAAGGCCCTTTTTCATAGCAGATGACATTGATGGGATGACAGGAAAATATACTTTCTCTCTTCAAATTTGAATGGCGGTTAATACTGTCAATATTAATAGAAATGTCAACACCCGTAATTTTGTTAAACACAATTATTATAACTTTAGACTATCTGTGATTTGTAGAAGTTTTTATGTCATAAATGTTCTCTTCCTTAATGGGAGCTGTATCTTGATATTTCTTAAGTATAGATGTTAATGCGTCGCTTCATTGTATCCCGATATAACTTTTCATAATAATAATATAATGTTTTATTGAGCAACATTGCGGACACTATAAGCAACCATTTTTGACAACTTTAGAAGAATGCTTTGGATCATTGTTCTCTGAAAGACCTATGTGGAATCTAGTTTCAATTTCGTAACGCTGAAACGCCTATTGTTTTTCAAAATGTTACGGTTATCCATTTTATTCGTGGTACTTTTTATAAAAGTTATTTTACCCACTCCAGTGGCCGCCATACACCATCACCCAACCTCAATTGTTTCAACAATATTGTATACTTTTTGACTCTCACTGTATATAAACAACAGACCGACATAATTTGACCAAAGAAAGTAGTGTATTAACATAAATGAAAGGTTAATATATTAGCCACAAAACTAGATCGAGAAATACATACTTAAAAATAGGCGTTTTTCCGGTAAAAGTCGTGAAAAAATAAAAATGTTGATCGAATATGTATGCATATACATATATATGTATCTCTGAAAAGGTAAGGCAATAAGCTTTCAAACGAAAAAGTTTCAAAGAATAGACTCAATATCTGAATTATACGTCTGATTTTTTTATTTAACATTTCCGGCTTAGAATCAAAAGTTCTATCGATGGTACAAAATTTTTTTAAGTGACTGACAGTCCAGCGGGCTGTTGTTGGGCTAGTGACTATACCTCGTTTATTGTACCATGAATTTCTCTATCTTATTGAATTAAAATTACCATTTTTGTAATATTGATCAAAAATCCATCACAATTTGTGTAGGATTTGACATACGAAATAAATTAAATTTAAAATTACATAATTTCGATGGCTTGTGCGAAAGCCTTATTAGACTATTTCACGAAATATGTGTGATGAGTTTTACGATGGTACAATAAACAAGGTATACTTATAGTCACTACAATATGGTACATCGTCTTAAATGAGAATTGTAAGCCCTAGGTGCGAACAAAAATTAGGGCCAACGGGAAGTTACAATTATAATAATTTATAAGTTACGAGAATAACAATTTTTAGAGCGAAAAGTTATTTGTGAGTGCTAATACCATAACTAATCACTTAGCGGTTGTAAATTTAACTGGGAATTTAAAAAGTATCAGATTGACAAGAGCAAAACAACAACAAATATTTTGTACAAGGTTGAACGCGAAAAAATTGTTCCAACTTAGAGTTGGAAGCTTCACAAGTGCTGTAAAAATAGTAGCTCCTGAGCAAAGGTACTCGTATGTTTTCTCAACATTTTTTTTAAAAATGACACTATATGTTTATCCATTCGAAATCAATCAACCTGACTTTTTATTTTTTTAATTTTTCTAAGTATACTATTTTGAGGTTCTGTTATTAATAACAATGATATGAATAGAGCAATAAAATGAATGAACTAACTTTTGAACGAAAGAATTGTTTTTTTTACTCATAAAATAGTTTTAGGGTACCCTATTTCTGGTCCACAGGTGTTTACTAAGATAGAATATTGTCCCTGGAAATTTTCAATATAAGAATAGGTCCGATTCTTTTTCTACTAGCATCTTGCAGCAAATTTCTCAACATAGTTGATTTATTCTCCTAGCATTTACATTCTAATTTTAAACAGAGCGACAAATTAATTGCAACAAATTTCTGTAAAATGGCTTAGTCTTTTATATTTAAGCTATTTTACGCATTCTTAGAAACCAGGTGAAGAAATATAACTTTTATTCATAACAGATATAAGATAAAATCCGAAATAATTTCAAGTACGCTCCACAAACCAAAAAACTGACTTAAAATTGCAGCGGCAAGCGGTTTATATAAGATTTTATTTGGTCGAAATCCAACAATGCGCCTGATTTTGTTTGCTCTGCAAATAATCTTCTTCGTCAGTGGATGCTTCGTAAATATCTTCAGATTTTTTTCGACTTAGACAAGGTATGCCTTCACAAGGCCTATATTCTGTAAATAAACGTAAATCGAACATTGTTCATCGTATAAGGTTATGTAAAGTAACTTTTTTAAATTGATTTTGTTTTAGAAACATTTTTAAGTCCCAAATATAAAATAGCACTTTAAAAAACATGGTAGTTTCAAGCTTCCATGTAGATTGATGTGTATGTAACGATGTCTTACTTTCTTCATTACTGTGTTGTTCTTCTGTGTTTGGTTTTAGATTTTCTGAAATCAAAATACGAAATTTGAAAGGAGCTTAACATAGTACATTGGTAAAAACAATGTCTCACTTCTTTCAATTCGTTGTATTTCGTCGTCTGTGTCGCTTCCTGATGACGAAGAAACCATCTTCTTTCTCTTTACTGCTTTGGGTTGTAGTACATCTAGTTCGTATAGGGATAGCGTATCATTGCGATCTGCAGATTCTCTTCTGGAGGTTGATGGGTTTGACACTTTATTGTCGGTACATCGTGGCTGCAATGATTCATCAAGAATTTCTTCATCGCTTTCTGATTTTCCCAACTCCTGACTGTCCAATGCAAATCTTCTCCATGGTAAATACTTTTTTGAATGGTAACATTTTTCTATCCACGCGCGTGTTACAATTTTACCTTTACCTCTAACTTGGCTGTATTTAGGAGTGTTTTTAAAGGCGCATCTAAAGATATTTAAAAAAATTCAAATTAGTACAAATTTCAAATTTAATTGCACACAATGGGCCTTTTGCAGACATACATTAAATGTGTACAAGTACTATCCCAGTCTCCTTTATATTTAGCTCCTAATGCTAGGGCCTTGTTTCTCAAATCTCCGCGATCGGGGTTCTGTATTCCACTTATAACCAACACTACACCTCTAAGAAGTTGATTGAATGGTCTTATCTTTACTCTCGAGTCATTAGGATTCTTAGCATTCGGAATATTGGGAGAAACTGCGTGCTGTTTGGTGTTGGCAGTTATTGTAGAGTCTCCAATTGTGTTTTCAATTTTAGAAGTAGCTGCTGTGTTATCCTTATCATTGTTTTTCCTTTGCTGTGTTGAGTCAATAGATTTCCGTTTGTCCTTTGTTTTGTTTCTTTCAGACTGTTTTTGTATTTCCAGACGTCTTCGTTCTTTATCAACTTCAATTTCTTTTGCTAAACGAAGTTCTCGCTCTGATAAGACAGCGTCGTCCGCCTCACTAAATAGTAACACGTCTCGATTTCTGTCAAGAATTTCTATTGTCTTTGCATTCGATAGGCTTGTATTAGGTTTCTCAATCGCATTTCTGCTTGTATGCAAGGCTATATTTTTGGATGCCACTCTGATAGACGCTGCGGTAGTCTGTCCTGTGTTGTCTTTAGTTTTTTTCCACCGATTAAATAGGCTGGAGGAAACTCCATCACTTTCCGAATCAGGAGAATCTTCCCGGAGCTTAAATTTGCCAATGTGAGGAACATTCATATTACTTTCGTTTTTGGAAAGGACCGTCCCTTTATCTGGAATAGGACACTGTGGTGCCAAAATCTTCGCAATCTGCGTTGTTTTTGCTTGAGCAACGTGAATTTTAATGAACGACAACCCATACTGAACATGTTTATTGAATGGTTGAGTACATATTACTTTTATTAAAGACCACTTTTTCTCTGCCGCGGTTGGGACCAAAGCATCTTTGTTAAAACATCTTACGCGATTGGCGTTATTTGAACTCTTACTTTCAATGGGAGTCATAAAAGAGCATGTTATAAGAATTTCCTATATTTTTTAAATAACACAGTTAGAAAGTCATAAGGCTATCAACTAAACATACCGTGAAATCATTTGGAGAACAAGTTGATTTGCCGACTAGAACTTCCACAAAAGCTGAATGTTCATTGCCAACGTCAATTCCAGTAATTTGCTCCGCCTCTTGCATTTCTAATATGATGTAAGCCGACTTTTCACCGACGTTTTTTGTTTTCCATTTTTTCCCTTGCTGTGGTTTAATCAAATTTTCCGCAAGATTATGCTGCACACAATAAAATAAAAAAAATAGTGTATAGCAGTGCTTTAAAAACAGGAAATGAAATAATTTCTCCAATTTCCTCTTTGCTTTACGAATAAGGTTCCGAAAATTTCGCAGACTTTTTTTAAAGTTGTTTTTTGTGCATGTAACGAAACGTAACGTTACCCTCTTTCGCTCCTTTTGAAGACCGCACATGATTCTGGGGATTGATGAGGCATATTCTCATTATCTGGAATCATTTTGTTCATCCTTCGCTTAGACAGAATGTGCATATGTAATTATCACAGCTGACAATATTTGGCCAAACGAAGGTGGAGACAATGGCATCAAATACAGTCAGTCAAGAGAAAGATATTATAACTACTTCTCATCGAGACGCAAGCAACAAAAAGGCAACCTTACGGGACTATGGCTAGAAACCAGCAGACTCGTACGGACAAAACCAACGAGCAATGTGCCTGTGCCGAAGGTTTACCTGCGGACTTTTTTTTAGTGTTTAAGGCGTGAAGGGATGAGAGCATGCACTCACTCATCTGCACATCTTGGTTAAAGAAGGCATTTAGCACTCCTAATTATTGAAATCTAGGTGTCCAGTCCATAAAAATGACATGCCTGACAATCGAAGTAAGAGTTAAACATATGTAGGAAGCGCAATAAAAATGCTCCTCGCGTACGCAGATGACATAGGCATCATTGGGAGAACTGTACGCTGTACGGTTATGACACGATTGACAACCATCCTCAATTAAATATACCTACATCATCTTCACTGCTGACTTCACGTATTTTTGTAAATGTTGCGAATGGCATTTCATGAAATTTACGGCGCGAAAATCAATCACCCTAAACAAGCAAAAGAACAAATATAAGACTGGTGAGCAGCTGTTTTCCTGTTCTCTTTGTTTGTGGTCTTTATTTTTTTTCCTTTTCCTTTCGGGTTCCTTTTCTTTTAAAGCGGAATCGGCTTAAAACGGCAGCGCGCTGCCGCCGATTACATGTAACTTAGTCCAGCCGCCGACAATTGAGTTAACCCTAAGAAGCCGCCGTTAATAACGGCGAGCCGTTGTTAAAATAATAATTTTGTGAAAAAATGTGTTAAATATTTAAAATTTGCGCTAAATTTAAACACACTGTCCAAAGTAGGTACACATGCTTTTCGTTTACGAAATGCCTACTTGGCGTTACTCATTGCCAGCGCCGCTTTCAGGAAGTAGCATTCTGTGCTGTACAGACCTATAACGCCTGAGCTTGACTCTTGAAACCCATACATGGAATGTATGGGGTAGCAGTCAAGCCTGGGACTGCCGAGATAGAGCTTTACAACGTACACATCCCGGCGGTTGGTAGCTGTGCCTAGTGTTATTTGCTGACATTTGTAATATACTGCACGGAAACAGCCGCATAGTCCTAGTAAACTTAAATGTCCACTTCGAACTGTGGCATTCTCTCTAAGTCAACGACCAGAGGGACATTGCTTTGGCAGAGCAAGTTGATAGGCATTAGTACCGCTACTGAAGCCAATCAAAGACACAAGCAGAGAAAATCGAGAAGGCCTTTCTCGTTGCTTTCACCAGTAGCAAAGATGCTTGAGGCGCTTCTCCTCCCCAGCCCAATCGAAAACCTTCCATGTGCTGATCATCAGCATGGGTTCTGCAAGCAGCGCAGCACAACAACTTTTCCACACGCAATCACTACACGTGTAAGTCGCGGCCTTTACCAGAACAAGCCCAACGACAGGACGGTACTCGTGGCTCTTGAAAAAAAACGCCTTCCACACGGTCAATCATGCCACCATGTTCGAGGACATTGCAGGAACGTCATTTTAGTTTACTTTGAAACGTTGGGTAATAAACTATAGGTAGGGGCCCCAGTTACATGTAGAACTTAGAGACAGGAAGTCGAAGCCCCGCAGAGTTAACCAGAGAGTTCCCCAGGGTGGGGTAATATCTAGCGTCAGGAACTTAAGTGGATGACTTACGCGAGGAAATCAAATGTTACCTTAGTGACTTTGCATGCTTCGTCACGGCGAGGAATATGAAAGTATCCGCCACAGAATCATCAGCCACACTGTTTACCGCAGAGGTTGTCACTCAATGTGCAAGACGATGACGTCAACATCCCGACTACCAACTACCTTGAAATCCTTGAGGTTACATTGGACATTATAATTTCTTCTAAGGATCATCTACATGAGGTGACAAAGGTCCTTACCGCGCGCAGATACAATTTTGTGTTGTCTAAGCTGTATCTGCATGGGTGTCTTCGCTGCAGTCATCCCAACTACCATCTCATGGACAGGATGCCTCCGCCCAGAGAGATTAGGTACGATCTTCATGATCTAGAAAGAGGTCCAGCGTTACAAAAGAGAACCTTAAGATCATCGATACTATCAGGCAGGTCTGATCGACATTCATACTATCAGGCAGGTCAGATCCAGCTATAGCGTAAATGAAGTGCTGGGGGAACATCCCCCGAAGATTTCACCTTTATCGGCAGACCCGCGTGATTTGGCTCAGCTAGGATCTGGATGGCGCAACTGCCTCAATTCGCATCGCAAATTGATACTAACGTCCCGAACTTTTGTCCCGCCTGCCATCTGCGATCACATGACGTGCTGTACCTCTTCAATTGTCCGGCCAAGCCCACTCAGCTGGCCGCCTGGTCTCTTTGTACGTAATTATTGTGTGTCGATAATTCATCAGAACTATGAATAGATGTATCATCTGCGAAAATATATGTAATACGTCCAGGAAATATTGGTATGTCATATGTGTAAATTTTGTATAATATAGGCGACAGAGAAGATCCCTGTGGATAGCCAGATGTCAAACTCATTTGCTGGGAACGTGTTTTTTTGGATCTGCCTGAAACGTTGCCGAAAAGGCAACGTTTCCGACCGCAGACCAAAAATGTGTTCGTTTACTTTCCCAGTAAGTTTCTGCTTTTGAGATCGTAAGGGCAATTTTACTCTCATTGTTCCAGTAAAATTTGTAATGCTTCCAGTAAAATTTGCAATGAAACAGCTGATTTTGTTTACTGTTTGTATTACATTTATCGAAAATTTGTTTTGCGTCCACGTTTGCGTTCAAACAGATGTTTGTGTTTATATGTTTTTTTGCGGTGCGAATAGTTTAATATTTTTGTATTGTGACATTATCATGGAGTTAAATGATATTATTTTGCTAACCGCATTGGAAAATAAGGATCAAATGGTATTGCGCCTAATTGAAATGTGCAGTAGCAGCAGCGCTTTATGTTTATGCTGATAAACAGCTGTTTTAATAGGGATGTGCAATTTACGGTGTTGCCATTAATAGGTATGGGTGGGTTTCGATTGCAAAAATAATCGAACTTATAGTAAACGCGACTTTTCGGAAAACGCGTAAAATATAAACGCGACTTTTTCCCATGCCTAACTGCCTATGTTTTTTGTATAGGCTTTAAAGCCCGTTCATTGATTTTTGGACGCGGACGCGACCGTAGTGAAAACAGCCTATAAAACAGCTGATTTCAAACATCTGTTCCATTTTGCAAATTTTGGTTGGCTAAAATTCTTCAACCAAAATTTGCAAACTCTATCGAACCGTCAAAAATTTCTCTCTCTGGCTCTCATTTACTGGACTTTTTGTGAAAACGAACACGATCCAGTAAAAATTTGCTCAAATTTGCAAGTAAACTTAATGTTTGATATAATAATTTAGCTTTACAGACTTGAGGAATTGTCTTTATCGAATTTATAAGTTTAACTTTCTACGAGAAACAATTTTTAAATCAGCTGCATTACACTACCTTCTTTATTGTACAATGATTAAGGTAACTAAACCTCCGCCAGTTGCTCAAAAATATGGAGAAATCATACCGCCGCAACAGATAAAAAAACACCCGCACCGCCGATAGTTTGTTCTCGGCTTTAAACTCTGAATGACACCTTTAGTCATTGGACACAAAAAGTATCATTGAAGAAAACAAAGTGATGTGTAAACAAATATAAAATGTTTAGATTTCAAAATTTTTAGTTAGTCTTTTCCAACGTTGGAAGCATCATTATGATCGAGACAAAAATGAACGACGAGACAACTGAGTGTGATAATATTACGGCATTTGAATTGCAAAAGACAAAACGTGTATTGTATTTCAGCGATGGATGTATGGAGGAGCTTTCGGACGAAGATGTAGATCCTGATGTAGATATCACTGATACGAGCATGGATGTCGATATTGATGTGGTTAGTTGGGGAATTTTTATGGAAATTTTGTTAGTAATCCTTATGTATCATTTCCCCAGAAAACGTTGCCTTTAATTCCTCGCATCAAGTATCAGGCGTATCAAGTCGGCTCCAAATTTTTACATGGAATTGATTATGTCGGCGGAGGAATAGCAAACATTTTGGGTATTACAACACCAAAGTTTGTTAGCGAGTCGGACATCAGCGCTGTGTACCAAGAAAAGATGCATGAAGGCGAATGTGGGGAGGAAGGCAGTACTACTTGGAAGCACGACAACAATAATTCACCGAACGTGGTCATTACAAGGTATCCACGCAATGCAGTAAATAACTATCCATAAATAGATGTTTGAAGTACAGCGTCTATTTGAGGTCAATTGACCAACAAACATGAGTCATAATCCGTATATGGAAAGAAAAAATTATATAGAACATTACTATTTTTACAATAAAATCCTCTAAGAGGTACATATGGAAATGACAGAAGAATGTGAGTCAAGTTCCTATAAAATATTGGGAATGTGCTGTATTTCCATGGTACCATGCATGGCACAATAATAGAAGTAATATTGACAATCAGCTGATTTTACACTTTTTCATTTAGTTTATAAGCAAAAATGCCAAGTTTCCTTTTAGAAACTTGAAATAACATTTGAGTTTTAAATTTCTATGAATAATTCTTAACTTTGTTGTATACTACACAAACAAATTGTCTGTTGTTTTTGTATTGTACTTGTAGCTGATACTACTATCTTTATTATTGTGCCATGGTACCATGTATATATTTTTGGGAAGTCAAAAACTACATAAAAAAATTGACAATACTATCTAGCTTTCTCGATGAAAAAAGCTAGATAGTAAACACGCAATTTAAATATAATTGTTAAGAAATACTCTTAACTTTGTTCATGTCTAAAGGAAAAGTCCGGCTATTCTCCAATCTTCCAAAAATACAATTTAGAAAAATAATTCTTTAGAAGCTTTTTTAGTACTTAGCCTAGATATAGATCCACGCTAAAAATTTAAACCGCTGTGAACAATTGCAGTTTTCAAAATTGTTTTATACTTATGATTAGAGCACAGGTTTTCCTATAGACATTTGCTTATTTTTTATCGAATGACGTAACTTCAGCGGTTTTGCTTGCTATTCAGTCATAGTTATCGAGGCTTAACAAAAAACACCACTTAATATTACATTTACTATACTATAGTCTTCAAAAAGGATTTTGAAGACTATAGCATAGTCTTCAAAATCGTTTTTTTAAATTCTACATACATAACTTTTGTCTGGTTTTGTCCTTTTTCTAATAGATACATTCACTGATTTCGGAAGTAAATGATTTTCAACAAATGTCTTTTACTTTTGTTTGCTGAAGGTTCTTTGATACTGAATACTCCTAACCCATTGTATTGATTTAAGCTAATACGTCTTACAAATATTTGTTTTTTCTAAACATTCCCTATGAAAAATTGGAATTATTTATTGATACTCTTATTGTACACAAAACTTACACATTAAGACAAACAAATATATGTATGTTCTTAATAAAAATTGAATAATTGAATGTTGCCTTCTTTAACGCAAGGCACATAATATTTATATGCACTTGAGCTTGTGTGAATGTTAAAAATAAATACTTCTTAATAATAAATATTTCTTAAAAATAATGGCACGTTTTATACTAACTACTTAGTTTTAAGTACAATTGTTAAAGAAAAACATTAAAATGCTCTTATTAGGCTTTTAAGGCCTTGATGTTTGACGAAAAATATACTATTTCCACTGATACATTCACAACATATGCTAATTAGACCAATCGATATTTGACAAAACCTTCTAAGTTTTCTCCTGGGGCGTCTTTATATCATTACATACTATTTATTGTATTATCTCTAGATTTTTAGATTCTAGTAGAAGAAAAATGGAAATACAAGCTGATGGGCGGCGATAGCGTCTACATACGAGAAAAGGCAATACATTGATGAATATCACAGACTTGTTTTTTCAACTGGGAATATGTTTTCCAATTTTCAGTTAAAGTATGGTCTCATCTCTGTGTCGATGAAACGAATTCCCACCAGTTTTGTCTATTGGGTTCAAATAGATACGAGATGTATGTTTTTGTGGCATTTTGTTATGTCCCAATGAATAGTTCGTGTGATGTTTTAATGCTATTGCACTGTTCTGATGTGTTTTAATATTGCACTGTTTGATATTCTTAGGTTGACGTACAGATTGATATGACACTATACTGTAAGCTTTGTTCGAAGAGCGGCAGCTTTTTATATTAGATGCAGCTGACGGCGGTATACTGGCGACCTGCTTTGATTTATTGACAGGTTTTTCCATTTGTTTTTTATACATGGAGAAAACTTTCGGTACTAAAATCCAGGCAGAGCAAATAATGGTAAGAAATAACTCCATAAAGACTTTCGTTACAAAGGGCCACATTGGCGTTTCACTCTTTTCTATTGTAGAATTATTTGCATGTGTTATATACGGCGAGACATTTAGCCATACATCGATGTTGGCAAATTCATAAATTACTGCCAAAAGTAGTAGTGCACACGGAACGCAGTAAATAAATAAAAACGAACCAGATATTTCGTATTTAGTTGGCAGCATTAGGCGCAAAGAAGCCGATGTTTTAAATATTTCTTTGTTTCTACGATGAACCAAAAAGCCAGAAGCTAAATTCATAGAACCAAAAATCCAATAACAAAATAATGGCGTTGCAACCAAAATCTGTAAACCCTTATCTGATTGATTTCCAACATAACATGCCCCTGTAAATAATATAAGTCATTATTTTTTCTGTATTATAACCGTGTATACAGCTTACCCAATAATTCATCAGCATCTACTAAACGTGCAACAATAACGGCAGCAGTTTGGAAGGCTGGCAAACCCCATGCCAAAAATCTTACAAAATTACTAGAGGTTATATTCTTGGCAGTCTTTTTAAAATGACTACGATAATGTTTCACTGTGCTGCTACTGACATTAGAAGTTGGGTATAAATTGCCGCCTACCGTGATCTGATCCATCAACTCGGGACTGTTTCGGCGCACATCGCGATGCCATCCCAAACATAAAATAGCCCACCTAGAATAATCCACAGATACATTTAAGAGCGTAACTAAAGCAAAGTAAGAAGATAAATAAGTACATAAAAAACAATATTGCACCACTTAAAAAACAAACAAAAATAAGGCTTTAACTACGATTTGTTGCATGGCATTTCTAAAAGACTTATTAACTAAAAATAAATTGCTTCGGAAAAAGTAAAGTAAGGCGTGTTTGTTAACGAATAAAAACACCGCCAAGGTTATAATTTCAACAGGCTATAAAAAAAACTAAATTGAAAACAATGTGAAAAGGTTGATACTAGGTCGCCCATGTGAAAAACATAAGTCACTTAAAGCTTTTTTGTATGTTTTTATTTATAGGAATAATGCAATCAACACGAGTAAAAAACAAACTAAACGGGCAGGTAGACTTATGCGAGTGCCCTAAGTGCTTTTGTCAACTAATTTTTTATCTTCAATATATTAGCGGTAAAAGAGGGTTTCCCCTTTTTAATAAAACACTGTTTTTACAATTAAAATAATGGATTTAGGGCCGTGTTCTGTTGGAGAAGAAATTATTTCTAATGTAATTGAGCTGTTGTTGTTGCTGTAATAACAATATATTTCACTTTAAAGCGCTGTTCGTCTATAGTGGATTTGCTTCGATATCCAGGTGAAGGGAACGCGTCATTTGAACTGGGCTTGGCCGGACAATTGAGGAGGTGCAGCACGTCTTGTGATCCCTAATGGCAGGCGGGACTTACGTTCGGAATGTTAGCATCAATTCGTGCCCAATAGCTGAGCCAGAACCACTCGCGCCTGCCGAGGTGGCATCTTCTCCTCAGGTGATGTCCGGGGGGATGTTCCTTTAGCACTACATTCACACTGTAGCTGAATACTGCTGATGCGACTTCATCAGCGTGAATGTCGTTCAAACCTGCCTGATAGTTTCGATGATATAAAGGCTCTCTCTTGTACCACTGGACCCCTGTCTCTAGATCATGAAGATCCATCCGTGAGATTGTAGTTTGTATGCCTACTGCGAAGGCATCCAAGCGGATATTGCTTAGACAACAAGAAATTGAGTCTGCGCACGGCAATGACCTTCGTCTCCTCATGTATATGGTCCTCAGAGGACATAAGAAGGCACCCTGTTGATGTAATCAGAGCGGCATTTTGGCAAGTCTGAATTTTCTTCCAGAGTGGCAGACGATTTGAAGACGGATATTTCTGCAATGCCTCGAACAGAGTGCCATGATTGATCGTGTAAGGTAAAGAGCCACGGAACCGTCCTATCGTTGGGCTTGTTCTGGTTAAGCCGCGACTTATGATTGTGGTGATGTCGTGTAAAGCAGTTTTTGTGCGGTGCTGCTTGCGGAACCCATGCTGATGATCAGCACTTGGAAGGTGTTCGATCAGGCTGGGGAGGAACAGAGCTTCAAGCGTCTTTGCTACTGGCAAAAGCATGGCTATCGGCCTGTACGATTCTCCTTTGCGTAAGTCTTTGCCTGGCTTCAGTAGCGGTACCTCTGTATTCATTTTTTAAGCATCGACAGATTGAACACTTTGACCATGTACTCTACTCCCGGGTTATCCTAGTCCTACAATATCAGCATTGAGATCCCGTCTGCGCTGTGGATGACATGAGCAAATTCGTCAACGAGGAATACTCTTCTTTTTACCTTGCCGCCCTCTAGGTGCTCAACGAAAATCCGATTAGATAACGATTTGACAGTTGTCCACAACTTACCAATTCCTCAATTGCTTTAAATGAGCTAGCGATTTCAAAGTGGAGATCCCTAATTGTATGGTTCTCCGCCCATCTGCGAGTCCCGCTGCCTCTGCTGGGAAATATGGTCGTATTTCGGGTATTCGACCAGCAGGAATATGGCAAGCGGCTGCTGCGTTGATAATAGCACGGAACTTCTTTCGGCTAAATTTACATCTAAGGGGATGGCATTCCAATCAGCCTTTTTTGATTGAGATACATACGACATTCAGAGATTATGAAGCCTGATAATCTGTTTATGGGGAGGATAATGGGGTGTCAACAGCAATCTGCGATGTAAGATGCTGTAGATATTGATGCTGTTGCGAGGGGAGACTGCAGGGGAGTCTCAGATTTGGATGACGACACCAAATCCAGACACCCACCGAGAACAACGTTGATACAGCACGAGGCAACAACGTCACATATTGTTGAGATGACTGCCCCTGGCCGAGAAGTTTTTTTTCGGGTTAATCCGTTACATAGACGCTCGGGTAGTGTAGTTTGTGTGAGAGGTACACGAAGGGTCATTTGAGTGTTTTCCTCAAAAATAGTTAGGTAAAAACAGATTTCCATTTTAATGTACTCACAAAGAAGTAGAGTTGCTGAAAGTATCTGGAAAAAATCGCACTCATACCGGCAACGGGATTAATATTAGGAAAACAAACAAGCGTACGAATGTAACGTACGCAGTACAGGATTTTTCCATATGTTAGTGTGCCTACATTCCATCGGAGTTGGGTTTTAAGGTTAATAGCTTTTGCGTGATTGAATTAATCACGGAATGCATTAGTAAAAATCAAACTGACCGCAACATCCGTAAACCCCGCGGATAATGCGGGTGATGGTCCAAAAATATTTTTTTTTGACAAAATTATAAATTTTGCTGTTCTGGAATACAACCGCACAACAATCTATACTAAGTAGACAAATTTTAAAAAAAAATATTATTTTTTAAAATGTGTTTCTAGTCGCTGAATTTGTTTTTAAATTTGATTAAATTTGCCAAGTCCTGCTCAACTGCAGTTAAGTGGCATAACTCCGATTTGTTTTAAATTTTCACCATTGGTAAAACTCTTTATACGGAGACAAAGTCCACAAAGCTTGATTGTATTATCTGATATATCTTTGTTGTGTCCAATTGGCCCAGAGCGCACTTATACTGCACTTTTGTAATATTTGCATTGAACAATAAAAATTATTAAATATAAGTAGATTATTGGCGCCAGATATCTCCGGTGTCTTAAGGGGAAATATGCTGTACAATAGCTCTCTACAATACAAAATCCACACCGTTATTTGTCTATTTACATCAATTTTCCAGAAAAGAACATTAACCTACACCACAAAAAGTTAAAGGAAATTTGACATCGGATGAGTTACAACGAAGATATACCAAATGATACATTCGAGCTTTGTGGGCCCGTAACTTAGGAAAAAATGGGCTACCTAGGATTTTTTTTGACATCTGGATAACATTCTCTACATCCGTAAGGAAAATAAACAAAAAACGGAGTTATGCCACTAACCACCATTAGTTCTCATGATTCTAACAAAAGAAGTAATTCGATTTTTGGGACCGCTATACTTGTTGAAGTTATGGGCTTTGGGAAAAGCAAAATGTTCATCGTGCACCGACCACGACCGAGCATTCGAATTGTCGACATGTCCGCAACACCAGCTTTTTATTGGTAAACCATTTGCTTTAAGAAAGGTTTCATTCCATTTGAAAAAAGGTTAGATGATTAGGATTCAACTAACTTTCCTACTCGATCTTATTTGTTATATGACATATTTACGTACCACGCACATGCTGCCATTCCAAAATAATATCTTAGTATAAATGTTGTTGCACATAATCCGTTGGAAAGTCCATCGACCAGTAGTAGAGATACATTCGGTATTTGTGGGTCGTATCCGCATGATGATTTGTTTCGTCCGGCTACAAATCGAACGGTCCAGCCGATAACTACCATAATGTGACACCACATTAATGGCGATAAGAACCATATCGTTGTCTTCACCTCTGAAGTTTTTGTGGAATCCGAATCAGTGATTATAAGGCATGTGATTGCCAGTATAGAGATTCCTAAAGCAGCGTAAGTCCATGTGTTAATCCATATTTCAGTGATATGTTTTTCATTTGGACCAAATAGTATGCTGGCTTCGCATAATGGTGCACAACGCCAAGAGCGATGCAGTTTTACGTAGAGCTTTGAGTGGCCAGGACACTCCAAAGTTGTGCTTGTTGTTATAATAGTTTGTTGTGGCGTCACTTTTACTGCTGGAAGACCAGGATATATATCATCTATTAGTTGAGTTTCCAATGCTTCTCCTGGACCTTCCATACACATCGATTCCTGATTGTTTTCCTTGGGAAAGCGATTGCAATCTAGTGCAGGTGGCCAAAGGTACCCAAAGCCTTGGAGGACTGGATCACAACGAGAACGTACACTTTCACAAAGGTTTCGACAAGGACCAATAGGTACATTGGCTTTTGGTGTGCACATGGGAACGTATGTAGCGCATAGGAATAACTTTAGCTGCGAGCTACATACATACTCAATAAGTGGAGAAAAAGACTGTAGAGTATATTCCGCTTCACTCTGAACTTCATTTCCAGCCAAGTTGGGCATTGACGTTTCATTGTAACCAAGGTTTCGACACATTTCTATTCGTATTGGCTCGCATTGGCGTTGTCCGAATTCATTCACAGATGCACCCAACGTCATATCGACCGTAAGTACAAAAACTGTTGCAAGTATAAAACGATTCATTCTGGCTTTTGTCTTAGTATGCGTGTACAGGTACGAAAATAATCATTCTCTGTTAAGATGCCTGGCATTGGCGTTGCCCCCTGAACCGTCAAAGTTCTCTTTGAATGATTTGGTATGTTAACAAGAAAGGACTGGTTCAGCTGCATGTATTAGTTCTTCCACCGCGATGATATATACAGCGGTGTTGTAAACTCATATTCAAACCAGTTGCACACTATACATACTTTCTCACTAGTCCGCGTCGCCAGAAAACACTGTTTTTATTGTTTAAGAAATAAGAAGTTAAAATTTATATTTCTTATACCGTATTTTGTGGAATTGTAAGTAATTTATGGCTTTTTGTTTACGTTTGAAGTTATTTTTGGATAAAAATCTACGTATGTACAAAGTGGAATTGTACACAACAGAGTATAAAGTCAATAACAACGAATCAGTCGATATAAAAGGCGTTTAAATAGGCGGCGGCTCGGCTAATAAACAATTTGTTTTTGTCGGCCCATCATATCAGGGATAATAAATAAATTGGATGGGTACAAAAAACATCTGAATAGTACTATTTCGGCGGAAAAGGCAAAACTTTTTGTCAGAAATGAAAACTAACCCGAACCGGCTATGAACCAAACCATACGACTTTTATTGTCTGTGAACAAATCCACAGTTAGAAAGAAAAATGTCAAACCAAAACTGCAAAATTAAAGAAAACGGTTCACAAAAGAAAACAATTGAATCATCGAAAGTGTAAATTCGCATGCATGTGCAAACAAATCCACAGTTAGAAAAAAACTTTTTACCTTTTTTTAGTTTTAAGATACATACCATAGCTTTAATTACATTTAGGTTAAAAAAATAAGTTATATCAAAAAATGTTTTTGTTTCTAGAATTTTTGAACCGAACCAAAAACACGGTTAAAGAGCAGCTAAAAACCATATTAAACCCCGAGCCAGTGGTTCAGTTCTGCTCTGAACCACTGAACCGATCCTTATAAAATATATACATATATAATTGGTCGTAACATTTTAAAACGCTCTAGCAATGTCCGCCCATCTGTGTGTCTGGGGCAAAAGAAAGGACAAATAAAATAGCTAAAGTCGAGGGTGGCTCACTGTATTATACACTCAACTTATTGATGTGCAAAAAAGCATGTTGAAAGCAAATTTTTTGACCGCCTTTGGACACCCAGATTTTTAAAAACATGACTCATTCGAATTTATTAGACAATTTTCTTTAATTGTTATCCATATCAATACGTTTAAATGGTCCGGATTTTCGGCATCGGAGTCCATCAAAAATATGTTTGGCTTATATACTCATATACTGAAATCGTTTTCTTGGAACCAAACTATTTAAATGGGGATATATTGAAAAACCGATCTACATAGTCCAAATTGTTCAAGATTTGATGCTTATCATAATCATACTTTAAGAAACAACAACGAAGAACGGCCTGTATTTTGACTAGAAGTCGATCGGTACACCTAAAGGTGGGTCTAGCCAAATATTTTAAATAGTACGAACATTTGCCATAAAACTAACTTATAACACTCTGTTACACAACTGGTATTAATATTTGATAACCTGGCAGCAAAATGTCGAACGATTAAAATTGACAACAAACGTCATTGTCAAATTTCAAAAATGACAATTTAAATTACTACGAAAAAAAATTTTAAATCAGCTGTTTGCATGACTACCTTCCTTATTGTACCATGATTCAACCCAAGAGACAAAATTTGCATAGCCTCGACGAAATATATATAATGCAAATTAGGTCGGACATTATCTTTCAGGTTAAATTAATGATTTTGCCAATATAACTACAGAGTAACATCTAAATTTTACTTAAATGACCATTCCTAACCTTAAAAGATCTTTGGTCGCCTACAGTTCTCCCTACGACGTCTCCGTCATCTGGTAATGCGAGGAGCCATGGTACAATAAACAAGGTAAGGCCAAGCAATCAGCTGATTTACAATTTTTTCTCGCAGCGCTCTAAATTGTCAAAGTTGACATTCGATGTTTTTGTTTACATTCAGGCAACTGTTGAAATTTCAAAAAACGTTTATTCAAATTATTGAAATTATTTTAATAAATTCAAAACAAAATAAACAAAAATATCCCAATCCCAACTGTGCTATATTTTAAACCGCAAATTAAAAAGAAAAATAAGATGCGCTCATGCTGCATTTGCCATAAGACCGTTTTAGCTGGAAATGGTCCATTTTTTAATATACCGAATGACGAAGGGAGAAAATGTTTATGGGCTATTGCTTGTCAGATGACATTTAAAAGTAATGACCGCATCTGTGGTGATCACTTTTTACCCAGTGATGTAATAAAGGGAGCTAAAAGAGATAAGTTAATGCCAAATGCAGTGCCATTTATTATATCAAATCCCGGTCATTGCGAGTACCCTGAAATGGTAAATGCTACTCCTGCTAAACTGTCAGAGCTAGATCAAGTGCCGCTTTCAGAGTAGGTATATGTACATTTATTTTCCCAAGCAATAGCCACTAAAGATTTGTTTTTCTAATGCATTTTTTAAGAAATTCAAAAATCGAATTTGATTCCGATATTACCGCTTCATTTGGGTAAGTGATAGATAACACTATGTAACAAAATTTTGTTTAAGTGAATTTTTTTGCTGTTTCTCATTGGTTATGTCTCTTAACTGAAGAAAAACTTTAACTGATGTCTGGCTAATCGTTTTTTAAGAAATGACATCGAATTTTCAAATTTTTAAATAGTGCCTTTATTTTTCATGGTACAGATAGATAAGAGTGTGCATAAAAGATTGTTAAACAGCTTAATTTTAATGATGGTATGCTTTTATATGATAATAAAACGAAAAATACACTTGAATCCTTAAATTCAGGATGCTCTTAATAATACTGTTTAAAAATGGTTTGTTTTCTACCTTTCCTCTTGTAGATTTGGTCATTTTCTCTGATTAAATTCCAGATATAGTCGCCAAGCATCCGTTCATTGTACTGCCCTTGGTATCGCTTTTCAAAGGCTTGAATGTCCTGGTGAAAACGTTCACCATGTTCTTCTGAGTATGCGCCAGAATTTGACTTGAACACTTCTAGGTGTGAGTGAAGAACATGCAACTTCAGAGACATTCTGCATCCCATGTTATGGTAGTTCTCGGTAAGATGCTGAACCACTTCCTTGTAATTATCAAAATGAGATACCATCACTTAGTTGAGAATTAAACCAAAACTTGTTAATCGATTTTATTGAAATGTGGCTAGTTTTATTTGTAACATATTTATGTTTATAACTAAAGATCAAAAAAGAGCATTTGTGACTTTTTTGGTTTTTTATGAATTTTAAGACAAATTTTTTTTCTTCCAATTTTGCATGAAAAAAAAATTTTTTGGAAAAAGTTTCTGAATATTTCCAAAACTATTCACTAGATCAAAAAACAGTGTAAGAGTAACTTGGAGGTAATGTAGCTGCGGATTCTCGGAGTTTTTACTTAATCAAATCGGACAAACTGTTCTTGAGTTATGCTAAAATGTGTGGTGAAACCTTCATCATTTTTAAAATAGCGGTTTATATACTAAAAAAACGTTTAGGTAGAGGAAAGAACACTCATTATATTATATTTATGACCTAATTCATTAGATAAAAGCAAAAAAATTCACTTAAACAAACAAAAAATTTTTTTTGTTACGTAGTGTAATGTGCCTAAGGAAATGTTCCATAACACATATTTTTTGTTTTAGAAATTCCTCGTTCTTGGATAACATGCAAGAAGATGTTATAGAATATAGAGAAATGCACAATGTATCAGAGTAAGCCTAAGTAGTATATAGTCGATGTTTGTACGCTCCACCAAATGATGGGGGTACACTATGTACACTCATTTTGCAATTTCATTTGGAACAACACAAACAATATAGGGCCTATGGGCTATTCTGAAAAAAGAAACTGCTTTCAATTACTTAGAGATATCACAAATCAAATCGGGGTATATACTTTATATGTACAGTATATACCCCATATCTAAATATTTGAAAGCTCTCTCTTGTTTCAGGGCAGGTTTTTGATTAATAAAAAAATAATAAAAAAAAATAAAACTGCTTCGATTCAAATTTGAGTAAGATGAGAGAATAAATACGATTTCTAGAGCGCTGGGACCTGTAAACGGACAGATCCTTTCTATGGGGGTTACTTAAAGCATTGATCGATATAGCACATTATCAATACCAAATCATCCCGGACATCAAGACATCCCTTTGCAAATTGTCAACCGTCTAACTTTATTATTCCGGCCGATAGCGTTTTTCCACAGTCGGACGAACATCGCTAAGTCGTCTTAGAATTTTTAAACGACCCAGTATATATGTACTTTTTATGGTCTCAGAACAACATTTCGAGAGGTTGCAAACGAAATGCCAAACATTCTTTGCTCCCACCCTACAGTAGAGGGTATAATAAATACGGTTTCGGTTTGAGTAATCTGTATTTCAAATTTTACTAGACCTCGGACACTTTATCGTGATATGCTAAATGAGATTTCAGAGCAGAAAAAGATAATAAAAAAATTACAAACTGAAATCAAAGATTTAAAAATTCAATTAGCTGAGAAGGACAAAGTAGTATCCTGTATGGGAAATATTTTTACCCAAGGCCAAATTCGAAAAATGATCTCTCCTGGCGCCATTCAGTGGAAGTGGGATGACATTTCAAGTGCAATATGCTTGCATGCAGCTGGACCAAGAGCATATAAACATTTGTATAATAAAGGGTTTCCACTACCTTCTATCTCAACACTTCAACGTTGGAGCCGCAAGGTCAATATAAACGAAGGCATTCTGACTCCGGCTATAGATGTTATGAGACATAACGCAGACCTCTCGGATGAAGAAAAAATATGTGTGCTCGCTTTCGACGAGATGAAGGTAGTGGAAACTTACGAGTACGAGTCTGTAGGAGATTTCGTAAGGAAGCCTGCTAATTTTGTACAAGTGGTAATAGCTCGTGGGTTGCGAAAATCTTGGAAGCAGCCAATTTTTTTTAAATATGACTGCGAAATGGACAGACCAGTACTGTTTTCAATAATATTAGAGTTGCACCATGCCGGATATCCAGTTGTTGCGATTGTCTGTGATATGGGCCCTTCCAATAGAAAATTGTGGACAACTTTAGGTGCTTCCAAAGGTAGTTTTATTATGAATACTTAATAAATTTATGCACTAACGAAAATTATAAATACATAGATCGACCATGGTTTCCAAACCCTGTCAATACCGATGACAAAATTTTTACTTTTGCCGATACTCCACATCTCATCAAGTTAATAAGAAACCATTTCCTGGACACTGCATTAATAGTCAAAAACGAATTGCTGAAAAAAGAAACTATACATGAACTAATGAAGAATACTTCAGTTAGTGATGTTTCAATAACGTATAAATTGACTAATGAACACATTACAGTGATTGGTCCCGGTATGTATGGGAATATTCCATGGGAAACTGTAACACAACCATAATAATATATCTCTTTAGGAAGGCAAAAGGTGAAGTTAGCAACACAGCTTTTTTCACATACAACAGCCGAAGCTATTAAACGTTGTCATTCTCTTGGATTTGAATTATACAAACCGCTTGAGACGGCGGAATTTATCGAATTAGTGAATAACTGGTTTGTCGTAATGAATTCCAACATGAATACCTTTAACTACCCCGGCAAAGTACATTACACTCTTTTTAATTACTCTTCAAATATTAAATGTATATCATAATCCTTTAGGAAGCATTTGGTATCAACCTGGAGAATCAGAAAGATATTCTGTTTCAAGTGAACAAACTGGCATCCACACCTATGATTCCTAAGAAAAAATCGTTGGAGTTTTTTCAAAAGGGCATTTTAATGAAAAATAATGCCTTACTCATGCTGTATGAGTACGTTAAGCAAAAATATGGAATGGAATACATTTTGACATATAGGTTGAACCAGGATGTACTTGAACATCCCTTTGGAGCCTTGCGAAGCAAAGGAGGCTTAAACGATCACCCAACACCAAAAGAATTTAAATTTCGAATGAGAAAGTACATCCTGGGTGGGTTTAAATATCTTATACACAAAAATGATCTTAAACAAATTATTAACACGTTTTGCGGTTTTAGCCCGGAATACCGAAATACTGGAAGGGACTGGAAATGTGGAATGTGACACTACCGACTGGATTGGCTCAAAAAATGACCCCACAGATAGCCTTAATTGTTGTTCAGAAGAACCCAATGTGGAGGACGAACCGATTGATGTGAATGAGTTGGAAACATCAACATTTCATGACTCTGGTGTTCTTCAACACGATGCTTTGGAATATATAGCTGGCTATATTATTCGAAAGCTGAATCTTGAACAATACCAGAGCCATGAAAACTCATTTACATGGGTGGATCAAATATCCAAAGGTTCTTTGAAAAAACCTTCTCCGGATTTTCTTAAAATCATTCATAAACTTGAGTTGGTGTTCGAAAGTCTTAACGGAACGGAAATGGACAACAACAAAAATGTTCAAAAAAGACTTTTTGAAAGCAGCTTAAAAATAAATGTTGCAGAAAAAATTAATTTTTTTTTTTTAAGTGTAGGATGCACTTTCGTATTAAAAGCCTTAATAGGCGCCTTAAAATCCAAAAGGCCAAACAACGAATAGTCGGTCACAAAAAATTTTTAAAAATTAAATTGTAAGTTTTTGTAAATATATTTTATGGCTGGTCCATCATTGTTCTTATATACATATGTATGTACATCATCTAATTTCAATTATACCACTAAGTGCTATTTATATGCATATTTTCCATAAAAGACTGAATCGTATATCTATGTTATGTGTCTTTGATACTTTCCTTTAATAAATGAATGAATCTTGTGATTTAATTTAGAAAAACAAATTATGATCGTTATAATAAAACATAAATAAATGTCGGTCCAGGCCGGCTGTACACTACTCATATACATACACAGAAGGCTTGGTTTGATCGGAAGATATGGAAATTATCTCTGAATAAAAACATTATTAATATCATCAACATCGGATTAGATGTGTCTTCTAGAACCGCTACACCCAAAATAGGGAGGTACATTTCAAATCAAAAAATTAGCCAACTACATTTTCAGCACTTAATTTTAGAGTAAGTATTCGTGCTTAATGTTATCAAGATCCCATGTTAGATGTGGCTTCCAGAGCGCCAAGACCCCAAATGTGGGTACGTTTGTATGGCGACTATGTCAAAACATGGACCGATTCATCCTATTTTCAATAGACCAACTAAACCAACGTGCAAAGTCAAGTTCGGTCATTTGCGAGCTGCACTTTGATTACATCAAATAGATGCACAGCCAGACGGACATCGTAAAATTTATTTGGAAAGTGATTTTGAATCAATCAGTATAATTTTTAATGGGTCAGTCACTTTTCAAAGTGGTTGTTACAAACAAATGCACAAACTCACAATACCCTGAACCACAGTGTGGTGTAGGATATAAAAATAAAAGTAAAAGCTCTCTAGGTTCGGCCGGCCCGAATGTATGAGGTTTATATCAAAACCTATTGACGAAAAGAAATTTTTGGTCAAGTTTCAAGAGTATAAGGCGGTACTGAATCGCATTCCAAATGACACAAAAATCAGTTTTGTTTACAGAGGCTGATTTAGTCCTTGTGTGAGCAAATCCGTTACCTCTGGACCGATTCATTATTGAGTCCGCTAGCGCATTTTTTACACAAAAAGACGGATATCGTTAAATCGTCTTAGAATCCTAGGCTGATTAATAATATGACATCTCAGATCGACATTTCGATGTGTTGCAAACGGAATAACAAACCCATCCTATGATAGAGGGTATAACAAATTATGAACATATTAATGATGGAAATGTAAATATTTTGTATCAAATATTTACAACAATAACAAAAATTAACAGTCAGTAACTTTATTTTATATTCTTGACATACAATACAACTTTGACAATATAGAGCACCAGAGTTGTATCTGATTATTTGTTGTTGGGCTAATGACCTTACCTTGTTTATTGTACCATGCGAGGAGCGCTCTGAGATGGTATTATTGTGCCCTCCATGTCGTTTTCTGCATTTACTACAATTCTTTGCAGCGGGATATTTTCGTATTAGATTTTGAAGCCGATGACGGCTTGAACATCAACAGTTTTTACAACCACAAAAAATAAAGGGTATTCCAACTAAAGCGAACGATGTAATTGTAAATAAAACAAAACGTTTTTAGAGAATCATCGTAACATGTTTATTATGACAATTATGTGTGAAACAAACTATCGGCCAAATGCTTGCCACGGCTTCGGCCGCTTCCATACTTTAAATGCCTCTGGGACACAAATTATCTCTTCCTTTACCACTTGAATTGTTCTTTTTCTTTTAAATATCTCCATAATCCGCCTAATTCTAGTATTCACCTAAAACAAAATTTTCGGTCCTATAAAAAATACATGTAGCAAAGCAAACGAAATTTACCATTGGTAAATTCCGCTTCGCTATTTTCGTTTGGTGGTATGCCTAGTATTCACCTAAAACGAAATTCTCGCTCCGATGAGAAATACATGAAGCAAAGCAAACGAAATTTACCATTGGTAAATTCCGTTTAGCTATTATAGTTTGGTGGTACTCAGCTAAAACGAAAAGGTGGCAGGATTTGCAACTGTTACAAGGATAGTTATAAGAGCTCTGTAGACTTTTTTCACCATCTGAAAACGAAAATTAATGTTCTGATAATTGTTTGGTCAAGGAATTTTTGAAATTTACGAAAAAATAAATTAACAAATGTTGTGAAGTTGTTTTTGAGGATATTTAATATGATAAAAATACTTTTTTTTTGAAAATGAATAACGGCTGCTTCCTCTACACTACAATTCTTTTGCGAGATAAATGCAAAGTTCCTATGCGAAACATTCGTTTTAGGTGAATACTAGGCTGTACTCAGCTTAAACGAAAGGAGAAGAGTAGACTGCAAACAAATATAAATATTCTGATAGTTGTTTGGACAACGAATTTTTGACATTTGCAAAAAAATAATTGAATATGATTAAAATTGTTTATTTGAAAATAAAAAACGGCAGTTTCTTCTACACTGCTTTACACTACAATTTTTCATTGCAGAGATAAATGTAAAACTCCTAGGCGAAAACTTTCTTTTAGGCGAATACTAGGCATGAAAATGTGAAAAAAACAGTACATAAGGAGTATTTTTTTACGGTTGCCCCGCTGTTGTTGATTGAAGTTTTCATGTTGCCGGCATTGTTGTCCACACCTTTTCCGCCTTTACCAAAGTTAACAGTTTGTTGCGCCAAACTGCCAGTATTTATCATTATACTGTTTGTTTCTGCTCCCATTATAATTGGATTTTACCAAGCACTGGCCCCATCTTGAATGTATTCAAGTCCATTTTTAATTGAATCAATTAATTCCCTATTAGAAAATTTGATAATGGTCATAGTCAATTGAATTCTTATGCTTGGAGCTATCCTGTTGTGCCCTTAGTCGCATATATATAACTAGATTCACTTCTTAATTACATAAAGTAGTTTGATATGAAAATATTAAACATATGTATGTACCTGTATCAAACATTCACAAGAGTTACAAAATATGCTTTATTTTATAGACTTTATAAACAGACTTTGACCGTCTAGCATATCATGGTTATATCTAGTTTATTGTTGTTGGGCTAGTGACTATTTCTTGTTATTGTACAATGCTTTTCTACATGCATTTCTTATGGGAGCGAAAATTTCGTTTTCGGGTAATATTTGGCTTTAATTTCCGCGGCCAGTATAGTTCTTTAGCACAATATATTATCAGAACAAATGTATTTTATAGTATTCTGTTTTTTAATAGTGTCTAAATTATTATTGACTGAAATTGGTACGACCAAAAAATTAATTGTAATAAAAGGTCTGTTTCGCTAAAGTTTATTCATTGAGTTTCTTTTCTGGAGAATAGCAGCGACAGCAAAAAATTGGTGCATATTTTTTATATATAGTATTTAATAAAAGAAGTAAATTAATTCTTAGATTATATTATCCATTTTGTTTCGTCGGCCCTTGTTCACAATTTTGATATTTTTGTTTTCTAATTGTACGAAGATCACCAATGGTGATGTTTTTGCTGCATTAAAACCAAATGTCTGTAAAAATTGCATTTATGGCAAAATAGTCAAAAATAGTGTAAATACTGACATCGGAAATTCAGTTAAATGCACCAGCGAAACAGACTTTTCATTACATATTCACAAAAATCGGTTAAATATTTAACAATTGCAGCAAGGCTTTCTGAAGAGGGTTGTCACGGACCCGAAATCATGATAAAAATAGTGTGCAGCCACGAAAATCAATGTCACTTTGCCATTTTGTTAAAAACTTGTCTTCTATTTAAATATAGAAGCAAGAGGTCTTGAGCCGGTTTAATCCCTGTTCAATGTGTAAAAGCAACAGACCGAAATAAAACAAACGAGCTTAACATACGTACATGCACGGCACGGCACACAAGTTGACATAGTCAACTAAACTCTTTTTACAACACACACACGTTGTTGTAAAAGAAATCTATTGATGGCTCTCGATGTGGAGTCTCTTTAGAGCTGGCAAGAGTGAGTTGTATTTTCGTGGGCAATTGTGTGAAGAAAACTTGAAAAGTAAGGTTTACAACAGTAGTTCTCATTCGTTTGTGGAGAGCCTGGCCTTATAGAGTTCGGTTTTACTTTCAACAATTGCATCCCCTTTTTGTAATTCCTATTTTGGGGGAAATTTAGAAATATAGTTTAAGTATGTATTAATGATAAGTTGCAGTCCACTGCAACTTCAAAACTTGTATTATTTAGATAATTTTAGATAAGTATTTGCATATACGCTAGAAGTTAAGAATTAGCATTAGTCGAAAGATGTATTAGTTTAAGATATGGAATAATAAATTGAAATCGAATTCAACAATTGCAGCAAGGCTTTCTGAAGAGGGTTGTCACGGACCCGAAATCATGATAAAAGTAGTGTGCAGCCACGAAAATCAATGTCACTTTGCCATTTTTTTAAAAACTTGTCTTCTATTTAAATATAGAAGCAAGAGGTCTTGAGCCGGTTTAATCCCTGTTCAATGTGTAAAAGCAACAGACCGAAATAAAACAAACGAGCTAAACATATTTGAATTAATTACATTTTTAGTAAATGATTATTATATTATACGATTGTAAACACAACAAATACATATATTTGTGATATTTGATATTGGTAATTTATTATCAATATGTGGCCCTTAAAGGGTGTTGATTAATTATTAATAAATAATATTAAAGGCTCAAAAAACGTAGCGTCAAAAAACGCTTCAGTTTTTTCTGAAGCTGCGTTTTTCTTAACTTCCGGTAGTCTGAAACCCACTGAAATATATGTTGATAATTTACAATAAGTATTATCGGAATAGAAAATACCTACTTTACTTTTTGTATCTCTACACGAAAGAATTTTAGTGTAGAGGAAGCAGCCGTTATTCATTTTCAAAAATGAATTTTATTAATTTATTTTTTTGCAAATTTAAAAAAGTCCTTGGCCAAACAATTATCAGAACATTAATTTTCGTTTGCAGATGGTAAAAAAAGTCTACAGTGCTCTTATAATCATCCCTGTAACAGTTGCAAATTCTGCAACCTTTTCGTTTTAGATGAATACCTCCAAACGAAAATAGCTAAACGGAATTTACCAATGGTAAACTTCGTTTGCTTTGCTTCATGTATTTGCTATGGGAGCGAGAATTTCGTTTTAGGTGAATACTAGGCTTAAGGCGATATTAACGGAGGCTTCTTGAAGCCTACTTTTCCGTCTATGTCGGCTGGGGCTAGGCAAAAATCCACCGGCGGCGCGCTCCGCCGTTTTGATTCTCTTCCGCTCTAAGCTCTGCTTCCAACACTATTCAGATTGATCTAAAAAAGGAGCCATAAATTTCCTCAGTATGGCATCATTAACACAAACAAACTCTGTTGGTAGCACTGACTGCATTTAATAAACAACAGTTGAACATTGTGAATGCTGTGAATAATATTTGTTATAATATATCATATTTATCCATATTTATCGATATGAATACAAGTGATAATTGTGTAAAAATAGCTGTTCGCGAGAGGCCTGTAAGAGACAGCTTGAACCTTGAAAGGAAAGAGCCTATCATCAGCTACCACCCCAATTCAAATGTATGTAAATTCAAAAATCTATAATTTCGGCGCCTTTAATTATTGTTTATTGTGTTAATGTTTGCAGATTTTAATTGTGGACGAACGACCATTCACATTTGATTATGTGTTGGGACCAGCCGTGAGCCAGTGTCAAGTTTTTAATGATTTAATTAAACCCCTTGTAAACCATTTTATGCAGGGATTTAATTGTACAGCATTGGCTTATGGACAAACGGGTACAGGCAAATCGTATACAATGGGTTTAAATTCTATAGTAAGTAAAACAAACTATATGTACGATTCGTACTTTACATGTACTTCTTAAATACAGAATTTCGAAGGCGAGAACATTGGTGTTATACCACGATGCCTAAAAGAAATTTTCACCGCCAGGGATAAAAATATTGGAGACCCTGATGGAAACAATTATGTTTGTCCCGCAATAAAAACGGAGCTATCCGCAACGTTTATAGAAATTTACAACGAAAAAGTGTACGATTTATTAGCAGAAAATAGCAACGAACCAATTATTGCCAAAGGTAGGTATAAGTTTATTTATGTTATGTTTATATTTTTTAATCCACGAACCATTTGTTTTTGATTATAAACTAAAAATACTTTTTATGAGAGGTTTATATTTTCCCGAGTTTCGGGCACCCATAAAGTTTGAGTATGTAATCGAAAATATTGAATGAAAAAAATCATTCATTACAGATGGTATGTATCAATTGGTATCGACAAAAAGTGTAACGCATAGAAAAAACGCATTTTAAATCTACCGTTGGTTCTGACCAATTCCGTTTCATAACTTTTTAAGCCATTTAAGTCTTGTCCGTCGGTGCGGATAGTTCGCACAATAACTCGCGAATGGAGCTAACAATCGTTTTTAAATTTTGCAGACCGCAATATTTTTCCTGTTCATGGGATTGAAAATGGGCCATATTGTCACACCCCTTCTGGTACCTCCCACACAAGTGTACTATTACACATACTTTTGATATTCTTAAAATGTCGTTGATACTATGTGCTCGATCTTACTAAAAACAATACTTAAAAATTAAGCTTTGGGAAAAACTTGACTTCTATGCTCGCCCAAATTTATCTGTTTCTGGTACCTCTCATGGTAGCACCATTCCGCCCACTTTTTCTTTTCTTAATTGTTAATTGACTACGACTTTTAATTTACCCCTATACATGCAATGTATTGCGTTGGTGAGTGGAAAGTAACGAGGAGTTCAGGAGGGAAAGAGAGATTAATGTTTGTTGACATTTGGCTTGAATTTCTGGATGTCGTAATTGGTGGGAAATACATTCGCTGCAAGTCGATTCCCATAACAAATGGGTGTGAATTCCTGAATAGCCGTGTATCCCTGCCGAACATCCTTACGTCAGGAATAATTCGACGAATGAGAGTAACAATAGAACAGCGACACACAACCTTTGGTCGGATGTAGGTTTTATAGATATCGATGAGATCAAATATTTCTTACACCGCTTTAGGAAGCCTATACACTTGAGTGGGTCTATCGACGTCGCATTGTATTTGTATGCCTAGAACATCAAGAGAATCAAGAGGATACGCAATATGCAATAAATCGATTGTGAGGCAACAAGCTTCACTGTGTCCTTGCTTATCGTGTCTTTCCTACATGTTGGAAGGTTGCGAACGTCCAGCCGATCCCTAAAAGGGCGAATCTAATACGCTCTGCAAGGTAATGAAGAGAATGGTTAACCACCATCATGTGGGTTATCTGAAGTCCAATGACCAACTTAGTGATCAACAAAAATCGCTCTTCGGGAGACCTGATGGCTTTCTTATCGGTGCGTTGGAGTTGGTCTATCCACCAGTTTAGTGAGAGTAAGGTCGTGCCTCTGGATATCTCCAAGGCCTTTGATAAAGTCTGGCACGGTGCACTTATAAGTATATCACTGCTGATCTCATTTGAAGTCGGTAATACTTTTGCTCGATTTAAATCTAGCTTTCTTAGAGATCGCACTATAAGAGTTGTTGTAGATGGGTTCTCATCCAACAAACATAGGCTTACTGCAGGTGTACCTCAAGGATCTGTCCTTTCTCCCTCTTTATTTATTATTTTCATTGACGAACAGTTGGGTCAGACCATAATCCAATCTACTGTTTCGCAGATGACAGCAACCTATGTCATTCATATTCATTCGACCGTAGGTCTTCAAGATATTGAAGATAGTAGGCGAAGTATGGATCAGCCACTTGGCAGGGATTTACAGGCCATTTCCGATTGGAGTCGAATAAATAGAGTATATTTTAATGCGCGTAAGACACAGTGCAGCTTGTTGCCTCACAATCGATTTATTGCATATTGCGTATCCTCTTGATCCTCTTGATGTTCTAGGCATACAAATACAATGCGACGTCGATAGACCCACGCAAGTGTATAGGCTTCCTAAAGCGGTGTAAGAAATATTTCACTCCTTTTGATCTCTTCGATATCTATAAAACCTACATCCGACCAAAGGTTGTGTGTCGCTGTTCTGTACTCTCATTCGTCGAATTATTCCTGACGTAAGGATGTTCGGCAGGCATAACGGCTATTCAGGAATTCACACCCATTTGTTATGGGAATCGACTTGCGGCGAATGTATTTCCCACCAATTACGACATCCAGAAATTCAAGCCAAATGTCAACAAACATTAATCTCTCTTTCCCTCCTGAACTCCTCGTTACTTTCCACTCACCAACGCAATACATTGCATGTATAGGGGTAAATTAAAAGTCGTAGTCAATTAACAATTAAGAAAAGAAAAAGTGGGCGGAATGGTGCTACCATGGGAGGTACCAGAAACAGATAAATTTGGGCGAGCATAGAAGTCAACTTTTTTGCCACTAAGTTTTTCCCAAAGCTTAATTTTTAAGTATTGTTTTTAGTAAGATCGAGCACATAGTATTAACGACATTTCAAGAATATCAAAAGTATGTGTAATGGTACACTTGTGTGGGAGGTACCAGAAGGGGTGTGACAATATGGCCCATTTTCAATCCCATGAGCAGGAAAAATATTGCGGTCTGCAAAATTTAAAAACGATTGTTAGCTCCATTCGCGAGTTATTGTGCGAACTATCCGCACCGACGGACAAGACTTAAATGTTTCGTCAGCTCATACCGATATGTCGATAGTAGTTTGTTTGCATTATGTTGGTTTAAAACAAATCCTAATGGAAGAGAGATTTTTAACGTTTGTTTCTTAATGAAGTGTTGATGGAATTGAGAATAAAAAATATAATATTAGCAAATAAAACAAGTTTAATGAAAAAAGAGATTTGGTTTTCCTTCAAATATATATATATATATATATATATATATATATATATATATATATATATATATATATATATATATATATATATATATATATATATATATATATATATATGTGTGTGTGTGTGTGTGTGTGTATGTATGTATTACTTATTTACACTAAAGACAATTCATTTTATTTTATTATTTAAGGATATAGGTATACTGGTGGATCTCGCAAACCTCTAGCCAATATTCACGATTGTTATGCCATACTAATGCAAGGCAATAAAAACCGTCATGTGCGTCCAACAAAAATGAATTTACAAAGTTCCAGATCGCATGCGATATTCACAATACATCTACGTTGCATTACTCGAAACATAAATGACGAAGAAATCATAACGTCTTCTTGTATGAATCTAGTTGATCTAGCCGGCTCCGAAGGCGTTAGACGTACAGGACACCAGGGCGTGGCCATGTCTGAAGGTGTTAGCATCAACCAAGGCTTATTGTCCATTGGAAAGGTGTTGCAGGCCATGACAATGGGTAATAAAGTCATACCATACCGCGATAGCGTTCTAAGTTCTGTGCTACAAGGTACGTGTTACTAGAGAAATGCAATGCATGGCGAATAACTATATTTTTTCCTTCCAGATTCACTTAACTCCAACTCATATTTAACACTACTAGCTTGCATTAGTCCTCATCGTGAGGATTTAAGTGAAACTTTGTCGACTTTAAGATTTGCTCAAAACGCCAAACAGCTGAAGAATACGCCACAAGTTAATACTATAATTGCGGACATAAAGGTCAGTAGGCTCAATTGTATGTTCTTGGATGTATATTATTAGAAGGAAATTATTATAAAGTGTGTTTTTTAGACGTGTGTCTTTCAATCTCGAAATCTTTTTTAGAACATAATGGCGAACCCTTATCTTTATAATAAAGCTAAATTCCTAGCCATTACATTCAATTATATGCGTTTAATTTCTTGAAAACCACACATCTAAAAAACACCTTATATAAGTAGTCCATCAGTACACCTAAACTGGCGTTGTTCATTATCAACGGTAATAATGTTGTTAACCACATTTCATAAACACAATAAATATGCGTTATAACACAACATCTTTGATATCATGGATCCGTTTAGAATGACAGTATTCATGCCCTTACCATACGCTTAAGGCTCAATGTTTGGTTTTTTCATTTCACACTTAAAAAGCGCTATTACAGCGATACGGTTCACATTATCAGACCACTCCATGATGAAAGTTGAAACAATTTTAAAATCTCGTTACAGACTAACGCTATTGAGGTTAGCTTTCAAAACCCATATGACATTAACGGGGTATGTTCAGTTCTACTATTGAAATGGGTGTGTTAAATATACTATACTTTAACTATACTATACTTTAAAAAAATCGTGATTTTGTATTGTTAAATGCTCATATAAGCGATTATGACAGTTATGTCAAATTTATTCTTATGGCAGCTGTTTATCTTCTTTATAAGCTACCACAAGCTATTGCATCTAAGTTTTATAGAACAAAAGTTATTCGGAATAAATGTCAAATGTAATAGTGTGATTGCAGCTATTTTTCATGACCTAAGTCAATGAGACTTATTATCGGGAAAATATATTTGGATAAGCTTTAAAACAGCTTTGGTCTGGACTTACTATAGGACTCGGCACCGTCTCATAAAGCTAGTGTGAAACCAAGATGTTGGACAATTCATATCGCCCACACAATGGCTTTTGAATTCGCCAGATGTAAATGCCATGGGCTATTCACTATTGTCTATTGTACGGGAATGAGCCAAAATAACGCAAGATTATATTAGCGCAGCATGCATTTTTGTACCGTTTGAAGGTCGAGACAAAAGATGACCATATCGAGCTAAAGTTAATAGTTTCTAAAAGTTTGAATAAAACCACACATTTTTTAATTTGAATCAAAAAATAATTTAACACAAAACATAATGATGTGTGTGAAGTTAAATTCCGAATTTAACTAGCAAAGACAAAAACCATCGCCGTTAGCAGTTCGCTGTAAACGGATCAACAGAGTAATGTTAAATAGTAACTCTTACTATAAGTATATAAAGACGATTTCTGAGATATCAGTAAAGAACAAAGTATTAATGTTCATAAAATAAGCAAGATCTATACAAAATTAAGATAATATAAGAAGAATGGGGAGTGTTTCCTGCTATAGAAGGTGCATTTTTTGACTATCAAAACGCATGTTGTGTTAAATTCTTTTTTTGGATATGCCCCCACTGTGGGCAAACGGGGAGGTATGCTAGAATGAAATTTATACCAGGAGTAGCTCCTGGGCTGCTCTCCTTATTGGTGTAATCAGAATATCCAAAAACAATTTAGTATTTGGAAAATTTTGCATATAAAGTTAAATTCCATTTTTGGATACCGCCCCATAGGGGGCAGACGGGGAGGGATGCTGGAATGACACTTATACCAGGAGTAGCTCCTGGGCTGCTCTCCTTATTGGTGTAATCAGAATATCCAAAAACAATTTAGTATTTTGAAAATTTTGCATATAAAGTTAAATTCCATTTTTGGATACCGCCCCATAGGTGGCAGACGGGGAGGGATGCTGCAATGACACTTATACCAGGAGTAGCTCCTGGGCTGCTCTGCTTATTTCTGTAAAACAATTTAATATTTTTTTTTTTAATTTTTTATTACAACATGTACTAAAAACTTTGTCTGGTGTTTATTTAATTCACATAACATTTGGTACAATAATGACGCTGTTTGGTGCATTTCAATGTAAATGTTTTGAAATTCTTTCACTGGCTGCTAAAACTCTAATCGCTTCATTTCTACATTAGAACGGCAATGACAATATTTACGGTATGGTTATATTTTGTTGTGTGTGTTAGAATTCTACGAATTAGAGTTATTGAATGGAGTTTACTATTTTGAATTCTCTTTCTCTCAGGAATGAAATTCACTCTAATTTCTCTCCTTGAATTTTGCACAGAGCAGGGATGATAAAATTAATACTTTGGTACTTTTTGACATGGAAAAGTACCGCGGTACCCCCGCATCTCATTTGATACCTTCTTCTGTATCCCAAAAAAAGTTAATTCTGAGCAATTGAATAGTTAATTTTCTACTTACAAAGTAATTTTATATTGTTTAAACAAAAAAAAACCCATTAAATAGAGTATAAATAGGAAGTACGTAAATAAAAATCGTTAATAAGAATCCTGGAAAACTTACTAGGAAAAATGCAATAGATAAGTCGAACTTAATATAGACTTCTAGAGCATGTGGACTAAATGAAGAACATATTTCGGGGAAGGCTATATGAAAATATTGCTTGAACGGTAAAATTTCACTAGAATTAGTTTTAGGTTGCATAATTCTTCCATTGATCAAACTTTAAATGTGTCTGTAGAGGGGCAGGGTACATCAAAAGATGGACCAATATTTTCGATTTCGGTATGTTTGGATTAAGTCGCTCATAACGACCGATGCTTAATTTGAGTAAGACCAGATATAATATGAACTTATAGAGCGGTCCTCAAAACGCCATTAACGTATATTTGGGGGCTTCGTGACACGTAAACCGATATGACTAAGATTGATAGTAGATCTTTCATATTGCACTATACTAAATTTGACCAAGATCGAATGTAAAATGTGTCTTGTGGAATGGAAGAGACTCAAATCTGGAAACATCTTTGCATATGGGCTAAAAGTGCATGGTACATTGAGCGATATGATCCAATGTACAATGCAATCATTTTACCGACAGGGCACGAATCAGAAGAAACCTTTGTGCAGGGTCTATTCGAAAACATGCACTTTAAGTGACTCATCACGTTCTGTAAAAAATTTCTTCAGAGTAAAATGTAATGTGTGGCTTTTTCAGCTGCTGATTTCTAGCTGAAACCGGAAAGGCCTTAGAAAGCTATCATAACATAGCTTACATTGACCAATTTTCTAATCGTTTCGTGTCTATGTCCTTGTGTTTTTGGGCTTACAAACATTAGCACTTTACCTTAATACACTGTACCGCAAAGTAGTGTAGGGTATAACAACTTGGTACCTTTTCGGCTTAAAAAGTACTTTTTTATTCCTTTTTTGTACCAATTCGCCAACCTCATTTATCAACCTGCACAGAGTATTTATTATCCACTCTAAGACCAACAGTTGTAACAGGTATGGAAAGTTGGTACATTTGTTAAAATTTTGGGTTAAAACCATTTTCTGGTATATGTTGTTGCATGGTACAATACACGAGGTATACTCACTACTTCAACAACAAATATACAGTTCGCTGTACTTTCAAATTCACTTGAAAGAAAATGCCACAAATATTTTTTTGTGAGTGCTTAATGATTATTGTGAATGTTTGATATAGAAATTTAGCTTTAAAAACTAAAAGAATTGTGTTTGTCAAATTTCAAACTAGACAGCTTAAAATTCTACGAGAATTAATTTTTAAATCAGTTGACTCAATAACTTTAGCTTCTTTATTGTACCATGTTTTGTTGAGCGTCAGAATTCTAAGTATCAAAGTATATGAAAGGAGTTTACAATATTAAATTCTCTTCAATAAAGTTCACTCAAATCTCTGCTTGAACTTGGCACTGAGAATCTCTCTTCTCCGCTCATAGAGTACCACTTGCACACTCGAAAACAGTGTTGCCCTTTCTTTTGTTTCTGACCAATTTTGGTAGGAAAATACTAACAAATTTTAGTTTTGTCGGATTTTTAGACATTTTATCCGCTGATTGTATTCAATACATCAACGACAGCTTAACGTTTTGGGAGAAAGCAGTAGATTTTGAGCACTTTTATACATATGTTGTAACAAATGTTAATAAGTGAGATTTACAACGAATCTGTCCTAAAGAGTACTTTTTTCTCGCAATAGTTGCGAGAATGGTCGTCATGGACCTAATATCACGATAAAAGCAGCTATGAAAATCAATGTCACTTTGCCGTTTTGTAAAAAAAAACTTGTCTTCTATTAAAATGAAGATGCATTTGTCCTCTACCCTGTTAATTTCTCTTCAATTTCTATCGTACTAATAATATAAAAAAAATTTAAGACGTTTTAACAAAAATCAAAACTTTTAAGTAAGTAAAATACGAATATGTGACGCGCAAAATAGAAAGGACCTAAGGGTAAAAACCAGTTTTGTTTAGGAGAGCCATTTTAAAGATTTAAATACGTGTATCTTTGGTGTACTTCACTTTCATAAAATGCGCATCTCTCTGGGAGGGAACACTTCTGGGACCTGGAATCGCGCATATCTCTGGGAGGGAACACTTTGGGGCATGGGATCGGTCCACATCAAAAACAAAGTGAAAATTGATTTTTTTTTACCCTTAGATCACTTTCTCTATGCGCTGTCACATATGTATTTGTTTAACCTGTACTTTATGTTGTTGTTTTGGTTAGCGTAAAAAAGGTTTGTTCCTCTTAACATCCCGTTGAGAATCAGATTGTGATATTATGTGAATTTAGTATCAGTAAATAAATTATATATTTTATTCAAAGTCCCCGTTAAGTTGGGTAAATTTTTTCCAACTCATGAAGATACCCCCTATGGGGCGGTATCCAAAAATGGAATTTAACTTTATATACAAAATTTTCAAAATACTAAATTGTTTTTGGATATTCTAATTACACCAATGAGGAGAGCAGCCCAGGAGCTACTCCTGGTATAAGTGTCATTCCACCATCCCTCCCCGTTTGCCCCCTATGGGGCGGTATCCAAAAATGGAATTTAACTTTATATGCAAAATTTGCAAAATGCTAAATTGTTTTTGGATATTCTGATTACAGCAATAAGGAGAGCAGCCCAGGAGCTACTCCTGGTATAAGTGTCATTCCAGCATCCCTCCCCGTTTGCCCCCTATGGGGCGGTATCCAAAAATGGAATTTAACTTTATATGCAAAATTTTCAAAATACTAAATTGTTTTTGGATATTCTGATTACACCAATAAGGAGAGCAGCCCAGGAGCTACTTCTGGTATAAGTGTCATTCCAGCATCCCTCCCCGTTTGCCCCCTATGGGGCGGTATCCAAAAATGGAATTTAACTTTATATGCAAAATTTTCCAAATACTAAATTGTTTTTGGATATTATGATTACACCAATAAGGAGAGCAGCCCAGGAGCTACTCCTAGTATAAGTGTCATTCCAGCATCCCTCCCCGTTTGCCCCATATGGGGCGGTATCCAAAAATGGAATTTAACTTTATATGCAAAATTTTCCAAATACTAAATTGTTTTTGGATATTATGATTACACCAATAAGGAGAGCAGCCCAGGAGCTACTCCTGGTATAAGTGTCATTCCAGCATCCCTCCCCGTTTGCCCCCTATGGGGCGGTATCCAAAAATGGAATTGAACTTTATATGCAAAATTTTCAAAATACTAAATTGTTTTTGGATATTCTGATTACACCAATAAGGAGAGCAGCCCAGGAGCTACTCCTGGTATAAGTGTCATTCCAGCATCCCTCCCCGTTTGCCCCCTATGGGGCGGTATCCAAAGATGGAATTTAACTTTATATGCAAAATTTTCAAAATACTAAATTGTTTTTGGATATTATGATTACACCAATAAGGAGAGCAGCCCAGGAGCTACTCCTGGTATAAGTGTCATTCCAGCATCCCTCCCCGTTTGCCCCCTATGGGGCGGTATCCAAAAATGGAATTTAACTTTATATGCAAAATTTGCAAAATGCTAAATTGTTTTTGGATATTCTGATTACAGCAATAAGGAGAGCAGCCCAGGAGCTACTCCTGGTATAAGTGTCATTCCAGCATCCCTCCCCGTTTGCCCCCTATGGGGCGGTATCCAAAAATGAAATTTAACTTTATATGCAAAATTTTCAAAATACTAAATTGTTTTTGGATATTCTGATTACACCAATAAGGAGAGCAGCCCAGGAGCTACTCCTGGTATAAGTGTCATTTCAGCATCCCTCCCCGTTTGCCCCCTATGGGGCGGTATCCAAAAATGGAATTTAACTTTATATGCAACATTTTCAAAATAATAAATTGTTTTTGGATATTCTGATTAAACCAATAAGGAGAGCAGCCCAGGAGCTACTCCTGGTATAAGTGTCATTCCAGCATCCCTCCCCGTCTGCCCCCTATGGGGCGGTATCCAAAAATGGAATTTAACTTTATATGCAAAATTTTCAAAATACTAAATTGTTTTTGGATATTCTGATTACAGCAATAAGGAGAGCAGCTCAGGAGCTACTCCTGGTATAAATTTCATTCTAGCATACCTCCCCGTTTGCCCACAGTGGGGGCATATCCAAAAAAAGAATTTAACACAACATGCGTTTTGATAATCAAAAAATGCACCTTCTATAGCAGGAAACACTCCCCATTCTTCTTATATTATCTTAATTTTGTATAGATCTTGCTTATTTTATGAACATTCATACTTTGTTCTTTACTGATATCTCAGAAATCGTCTTTATATACTTATAGTAAGAGTTACTATTTAACATTACTCTGTTGATCCGTTTACAGCGAACTGCTAACGGCGATGGTTTTTGTCTTTGCTAGTTAAATTCGGAATTTAACTTCACACTCATAACATTATGATCGTTTGAATAGGTAACGCTTCAATCTCCATACTCTGTAGTATATGAAATAACAAAATAGCCACTAAAATACTCCTATTTTTTCGTTTTTAGTGCTTTATTTTACGGCAGCACAAAAAGTTTGCGTTTCCAACGTAAGAAAAAATAGAAGACTTTAAAGTATGTTTATTTGATACATTTGTTGGTTGTGTGTAAACACCAGAAATTTATGTGTGTTGCACTGACACAAATTTTTCCGACACCGTTTTTAGTGCTGTACAAACCTTGTTTATGTGTTTCACGCCATTAATCGCTACTTCAACCTAATCGAAATTAACTCAGACAGTTTTAGAAAAAAAACCTTTATTGTGAATATGTTTTTTTAAATCGTTCCTTTTTCAGAAAAATGCAAAACTCAAGCAGACTCCTTACAAGTTAAAACCTTTGCAAAATAGTAATGCGAATAAAGCAACACCTTTTAAACGGACTCACTCCGGTATGTCCAGTGTCCCACCAAAATCAGCCATAAAGAGTAACACATTTTGTACTCCAAAAAAACAACGTATGGAGCTCAATAGATGCAACCAAACAGATATTATTAGCAATTACGAAAGGTAAAATACCAGATACAACATAGATGGCGGATAAACATAAACTTTTTCGTTTTAGACCAAAACTGTCAAATATTGCCATGAATCTACCAAATATGGGACAGCTAGAATCGACACACAATCGTGAGTCTCTATTCAATCGCAGTATCGACTCTAACGGGTCATTGTTGAGCTTAAACATATCAAGTTCTACTGCAGTTGATGTTCCTGCTAACAATAAAGGCGCTAATAACAAGTAAGCAACTTATTTAAAATGATGCAATGGCTGTTTGTATAAAATTTTTTTTTTAAATTAGTTTCAGCCCTGTCATTCGTAAATATATGACCGAATTTGAAACAGGATTAGAAAAAAGATTTATAGAAATCTTACAAAGAAATTTGCATTCAATGTTGCCACCGCTAACCCCAGCTACAGCATCAAGTCACCCACTTCAAACGCCACTTTCATCGAACATGCGTGATGAAATAAAAAGCATTATGAAAGAAGTACTAAGTGAGAACGATACTCCAGCGACAACAAGCGCTAAATGCCAATTGGTAAGATCGACTAAAAGTTTTTACAAAGCGTTTTCCATATGTTAATTTATTACATGTTTATTAGTTCAACTCCAGTTCTGATTTATTTAAAATTCCTGAGATTCCAGAGGATACACGTGTACTGCCAAAAACTTCTAGCCCGAACAAAGAAAATAATCGTATATCGTTCACAGAAACATTTTTTGCTGGTGCAACCAACTCTGATAAAACGGATTTAAATAAATCTATAAGACGTTCCCGGCGCATATCTGAACGTTTCGAAATACAACAGTCGATGCTTTTACCAAACGACACTTCAAATAATATCACGCGCAAAAGTAAACGCAAGTCAGTTTTACAAAGTTATGCATCGAAACGCATGAGCATACGTCTTGCATCCCATCCCCACAACGCCGAAGCTAATGAAATACCAAGTGAAATGGTGAATGAAACTGAGAATTTGTCTTCCAAAGCTTCTACAAGCAACAATGCCCGTAATAGCCTAATACCCAATTATAATCATACGTCTACAAGCAAAAAGTCAATTTTGAACAAGCATCGCAAAGTCATTTTGGAACTTCTCAACAAAGGTTCCATGAAAGAAATACAAGTTCTCCCAATGATTGGTCAGAAGAGAGCATTTCAGATTGTTACACAAAGGTATGTAGGCAAAGAAAGAAATTCATATATATTTTTTTTTAATTAGCCAACACTCAGGGGTTTTCCCCTATACATTCAATGCATTGCGTTGGTCGTTGGAAAGCAAGGGATCGAAGGGGGGAAAGAGGGAGTAATGTTTATTGACATTCGCCTTGAATTTCTGGATGTCGTAATTGGTGGGAAATACATTTGCCGGAAGTCGATTCCACATACGGACAGTACGGGCGAAAAACGAATTCGATCTGTAGTGTACAGTGCGGTCAACCGGCCAATCGATAACAAATGGGTGTGAATTTCTGGAAAGTCGTGTATCCCTGCCGAACATCCTCACGTCAGGAATAAGGCCACGAATGTCTGAAGAACCATGGAAGTAGCGATAGAACAGCGACACACAGCCCACATTCCGACGATGCTCCAGGGAAACAATAGAGTTGGATACCCTACTGTTTCCTATCAGCACCATCGCTCTCCTTTGAACACGGTCCAGAAGCTCCAAGGATGATTTTGGAGCGCCTGCCCATATATGGGAGTTGTATTCCATCTTTGGCCTGATGTAGGTTGTATAGATATCGAAAAGATCAGAAGGAGTGAAATATTTTTTGCACCGCTTTAGGAAGCCTTTACACTTGAGTGCTTCTTTCGACACTTCGAATACATGTCTCGCCCAACGAGCATCACATTGTATTTTCATGCCCAGAACATCAAGAGCATCTGATTGTTCGACATCCATACCATCGATAGATAATGACGACACTGTTGGGTCAGCGAATCGCTTGTGAGACAACAAGCAGCACTGTGTCTTACGCGCATTAAAATCTACTCTATTCACTCGACCCCAGTCGGAAATGGCCAGTAAATCCCGGCCAAGTGTCTCTTCCATTATTCGCCTTTTGTCTTCAATATCTTGAAGACTCGGCCTACGGTCGAATGAATATGAATGACATAGGTTGCTGTCATCCGCGAAAGAGTAGATTGGATTCACGGTCTGACCCAAAAGATCATCAATGAAAATGAGAAATAATGAGGGAGAAAGGACAGAGCCTTGTGGCACACCTGCGGTCAGCCTATGTTTATCGGATGAGAACCCATCTACAACAACTCGTATAGTGCGATCTCTAAGAAAGCTCGATATAAATCGAGCAAATGTATTACCGACACCAAAAGCGATCAGCTTTGATAAGAGTGCACCGTGCCAGACTCTATCAAATGCCTTGGATATATCCAGAACCACGACCTTACTCTCACCAAACTGGTGGATAGACCGACTCCAGCTTTCCGATAGGAAAGCCATCAGGTCACCCGTAGAGCGATTTCTACGGAAGCCGTACTGTCTGTCGCTAAGCAGGTCGTTGGACTCTAGATACCCTACTAGATGGTGGTTAACCATGCTCTCCATTACCTTGGAGAGCGCAGAGCAGATCGCGATTGGCCGATAATTCGCAGGATTATTGGCTTCACCCTTTTTAGGGATCGGCTGGACGTTCGCAACCTTCCAACACGCTGGGAAGACTCCTGCACGATAAGCAAGGTTGAAAAGGTTGCGCAGTGGACGGGCTAGCGTCGAGGAGCACTTACATAGGACTAGTGCCGAGATACCATCCGGGCCCGGGGACTTACTAACATCGAGGTTCGCAAGAACCCTTTTAACTCCACGAGTTCGAAAAAATATCTTAGGCATGGAACTAGATACGTTTTCGATCTCGGGGAGTGGTTGATTGCTTTCCGGCAAGGAAGAATTTCCTGCAAACATTTCAGCCAAAAGGTTGGCTTTATCAACCGGGTCAGTGAATGCCCGGTCGTTTTTAACAAGAGTTGGGATAGATGAAGAACTATCCTTTACTCTTCTTACAAACGACCAAAAGCTCTTACTTCCCCTGGGAGAATTAAGAACCTTTGTACGTAGACGTTGCTCGTAAAGAAACTTTTCACGCCTAAGCACTCTGGCACACGACGTTCTTGCCTGTTTACGCAGCAGTTCAGTATTGACGTTTTTGTTTAAACGCCAATTTCTGAACGCCTCCTCTTTTGATCTGACAGCATTCCTGCATGCCTGGTTAAACCAACTATTTTTGGAAGGCTTAACCGACATAATTTTAGCTGGAATATAAACGTCTTCATTCCAAATAAAATTATATTTTCGATCATTTCAGCCGCAGCATTGATGTTGTTATCGAGAAAGCATAGCTTCCAATTGAAATGCTGGAAAAAGTGGTTGAGCTCAGCCCAACGTGCATTTTCGTATATAAAAATTGTCTGCTTTGGGGCTGGTATCGAAGCGACACGAAGGGCGGAATACGAAAAAGATGCTGAAACAATGCAGTGATCGGAATTATTAAGAGGTGCAAGGACATTAACTTCATACTTTTCAGGGTGTGAAGTTAAGAAAAGGTCAAGAATATTGTGTTGGTGTCCTTCGACACACGGAATATGTGTCGGTTCATTCACTAATTGCGTTAAGTCATTTTGCGCGGCGAAGAGCTCGGCGTATTGGCCCTCCGGAGTTGTTTGGCTCGAATGGGAAAGCCAGGTAGAATTATGGACATTGAAATCCCCAGCAACGACAATTTCACTGTCCGGATAACTCTCCAAAACTTTCGTTATTGAATCAGAAAGGGCGTCGAAGCCGTTGAGGGAAGCCTCCCTTTCTGAATTTGGGCTTCTATAAATAAACCCAAAATGAAGTACGTGTGTTCCAATCCTGAATTTAACCCAAAGGGAGTTAAATTCTGGATCTTGTGAGTTCAAGTGTTGCTGGCTCTGAAACACTATGTCATTACGTACATATACCGCAAGACCTCTGTGAGAAATAAAAAGGGATAGGGTGTGGTACCCAGGAACGTGAAAATCCTGTGGATCAGAATCCTCGCGCACCTGGGTCTCACATAGAGCTAAGACATCAGGCCTATGGAAATGAATGTGGGAAAACACTGCGAAAAAATTCGTATGTTGGCGAAATGAATTTTAAATCTCTTCACCATTACGCCAACCAGAAAACAAAAACAAATGTCAGTGTGTAAGTGCAGTAGACAATCCAGCCCCTCTGCCGCTGTTGATCCCTCCAATGCTTAGTGTTATGCCTTAAACATTGGAGGACAGCAACAAAAGAGCGAGAGTTTTAACTGCACTACACGAAAGGGAAAAGAAAAGGTTGGAGGGAGGGGGGGAGCAATGCACGACAAAGAGAGTATTGTGTGTTTATTTTGTTGTTTATTTCATGTTTTATTTTGTTGATGTTGATGATCGTCGGTTTTTGTGTTATGGTTTTGTTATTATTCGTATTTTTATGGTTTGAAATTTTGTTGTTGGTATTCGGTTTAGTTATTTTGAGTTTGGAGTTTATGTTTATGTATTTTATTTTAGAGTTGTGCTATGGTTATTGTTGGTTTTTATTTTATGTTCTTTTGTTGCATTTGGGTGGTTTCTTTTTTTTCATTTCTATTAAAAAGGCGGACGACACTTTATTTATTTTTTTTTCTGTGTTTTAAACGAACGGACAACAACTATAACGCGGACAACATAAAACGCGTGCGGACTGAACGACAGACAGAACATTACTGAGATGTTGTCTAATCATTATTACTATCGGTAATTTACTATAGCTTTACACATGAAATTGAAACTTCTGAACACTTTTAAATCCCTTGTTTGGTTATCTGCACTTTATTTTTAATATCTCATGATATTTATATTAATTTTAGTTAATACAACTTAGCAGACCAAGTTTTCAGCTTCAGTTCTGTACATCTTCATGAGTCATCCACTTCGTTTCGAATTTTTAAAGAAATTTCTGAGACGTTTAGTATTTCTTTGAGCAATTAGCTGTTTTTTTATTAAGGGCAACCTAGTTGAACGCCGTGGTGTAATAGTAAGTGCACAAGACAGGTACGAATATCAAACATTGTTCAAAGACGACTGCAACTATAAAATGTTTTAGCCATTCGAATCCTGCTTCAAATAAATGGTCCCAGACTGTAAGTATGCGAATAGCGTATATCGTGCGCTGCTTATCACTTGTTTCAAAAAGACGATGTTGCTAGTTAGTAAACAAAATCTTGGCCACACATGAAAGTTGGCGCAAGCAACTACTGCGGCCACACTCACAAGTTCATTTGAATACAAAAAAAAAACGAATTTGTCAAAAATTCTATATGTTTTAGCTTAATTTCACAAACTTGTACTTGCGGCCAAACGTACGAGTTCGAAAAACTTAATACGGCAAAGAATGAGTGTTACAAAATTATTTTCGTAAATACTGGTAAAATAATTGTTATTCGTTACAATTCCGTTGTAGAGTTATTTTCTTTTATTAATGTATTGTGAAAATGACAAATCGTCATGATCCAACAAATTAATACAAATAGTAGTATATGGTTACCTTTTCTTCTATTTTGACGTCTTACTTGCAGCAAGTGCCAAAATATAACGGGCAGCGTAATTTTCGTGCCAGTAAAAAGTGTAAATGCATTGAGTTTTTCGAGCTTGCATTCATTTGTTTGAAGGGACCTGGGGGTCAGCTAAGTGAGCTTGGCCGGACAATTGAAGAGGTGCAGCAGGCGGGACATATGTCGGGAACATCATGTCGTTAGCATCAATTCGCGCCCAATACGAATTGAGACGGCTGCACCATCCAAATCTCAGCTGAGCAAGAAACGCGCGTCTGCCGATGTGGTGTGAGGGGGATGTTCCCCTTACACTACATTTACGCTATAGCTGTTTACTGCTGCTACGACAGCATCAGCGTGAATGTCATTCAGACCTGCCTGATAATTTCGATGATCTAAAGGCTCTCTCTTGTACTGCTGGACCTCTATCTCTAGATCACGAAGATCGTACCTGATCTGCCTGGGCGAAAGCATCCTGGCCATGAGATGGTGGTTGGGATGTCAACTACGAAGACATCCAAACTGATATTGCTTAGACAACAAGAAACTGTGTCTGCGCACGGCAAGAACCTTCGTCTCCTTTCGGTCAGAATTCTGATCCGAACTCGGAATATTTTTCCGATTGTCGTACAGAATTGGTAACGACGTACAGAGTTCGTAACGACAAACATATGAGAGGGTTGACACGAATTTTAACTACTTCTCTGGGAGAATTCTGATGTTTTTGCCGACATTTCGAACCGATTTCTTGCCGAACTCTGAACTGTAGTCTTGGGTAATTCGAAAGGAAATTTCGATTTCTCGCATCGAATTCTGGCACCAAGTCATATTAAATTCTGATGGTTTTGTCGACATTTGGAACCGAATTCTGGGCTTATGTCTTGGTAAATTCTGAATGTTAAGAACAGTTAAGAATTCGTTCAGAAAAGGTTTCGAAATGTCTGAATACAATAACAATAACTGTAAAATATGAAATAACAATAATTTTAAACGAATAGACTACCACAAAAAAGTAATAAAAATTCCACAGACAAGTCTAACATAATTCGGGCCGAATTCGTTCAGATATTTCGGAACATAATAAATAAAAAATCCTCAGACAAATCGACAGAATTCGTAACGATTTCGGTAAGAATTCTCGATAGAGTCCAGATATTGTTTAGAATTGTCTGATATCAGACATTGTCGTTAAATTTGGTTTACTGGGTAGTCAGACATAAGAAGACACCCAGCTGATGTTCTGAGTACGTCATTCTGGCAAGTCTGAATTTTCTTCCACTGCGTCGTAGGTCAACAAGGTTTCTTTGTCAGCTCCCCAAGGACCTTTTTCCTACTTTTAAGCTTATCCAACAATAGTAGGATGATGATGACGACGATGAAAGTGTAGACGGCGATTACAGCACCAAATCCAGAGACCCACTGTGAACAAAGTTGATACAGCACGAGACAACAAAGTCCGTTTCGCTATACATCCTGATGTTGTTCAGACCTCACATCTAAGGTTTTGTTCGATCCCGGCTCGGACCAGTAATAGTCGGAGCAGGCATTCCGGGAAGTGCTGCTACCACGATGAAAAAGTGGACAAACAAAAAACACATATTGTTGAGGTGACTGTCCGTGGCCGAAGAGTGGTTATTTCGGGTCAATTCGGAACATGAAACCGGCGGTCGTGAGATTGTTCACTTGCTGGTTGTAGTAGGTGGCGTAGAACTGAAGAAGGTTGCCAAAGACTACCCCAAGGATCTTTGTTGATTGTCATATTGACTTCCCAAGTCCAGAAAGTAAAGAGGAATGGTAGGTAGTCTTTGTAGTGGACAACTCAAGACAACGGCCCTTAAAGAAGTTTTTGATGCTAGCTTATTAGTCGGATATTTTAACACTTTCGTTGTGATCGTTAACTACTGAGGAAATGATGAAACAATCATCGGTGTACGACTCTACCGAAACATCTGCTGGAGGATCAGGGAGTGTGGCAAGATAGATGAAGAATAATATGGGTCATAGGACTCCCCTTTGCGGCACACCCATTTTGATCTTGCGGTATGTGGCTTGCCTGCCATTAAGATAGTTAGCATCCCATCGTTTAAAAATTGGAAGATTGAAATTCATGATGTTAGACAGAATAAGAGCTCCCACTTTAGTTCGCTCGGCCGGTTGTTGCTAATTTAGGCCAATTGTAATCTTAGAAGTTATTCCTTCCAAAGCCGTTTTTGTGCTATCCGCTTCTCTGATGCCGTGGTAGTGAACGGCAAGCTGGAAATGTTCTTTTAGGGATGGTAACAAGATGGATTTTAAACTCTTTGCTAGAAAGCAGAAAAATCGGGCGACAGAATTCTCTATTGGTAGCGGATTTGTTTTATTTTACAATTAGAAAAAAATGTCCAAGAAATTTTTGCTTTTTTGGAACCTGATAGATTTTTAATTGCATACCAATCATTTGATGCGTTTATGCTCTACGGCCAACAGGTTGGTGCGTAATTGCCCGCAGGCATTAAGCGCCTAGCCTTTTGTAAGGAGGTCCGAGAAGCCATGCCAGTTGGTTTTAATGTAGTTCATGAACTTGTGCTTATCAGGCTCAATGAAATCGCTTGGTTTCCCTACCGTGACCAGGATTTTAATATGGTAGGTGGCAATTTCAGGCGGGCAAAAGTTTCCCCAAAAAAATGGAGAACCTAGTTTCGATTGCTGTATGGCATGTATCTTGTTGGAACCAAAGGTCGTCCACATCAACATCCTCCAATTCGTGCAAGAAAAAGATATTATTCATGGCTCCATAGCCTTCCCCATTGACTGAACAATATAGCTGGCTTCGTTTTTGAAGAAATATGGACCTATGATTCCCTCTGCCCATAGAACACTAACAGTGAACTTTTGAGGATGTAACGAAGTCTCAACAATGGCTTGTGGATTTTTATTACTCCAAATGAAACGATTTTGGTTATTAAAGTACCTATTAAACTAAAAGTGGGCTTCAAATCTCCCTTTATATAGATTTCATGTTGGTTAGTAGTTTTTCCATGGTTGGCAATTGCGACCTGGTGCAATGCCCATCTGTGTCTGACCATGCACTTACCTTTACATCTCTTCAATTTATGTTTGAATATTCTCAGTAATTTTTCGAATATCGAGATTATATTTATATTATTGTGATGGGCTTTGTCTACGAATGCGTTTGATCCAGCCCTTATTTTGTGTGCAACTGACGTGGCCATGAATTGTTCACATACTTGTTCTCTCTTCAATAATCTTTATTCTTTTGTTCCTATTGACAAACGGATTATTTACTATAGTTATTATTATTGGATGGAGTCCAGACGGTTGTTCTGGCAACGTCTCCCAGAGATCTTATATATTCAGCCTTTCAACCAGACCGAAAGCACGAAAATTGTATAATTTACTGCAAACTTTGCAATAAAGCCAAAAATTCTATACATAAAGAAAAGAAAACATTCCTACAAACTGTTTTGGTGTCTAGATTATGCTGGGTTGTGAAGAGATCTTCTAGGATCTAGTTGTGTTTATAAATGTAATGCAGTTTTTAACGGTTTGGTGGGTGCCAGTAACAATTATTTTATAAATGTCAATCTTCTTGACCAGAAACAGATTATCATCGATAAATGCTGTGACTTGGTTAATTTATTCTCTCTTCGCTAATTTATTCTCTTTTCTAATTGAACTTCGTATTAAATTCTAGCCCACATCAATCGGTGTTGATGGCTTTCGGTTCTAGTTTATAAAAAAAAATATTTCCGTATGTATCATCTTTAGTTTTGGATTTGATTAATTGTATCTTTACTACGTCCACTTTTCCTCAATGTTGTCCTCCATGGACCTTATGACCTCACCCTATTTCGATACTTCCTGATTTATTTAAGGATGTAGAACCTATTCAGCCCTATTCCCGTTGTCATCGCCGACGTCACATCAATACTAATTTGGTATTTCGTAAAGACGACGGGTCGACAAATCCTGTTTATCGATAATTAGGAAAACAAAAACCACCCCACACACTTACATGAGCTGATTCGTTAGTTTTGGTATTTTAGTTTTTTAGATAAGAAATTATAAAATTTAATGTTGTAAGTGAATAGTTGACCTTTGGTGTTATTTTTTTTTTAAATTATTTTTCGGCTTTGCATTTCAACTCAATGTTATATGTTTCGTTTAATTTTTTCCCAATAATTCGATTTTCCGTCAATCATCTTCATGGGTTGTCACTAATCAAATACAAAACATGATCACATTCAACGAACAAAACGTTAACACAACATATAAGCAATAATTGGCTTAAATCTAGTTTAGTAAGAACTCTCGCACGGACACCAAATTTGCAACATCGATAGAACTTTCTAAGCAGAAAATATAAAATAAAAAAAAATCGGCGGTCTCCCATAGCTTCCGAGATATTGGCCTCGAAAGTTCAAACGTATAATTCAGATATTAAACCATATCCGTGAAACTTTTCCTTTACTACAACGTCGTTCCAGTGATACATACATATATTCGATCTGTTAACCCATGAAGAAGCGGTAGCAACATTTTTATTTTTCACGACATTTTACTAAAAATGGCTCATAACTGGAAACATTCTTATTTTTAAGTGTGTATTTATCGATCTAGTTTTATAGGCAACATACTAACCTTTCATTTAACGCATTTTTTAACGTTTTAACCCTTCTAGAATAGGCTCTTTATTAAAAAAATGAAAAATAATTTTTCGTCTGCAGCGCAATTATCAGCTTATATCTCTCTTATTTCAACATATTATTCCTGCTTTCATGCATTTGTTGATGATTTTAATGAATTTCTTACCTCCAAATCCATCCATCAGCAACTTTTTCTAGTGTTACAAGCCTCAGATGATGGCCTTTTGGGCAGTAATATTCCATCTCGTTTAGTATTAAGCCTCAGTCCCTTAAAATATTTATTGTTCGAGCAGGGATGGCCCCTCTAACTTAATCGCTGAAGAATTTTCGCAATTCCCTACTGTTTTATGTATTCATTTTAATACACTTTACGTTTCTAACGAGTTTTCTAGATTGAAACTTTTCTTCGTTATTAAAAGAAATGCTACCACAACGTGTAATTTCGTCTACAAATGTTGCCATATTGCTAGAAAATGGCAAGACTGATAATTCCATATTAAAAAAAGATCTATGTAAATTTTTTGTGAACATTTTGTCCAAACTTTGAGCAAAACTGAAACTAAAATTCCAATATCTCCGGCATTTCAAGGTTAAATTTCAAATCAAAGTACCCAATAAAAGCTTAAAGTGTTGGCAACCAACTTGTAGGAAGAAATAACTACCTTAAAATAAGCAATTTTCCGAGTTTTGACCCCTTTTTTTCAAAAATGTACCAAATGACCCCCAGCCCACAATGGGTTAAACGATTAATAAAATGTATACACCGTTTAAAAGGTATTGTCATAAGCTTTCCAACGATACCCATATCGCCATGTCGCAGATATATCCAGTTGTAGGTCCGATATTGAGGGTACCGTAACTCGGAAAATATAGGTCGCCGCCGAATTTTTTTGTTAAACTTATTCGTTTTTAATACCCTACAAGGAAATATATTTTTTTTGTTGAGAATTGTTACTAAACTAGATTTGTTCCCAATAATTACATTAAGAAAACAATCCCATCTGATCTTCTACTTTATAAAACAGCTTCTACAACAACACCACTTACTTTAAAAGCGGCGTCTGATTAACAATATTTTCTTTCGCAAGCAATCAAAATGGGTTCTACACTGAAATTTAAAGCGCAGCGATCGTACCTGCTGAGTGTTGGATACGACTTTAACTTGGGACTGAAACATGCAGCCGTTTATAAGCCACTTTTTGAGACTTTTGATACAGAATTTGTCTGGATACACTTTGAAACGAACGCTAAAAGAAATAAAGGGAAAGTAAATCTCAAAGAAATATACTTTTTTGTCTTTTAGCTCACATTTCTGTTTGTATAGTATAACTTTTCTTCTGTTTCGAAGAAGCAGAGCTTCCTTTCCGCAAATGACAACTTATGGGCGTTGGATCCTTGTGATTCCTGGACGCAAATACAATTGGACATTCAATAATGCCAAACGATCCTGCTTGTCAATGAGCTCGAACTTTTTGCGAGGGAAAGAGCAACATCGGCTGCACAGTTCTTTCGCATTTCGTGTTCTGGCATGAAAAGAGCGAAAATAACATCGGCAATACATGTTGTCAACATAAACCATTTATCGACATTTTAGCGATTTTTATTAGTAATTAAAAGCGTTGGTGCATTTGTACGTAATCTCTTCACACACAAATCTGAAATTATCATTTCTTCGGCACTATTCGACGCTTTAAAAAAGTAAAAACACATTTCTGCATATTTTTGATATCATAACGATATCATAAACACATTGCCGTTGTTTTAATATTTGAATTTCTTTTATTTTTATGTTTGCCATATGTGTTTTTGAACCTTGAATTGCTTTTGTTTATACTATGGGTATTCACTTCAGAACATTCCTCTCTAGGAATATTGTAAAATTGTAATTTTATATGTTGATCAACAACAATCCAAAAATATTTGACAGAAAATTGTTTTTGTTTCTAATATATATTTCCACATTTACAATCTTTCTAGAGAGGAATGTTTTGAAGTGAATACCCCTACTATGTTCTTTTATTTCTTTTCCATAATTTAATTAATTTTTTAAATGAATTTAAAATGAAATTTTTACTCAACCTAGTGACTTTGGCTCTTACTTAACTAACTATAAATAATTGTAATGAAAGGCTATCTTTAACTATACCTTGATGAACTACAATGGATTTATTTGACAAAATTAAAACTGCAGATTCAAAAATACATACTTCGTATTGATCATACAATACGAATACATTCAAATCTTAACATGTAATCGACTTAAGCCCCCTGGAGACGTACCAAAAAACACATCAATCAGTGCATATGTGTGAGTGTCGTATATTTGAAGCTTTTGAGGAGACGTACAAATAAACACATCAATCACCATTTCTATTTTGACTTCGTAGCGTTCGCACCTAATCATGTCGTCGTCGGATGATGATTTATTATTATTGACTACTTGTGCAGTGTTGTTGAGGAAAAAGAAAAGTATGAAAGAGAAAAAAAAAATTTTAGTTTTCAATGAAACGCAATATAAACTTTTGTTCATCTAAGCACTTTTCCATTATTTCACTTATTTTCTTTTCACTTGTTTTCTTACCAAACACAAAATATGTACGTTTGTATGTATGTTTATTTTTTGTTTTCGTCCGCGCACTTGTTTACATGACGGGAAAAACAAAGCAAATGAATTTTTTTTGTCAAAACAACAGGAGACATACCACAAATCAGCCATCAAATAGAAATATCAAAAATTTTTGATTTTCATCAATCAATTGCCGACAACATGTACGTGTAGCCGAAAAAGAACGAACGCACGCACACAACTTTGTGATTGATGGGTTTTTTGGTACGTCTCCAGGGGGCTTTAGCACAAATTACAAACAACGATAACATTTTGTAGATTTACAGTAATGGGTTTGATTTCAACAACAAAAAAGATACATGCAATGAATATAAGAGTTTAATTATAAAAAAATCGCATATTGACGGTTTTCAAACCAACATGTATGACAACACTTCAAACAACACGAACTTTTTTTTTTATTGACTACACACGAAGCCCGAAGTGCAAATAAAAAGAAAATGAACTTCGTTCTGTAAAATTGCTGCGCACATCAACGGTTGCGCTCGCTAAAAGGGCACAGCCATTTACCTTTTTGAAGAGCGCTCTTGTGTGCTGTGCCGCGTTCGCTGCCGTGCGCGCGAGCATTTACCATTTGTATGCACTGGAACTTCAATCGAAAAGAGTTTGAGCGAGAGTTAAAGAGCGATTTCAATCACTGCATGGGACTCCCTGAACGGTGCCGTTATTGTTGAACGATTTCTAAAACTTGTCGATTCACCACAGCTTGCCGAATAAAAATTAATTACATCTTCCTCACCAGCGGCACTGCAAGCACACTTATTGGTAGTTACAGTGTAGCGTTTCTTAATATAACGAGAAGGCAAAAGACAATTTTCTTTTTAAAAGTGCAACCAAATTGTACTTGTTCTCATTAAAAAATGAGAAAAACAATAAGAATACAATACAAACTAAACTTAACCAATAAAAATTATAAGAAACACTAAGTAAACAATTAGGATAGTTGTAATTTGCAATTAGTTTAAATTGTTATAAAGACAATGAGTTTAAAAAAAGTAATTATAGTTTTAATGCATCAAAACCTAAGGAAAAGTCAATAAAATAATATAACGAGTCAAAATCAGCACACATTCCACGTATTGGATCACCACATGCATAATTGTACCTTTGGAAATCCATGTGTAAAAACTGATAGTATCTAGAAGGTCTAAAGGAACGTTAATAGAGATTTTTGATACAAAATATTCAGAACTTACAACCCCACGGATAATTTTATAAACCATCATCGTATTGATCATAGTTCGCCTACTCTCAAAGAGGGCAAATTAATAAGATTTAACCTACTGTTTTAGGAAGGAAGTTCATAGCCAGTATTCATTCCAATGTAGGTTTCTTAAGCAGAATTGAAAAAATTGTTTCTGCACGAATTAAATTTTGTTACTTGGCCTGACTATTGAAATGGAAAGCTGTTCCGTAGTATATGAAGCAGTAAACTCTTGCCCAACGTTTCATAAAATAAAAGACACCATATGCTTCTTTACCATAGTAATGATATGGTTATTAAAATCTAACTTTCTGTCAATCATAAAGCCAAGGAAAATAAATGAATCAACCGATGTCAGTTCAGAGCCACATAATTTAAATATAGTAGCAAACATACTAGTTCTAGAGAAACCATATGCTTACATTTGGGACAAGTCGTTAATGAATAGCAAAACTAGAATGGGTCCAAGGTGGCTACCCAGTGAGTCCAAAACCCCGTTTGATATAAAACCGCCGCTGAAGAGTTCTAGATGTTCTTACCGGTTGTTAAACCCGAATTTAGATGTACAATAGTCGCGCAAACTAACCACACCACGGCGGTCCACAACAAACCGTTATTGAATTTTTAATAACTAAAAAGAAAAGCCGCAAGCTACATGGAGTTAGACTTCTTGAATAAAGTGCCTGAAATTTTTTTTTTATTTCTATTTTCCCGGGATTTTTTACGGTACTCATACTAACCCATACAAAATTGTTCATAAATGGCAATATTTTAAGAAATTCAATTTAATACATTGGTTTTTGCAGAACTCTTAATGGAAAATTTAAAACTTGGCGTCAGGTGGAAAAATTGCCAATATGGCGTGGTAGTGAATGGGATCGTTTTGCCGAGGTAAGTTTATTAGAGTAACTTAAATTAATTTCATCTAATAATACGTTCTATTCTCCTTAGGTTAATTGTTTGATGTGAATGTTTTTTACAATATTAAATATATGTATATAGATTGCAATATCTCATATTAATTCATATACGTTTTTTATCTCTTATTAGTGTGATATTTTTGATTGTAAGAAAACTTTTTGAATAAATTTTTATGATTTTCGTTCATTAATTCATTTATTTAAACTCTGCCTGTAATTTTAAGCCATACCGTTAATTATGAATAAATTACAAAAATATTTACATGAAACAACAGTAATAGGCTACCCTTAAAACACCACTCAATAAATTACGTACTTTACGTACGTACATAAAGAAAGGGACCTAAGGGTAAAAAAATCAATTTTTTTTTTTGATGTGGACAACATCTGAGCATCGAATGAGACCGATACCATGCCCCAAAATTGTTCTCTCCCAGAGATATGCGCGTGTTATGAAAGTGATGGTACACCAAAGATACACGTATTCTAATCTTTAAAATGGCTCTCCTGAACAAAACTGGTTTTTACCCTTAGGTCCCTTTCTGTTTTGCGCGTCACATATATAGAAAGAAATCGGTTAATTTGCTTCTTTAAAGAAAAAGTATGGAACACAGTTTATGCAGCCCAAATAAAATATCTTTATAGAAAAATAATATAAAAAAACTACAACAAATAAGATGTAACATTCTACCACCGAACCCGAGACGGTTATGAACTATTATGCTGTGTTTAATTTTATCATATGTTGTATCAATGCTATAGCCTAGAGAGACGACAGTGCATTAGAAATCCACTAATGCAAATAAAAATTTTATGGTGACAGGGGACAGTATCTGCATTTATGTAACTGCATATATACCCTACACAGACGACAGAGTTAAATTGCATCTAAAATCCACTAATGCAAATTAAAATTTTACGGTGAAACACGATAGTATCTGCATTTATGTTATAGCCTAAACAGACGACAAATTAACTCGTGCATTAACTCCTCCCAAACTGCATAAACTCTGTCGTTAATGCACAAAATCAAACTACATTTAGGTATTTTAATGTGGCAGCAGTGTCACAATCTATCAAAAATGAACACAGCTGTAATCAAATCAGCTGTTAAGTTGTTGATGGTTGGTAGCAGGGAAGATACATGTGGCTGGCGAATTGGTACAAAAAAAAGGGATAAAAGTACCTTTTAAGCCGGAAAGGTACAACATTTTTTTTTTCCTACACCATCCTGTGCCAAAGTATTAACTTTATCATCCCTGGTTGATAGTGCATTCACTATTTTTACATTGGGTGTCAATTTCAGACTTTTTAAATAAATTGTTGTTTTTTGCCAGCTGCTCATTGTTATTTCTTTATTTTATTAACTTCATATCGAAGTAAATGGCAAAAAAATGCAGATACTGTCGCCTGTTACCATAAAATTTTAATTTGCATTAATGTATTTTTAATGCACATTTACACTGTCGTCTGTCTAGGGTATAACTGCATTTAGTAAACAGGCTTAAAAATAACTTTTTTTGTATAAATTCGCCAACCACATGTATCATCCCTGCTACCAACCAAAAATAACTTAACAAATGATTTAATTACAGCAGTGTCTATTTTTGATAAATAGTGACACTGTTGCCGGACTGAAATACCTAAATGCCGTTTGATTTTGTGCATTTACGACAGATTTATGGCACAAGTTAATTTGCATTATGGCTGTTTATGCACATTTACGCTGTCGTCTGACTGGGATATAAATGCAAATTAACTCGTGCATTAACTCCTCCCAAACTGCATTAATTCTGTCGTAAATGCACAAAATCAAACTGCATTTAGGTAATTCAATCTGGCAGCAGTGTCACATTTATCAAAAATGAATACAGCTGCAAAGTTGTTTATGGTTAGTAGCAGGGATGATACCTGACGTTAGCGAATTGTTACGTTCTTTCTTTTTCAACTCTACTTCAAGAATTTTTTGTTGGTTTAAGCATTTATGCATGCAATAAGAAATACTTAAGAAATACTTAGTACGTAAAAAAATAAACTATTCAATCGCGTAAAATTCATTTTTTCGTGAAAAAAAATAAATTTTAGTTTTTTGACAACAGCACAGCTGCTGATCGTTATTTCGTTCTTTTATCCATTTATATTGAAGTAATGGCATAAAATAAAGTTGTCAATCAGTTGTTTACCATCAAACAGTTGTTTACTAAATGAAGTAAATAAATGTAAAGAATAAATGTCACCATAAAATTTTAAGTTGCATTACTAGATTTGTAATGTACATTAACGCTGTCGTCTGTCTAGGCTATAAGCCAAACGTGGCTTAAATGCTCTTATACGTAATCGTTAACACGAGACCCTTAAAACAGTCAACACATAAAATCCTTCAATGCCTTAATTACGGCAATGTCTGGCTGTTAAGGCTACCTCTATTTCAAGAGGTTTAACCCAAACTTGGCTTAAAAATTTCAATAATGTAAACTCCTTAAGGACTACAACAGTACGTTCAATACCGTCCTACGAGCAAAATCAACTCAACCATTTTAAAGTTGTATAATCTAGAGTTATCCGTTATACACAAATAAGTAGAGTTTTTCACTCTTCAAAATATCGCGAACACTGTAAATGAATGTGAAGGTCCTCTGGCCCTTATCACGAGGTTTAAGCCAAACCAGGCTTAAAATACTCATACATGTGATCTGTAGCAGTTATATACTATTTGGAACAAATTAATGCAAATCCTGCCAACAATACACATAGAACCACATAACCTCAAAATCCATACTAGGATTCATTTTTGAAATATACTTAAGATTTGTAAACTTATTGTTAATCTTCTAAGGAGCAGATTCAAAAATTCAAATAAAATATATATACAAGACTGTCATAGAAACCGATGTTGTCACTATTGGTTTTTAAAACGATAAGAAAAAATGCTTTGGTGTCATGAAAACCAATGTTATCGGTTTTATTAGCAACAGCTTATTCGAACATTGGGTTTATTTACATTCAAAATGGACAAAACCATCATGGTTTCATGACACCAACTGAAACCAACATTGGTTTGCAAAAACGACAATTAGAAAAACCGACATGGTTTCAATGACAGCCCTGTTAAAAAAAATAATTTGTTACACATAAGTACATCGATAATTGTTTTAAATGTTGAAATGAGTTTTATGTCAAAGACGATAAATTGTACACAATAATGTAGGAAAACAGCACTTCAATAACACGAAATTCTCGACTTATTTTTCCACATTCGTTTTTACTCAATCTACATTATTGCAAAGAAGAAGCACCTCGTCCGTCATGTACAGGTTATCGGATTTGATTCGGATAATCAGAAAATTGACTTAATGTGTATTATATCGAATTTAATCATATACTTTTTTTCAAAATCGATTACACTATAGTGTATTTCGATTTTTGTTGGTTCCTACCCGATTACTTATTATTTTAGTAAGATATTAAAAATAAATTGTTAATGCGTGTGCACATATTTCCATCCAACTAATATGTTTGTAAATAAGTTACGAAGAACCAGTACCCCAGTAGTTCGCAATTTGTTAGGTAAGTTATCTGATACAGAGCTACTAGCATCATTTAGTGGCAGGTACAAAGTTCAAACTACGTTCCAAAGAGCCAATCAGTATCGCTCAAAAATTATCCCGTTAAAATATTTAAAAAATCCTTTCTTACGATTCACGATTTTTTAACTTTATAGCTAACTCGTTCCGTATGTCTGGACACATTTTGCGTAAAAACGCCGCTCCTGGTGAGTACAAAACATTGGCTGTTACTTCTCCCCAGCCCTTTGTTTTCCACGTTGAACTTAACAGGCCGGATCGTTACAATGCCATCAACAATGAAATGTGGATGTGAGTGAGTATGTGCAGATTTGTGACATTGCCCAATTGTAAGCCCTTTAAGTGCGTTATGTTCTACTTCATATAAATCAAGTTTTAATACTATTCGAGACTGACGGTAACTTTATTTGTATTAATGTATATATATATATATATATATATATATATATATATATATATATATATATATATATATATATATATATATATATATGTGTGGTCCAAGGAGCCTTAATACAAAAAATATAAAAGATTATCACATATGGGAGTCATACCGATTAGATATCAGTAGGTTCCATCCAGGTTTATCTGCCGACGGGCACATTCAGGCAGTAAAATCACACAAATTTATAGTGGTCATAAGTTGTAGAATTCAATAACTACCTCGGTAAACCATACGGTAAGACTGTTAGGTTTGTTTACTCAAATGCGAAGGAGAATACCCAAAAAAATATTAGATATTCAATTCCACTATTGTACATAATGGAAAAAATAAAAATGGAAAAAATACTACACAGCTTAAATTCAAAATGTTTTTAATTTATATATAAGTATGTAAAAGCATTTCACAATGTTTTAATAAAAACTTATAATCAAAGATTCTCGCCTGTGCTTGGTAATGGCTACGCATATTTTTTGTTAGAAAAAGTATTGTCTCTAAGAAATATCACATTTCCGCCCATTTCAAAAGATATATGTATGTGAATAAGGCGCACCATTAAACATGAAATCCTAATCTAAAAATTTGAGGACTCAAAAATTCTCGGAGCACAGCACATGGACAAGTTATATGGAAGAAAACAAACTGTCACATCCTGGCTCGTCGATTACAAGCAAAATTGTCACGGTGACTTTTCTGCAAAACGGACTTTAGCAGACTTCTGGAAACATGGATACATCATAAATTAACACGTGCGATTAGGGATTATCAGAGACGTGAGTCATTTCGATTAGATAACTGGTACAGTGTTTTCCAGTCTTAGATAGTAGCTACAATCCAAATAGTGCAATTTCTGTAACGGGTTAACTTGTCGAATAACAAATACTTATATTAACTTATATTTATGATTATGTAGTCTGTCAGCTTTGAATGTAGTACAGTCCCGCAAAGTGAATTTTAAAGATAAACCGGGCAGTTTCTGTTAGCTTTTTATGCACAGTAATGTTGAACCCTTCTTAGCTACTCCAACTCCCTATGTTTCGTTACTTTGTTTTCATTACGTTGGTCTGGAAATTTACCAGATTAGTAATACTTCGTCAAGCAACAGCAGTTTTATATATATACAGGTGGTACAGAAGTATTTTTAAGCACATCCATGCAATGTCATTAATCTACACATGAGCAAACAACTCTTATGTAACATAATTAACAAAATGTTTTCTACCTGTTGTAGTGAAATTAAAAATTGTTTCGACAGTTTAAGCAGTAATCCAGACTGCAGAGCAATTGTCTTGTCAGCAGCAGGTAAACACTTTACGGCAGGTGAGTACACAGATAAATTAATTAACTGCAGCAGTAATTTATTAAACATGGATTTAATAAAACCAGGTATTGATTTAACTGACATGATAAAGTTGGGTCAAGATTTGGCGGAAATAGACGATGTCGCGCGCAAAGGTGTTTATTTGGAACGATTAATAAAGTTATACCAGGATTCTATGAGTTCTCTGGAAAAATGTCCTAAGCCTGTTATAACTGCCATTCATTCTGCATGCATAGGCGCTGGAATTGATATGATTACTGCAGCTGATATCCGCTATTGTTCCAAAGATGCATTCTTCTCAGTAAAGGAGGTGGAAATTGGAATGGCAGCAGACGTTGGTACTTTACAACGATTACCAAAAGCGATAGGCAACCAATCGTTGGTGCGCGAACTATGTTACACGGGCAGACGGTTTGAATGTACGGAAGCGCTTAGCTGTGGATTAGTAAACCGAGTATTCCCCAACAAAGAGACTGTTTTGAAAGCTGCTTTTAAGTTGGCCGAAGATATAGCAGAAAAGAGCCCAATTGCTGTGCAGGCAACCAAACAAAATATCGTCTACTCGTTAAGTCGACCTAACCAACAGGGCTTAGACCAAATTGTAAGTATATTTGAAATTATGAAGTACATTATTCTAAACTCATTCATTTTATTTTAGCGGGAAATGAACAAACTCTACTTACAGTCTGAAGACTTTGCACAAGCGGCTGCCGCTCAAATCACAAAGGGAGAAAAACCAGCCTTTTCTAAACTTTGATTTTTTCACATTACAATTTACCTTTGATTTATAAATATCGAATTAAAAATAAAATGATTGTACTTCAGTGCAACATTTGAGTTAGTCTTTCCATATTGATGGCATATACTGAGTGAGAAGGTATTAAATTATGATCGTTAAACGCCCGTTGACAATCCTTGAGGTTGATTTCCTTTGTCTTCTTAGCACAACTGAAAAATAATTAGAAATATCTGGCGATTAAATGTATGTGTAATTATTGTAATGTTAACGAAGTACCTACACTTCTTCGCATGCCGAAAGAAAAGTGACATCATCGTTGGACCTTCGCATAAAGTTTGGTGAAGTTATCTCTTTGTCTAGCTCTAAGGGGCCATCATCTAGTTTATGTCTTGTGACCGTGTTGCGCACTGAGGGGTCTTTTAATGGTGCTCCCACGTCATAAAAGAAAGACCCTTCTCCGGTAACTTTGAAATGTTCTTTCTTCATTATAATCGTAGAAATAAGATTCTTGAGTAGAACTTGTACTGCCATTGCCACATACTCTGCCACATTGTCCTCTACATTGACTAATCCTGATTCCCAAGCACCAATAAGGAAACGACCCAAAATAAATCCGGCATCCGGAAGGAATAGTTCCTGCACGCAATATCTCTGAGTAGGCAGTATTTGAACATTCGCCTCAGTACCAGCTGCCGGTCTTATCGATTTCATTGTGTCTTCCATGATAAAATCCAAAAAGTCATATGGCTCAAAAGTTACTCGGTCGTTTGAGACCCTGGAACTCTTTTTTCTCTTTCCTTTTTTACTACTGCTGACACTGCTACTATTGTTCGTTAACCCAGAAGAACCTCCTTCCATAGATTGATTAACACAACTGTATGTGGGCTCTTGTGGCATCTGAAATGCATCAATCTTATTAAGTATGGCTATTAAGAACTGGTTGTGCAAGTGCATTTTCTCAGGAGTTAGGAATTTACGGGATTCAAAGTCAAACTGTTCTTTAGACCACTTGTGGCGAAACCATAACTTCATATTTGCTAAGTACTTAAGAGCATGGTCTCCTAAAGCTGTCATCAGCAAATTTTTGGCTGAAATCACTTTATCGGACAAATCGTTCATTTTAAGAATAACTTATTTCTTGTTTATTTTGTGGTCAGCGATTGGCAAACAAATTTCGATATTCGTTAAAATATTATAAGGAAAAATATCGAAAACTTGGCAATCGATGACTTAAATCAAAGACGAAAAATTGTACTAGAGTCCCGATATGCTTCTTCTATGCAATAATAAAGCAAAATAGCTCTAAATAACGCACAAATTTTCGTTTTATGCTGTAAAATAAAAAGTACTGAATGTTTTTGTACCAAATATTTTTTAATATATTTATTGGTGTATATTGTATCCAAAAAGAATCTACTTATTCGAAATGTCCGCCTTTTGCATTTACACACGCCTTAAGTCGCACTGGTCAATCGTCAATAGCTGCACGAACCTCGTCCATTGGAAAATTGGCCACAGCTCGAATCAAAGCAGTCTTAAGAGATCCAATGTTAGGGTATCTTTTGTGACAAACCTTGTCCTCCAAAACCGTCCACAATTTGTAATACAATGGGTTCAAATCTGGACTGCCTGAGGGCCATTCTTCAGAGGAAATGAACGCTGGCAAATTGTTACGAAGCCAGGCCTGGGACGTTTTAGCCCAATGGGCCGGCGCAGAATCCTGCTGAAAAGTCCATGGCATGGTATTGGAACAGGGAATTGTTAAGAGGATTCACAATAGCTTCCAAAACGGTTTCTTGGTAAACTTTGGCCTATGTTTTGACTCCTTGTTCGCAGAAATACAGGTCAGTGGCCCCATCGTAAGAGACACCCCACCAAACCATGACTGAAGCTGGGTGATGACCCTTTTTCACCCTCGGGATCAGTTCAGATGCTTCCTTAGATGACCGCGCATACACTCTATCATTTTGCTTGTTAAATTTTTCCTGAACGGTAAAAATTTTATTATCGGTTAAAAAAATTGTTCTGGTCAAGTTATCAGCGTGCTTTACCAAAAGACGTTTGCATTTTTCAATCCTATTTTTTTTTAAATGCAGTCAATAAATGTCCGGTACGTCGTTTGAAAGCCCCAAGTCTTTTTTAATGAATCGACTCATGGACTTTTGAGTGATATTCATCTCACGGGCCTTGATTTTCTGTTTTCGGAGCGGATTTCTGTGAATTATTGATTTAACGGCTTTGATGACATGCGGTGTTCGAACAGAGCATGGGCGGCCCGACCGGTGGCGGTCTTTTACATCTCCAGTCTCCTCAAACAGTTTTATGCATCGGTAGACGAACATGCGGCTAGTCCCTAGTGGTCGAAGCGTTTTAAAAATATCGCTTTTTATCATTTCACACTTGAAAAGCGCTATTACAGCGATACGGTTCTCATTTTCTGACCACTCCATGATGAAAGTTGAAACAATTTTAAAATCCCGTTACAGACTAACGCTACTGAAGTTAGCTTTCAAAACCCATGTGACATTAACGGGGTTTTGTGCAGTTCTACTATTGAAATGGTTGTGTTCAATGTTGTAACAATATTTATGTCCCTACTAAGTATAAATAGAAAACAATAAATTCGTATACTTTAAATACAAAAAATAACTCTCCCAACATTCTCAAAGAAGAAGCATATAGCCCATATTGTACAATTAATCGTCTTTGGCTTAACCAGAACAAAATAAATTTTTGGCATTCGACTTCGATTATTTTCAAGAAACACAAAATAAACGTAAATTAAAAATGTCTTAAACATAGTTTATAGCGGAACTGGACCAAACCGGTGAAGCGCCGGCGTAGATGGATGCTTTACCTAGCCGCTGACACATTTAACATCGCAAAGGAGCCGCCGGTAATATCGGTTAAGTCGTTGTTGAAATAGTAAGGAAATGAGCCAATATGTTAATAATAAATACTTCATCACTGTGGTAAATTTCAATACTTGTTACTAACGTAATTCGGAAGTAACATGAGCAAACCACATTAATTTAACCAGAATGTAAATTGTTGGCTTAATTCACATTTTATATATTTGCTCGGGATTAATTTCTTCATAAATTAGGGCAACCGGCGGCTGCACGAACATCGGATCATTGTTTTTTCATTGAAAAAGGTAGTTTTCACAACCATGAGCAAATATATATAAAGTAAAATAAATCACCAATTAACTTTTAGGTTAAATTACAGGGTTTTCTGATGCAACTACCGAATCACGTCAGCAACGATTATCATAATCTATAGGTAAATACATTCTCTCATTATTTCCTCCTCAAAAACGGCTCTACCGCTTTACACGACCTTATTTAAAATCGCTGCATTAAGTTTTTAAAGAACGGAGCCGGCAGAAGCAAAACTTTGCCTCGACATCAATAACTAAAAAGATCTGCGGTAAACCTATTTTCTGTGTTTAGCATTGAGGTTAATTGTAATAGTCAGCCTTAAAAAGAAACAAATTTCATAAAGGGGTAGGGATTGATAAATACGTTGACAGAAAAATCATCTATAATTCTTTGATGATACAGGGTGGGCCAAAAGTTACCATGGGTTTTAAAAATTTAATAATTTTTTCATGTATATATTTTTTTCAGATTATATAAACAAAGAACAAGAATAATAGAATTTTGTTATATAAATCAGCGATCAATTATTATAACGCAAACTTATCAGTGATGAAGCTCATTTGAATGGCTTTGTTAATAAGCAGAACATGGGTTTTAAAAATTTAAAAAATTTTCATGTATACATTTTTTTCAGATTATAAGAATAACACTTGGAGAATAAATAATGTGGAGATTCACAACTAAACAAAGAACAAGAATAATAGAATTTTATTATATAAATCAGCGATCAATTATTTTAACGCAAACTTATCAGTGATGAAGCTCATTTTAATGGCTTTGTTAATAAGCAGAACTTTAGGTTCTGGGGTTCTTAATAATTCATCCCCACAAACGCCAATTGCACCCCATTATATGTACAGTATGGTGTGGAATCACATCTGCAAATATCATTGGGCCTTACTTCTTGGAGAATGAAGATGGAGGTGCTGTAACCGTATTTGTTTAGGTGTGTCTAGTTAATGATTTGATTATTTTCCGCTTTTTATAATGTTTGGAGTTGTATTCTAGTGCCAATCTGGCAAATTTAATCTTGGTTTGTTTAGCCTTTAATAAAGCTTGACATATTCTGTTAAATTTTTGGTATGTTTCTTTTTTGCATTTGTTAATATTCGTCTGCTTATGTGTTTTAATAAAGTATTTAAAAAACAATTAAATTTTGCCTCTCTAGTCGATTAAACGAAATTGTTATTTCAGAAATAAATTTTCTATCTGAAAGATCATTTCCAGTTAGAGCTGCAAGGCTACTTAACCCCTTCCTTTTGAGTTAAAAAGTTATTTGCCCAGCGCCAAATATTCTAACAAGCTTCTCCACTTCTTGTAAGAATAGCTAAAGTTAAATCTTATTTGTTGTATTTGTATATATTTTTTAGTTTGTTTAATTTATATTTTACTACATTCTTGTGTAAGCATATTAATTTTACTTATGTGTTTTTTATAATTATTTTGGTTTATAATTACAGATTTTTTAGTATGTTACTCATATATAAAGATATAAATTAGATTAATATATGTATAAATATTTATTTATTTCTTACTACAACAATAGGACTTTTCTTTTGGTGATCGGTTATTTAGCGAGTAAGAGGTTGCTAATTTAATATCTTCGCACTATTGTATAAAAATAGAAAAATGTTTTTGTCACCGATAACATTTTACAATTTGCGTCATAAACAGTTTAACGAAATGAGTTAGAGTTACCTGACTTATTTTTTTACCAAAAAAATATGACACACCCGGCTTCCATAACAAAATCAAAAACATATGTTTTTCTCATTGATACAGAAAAAAATGAAAAGAATGAAAGAAAAAGAAAATAGAAAAAGCGCAATGTTTATTATTAAGATTTAGAGAAATTTTGATGTAGCTATATTATTTTAAGGGTGACTAAACGAAAATTGTGGACCAGGGACGAGACGTTGATGCTGCTGCCTTCCTACAAAGCCAGAAAGGACGAATGAATGCCCCCGGCGAAAAAGAATTGCTACCAACGAGAAGAACACGACTATTGTATGGTCACTTTCAACTACGTATTAGGCATAGAAAAAATGTGCTATATACACATGTAATAGGCCTTGGCCATATTTAACAACAAAAATAAGCAATGTTGTATTCAATTTTTTCCAATTACTGTTACTTTTTATTTATAAAACGTCTCCTCCAAAGGTTCCAAGGGCTCATCTTCCCAAATGACCCGAAATTCTTACACAAATCTCATCCCTTTCAAAAATTTTGCCCTGGCTGTACAGAAAATGTTTTGAGTTTACCAAAGAAACAACGACTGTCCCGCAAATAGTACAATTAGTCACATTTTCCAGCACTGATTTCAATAAACAAAACCTAAACAGCCAAACACAAAAACCTAAATAAATAAACGAGAATGTGTTAAATATTTAATATCGACATGGATCAGTCAAACCAAAGAGGATCGCTCCAACGCATTATTTTAGACGAGATAGCATTAGAAGGCTTGGAAGGAATAACGTTGCCTTGTATGTAATTTAAAATTTAATGTGGTGTACTTCCTACTGAACAATGTCCATCATTATATCTCATATTTAAGCTTTGTGGATGCACGTTGGCAAATCATTAAATGTGTCACTACCTTTGCCCTCAAAACTAGAAGAACAAATATGGAGATTTGTTTTGCGGGTGCATGAACATTTGGACTTTTATGAGCTACCGGTGGAAAGGGAAACTGTCAAATTGTTTAATAGATATCAACTCGTTGATTCTGATTTGGGGGTGCCAATCACACCGGTAAATATATCAAAGTACACAATCAGCTCACTGATTTGTGAAGTTTCCCTGTTCGTTCCTTAGTGGGATGATAATGAAAAAGGCTTGTCTCGATTCATGGCCTAACGCTTCACTAGCACCATTTTTCGATTTATTCCCTTTGTTTATATAAAAACCCTGAGATTTATTTAATTCATTAAATTTGGCACTGTGTATGATAAGCACATATAACACCGAAGTTCACATACTAAGGACACTTAAAATGTGACGCCCTACGGTCTTTAATTGATGTTTATAAATTAGGGCGGATAACAGACAAGACAAAACCTATGAAATTACGTTGGTTTGTTTAGAAAATAATTAGTTTTAGTATTAGAAAAAAGCGTTGGGTTCAAACTAAAATATAGCAAGGATATTTTCCGTCGCTCTAGAAGATAGACTTTAAATATAGTGTCAAAGCAATTTTTTCCTCATTGGTCTATTTTATTGATTTAACGACCTGTCGCTCTAGAAGTCTAATGGAGACTGATGTATATGAAGTATGAAAAATAAGTTAATTGTTTGCTTTTTAGATTTAATGATATATTGATTTGAAGATAAACAGGCCTCGCACAAGACAGTGCTAGTTTGACATATTCAATTTCATGCTAAATTATGTTTTGTTGTTAAGGGTTACTTCGTAAAAGGAAGGACTATTTAACAATGTCGTAGCAATCATGCAATCCTGTCATCAATGGAATCAATTTTATCACGAAAATCCCTAAGGGTAGACAGCTTGTCCACAATGTTTACCTTGATTAAATGTCTTACTAAATTGATGCTTCTTTTGGTCCGGATTCTACACAGTATTATATGATGGGCATAAGGTCGATGGCAAAGTGCCCATTTTGCACTGGCTGCCGTTTAAAACAGTTGCTCAGCAAAATATACTAGCTCCTAAGCCGTGTCAATCTCGAATCCTTATTCCAGGGGCACCTCGGCCCCGGTATCGGAGTTGATCTTCTTAAATATACGTTTGCTCACGTTTTTAGACTTCTCATTGACTTCTTGTAAGCATTTGCTTTGGCAGCCGCTTTATAAACCTTGTATAAGTTAAGAACCTTACTGGAATCAATTTCAAAGCTTCATCCGCTAAGAATTGTAACAAATTTGCATCCTTTGTTTATCCCAGCCAGTGTATAAAAATCTGATCCTCTAAAGAATTGGTTGCTAGTTGTTCAATTGCTTGTTATAAAAATGTCCCGTTTTTTTTGAACGAACGTTCCCAAAACCTATAATACTCGCCCCTGCCGATAGGCCACATCCACATGACGTAAGCACAACGTACACATTATAGACCGACCCATAATGGAGAGATGAAAACAAACGTCCAAATCTAAAATAATCACTAGAAAATATACACAACCTTAAATATAACCACCATCATACTTATATAAAATAAACAAACACCATTTACAAAAATAATAAATCCACGACTGCCGGTTCTATGAACCAGATTGGCCCAACCGATACTTGAGGGATCGGGTGTCTTTGCAGTAGCCATTCCAACCAGCATCTAATGGACGGGATACCTCCGCCCAGGAAGATCAGGTACGAACTTCATGATCTAAAGAGAGAGGTTCAGCGGTACAAGAGAGAGTCTTTAGATTATCGAAACTATCAGATAGGTCTTAAAGATGAAGTTGCAGCAGCAGTATCTAGCTACAGCTATACCATGAAGCGTGAATGTAGTAAATCCCCCGGAGATTTAACCAATAGAGAAGACGATACCTAGGCAATCACGCGTTGTTCTGACTTAGCTGAGTTCTAGAACCACCATCTCATAGATGGGATGCCTCCGGCTATGCAGCGGAACAAGCGAATTCATCACTCTGATAAATTCGCAGCAGCAGCATCCTGCTATAGCGTGAATGTGGTGCTAGGTGAACATCCTCGGATATTTTATCAGAGGAGAAGACGCTACCCGACTAATTCCGCGACTGCCGGTTCTACGTACCGGATTGACCCGAAACAACCACTCTGCGGCCAGGGGCAGTCCTTAACAATATGTATTATTTGTTCGTCCATTTTTTCGTAGTGGGAGCAGCACTTCCCGGAATGCCGAACAAAAACTAGGACTTTGGTTTTGCTCGGTTTGTCAGAATCGTTTACACCATCGCGCTACGTCTGTAAGGTGTAATCGTTGCATGGAGTGGGTGCACTTCAGGAGCTGTTCAGGTCTGAACTACATCAGGGAGTATAGCGAAGCGGACTTTGCCTCATGCTGTATCAACGAACTTAGCAATGGGTTTCTGAATTTGGTGTCATCATCGCCGTCTACATTTTCGTCATCGTTGTCATCATTATCTAACTACGAGACTCCGCAGCAGTTGCCCTCGCCACAGCATCAACATATACAGCATCTTACACCACAGATTGCTGTTACCACTACTGACAGTGCATTAATTTTGCAATTTAATTGCAATGGCCTACGCAACAAAATCAGTGAGGTAATAGAATTTATGAGTCGGAGAAACATCATGGTCGCTGAGACCCAAGAAACAAAGCTAAATGCCACCTGCAGCTTGTAAGAATCACACTAGAAGTGGAGGAGGGGAACTTGCTTTCCTGTTACACCATTATGTGCAGTACAGACCTATTTCGAGTGAGCTTGAGAGGGGTAACAGTCAAGTCTGAAACTGCCGAGATAGGAGACTTTAATGCTCATCACGAACTGTGGCATTCTCTCCTAGACAAAGACCAGAAAAGGCATAGCTTTGGCAGAGCAAATTGATAGCTTTACGTTATGCACATTGAAAGAGGACGCACCCACGCGGATCATGGGCGATTGCCATAGCTCGCCAGACATTACTATGGTATCGCCTGGCCTGATCTACGACGTCACCTACCAACCCGTCATCTCACTATGATCGGACCACCTTCCCATAATTCTCTCCATAAATAGACCATGCGACTTTATAACCTCTGAACGCCGTACGTATCTCAATCAAAAAAAGGCCGATTGGGATGCCTTCAGAAAATCCACCAACCGCAGCTTTTTTAATCTAGCCATTCCGTCGGATGTTTGGGTCATCATCAACGCATCATCCGCTCGCCATATCCCTGCTGGTCATATACCCGAAGTACGACCAATTTTCCCAGCAGAGGCAGCGGGACTCGCAGAATAGCGTGATGACATTCGTCGCTCCAACGCTACTGACCCTAGCATTAGGGATCTCAACTCTAAGATCAGTAGGCTGGTTAAAGAATATAAGCGGAACAAATGGCTAGATCACTTGAAGCAGTGCAACTTAAGCTCCGGAATTGGTAAACTGGACAACGGTCAACGATCGTTCTCTAACCCTAAAGGAAAGAATGAATGGTCGGACAGCCGTCACGTTCGCTGATAGAATAGTGACAAATCCGAAGCGGTGCGTGTGTTATTTTAACCGCCTTTTTATTGAGCACCCAGAGCGTGATAAGGCAAAAAGGAGAGTATTGCGTCGTATCCGCGATCTCCGAGTCGATGAGGCACTACCACAATTTACCGTTGGCGAAGTTGCCCATGTCATCCGCAGCGCAAATTCATCAAAGGCGCTGGGTCCGGCGGAATCTCAATGCTGATGATGACCTTAACCACGTGTGTCACGCTGACGATTGCACAATTCTGAGTCAGGACCTAAAGTGGATGACATATGCTAGAAAATCAACTGTTACCTCTCTAACTTAACACGCTTTTTCACTGCGAGAAATATGAAAAAATCCGCCTCTTCGCAGCAGTCATCCAAACCACCATCTCTTGGACAGGATGCCTCCGCTCAGGCAGATCAGGTACGATCTTCATGATCTAATAAGAGAGGTCCAGCGGTACAAGAGAGAACCTTTAGTTCATCAGAACTATCAGACAGGTCTGAACAACATTCATGCCGATGAGGTCGCAGCAGCAGTATCCAGCTACTGTGTGAATGTAGTGCTAGGGGAGCATACCCCAGTAATTTCACCTGAGAAGAAGGTACTACCTCGGCAGACGCGTGTGGTTCTCAGCGGAGATCTGGATGGTGCAGCCGCCTTAATTCTTATTGGGCACGAATTGATGCTAACGTTCCGAATATCTTTCCCGACTGCTATCAGGGACCACATGACGTGCTGCGCCTCTTCAGTTGTCCGGCCAAGCCCACTCAGCTGACCCTAGATCTCTGTGGACGCATCCAGCTTAAATGTCGCGTTTCCTCCACCTGGATATCGATATCGTTTCCTCCACCTGGATATCGAGATCTCCCATAGACGAACAAGTTTTCAAAATAAAATATAATGTTGTTACAATAATCACAACAACGCTAACCGACAGACGCACATGGTTCTTGCTCAGCTGAGATCTGGATAATGCTAACGCTCCGGACGTTTGTCCGCCTGCCATCAGGGACCACTTGACGTGCTGCACCTACTTAATTGTCTGGCCAAGCCCACTTAGCATATCCCCAGGCCGCATCCAGTCCAAATGGCGCGTTTTCTTCACCTGGAAATCGAAACAGATCCCCTACAGACGAACAGAAATTACAAACAAAATATATTGTTGTTACAACCATAGTTACGATACGGATATTAAAATTTAACTTTCTGTCAATCATAATACTAAGGACAATAAATGAATCAACCGATGTCAGTTCAGAGCGAAGAGAAACCATATGCGTACACTTTTATTATTATATTATTAATTAAATTCACACCAGGTACTAAATCTATCCAAGTCATCATGCAGCAAGTGACAGTCCGCAAGGCTAGCATAAGAAGAAAACAATTTAACGTCGTCTGCAAACATTAGTAACTTAGAGTTAGTAATACATTTGGGCAAGTCGTTAATGAATAATAAAAATAGAACAGGGCCAAGATAATAGGCTGCCCTGTGGGACATTAGAATTGTTCTAGAGAGACTTTTCTCAATTAATAATACTCTTCCAATTATATATAACTAAATCCAATCTGTTTAACTTACTAGTAAGAGTAAGTAATTTACTGTATCAAATGCCTTACTACAATCAGTAAACATAACGTCTGTCAGCTTGCGACAAACAAATGCATTTATAAATTTAAAGGAAAACTGGAGTAGATAAGTAATAGTAGAATGACCCTTACGAAATCCATGTTGGCGTGGATGGAGTAAGGTGCCACATTATGTGAAACAAAAATTGTTAGAATTTAGCAGTAGAATTTAGTAGAATGATCCTTACGAAATCCATGTTGGCGTGGATGGAGTAAGGTGCCACATTTTGTGAAACAAAAATTGTTAGAATTTAGCAGTTAGACCTGTTCTTTTGAAACTTTTAAATGATTTACTTTTCATGTTTTAATCTGCATAACTCCTTAGAAGTCCAAGGCATAGCTTTTTCTACAACAAAGGGTTCCTTAGGCTTCCTTAGTACATATGTCATACAATTACTTGACAGCAAAATCAAATTCAAAACTGCAGATAGCCTTCGAATCAACAAATAATTTAAGTCTACGTAAATCACAAAGTTTAAGGCAAAATCGCAAAGATTCATTAGAAGGACGTGGAGATGGAGATTGGTAAGGTGAAGTAACTGAAAATTAAATACAAATAGTAGGGTGGATGGTGGTTGTCCTCCGGAGTGGAAATAAGATGCATTCTTGAAACTTGAATGAATGTATTTCATTGGTCAAGATCAACTCAAGAATCAAGATAAACAACAAATGTCTTGTCCGTAAAGAAAAGTTGACCAACTGCGATTCTAATATGTGTGTAATTCGCTTAACATTGCGCAAATAATTATATAGATGGCTTTTATACAACAACGCTTATAAATGTTTTTATACCACGTTGAACCTGGATTTCTTGACACAACGCGTCTGCAGACAGGCAGAAAAAAATTATTTAAAAAAATACATTGGATTAAAACATCAGCGGGTTTGGGTGTTTAACTTGATCTGCAAAATAAAAGTGTTTGACTATTCGGCTCAGTTTCGATACTAGCCTTTTTAAAATTACTTACAAAATTCGTTGTACCTTGCTTACATTTTCCTCAGTGCTCTGCTATCTTATCTGTGTAGGTGAAATATTTCACCACCCTTTTTAATTAACTTTATCCTTAAGAAGTGAATACGTGCATCGCTATCGATTTACAAATGAATTATTAGAAAAAACTATTTTAGAGCACAGTTTGAACAAATGACAAATGAGATTTTGGAAATTATGTTACAGTCTAGAGGTAAATTTTGCATACAAATAATAATATTACTTTACTTTTAGGATGTTTGTCCAATGTACCGATATGAATGCGTACCGATATCTGATGGTGATATATTAGGTTCATGTGAATATTATAAGGAACGGAACTTAATTTCGTTTGAATTAGTAAAGAGCCTTAACGTTGAAGCAGTTTATAAAATGTTGGTTCATAATGCTATTTGCTTATTTTCTATATTTTTAATTGGAATTTTCATTTAAGGTGGGGTAAGAAATTTGTTATCGTCGCTTCTCAAGAACTACGCTACAACTCAATCACACCTGATAATGTCCCTCGGCCGAAAGAGTTAACATCAGTCCAGTACTGTATTTGGGAAGCAATTGGAAGGGCCCGTTTTAATGGTGAAACTACGTCCGGTATTTGGTCTTTAACTCATTTTTGCAAAGACTCTACTATAGTATTCTATATAAAGTAAGGGATAATACAAACGGTGATGTATTGAATTGACTACTAGTGATTTGCTTTCATCCATATTTAGAAACAAACTTATACGCCATGGAGTAATTACCCATCAGCTCTTTAATGAAAAACGTGGGGAACGCTTAACAGTAACTACATTATTAACATTACCCCGGTTTTACAATACGAACCGAAGCAGGCTTTTAAATATGGTGGAGAAACTTTTTGTAATACTAAAAGAGAAGCCGGATTTCACAATGCCACTCGTGGAAGTGCGTTCTATATTTCCATCGTTCGACCGTCAAAAATCATTGAAAAAGGCAATGCTGACACATTTATTCAGACAGATTTTTGAGACTAGGGTAAGTTCAAGACGTATTAAGCATATCAAGCTCATAAGCGTATAAACATAGGTATACAATTGAATCGCTAAGTTCAGAAGGATACTACTTCAAAACATGCGTTTTATTATACAGTGTAGATTCTTATAGATAACAAATGTAGTTTTTATATAAATTTGAAGTTGTCTAAAATGAAATGTTTTGCACTGGTTTCTTAGCAGTACTCAAATAATAATTATTTATTCATTTTTGCCAAAAAGTCAGTAGCCCCCATTCTGCACTTAGCGATTAAATTATTACGTATGCCACAATTGCACAGCATATCCTGTCTCATTCTGCTCAACAACTTGTACATAATAAAGCTTAGAACTACATGGTATGTTCCGCGCAAATACTTTATCAAAATGTTGCTGCAAATTTATCTCTGTTACAGCCGTTTGAGACAAACAGATTCAAGCTACAAGAAAAGTCATGGGTGAATTCGACCCTTTTGGCAAATTCAAGATCATGTGCATGACATTTGATTTTCGTCAATTTTAAGGCCCGGCACACTGAAGCTTTTTTTTTCTTAACGCTGCGTTTATCTTCATTTCCGGTTGTCCAAAAACCATTGACGTAGAAAAGCCCTCTCATATATAAATTGTAAGTTTTGGCACTTATTTCAATGGTTTTTAGACTACCGGTAGTTAAAAAATACGCAGCGTTAGAAAAAAATTCAGTGTGTCCGACCTTAAGACCTAAAATCATTTAATGGAGAAATAAATAAAATGAAAATATTAACTCAATCGGAAAAAATTGAAAAATGTCTTTGAACTATCTTTTTGAGGTGATTTAAATACTGACACTTCTCCATCTCGTACACATGAACCATAAAAATAAATGTCTTTAAAGAGGCTCTATGAGTGAGGTACTCCTCTTTAAGGAAATTTGCACTTTTCGGATTGAGACATGGGAAAATACTGCTGCGGTCTTTTTGTCCTGTACGTGCTTAAACATATACATATGTTACAAATAAAAATATGCTTGGTTTTACTTCTGTCGAAATTTAAACATTTGTTTAAGCACATTTACCAGGTAGTCGCACGGAAGAACTTTTTTTGGTATTTTTCATTGGCTTTCAAATTCAAAGTAGTTTGTTGTTGCTGGACTTTATTTTAGAAAAAACAAAAGATAATCTTACCTTGTAAGAGTGACTTTTGCTGTGAAATTATGCCCAAAATAATTTTGGTTCCATGTTTAAGCTTTTTGTGGATGATTATGTACCAAATATTCTTAAAAGGTTTGAAAATGAAAAGCTGCAGACAAATAAAATTCTTAACATTAGAATTCACAACCATACAGCTTTGAAGCGGAGTTGGCGAATAAAAAAAAAAAAAAAAATTGCTCTGCCAAAGCTATGCCCCTCTGGTAATTGCCTAACAGAGTATGTTACAGTTCGTGGTGAGTATTAAAGTCTCCTAGGACCAAGCGATTATTGCTCTGTAGCAGATTTTTAATGTCAGGCAAATAACGCGGGGCACAACTTCCAACCGGCGGGATGTATACGTTGTACAGCTATAACTCGGCAGTTCTATACTTGACTGCTATCCCCATACGTTCCATGTGTGGGTCTCTAGAGTCAAGCTGCTGCGGTCCTTTCGTAGCACGTTGTATCTGTCACAACTTTGCATGCTGAAGGTGACATTCAGCTTAGTTATTTTTACCGCAGTTACAAAGATCTTTCTCCGACTCATAAATTCTATTACCTCACTGATTTGTTGCGTTGGCTATTGCAATTAAATTGCAAAATTGATGCACTGTCAGGGGTGGCAACAGCAGTCTGTGGTGTAAGATGCTGTATATATTGATGGTGTTGCGAGGGAGACTGCGCGGGAGTCTCATAGTTGGATGATGATGACACCAAATCCAGAGACCTACTGCTAACTTCGTTGATACAGCACGATGCAACAATGTCCGCTTATACTCCCTGGTGTGGTTCAGACCTGAACAGCTCCTGTAGTGCACCCACTCCATGCTACGATTACACCTTACAGACGTAGCACGATGATGAATACGGTTCTGACAAACTGAGCAGATCCAGGGTCCGGGGTTTTGTTCGATCCCGGCTCTGACCAGTAATATTCGGAGCAGGCATTCCGGGAAGTGCTGCTTCCACGACGAAAAATTGGACGAACAAAAAACACATATTGTTGACGGCCCCTGTCCGAAGAGTGTTTGCTTTGGGTCAATCCGGTACATAGAACCGGCAGTCGCGTTATTGAGGGTCATACCTAATCTACCTTGGTGGAGGCATCCTGTCAATGAGCAGATACTGCTTAGACAAAAAGAAATTGTGTCCGCACACTGTAAGGACCTTCTTTTCCTCACGGAGTATGTAATGTTCTCAGGGCGGCATTCTGACAAATTTAAATTTTGTCCACTTCGTCAAACTCACGTTCGCCGACAACACCGTCGTTCGCTACAGGCCGACCTATCGCTTTTTTATGAGGTCAACAGAGTTTCTTTTTCAGCTCGTCAGCTACAGGTTATACAGTGCCGGATAAATCACCCCGTCCAAGGGAACTCATTGTTTTCCACTAAGGGACTTCAACTGTCAATAAATTCTACATATGACTGTCTCACACATATAGTTTACGACCCAACGATTCAAACTAGGCGAAAGGGACGTTTCTGCGATATCCTCAAAAAGGAGTGGTATGATTGAACGTGTCGAAGGCCGGCTGTCCACATAATGGTGTTTTAGCAAAGCATTTTCCCCACCTCTTCTCGTGCGATCCTTACGTAGCACGTTGTATCCATCAGAACTATGCAGGCTCCAAGTGGCATGTAGTCTCCTGGATCGCAGCGACCATGATGTTTCTCCGACTCATAAATTATACTATCGCACTGAGCGTTGCAATTAATTGGAAAATTGATACTATGTCCGGATTGGCAATAGCAATATGTGGTGTAAGGTGCTGTATATTTTGATGATGACGACGACGAAGGTGTTCTATGCACCGGATAGAGCTGAAGGAGGAATTCTTCGGCCAAGGTCTGTCAACTCGGCACTATATGCCGCTACAACAACGGCATAATGACACCAAATCCAGAGACCCAGTGCGGACAACTTTGTAATGCAGGAAGTGTGTAAACATCAAGTGGTGCCGGTATAAACATCATGCTTAACTTCATGCTATATTGCAAACATGATGAGACATCTTCATAAAAACGGCAATGCATTAACGATCTAGACGAGTAACAAGTGGGCTAAAGGGACCCTACGCAGTACCACGATTAAAAGGGCGCGACAGATAATAGGTAATAGGCATTGCGAATAATGGACCCAAAGGCCCCACAGCAGTATCAGAAAGGCAGGGTGGTAGTCCTTGGCCGAAGTATTGCTGCTTTAGATCCATCCGGAGCAATTGTAACAGAAATATATGTCGTATCTTTATTTTTGTTCGTCTATTGAGGATTTGTTCGACATCCAGGTAAAGGAAACGCGCCATTTGAACAAAAGATACTGGGGGTCAGCATGGACTTCATTCTTTAGGTCATACCTGATCAGCCTGGGCGGAGGCATCCTGTCCATGAGGTGGTAGTTGGGGCGACTACGGCCTACACCCTGGCAGATGCTGCTAAGACAACACGAAGTTGTGCCTGCGCACGGTTTGCCACCTAATGTCCTCGCTTTGCAAAAGGTAAACAAGGAATTCCTTGTCAGCTCCCCAAGTACTGCCTTGCCTTATCGCGGATAGCTGTATAATGTGCAGGGGATCGAAAAAGGCTATCCAATACGACCCAAGGATTTTGGGGTATTTGGTAGTCCTGGCGACAGAATTGTGCAGTCAGCATACGACACAATTTCAACGCCCAGGATCCATTTCCATCGGCCCAAAATCTATAACGTTTGAACTAGTTCTGTAAAAAGGGCAAGGATTATTTTAAGGAGTCAAGGATTATTTTAACAATTAACATTTAAAATCGGGCTATTGAGTATATTTTAGAAATTAGCCTAAAAAAAGCACAATTTTTATTGTTATTTTTTTATTGATATTTTTTTTATTAATTGTTCATAAAATGAGCAAAAAAATCTTTTTTTTCCTTACTGCCGATTTTAAATTTTTAAAGGTTTTGAATATTTAAAACATAAGATATAGCCGTTTTTATGACACCAGAGAAAACATTAACTATGTTGTCGATTTGGGAAATGCTAACTTTTTCGAAGATCTCTGACATTCCAGCATTCTTAGTATACTACTTACATATCTGTTCTAATTATAATGTTGCATTATAATCGTACAAAAGTTTTCATACATTTCTGCAAAAAGAGAGGTGATCTGAACCAAAATCGGTGATGAAAATGTTGATGAATGCTTGACAGAAAGAAGAAATATGATGTGGACGTCATTCTTCTAGGATCCGCGTGGATAAAAGTACTTTTGGAAGGAAACATATGCATTTTGCACGATCTTAGTTTTTCGTACAAAATCAGAAGTGTTACTTCTTTGGCAACCTCAATAATTGTGCCTAAATTTAGTTCTCCGCGCCATATGTATTTGTGTGAATTTTAGCAAGTCCGGTTGTTTTTTATTCAGGAAAAAATCAGAAAAATATATTGACGTTACACCGTTTACGCATATTTTAAAAACCACATTTACAATCAATTTTGAATTTTTAAGGGTTTAGCATTTGGTGTCTAATATTTATAAATATATATATATATATATATATATATATATATATATATATTAAGAAAGATTTCAAGACCGCCACCAAATTAATTTGACATAATCGTTTGTTTATATAAAAATTTGGAAACAAGATTTGTGAGTACTCCAAATTGGTCAGCTCGAGATTTACTTTTGCTTAGTCTATTCATCCATAATTGGATCGTGTTGGTTGGGCACTTCCTCTTATTTCCTTATAATTATCTCTGCTAGGGTAGTTTGGTGACAGCATTATGAGTCCCATTACAAACTACACAGTTAGTATTTTTTTAATCAGAAGTTTTGTGACTTGCCTCACAATTACCACTAAACGTTTTAACTATACATCGGCTTGCTCCTTGCTCACACATCTGACAGTTATGGCACTGTGTCAGCTTAGACTTAGTCGACTGTTGGTTTTTAAGAGACCAGTAGTTTTTTCTTAACTCCATTACTGTTATTAGACCACGTAAACTATTTTTACTGTCCCATGTTCTCCCGGGCGTATTAAGATTTATACGCCGATATATTTCATATTTGTAATAAGATGATGCTTGAAAATTTCTGGATCCATTGTGTATAAACCTAAAAGAACAGCTTTATCTTAAACTATTTCAAAATCTTTTGGATTTTCACAAAAAAATTAAATCCGATGGAGATTATTATAGAATTTTCGGTTATTTTCAAAATTCTGCAGATTTCGCGCAACTGTTCGGCCGTACACTTTAGAGTGTAATTGAATAGTTAAACATATAGATTCCGAGATATACTGACACTGATCACTACCTTGGGCAAGATTTAGTTGAACCATGTTGCAATTTCAGTTCAGCTGATAAAAAGTAGATAGAAAGGAAGCATTTATGTGCATGTCGACGAATATTTTATATATTATTGCGAGTATACCTTATACGAAATGATCACTAACAAGTTATTGTCTAGTATCGAGTTGAGGCGGTCTTGCACTAAATGAGCGAATAATAGTTTACATTCGAGGCTCTCGATCCTAGAGGGAAGTTCCTACTCACAGTTTTATTATTTTTTGCATGTAAATTGTAGTCTGTGCCATACCATGAAATCTACAAAAATTCAAAATCAAAAGGTGGACCAACCTCAAGAACTGTCACCATGGTACGCCTAAGGCATCCAGAAGAATCAATTGATGACTTATTTGACAATATGGAAAATGAACAGGAGAAAAATGAAGATAATACCGGTAAGATTATCTAAGGAAGCGACATGATCTTTTCAATTTAAAAAATATTTCTCGCCAGATGAAGATTTTCATACTGAAAAACATTCGTATATTGATATGCCATTGCGTGAGGAATTTTACCACTGTGTGTCTCGATACGGAAACCGAGGATGCAGTCAAACAGAAATATATCGGCATATGTCCATAAATCATTTGACACTAAGGCAAATGGTTAAACAAATGGTTGCAGATGGCTTGTTAAGATCCTATTGTCTAGATGTTGGGCGGCAAAGAGTTAATATGTGAGTTGTAACGAACGAATGTTTGTTTTTCAGTAATACTTTAATATGCAACAATCTATTATTTTGTAGGTACGTAGCTGTTGAAAATTCGGATTCCGTAAATAAAAAGGTTAAGGACTCTTTAGATGTTCTACAGAATCTACATTGTTCCGAAGAACCAAATTTTCCGAATGAAGAAATTCAGTTCGCCGATATTCCTCAGATAACGGCACGTATTAAGCCATTCGAGTACAAAAGCAATTCTTCGTCTATATTGCGGGAGAGTCGCAGTCAGCGTGTAGTTTCCCGTAAAGCATTTACCGTCAAAGTGGTCAATGAGAAGTGTATTTTATCCGTATTAATATTGCGAAAACTCCTCCAGGTACACGAAAAAGAGCAAGGGCTTAAGGATGAAATATGCCAGAAATCAATACGGCGAATGCTGCATCACATGAGCGATCGTGGAATTATACGCGTTTACGAAGTTGTGTTGCAGTGCGAGGAACACATACGTATTTATCGCTATGTGACACATCCCAAGATAGACATGAATCATGCCGTTGTAAATAACGAAATTTTAAAATTAAAAAACCACTTCTTCTTGATACTGGAAGAGAAACGTTTACGAACTATCGCATCACTACGTTTGCAAAGTAAAAAATTGAAATTGTCAAAGAAACTAAAGACATCTGAAGTAAAGTTCAACAGGAACGTTATGATACCTCTGAAAACACACAAACCGCCAAAGTTTCTTATATCACGATATTTACATGAATTTTTGTTCTACATCGTTGTGGAGCTGAACGACTGCCAAACTCCGTTCGAAATTACCAAGGAGCTGTTAGAACACTGGCAAGAAGTGGAACCATCACTACGTGTTCCCGAATATTTGGAACAATTTCAATCGGAATATATGAATGTTAAAGCTTTCACCAAGGACATCAGTTGGCGTACATTTATACAGCCCCTACCTAGCTACCCCGATAAACCAGCTGGTTGGATGTATTTTGTAGATGCGGTCGATCGGATGCCTCTGTCCATATTCAACAAAATTTTTCATATAGACAAGGGTGCCGACGAACGACTTACCTCGTTCCTTAGTCATCCCATACGTCAACATTACCTCATGCGACAGTTGCCGTCCGATTTACAATATAAAATAAGTCGTGTTCAGTTGCAACGGGTATACATTTCGGTTCTAAAACTTCTTAATCACATGGGATTAATTCAGGTAAATTAGACGGATATTGTCTTGAATTTAAGTAAAATATATGTATATAATTTGTATAGGTTAGTGAACGTCTTAACAACAAGGATCCCTTAGTGATGTGGATATATCTTAATCGTCGAGTTCGGGTTTTAGATACGACCAACACAGAACCGGCGTACATACGCATCAACGCAGACAGGGAATATACCCCTATCACATTTGATTTACGGAGTTTCGACGATATCCACCACTACTGGACAACATTGCAGCGTATTTGTGTGTACACAAAACTCGGGTTTCGAAGTAGAAACCCTGGAAAAAATGAAAGAATTAGGGAACTAAATTTTTTAAGTGCGGTTGATTATGATGAAGCTCCACAACATGACATTGGATATCAACCTGGAGATGGTATGGGAGCAGCAGGGCTGTCTACCAATTTATTTGCGCACACTTTTCGCAATTGGTCTTGGTCCGTACAGAGCACCAAAAAGGTTACAGTGAGAAATGTTCGAACGGGCCGTACTGTGGGCTCTGGAATAGTTAGGAGCGCAAACAAAGTGCTCCGTGTTACCGGGCGTAAGTTACGTCAACAAATATCTACAATTAAAAGAGCACAAGCGCAAAGTTCTACTTCGGGAAAGAATGCTAAAAAGACAGCACCAAGAGACGCCGTCGATCGCGATGCCTTAAAAAATATGCGTACACTACGTGTGTCTTGGACCAGGTCAGAAGATGAAATTTTAATGATTGCCAAGGCAACATCTATTTACGTAGCAGCTCCAATTCCGTCGTTAGGCATGTTATCTATGGGAAAAGTTTGCCGTGATATAATACGCCACAGTCTAGGTGTCTACAACAAAACCACTCAGGCTTGTTCTAGACGTTTACAATTTATAATACGACAGAAGAGACATATACCGCAGGTACCGTCATGGCTCCACATGCTTCAGACAAACGAGTACTTACAAAAAATATATGGTGATATGTTTCTGCAGAAGTTAAAGAAATTATATCCCACACGAACAGACTTTACTGATGCATTGTTGGTACACTTTGCTTTAATCATGTGTTATCTGTACAAACTTGTAAACAATTCTCAGGATCTGCCAACGAAGTCGCGATTTCTTCTACCCGATTCCATACAAGACTTCTACAAACGTTTCCTAGAACGTTTACCTGTAGTACATGCCGATGATGACGCCATTGTTTATAAAAATCCCGAAACAAATCAAGATCTTCAAATCATGGTTGTAATGAACGTGCTTCACAGCTCTTTGTGCGCCTTTCGGGATAAGACATTGTACAATCTACAAGCATTCGAAATCTATAAAAACTTCTCGGAAGAAGTACTGAAGACCGCTTTCTTTAAGGCACGTTCAGATGCTTTGGCTGTGGGCATTAAACGCCAGAATATAAGTATGTTCTCCAATCAATTGGCTGGTCCAGCGTACATATTGTCATCGAAATACCGACTTAAGCTGCTGTTTTTACGAATACCTTATGGTGTATACGATGCTTTCTTTGAGTATTATGAAACTGCCTTACAATTTTTCTTCAGTCGGAACACTGAGGAAAGCGATAGTCGTAAAGATCATTTGGAATTGAAATCTCCTACACTGGGACAGTTATTCGTGATAGGGGAAGGTTTATCACGCAACATGTGGGACATTCACATAAAATTACCAATTAACATATTGACTGTTGATGCTGAGCAGAGTCAATCGGTGTCGCCAATGGACCGTATTTTAGACCACTACCATAGCATATTTGACAATGCTCCACAACAAGAGTATACAAAAGTTATTGAAAATGAACCACATGAAAAACAGGTATATTCTTAACCATTACAAAAACTTAAACTGCGTGCTAACGTGAAACCATTTGTATTTCCAGATTCGTGTTAAATTTCACCCAGCTAATCTCAGTTACAAAATTCACTACACCCCATACGATTTGATTTCTAAATTACCCACTAGATATTTGCATTTTTTCTGCGCGTTAGATTACATGGAACAAGAAATTGAAATAAATTTTAGTAAACTCCAATATCAAGATGAAGACGGATATATGGTCACCGAATGCCCATTTAAGTGCGTGCTTAAATCTACGGATTATTTGTCGGAAATTTGCCGCATTGTCAAAGAAAAAAAATCGGTACTTAATTCATTGACAGAAATGGCTCCACAAAAGCTTCTTAACCTGGCAACTAGTGGCTTATCGATCAAAGTTTATACGTCTAATTTGCTGACATTAGTCCGTATGCTAGAATCTTATTGGCATGAAAAGGAGTCTGTACATGAACGCAAAGATTTGGGAAAAATCGCAAGTAGTCTCAAAACGACGAAACCTATTGATTGGAGTGAACTGTGCAACGATGTTTTGAGATTTAACGCCGATACAGAGGACGATTTTGACAAAAGTGAAGAATATGAACCCACGTTGAATAAGGAAGAACGTGTCATTAGGGCCCAAGATGTATTTGTAGTAAACTTACCAACCATACAAATAAAGCCAACAAACGATTTAAGAGAGGATGTCGATGTCATAAAATATAATGGGGACATAAATGTGCCAAAGAAATTACTATTGACAGACTCACAAAGAGACTTAATATTAAAAAAAATTTTAGAGTATGTTTATTTTATATCTTACATCTAGAAAAAAAATAATTGTTTTCCCTATTTCATAGAGAATCTTATTGGAAATATACCGACAATGAATTAATCGACATGGGACACAAGTTGAATGAATTCGGATTTAGTGACATGGAGCAAAAACATTTGGAAGAAATTCACGGATTCATTGAAAAACATAAACTGGGTGCATCAATTATAGATTTAATGGTAAACAAATTATAATAATTCCCGAATTTGTACATTTTTATTTCCATCATATTTTAGAGGGAATTCCCATACGAACATTTTCTTTTGAAAGCTTTGAATTTTCTAACTTCGGAATATTTAATTAAACGAGTCGGAGTAGCCCACTTTGTGTATGTCCACAAAAATCACATGCGGCCATGGGTAGTTCATACATTTAGTTTAAGAAGATTGGATCGAGAAAATATGGGTTCATCTAGTTTGGCTCTTAAAAGAAACTACGATCAGATGAATCATGGCCAAAAGGACCCACAAAAGAAAATAAAAACAGTCGAGAGTAATGAATGCAACGACAATGAAGATCAGAGTGTTACAATAAGTAAGAGGTCATCCAAGCCAGTCCATCGATTTGATCCAATGGAAACAGCAAGTGTCAGCATTAGCCCAAAGGAAAGGTAAAGTTGGAATAAATTTATATTCTGAAATGTTTACCTGTACGATTTATCTTAAGGGACGTTATTGTCATGAAGCCAGTACCTTGGATACGTTTAAATGGCTCCATTAATCGCCGAGTTCTGGATAGGTGGTTGGGTTCTATACTATGTGAATGCATAGCCCGCAATGGATGTTGTGTACAAGAAATATGTGTTCGATTCTCCCATATGTTTCCCGCAGACGTAATGTTTCTCCTGGAGATTTTGGGCGATATCGGTTGTTTGCATTTGACACAAATGCATAAGCAGGACGTTAATATATTTTCAGAATATGAAAATATCAAAGAATGTATGGCATCAACTTGTATCGATATTAATGTGACACTAATAATTTATACAATATTTTCAGCAATCCTTCCATTTGTCTATGATCCTGAGAACACATTTATCCACGTTCACGGTGATGCCACAACGTGGCTTAGCCTATTTATAGGAAAAAAGAAATATGCCACTGAATTTATTTGAACTCTTTAATTTTAATACGAGTTGTTACAACTACAATTTTTGTAATAATATTTTATTGTTTTCAATCTTATTCGATTTAATTACCCTTGTGGAATAAGAATGTAGCAATTGTTTCTACTAACTTAAAATATTGTCATTGGGCCGGCAGTTAATAAATTCATTTTTAATTCGCCTAGAATAACTTTAGTATCAGTTGCATATCTTTTTTTTGTGCAAATTTTCTAAAACGTTTCGGTTTTTACTACACGTTGCAGTTAAAACTTCCACCTTATTATCATTGGTAATTAAAATGTCATCTTCGATCCGTATACCAATGCCACGGAACTCCTTGGGCACGTCTGAGCGATCTTGAGATATATAAATACCAGGTTCCACGGTAAAAACCATACCCGGCAACAGCTTAAGGGATCGAGGCATGAGTGGGGTGTCATGAACATCCATACCCAAATAGTGCGACACGTGATGCGGGCAAAACTGATAGCCAGCCTAGAAACAGAATTTATTGCAATTAATTATTTTTGGACTTTCTGTACAAATTATTTACTCTTGTAAGGCCAACGACATCTGTTATGTGTTTCGGGACTAATCCAACCTCTTGCAAATATTTGCCCAGCATAATACACATGGTATCAAAAAGATGGTCCAACGTTTGGCCTCCTTCCTTAAGTAGTTTATCTAAGACATGACATGATTTTTCAATAATAAGTGAGTTAATGATTTAAAATTTTATATCAGGCGTGTGTTAGTTACACTGCTTGTTAAAATTTTCGCTTCTTTTATTAAGAGATTTAGCGGCAAAGCGGTATTGAAAATTTAATTTCATTTATTGTAATTAAATAAAAAATTGTGTAGAGAGCTAAGCGATTTTTAACAATATCGTGTTTGTCTTAAATTATAAAAATCCATTGTTTATAAAAATCCCGAAACAAATCAAGATCTTCAAATCATGGTTGTAATGAACGTGCTTCACAGCTCTTTGTGCGCCTTTCGGGATAAGACATTGTACAATCTACAAGCATTCGAAATCTATAAAAACTTCTCGGAAGAAGTACTGAAGACCGCTTTCTTTAAGGCACGTTCAGATGCTTTGGCTGTGGGCATTAAACGCCAGAATATAAGTATGTTCTCCAATCAATTGGCTGGTCCAGCGTACATATTGTCATCGAAATACCGACTTAAGCTGCTGTTTTTACGAATACCTTATGGTGTATACGATGCTTTCTTTGAGTATTATGAAACTGCCTTACAATTTTTCTTCAGTCGGAACACTGAGGAAAGCGATAGTCGTAAAGATCATTTGGAATTGAAATCTCCTACACTGGGACAGTTATTCGTGATAGGGGAAGGTTTATCACGCAACATGTGGGACATTCACATAAAATTACCAATTAACATATTGACTGTTGATGCTGAGCAGAGTCAATCGGTGTCGCCAATGGACCGTATTTTAGACCACTACCATAGCATATTTGACAATGCTCCACAACAAGAGTATACAAAAGTTATTGAAAATGAACCACATGAAAAACAGGTATATTCTTAACCATTACAAAAACTTAAACTGCGTGCTAACGTGAAACCATTTGTATTTCCAGATTCGTGTTAAATTTCACCCAGCTAATCTCAGTTACAAAATTCACTACACCCCATACGATTTGATTTCTAAATTACCCACTAGATATTTGCATTTTTTCTGCGCGTTAGATTACATGGAACAAGAAATTGAAATAAATTTTAGTAAACTCCAATATCAAGATGAAGACGGATATATGGTCACCGAATGCCCATTTAAGTGCGTGCTTAAATCTACGGATTATTTGTCGGAAATTTGCCGCATTGTCAAAGAAAAAAAATCGGTACTTAATTCATTGACAGAAATGGCTCCACAAAAGCTTCTTAACCTGGCAACTAGTGGCTTATCGATCAAAGTTTATACGTCAAATTTGCTGACATTAGTCCGTATGCTAGAATCTTATTGGCATGAAAAGGAGTCTGTACATGAACGCAAAGATTTGGGAAAAATCGCAAGTAGTCTCAAAACGACGAAACCTATTGATTGGAGTGAACTGTGCAACGATGTTTTGAGATTTAACGCCGATACAGAGGACGATTTTGACAAAAGTGAAGAATATGAACCCACGTTGAATAAGGAAGAACGTGTCATTAGGGCCCAAGATGTATTTGTAGTAAACTTACCAACCATACAAATAAAGCCAACAAACGATTTAAGAGAGGATGTCGATGTCATAAAATATAATGGGGACATAAATGTGCCAAAGAAATTACTATTGACAGACTCACAAAGAGACTTAATATTAAAAAAAATTTTAGAGTATGTTTATTTTATATCTTACATCTAGAAAAAAAATAATTGTTTTCCCTATTTTATAGAGAATCTTATTGGAAATATACCGACAATGAATTAATCGACATGGGACACAAGTTGAATGAATTCGGATTTAGTGACATGGAGCAAAAACATTTGGAAGAAATTCACGGATTCATTGAAAAACATAAACTGGGTGCATTAATTATAGATTTAATGGTAAACAAATTATAATAATTCCCGAATTTGTACATTTTTATTTCCATCATATTTTAGAGGGAATTCCCATACGAACATTTTCTTTTGAAAGCTTTGAATTTTCTAACTTCGGAATATTTAATTAAACGAGTCGGAGTAGCCCACTTTGTGTATGTCCACAAAAATCACATGCGGCCATGGGTAGTTCATACATTTAGTTTAAGAAGATTGGATCGAGAAAATATGGGTTCATCTAGTTTGGCTCTTAAAAGAAACTACGATCAGATGAATCATGGCCAAAAGGACCCACAAAAGAAAATAAAAACAGTCGAGAGTAATGAATGCAACGACAATGAAGATCAGAGTGTTACAATAAGTAAGAGGTCATCCAAGCCAGTCCATCGATTTGATCCAATGGAAACAGCAAGTGTCAGCATTAGCCCAAAGGAAAGGTAAAGTTGGAATAAATTTATATTCTGAAATGTTTACCTGTACGATTTATCTTAAGGGACGTTATTGTCATGAAGCCAGTACCTTGGATACGTTTAAATGGCTCCATTAATCGCCGAGTTCTGGATAGGTGGTTGGGTTCTATACTATGTGAATGCATAGCCCGCAATGGATGTTGTGTACAAGAAATATGTGTTCGATTCTCCCATATGTTTCCCGCAGACGTAATGTTTCTCCTGGAGATTTTGGGCGATATCGGTTGTTTGCATTTGACACAAATGCATAAGCAGGACGTTAATATATTTTCAGAATATGAAAATATCAAAGAATGTATGGCATCAACTTGTATCGATATTAATGTGACACTAATAATTTATATAATATTTTCAGCAATCCTTCCATTTGTCTATGATCCTGAGAACACATTTATCCACGTTCACGGTGATGCCACAACGTGGCTTAGCCTATTTATAGGAAAAAAGAAATATGCCACTGAATTTATTTGAACTCTTTAATTTTAATACGAGTTGTTACAACTACAATTTTTGTAATAATATTTTATTGTTTTCAATCTTATTCGATTTAATTACCCTTGTGGAATAAGAATGTAGCAATTGTTTCTACTAACTTAAAATATTGTCATTGGGCCGGCAGTTAATAAATTCATTTTTAATTCGCCTAGAATAACTTTAGTATCAGTTGCATATCTTTTTTTTGTGCAAATTTTCTAAAACGTTTCGGTTTTTACTACACGTTGCAGTTAAAACTTCCACCTTATTATCATTGGTAATTAAAATGTCATCTTCGATCCGTATACCAATGCCACGGAACTCCTTGGGCACGTCTGAGCGATCTTGAGATATATAAATACCAGGTTCCACGGTAAAAACCATACCCGGCAACAGCTTAAGGGATCGAGGCATGAGTGGGGTGTCATGAACATCCATACCCAAATAGTGCGACACGTGATGCGGGCAAAACTGATAGCCAGCCTAGAAACAGAATTTATTGCAATTAATTATTTTTGGACTTTCTGTACAAATTATTTACTCTTGTAAGGCCAACGACATCTGTTATGTGTTTCGGGACTAATCCAACCTCTTGCAAATATTTGCCCAGCATAATACACATGGTATCAAAAAGATGGTCCAACGTTTGGCCTCCTTCCTTAAGTAGTTTATCTAAGACATGACATGATTTTTCAATAATAAGTGAGTTAATGATTTAAAATTTTATATCAGGCGTGTGTTAGTTACACTGCTTGTTAAAATTTTCGCTTCTTTTATTAAGAGATTTAGCGGCAAAGCGGTATTGAAAATTTAATTTCATTTATTGTAATTAAATAAAAAATTGTGTAGAGAGCTAAGCGATTTTTAACAATATCGTGTTTGTCTTACATTAAGTACAGAACAAGCTAAAAGCTAAGTCATTAAGTCTTAGATGGCTCCATAAAACAGGTCCTAAATTTAACAAATGTCTAAATGAATTTTTTCATATGCGATAATCTAAGTGTGCAAACGCAGTGTAAACGCCTATTGTAAAATACTTAAATAACAACACGTATTGGCACTACAGTACAGTACGATTATCAACCTTTTACGCGATCATCGCCAGAAAAAGAAGTTTTAATACTTGCAGTGTACCTCTGGTACTAAATTCGTTTTTTGTTTTTTTTTGTTGCATAAACTCGAAAAATGCAGACACAAGCTGTCTACAAAAAATTCCCTTGAGTCCCAATAAACCGTTTTATAACTCAGCAGATCTATTATCATGCAGAAAGATAAATATTCCTGATCTTCAAGAAATTACTATCCCAGGCAACTACGCCATATTTGCTGGAGTGACGGGCATCGACTTTTTTATACTTAAAGTTGACTTTTATCGACTTTTTTATACTTAAAGTTGACTTTTATCGACTTTTTTATACTTAAATTCAACTTTTTTATACTTAAAAGTCGACTTTTGATTTTTTTGTAATAGTCGAAATGTCGACTTTTAGGCTTTAGTATTGCCACCCTATTGCCAATATTTTGCATCTTTTATCGATACTAACGTAGTACGTGTGTAGTAAGGTATGTATGCCCATTTTTTCGTCATGGGAGCAGTACTTCCCCGAATACCTGCTCCGAATATTACTTGTATGAGCGGCGATCGAAAAATACCCAGGACCTTCGCACTGAACGGTTTGTCAGAACCTTGTGCACCGTCTGTAAGGTGTAATCGTTGCATGGAGTGGGTGCGCTTCTAGGACTGTTCAGGTCTGAACCACAACAGGGTGTAAGCGAAACAGACTCTGTTGCCTCTTGCTCTAGTCCGTTTTGGGTCTGTGGATTTGGTGTCATAGCTGTCTACACCTTAGGTGCCGTCGTTATCATCATCCAACTATGAGACCCCTCGCATAAACACCAACAAATTCAGCACCTTACTACACCATAGGTTGCTGTTGCTACTTCAGACAGTGTATTTTTTTGCAATTCAATTGCAATTGTCTACGCAACGCAATAAAATTAGTGAGGTAACAGAATTTATAAGTCGGAGAAACATCGTGGTCGCAGCGACCCAGGAATGACGGAAATAAGGTGCTACGTAAAGATCGCAGAAAAAGTGAAGGGACTTGCTTTCCTAATACAGCATTCTGTGCAGCACAGACCTATCTTGCATGCGTTTGACTCTAGAAACCTAACATGTAATGTATGAGGGTAGCAGTCAAGTCTGGGACTGTCGTGATAGGACATAAAATTATACATCCCGCCGGTTGGTAGCTTTGCCCCGCGTTAATTGTCTGACGACAGCAATCTGCTACAGGCAATAACCACCTGTTCCTAGAAGTCTTTAATACCAGAGGGGAAAAGCTTTGGCAAAGCAAATTGATAGCTCTACGTTCTGCACAGTTAATGAGGACGCCCCACTCGGATTACGGGCGATTGCTTTAGCTCGAAATAAATCAGCGACGTTACTGACTTTTTAAACTTCCCCTGTTAACGTAGTACCACAATCAAAACTATAATAATAATTCTCAATTATAACAAATTACGTAGGACTGTTGGCAGAACACATTAATTTTGTGGTTGTCGAATTTGAAATGCATTATACTGTTGTCCAATATCAGTGTTGTTGTGTTTAGAGTTGATGAGAAGTCATGCCAATTGGTTAGTCAGTCTTACCTATCAATTTCTTCTGCAGCTGCAAAACCACATCATATAAGATTTTCTGAGGCTTAGTAAACTCTCCACTTACAGGCCACGTTCTTGTTATATCGCTAGTATAACCAGCATATTCACATCCAGCATCCATTAAGATCAAATCTCCACTTCTGCACAGTTGTGTATTGTTAATGTAGTGTATTGTAGTGGCATTATTACCGGTAGCTACCACAGGAGGATAAGCCAAATGACTGGCGTTACGCATTCGACACTTATAATCGATCATTGCATAAATATGATGTTCGGAGTGCCCAGGTCTAGTTTCACTCATTACTTCATTTATGGATGTTGACGCTATTTCACACGTTTGCCTCATTAAATTTTGTTCTGCTGGCGATTTAAAGAGTCTCATGCCTTGTATCACCGTCGTGGGCGATTCAATGCGTGTTTCACTGCCCACAATCTTGACAAATTCTTCCGTAACATTCCTTAAATCAGACGAGTTCATGTCATACCAAATTACAGGCTTATCATATTCAATTTTTCTTTTTATTTCTTGTTCAAAGGCTCCACAAGGGTACGCGTCATCTAAACCGAATAATTCAATTGCCAAGTCTACGCCGGTCCTCGAACCCTCCCACAACTCAGCATGTTTATCCTTTGGTCTTACAAACATAACAGACTTCATATTACCGTTCTCGTTAATTGACATCACAAGAACTGAGTCCGGTTCCAAACAGCCCGACAAATAGTAAAAATCAGAGTTTTGTCGGTAAAAATAAGGAATTTTGTCGCTCATATACTTTTTGGTTGAAGATGCTACAATAACCTGTAAAAATTTACAATAAAAGAATGTTCACTTCAATATTATTGCTTCTTAATGTGTCATACCAAGTGTTCTTTACGATTTCCATTTTGCAAATGATCAGCGGCATATTTTTGAACCCCCGTCAAAAGTTTAGCTCTGCGCTGTTTAAATTCATCCAGCTTGACACCAGGTACTAGGTAACCTTTGTTTATCAAATGAGGATGTGTTGACGCGACAGGTTGGCCAAATACTTGGTTATTTAAAACCTTCGAAATATTTTGTTTCTGGGTTATTTGAGCACTATTCCATGTGGAGAACAATGAAGTATTTTTCCAATCGGTTCTTCCTATTAGGAAGTTTGTGAGAAAAGTTCGAAATTTATAAAAACAAGATTTACTTTCTAAATAATCAAAACGCAACGACAATCAACACTGAGATTGAGGTTGGAATTTAAAAAAACCCCAAAATAGAAAAAAATACCCCCCAATAATCGAAGTATGGTGGATTTAAATGGTGAATTAAATGCTAAACATTTTTAAACACTTGCAATTTCGGCAATTTTTCGTAAAACACATAACGAGCGTAACAAATGAAAGGGATCAGAACATATTTTTTTTAAATTTAATTGGGAATTCATTGACTCCCAGTTCTTGCACGGGTTGCCCTAACCAAACATTCTTTGACAGGTGTAGTCATTTCATGTTCTGGATATTACTGGTCTGAGTCGGTTTGAAAAAAACCCCGGAACTTAGTTCTTTTCGGTTTGTCAAATCAGTTTAAAGCATTTTGCAATGATTTTTAAGTGCAATCGCTGCATGAAGTGGTGCGCCTCAGGAGCTCCTTAGGTATGAGCCATCAGAGAGTATTGCGAAATGGACTACATATGGGTGGCGGTTACTTCTCCCAAATCAGTGAGATAATTAAATTCTTATACTCACTTACCGGAACCTAATGTTTAACGCCGGCTCCAGACGGCTGATGCATTTTATGGAGAAGTTTTAAACGACTTTGAAATAAATTCGAAATTGATATTCAAAATAAATGTCATTTCGTTGAGGCTTTATAAAATCAAGTTTATAAAAGCAGTATAGACTTTTTTTCTCCATCCACTACCGAAAATTAATTTCGATGAAAAAAAACGAAATTTTCGCATAGGAGTTTTGAATTTATCTCTACAAGGAAAAATTTACGTGTAGAAGAAGCAGCCGTTTTTCATTTTCAAATAAATTATTTAAATCATATTCATTTAAATACCCTCAAAAATTATATCACAACATTTGTTAATTTGTTTTTGCATATGTCAAAAATTCCTTGACCAAACAATAATCAGAACATTGATTTTTGTTTGCAGATGGTGAGAAAAGTCTACACTGCTCTAATTAACATCCCTGTAACAGTTGAAATTTCTGCTACCTTTTTGTTTCAGCTGAGTACCACTAAACGAAATTTAGAAATGGTAAATTTTGTTTACTTTGCTACGTGTATTTCTTATGGGAGCGAAAATTTCCTTTTAGGTGAATACTAGAGGAAAAAATGATTCTTGCTGAAAAATGTTGCAACTCGAAATGTGTTTAGTAAAATAGGGCCCTGATTAGTGATCTATTTCTTAAAACAGCTGATTGTCAAAATATATATTCAAAAATTTCTATATTTTTTGATTTATCCAGTAAGTTATGCGGAGCCGCATTGTGGTTAGCCCACGTTAAAATCCGGGTAAGAACATCTAACAATTTGTCATCTATAGTAGTTAAGTTATACGCTGGGGTTCTAAAAACGTTTATATTTTTTCGGTTTTACGTAGCATTTTGAAAAAGTAAATGGTATTATTCGTCTCTTTCTCCTGACCGATTTGGATCCTTCTGTACTGTCGTCAAGTAGCAACTGTGAAGCACAAACTGTTGTTCTGACGCTAAAGTTTTTTTGACAAACAAAAAATAAATTTTCCACTGGATAGATTTAGCTCATTTACAATACACTTTAGATTCAGCAATCAGTCAACTATTCTAACTACTTATCATTAACTACTTATAGAATATTTCCATACCATTATTGTCGAGCATCAAGAACAGTTGCTTCAAGAACACAGCCGGATAATCCCTGTTCAATGTGTAAAAGCAACAGACCGAAATAATACAAACGAGCTAAACATATGTATGTACATGCACGGCACGGCCCGGCCCACAAGTTGGCATAGTCAACTAAACTCTTTTTACAACATACACACACGTTGAACAGAACTCTATTGATGGCTCTCGATGTGGAGTCTCTTTAGAGGTGGCACGAGTAAGTTGTATTTTCGTGGGCAATTGTGTGAAGAAAACTTGAAAAGGTTTTTTTTGAAAAGGACATTTTATGGCATTTATTTTCTGAAAATGTGGAGATGTGGGATCTCTATAGAGGTGGCAAGAGTGAGTTGTTTTTTATTCGTGGACAATTGTGTGAAGAAAACTTGAAAAGTAAGGTTTACAACAGTAGTTCTCATTCGTTTGGGGAATGCCCGGGCTTATAGAGATCGCCTTTACTTTCAACAATTGCAGCAAAGCTTTCTGAAGAGGGTTGTCGGACAGGAAATCATGATAAAAGCAGTGTGCAGCCACGAAAATCAATGTCACTTTGCCATTTTGATAAAAACTTGCCTTCTATTTAAATATAGAAGCAAGGCGTCTTGAGCCGGTTAATCCCTGTTCAATGTGTAAAATCAACAGACCAAAATAAAACAAACGAGCTAAACGAACACAACTTAGATAATTCAAATACGAGTGTATACGAGTACATATGTTAATGGTTATGTGTATGTAGGTGAATATATTACTATAGTATAAACGCTACAGTTTGTATCGGAAACCTCAATATTGCGTCTAGGTAAAAGCAGTGTTGGGCCGATGTCGCGAAATGAGGATACTTTCTCCCCGTCAATTCAGAGATGAACATAAAGACTATATGAGAAGTTTAAATTGTTCCACGACGGAAAATGTTAGCAATCAGTCAAAACACCAGGTAAAAGGAATCAGGGAACTAATGCGTCGAATGTGCCGAGGATTTGAAAAGAATTTTTTTTCAATTTAGCGACATAATATCATGACAATGACACGCTACAAGTACCACGACTCAGGAGGTCAAAACAGCAATAACCCGGCTCAGGAACAGTAAAGCCGCCGGAATATCCCAGGAGTTCTATAAGCCCGTACTATTTCCAATTCACAAGAAAAGAAAGACAAGACCGTTGTGCCAACTATTGCGGAATATGTCTCCCTTTCGACGATATAAAAAACAATCGACTCTTTTAAAAAGATATAGGCGACCGTATCTGCCTTGCTTCACGACAAATAGATCAACAATCGTTCAAATCTTCATCGACTAGAGATACATTATATGAAAGCATGTTTGCGAGTTGGATATGACATCCCAAAACTTGTACGGCTTTGTAAAATGAGACTGAGTAACACCATATCCTTCGTTAACGATGGATAAGACCTCATCGCACCGCGAGGCAAAAAATACAACGATTACGCTGAAAGACGTTAGAAAACTACCACAGAAAGGGCACAAAAGAAAGGCCGAGATTCCGGTGGAGAGACCAACTGGAGGAAGCACGCCCAAGACGAAGTGTTTATAAGTCATTTATGATTGGAATTTAGTACCCATATTACTAGATGGACCGTTCGGTCATGGTCATTCGGTTTGCTTTTACTTAAAGTAGTGAATAATTTATAACCGCAATTGCTTCTTTACCTTTGTTACCTAATATCATCCGAACATTTGTTGTTAACGATCGATTTTTAATACAGTGAGGTAGAAACATTTTATAATTATTTTTTCTCTCCGAAAACAGCGCGATGACTTATTTAGTTGTTATAGTTGTTTTGACCAAAAACAGTAACAAAGATTATTGCTCCACAGTGGTTAGCATAAAGTGCTACTGGCGTTAATATTGCAGTACATCCAAGCAAAAACAGCGTCGAGAGTAAACACAAAGGAAACTTCTTTGTTCGAATCCGATACCCACTCAAACAGAATATAGAATATGAACAACGAAACACGTGAATTCTGAAAGCAAGAAAGAAAAAATACACAATTATTATATGTTATACATATGTGATTCAGGTTAGGTTTGTATGTTCATATTTTTTTTCTCGCTCTCGTACTATTTTGAACCAAATGCCATTTGATTTGCAATTTTAAATTTCACAAATTATTATTTTCGACAGATATTCATTCATTCGATGAAATGTCACATGAAGAAACTGCACATGATAAACTTAGTCGAAAAACTCATTTTAAATTGTTTTTTTTTCAATACCAAAAAATGGCGGTTAGATCAATAAAGCATGAGAGCGACGATTTGATACAGATCGAAAGTTGATGTCAATTCAAAATAACAGGACACTAAATAGTTACACAGATTACGACATAAGCCGTATACGGCAGCGAAATTACCGTTATCGTACTTTCATGCATAAATCTACAATGACTGACATTTAGTATAAGGCATTCGGAAGCTAAATTGCTCTTTTTGTATTTTCGTACAGAAGTTTAATGAAATTTAATTTGTATGAAAATTGACATACGAAATAAGAAAAGTTTAAACGACCAAATTAGTTAATTTCCCACACAAATTGTAATATTTCTATGCGAAATTACAAAAACCGTAATTTCTTATGCATATGCCATATGCAAATATTACGGGTATACTAGAGCTTAATTTTTCTCAACTCTCAGATATCGTTTAACTTCCGGCGGTTGAATCTTCTGCAAAAGAAATGAAAACGAATCATCTCATAAAGAAAGAAAACAAAAACCTCAGTGTAAACATAGTTAAAAACTATAGATAAATGGGCCCATATTATAATTTACATTCATTGGCTTTCCTAGTTCGAAATCACCTCGGAGTCCTTCTGCCTTAAATTGTATGTTTTCTATTCTACTTAAAAAGTGTGTTATTATTTAAGTTAGTCCCAAGGGACACAATTTTCCCCTTGGTCGATTTCGCAAGTTTCGAATTCGGAAGAGCATATGACGGGCCTCAAACATACGCACTGGGGATTCCGTCTAAAAACCCTGGGGGTAACCAGCTGTACATGTGCCTAATGCGCCGAAAAATAAATTAGACTTAATATTGCCCGGGCGACCAACATACTGGCCTTCAGACTTTTACAAGAAACCCGACTTAATAGATTTTGGTATAAGAGAAAATACCAAATCTTCTAGTACTAGCCCCGACTTATCGTTGTTGTTGTAGAGGCATATAGTGCAGGGGTGACAGCCCTTGGTCGAAGAATTCCTCCTTCGGGTCGATCCGGTGCATAGAACCAGCTGTCAGACTTATCTACTTATCGTCAGACCATTCGCCGTTCAGACCATTACATTTCTTCTCCATGAGAAGGCTGTACATGTATTTAAGCCTCCTACGTCTCTCAATACAAAGTGGAAGTACATTAGCATTCAAATAGATTTTAATCAATTTATTTCTAATGCCACAGATATCGACAATAGCATCTCAAATTTGAATTCTATCTTAGAGCAGGCAGCAATCCACGACACTCAGAAACAAAAAAAACATGAATACTTAGACTAATAGGGAAATAGAATGGCAGCGAAATAGATCGCCAGGGACAAGACATAGACTGAGGAAAAGGACAAATCAATCCCTTCCTCATACAGGCCGACAAGTTTACTTCTCTGCTTATCCAACCTCTTTAAAAAAGTTCTCCTATCAAAAATTAAACCGTTCCATGTGTTAAACAATATAATACCAGACTATTAGTTTGGATTCCGGAAAGGTCACAGTACCATTGAACAAGTAAACTGTCTGACCCAAGCAATAGAAAATCTTTTGAACAGCACGTATATTGCTGCGCCGTGATTATACTTTTGTGTTTTGTGTAACACACAAGAGAATTACTAGAGTAATTTTGGTCCATGTTTATCATACAGTTTTTTCTTGAGTTGAAGTCCTGCAGCTCTAAAAACCACTAATAAAACACGATCATCTTAAAATTCCGATGATACATAATTAGCGAATAAACTTTTCTGAAACACATATGTGAAACCGGACCATAAAGGTTTATATTTTCGTATAGCCCCTTTACAAAAACCATCGCGGTTCAAGACCTGCATCTCTCGAAGCAACATATAACTTTCGACTGCGACCAGTTGTCGCATAGAGCGGCGTGAACAACCAACTCTTATTTCTTCTGAAATTGGGCCATATTTGTCGAATCTCTAAACCAAGGTCCCTTCCAAGTAAGGGTTTTGACGCTCTAGAAGCTTCAAATAAATTAAGGCTGTGCTTAAATTTAATTTATGTGCGACTTAAAACCATGAAAAAAAACATAAAAAGCAGAATGGAAGAAATTTTGATTAGAACCTTATTTTGAAGGCCACAAGGCCCCCCTTCAACCGGGAGCCCTAGGTTCAATATTTTTTCCGAAATCCTCGCCCTTTTCTGGGATGCGTGCTCAAAATTGCTACGTCTTATCGTTCGTTTTTCACAAGGGAATCAATTGGCAAAATCGTTCTACCCTAACGTTCATACTTTTCCGTATAACTAGCTAGCCTGGCGTTCTCGGCCTGGCTAGCTAGATAAAGCATTGTAGAACGAAATTTAGGTCCCAATCAAGTCGTATAGCGGTTATAATTTGTTAGCGCTTTCGATATCTTTCATCTCTGAATAGCAATTTACCTTGGTTTCTGTGCCCAATGTTCCGCAATTAAGAACCACGAACGAACCACCACTTTAAAAATTGACACCCTACTAAACAGTCAAGTGTCATGAATACCGCTCTCAGCTCTCACACCTCTCAAAGAATAGAAAATCGAAACAAAGCAGAGAATAAGAATAGGAAAATCAAAACAAAGAATAGAAAATCGACAAAGCGCTGGAAAAAGAATCTCACCACTACTGTAGTGCTGTAGTTTTTTTTAGAAAAAACTCCATTTCATTCCGCCGTACAATTTCTAACAGCCGATTTTGGGAAACTACAACACAGAGTTTAAAGCGACATCGGCTAAAGCCGTCGTTGCGTCGCTGATGGATATCTGTAGCACCAACGGTGAAATTTCAAATACTCGAATCATATTATGAAAAACTGTGCAAAGGCTTAATGGCAGAAAACAGAGTTCACGAACTGGATTTTTTTATTTATTTTTCAAGCAAAATATTATTGAAGATTCGCAAGATAAGCTAAGAACAATTTTTTTGCGAAGATGTTTATGATTTTTTAACGTTTTATTTTTTTTAATTGTAAACTGTGCTGTAAACTGAAAGTACGGTGAATTAAACGGCTATTATTGAGTTTTATTAATTTCTTGTTTTTATTTTTTTTTTGGTTTTTAATGTTGTAGGTATATGTCCTATATCTTATGATGCCACTTCCACTTTGTACCCTACGAGAAGGTTTTAAATTTTCAAGCCCAAATTGATAATGTGGACCCCCTTCTATACGAAATATAAGTTATTTTAGTTAATGAAATCGCTAAATAAAATTGTCTTGCGTTGCTTTAGTTTTAAGAGTAATTTAAGAAATATTACTCGTGTAAATCACTGTCTATTTTTATTCTGAAACTAAATTGACTTGCGTTGCTTTAGTTTTAAGAGTAATTTAAGAAATATTACTCGTGTAAATCGCAGTAAATTTTTAGTCTGAAACAAATTTGACTTGCGTTGCTTTAGTTTTAAGAGTAATTTAAGAAATAATACTCGTGCAAATCGCTGCCAATTTTTAGTCTGAAACAAAATTGACTTGCGTTGCTTTAGTTTTAAGAGTAATTTACGAAATATTACTGATGTAAATCGCTGTCAATTTTTAGTCTGAAATATTACTCGTGTAAATCGCTGTCAATTTTTAGTCTGAAACGAAATGACTAAATAAAATTGACGCATTTAGTTCTTAATAAATTTATTTTAATAAAAAGTTTATGTAATCTATTGTTATTTTGTTTTCTCAGTAATCTATTACATTTTATATGAACATTCAACACAAATTTGCAAAGCATTAATTTCTAAAATTCATACAAATTGTAGTAGCTTATTCGTTAATTATGCAGCTATAAGTTTTACTTTTATGCAGATGGTTCCAATGTTTTACCAACGGACGTTGAGTACCTGGACGAGGACACGGTATCTGTGTGCTCACTGATACATAAAGACGTGGCTATGATGGATGAACAGCCCGACTGCCAGGATGAGGACGCGGTACAAATAGCTGGTAATTGTGAAAATTGCAAAAATGTACTGGAGCGGGACAACATTATGTAAATGCAAATACAACAGCTACAGGAAGAGAAGAAACAACATTTGCAAAAATTGCAAACTTGGAGCAAGAGGTTTCTTCTCTTAAAGCTAAGGCCATAATTCCTGCGGCAGATTGAGGTTCGCAATGTTTAGAGCTTACTCGCCTTATTTGCGGAGCTACACAGGAAGACAATATCAAACAACGAGAGCTCATTCCAGAGCTTATGTATCTCTCATGTGATACATATAACTACATCAGAGATATATGGCAATTGAAGGTACCAAATTCCGAAACCGTGTTAGCCTGGCGGACTTTTCATCTTGTAGATGAGGGAATAGAGATTGGGTTAGGGGTACTACGCAAATTCGTAGAGGGAATGACTGACAACATATCCGCCATGGCGGATATTTTTTTTTATCACATCGCAACAATCTCTATCTGGTTGGGGGCTTAAGGTTTGGAAGACTGTACACACGCTCAAACCTGTCACACGGTGAGCGAATTGTCTTCGCAATGAAAATATTGCGACGGATTGCTCGTTGCGTATCCACCACTGAGATGGGCCACACGTTCGGCAGGAATAAAACGATGCATGAGGAAATGGCAAATCCTGCTGAAAAGTTTGACAGCTGGATGACATTGTTAATTATAACTACATGTAGCCAGTTTCTATAAGTAAATCGGTAAGTTACAGATTTATGTGACGACACACCGACTCGATTAAAAGTTACCGATTTCGTGATAACTACTGTTAAATCGGTAAAAATTTGGTGTGTGATGGAAAGAAACACATATCGGAAAGAAACGGTAAGAATTGAAACAGATGACAATCAGCTGTTTATTTGCATTTGTTTTCATGTACTAATATTTTGTATTAAAAACACAGCTTCCCAGTTTCGTATTTCCTTTAATAACTTTATACAAAATGAGTAGCATATTTGTTATTATGTACGCTTATTTACATCTGAGAATTCACAGGCGCCACTTAAGGGAAGCGCGATTCATGAAACTATTTCGTTATCCAAAAATGCAGCAATCGAGGTACTATGTGAGTTACGCCCTTACTTGGAAAGGGGGAAAAGAAGTACTTTCATCCCAAACCCACTTCGGCTATGCGCAGCCGTTTACGCCACTGGTTCCTATATATAGGGCAAGACTTCGTGTGACCAATGAGCAAGACCACAATAAGCAGCATAGTTTATAATATTACAATGATAATTCAAAAGCATTTCATGAAAAAATATATGGTTTTTCCTACCACATATGAAGATAAAGGTGTGGTTAATAAAAGTACTTTATTGGTTTGATGGAAGTACTCACGACGCTTTTATTTGGGAAAGCAGCAGATTAAAAGCTTTTTTCCACAGCAAGTACACTGAAAATGGGGTCTCTGAGGATTGGCTAATTAACGACTCAGGCTACCCTTTACAACCATGGTTGATGACTCCATATAGAACTGTGGAGAGTGCAAGCCAAGATCAATTTAATAAGACATTTATTCGGGCCAAATATTGCGTTCAAACGGCTTAATGGGGTATTAAAAAAGATTTGCATGTCTTTCAGGAAATCGAGGCCTAATGGCCGGCTCCATCATTAATGCTTGCTGCACTAGAAGTAAGCATAATTTGCCAAATCCCGAAACAAACAAAATTAATATTTTGTCATCTATAAATATAGAGGATGCGACAATGTCAAATTCTATGTTAGATCTTCAACTCGACAAGCAATAACACGCAACTATTTTTAAAATCATAATATATGAGTTAATTTGTCTGAAACTAAAAAATTCTCAAAAATGTCTAAAAAAAATTTAAGCCAGAGGATACTGGCTAAAATTTGGAAAGACAATACTTGAAATGACTACATACACATACATTTTAAAAAAATACTCGGCATACTAATATCATTTTCCTCATTTTTTATACATATGTAGTTTTTTCATAATATAACCTTCGCTTTCTGTTGAAAAAAGTAAGAACCACTGAAAACCATAAAACTTAATAAAAAATCAAAAACGAAATATTGTTTTTTTATGTTTAACAAAAAATTAACTGAAAAAAAATAACCTAGCCTAAATCAAATGGCTTTATATACTTATTAAAAAAATACAAAACAAAGTATGCTATGAATAGCAGGTTAAAATGAATATATAGCAAGGATATATAACGCCATCTCCGTCCACAACATCCTTGGAAAGAAATCAAGGACATCCTTATCAAGGCCAACAACTTCGTTAGGACCTTCCGCCGATGGTAAATTCCCCTGGAAAACGCTCGGTGCCGGCCAAATTGCTGCTTCACCGACGATTTCCAATCAATCCAACACTGCAAAAATATCCAAACATTAATAATTGTCGGTTAATTTTCTTCCATTGTTCCGCTCTATTATGTGAGCCGCCCATAGCATTTAGCTCCTTCGTCACAGCCTCCCACATAGCGTTGTGCTCCTTTTTGGAATTTTTGTTAGCAATTTGGCCCTTGTTTTAAAAGCTCCATGAGCCGATGACGCTGCGTCTTTGAAACTCGCCCGGATTTTACCTGTTAAGCAATCATATTTATTTGTATAAACGACATAACTATAACTTACCTTCTCACTCACTCAAAAATAATAATATTAATTCGTTAAAATATGTTGGTGATGTTTATTGAAAGTAAACAAAAATTTGCACTCGGCTTTTTGCATTACCATACTGAGTTCGTTAAAACCGGTTCATAAATTGTCGTTAATTTCAACACGATATCATCTTTAATGTTTATGTTTTGCTACCTTTTTCTCAAACACAATTGAAACCGCGGTAACAAAATTAAAACATATTTTTGAATAAAATATTTATTTGTATAAAATTAAACCAAAAAAATTGAATTGGTTCAAAAAGTTATATATGATTACTTGCTTCCACATAACTGCAACAATCGGCAGAGTTCTAATTTGGCTTAAAGTCAGTGAGAAAAATACCGATTTCAAGTTGAGTCACTTTTTTTACAGAAACACTTTTGAAGTGATTCCTATTGAAGTAGGTTTGGAACAAATGTCTTATTATCGAAAAAGTGATGGTAAGAATGACGTTAAATCGGTAATTTCAGTCGGTAACTGCGATCGGTACGAGTTACAGAAACGGGCTGCTGTAGGTCGTTTCCATCTTAAATGTTTGTGTTGCTACATATTTTCAACCACAATTAAACCGCGGTAACACAATTAAAACATATTTTTTTAATGAAATATTTATTTGTTTAAAATAACATCAATAAAATTGTATTTGGTTTAAAAAGTTATATTTGGTTACTTGCTATCTCATAATTGCAACAACACTATAGCAATCACCAGAGCTCTCACTTGGCTTAAAGGCAGTGAGAAAGTTATCGATTTCAAGTTGAGTCGATTTTCCCACAGAAACACTTTTTTAAGCGATTCCTATTGAAGTAGAATCGGAACAATGTCATATTACCGATTTGGAACGAGTGAATTGAATAAGAATCGTCAATTTTTTTTTTACAGAAACAGTCAATGTGAGAATGACGTCATAGTGACGTCAAATCGGTAATTTCAGTCGGTAACTGCGGTCGGTACGAGTTACAGAAACAAGCTACATGAATTGTTTAAGGCCAGTTTAAGGCCAAGGCTTCCAAATTGGGGAAAGTTTTTTAAAAAAAAAGTGTTAGCAAAGTTTATGGTGCACTTCTTTCATTTAAAGGTTATCATAATCGGCCTACTGAGAAAGCGATTCGTGCAGTTATTTATCGTTTTAGCACTAACTTTACTTTTTGCACTCAAACCCACGAGGGAGTATGGGTTGAGAGATATGAGAATATTGCTGCTATTTAGAGCACGAAGACGAATTTCTGTTCTTCGCAGTTCCCATCTTGTTGGCCTTTGTCCTTCAACTACGTGGAAAATATTTCTCAAGGATCTCGGCTTTAATGCATATAAAATGCAGCTTGTGCAAGAATTTATACCAAACGTAAATCGCTTAAATATCATTTTTGCTGATTGTGCTTATTTGAAACTGTGTTTACTGATAAAGGTCTTTAAAGATTAAATTGCTGCTTCAATAAGCAAAATTGCAGTATCTGGAGCATAGGTAACCCTTAAGCCTTTAACGAATCACCAATTCAAATAAATGGCATACAATTATATACCATTTTGTATTATTTTTTTTTTCCTTCTCATACTTTAAAATAAAACGCTTATCACCAGAAATTTTGTGTTAATAGAAAATTTTTGATTTGATTGAAATGCTACGAAAAATTTACGTTGCTAAAAGAGATATATGTAACCACCAAAAACACGCAACTTTGTGAGCAATAAACAGTCATATTAAACCATAATTCCACTAACCCACATATGACTATCTAGATTTATAGTGTTTTAAGAATAAAGTCTTGATAAAGCCTTGTACTAGTACATTTTTTTCGAAGTGATGATTTTGGTAAATAACTAAAGGCTGGCACTTAGTTTGAGGTTTCCTGGGAAAATGTGTCAAACTCCAAATCACATGTGGCAAACTCCAGAAACTGTAAAAACTTTTTAGTTTATTAATTTTTTCTTAGTTTATATAATATACAAATTGGAAATTTTTTTACACTAAGTTTTCAGCTTAGAAATGATGGGCTATCTTTCAAAGTTTGTGGCTGTAACGTTCGAATTTCTGCAACAACGTTTGCCTTGATTTGAAGGATTGTCTCGGGCTTGTTCACATATACTCGCTCCTTCAAATAACCGCAAAGAATAGTCGGGTGCTATCAAATCTGGCAATCGCGCTGGCCAATAATTTTCGAATTTCTGGAAATTATTCGCTCTTTAAAAATATGACTTAAAAGTGCCATTGTGTCGAGGGCAATGAGTGCAGGGGCTCCGTCCTACTAAAACCAAATATGTTCTATCAAAAACCGATACCGCTTCCATTTACGGTTACAGCACTTCCATTTTCATTCTCGAAGAAGTAAGGCGAATGATATTTGCAGATGTGATCCCACGTCATACTGTACACCTAATGGGGTGCAATTGACCTTGATGAATAGCTCTTCGATAGTCAGAACCCCAAAACCTACAGATCTGCTTATTAACAAAGCCGTTCGAATGACAATGAGTTTAATCACTAATGCATTTGCGTTAAAATAATTGTTCGCTGATTTAAATAATAAAATTTTATTGTTCTGGTTCCAAGTGTTATTTATATGATCTGAAAAAAATAAAAAAATATGTAAATGAAAAAGTTATTAAATTTTTAAACCGCATGGTAACTTTTGGCCCACCCTGTACATGTATGTAGCATATTTTTATACTCGATTTATAATAAAGTTTGTGTCCTTTTTAAGATTACTTCTTTTGAAATTCTGTTTGCTTTCCTTTAATGACATGTTTTAGTTATTTTAAAGCGATTTGCTTTGAATAGGTCTTAAAATTAATAAATTTTACGCCGTAAATGTACTGTCACAACGTATTACAATAAAGTTCTTAAGCGGGATTTTATTGTAATTTCATCAGTTAAGTGTGTTTCCGATAGGCATATAAAGTCAAAGTTTTCTTCGGTAGACAAAACTTCCAACTAATTGAAGTTCGTGCATAAACCGCCGATGTTTAGACATACATAAGCCCGCTATAAACTTTGGTTGCTAGTATGCCACTCTTTCTGTCTCCTGCTTATTCTTCCTTATTAAAATTGGACAATCAACACTTCTGCAATCATGATTGATGTTTTTATCAGTCGATCTCAATCTTTCCTTGGCAATTGGAACACAATTAATACACTTGCTATCATTTCTGCAATCTCTATAACTGTGCCCTAGTTCACTACATTTGGCGCAAACTTGTTCATTTTGCAATATCTTGAGGTATGATTAAACCCCCAACACTTAAAACATCTTAAAACGGTACAACTTGCATACACCGCACACCTGTCCCATTCAATATTGACTTTCTTTTTTCCTATTATTTGAGTAAATCCGTATCCATCCGTTTCAATTATTGCGTTTAGGGTTTTTGTATGATCTGTACACTTAAACACATTCTAAATGACCATATTCAATGTCATTCTGTTTTTTAATAGCCCGAATAATTATATTTTTATCCAATTCTTCACTCATTCCTGTTATCAGTATTTTCGGATTTCTCATCATGAGAGCTTGCACCTCGCATCCATCACCCATCTTTTCTTTAATTTCTTCAGTCAAAGTATTTCGATCAATCTCATTCTCACAGCTGATAACCACTACTCCATCGTTTTTCTTTGTTATTCCCTTTACTGGCATATGTATTTAAATCTGACGGTTTGATTTTCTTTCTCATTTCTCTTTCAGTCATATCACTATTTTGTTTGGTTTTTGGTTTTAGAATAATTGGAACACTATTCGCCGATTTAAGTTTGCTTGCATATGTTTCTTTGCCCGTTTCTTTTCTTTTTATTTCGTTGACAATCCCAGTTTTCGCGTTGTTTACTCGTTGGTCCACCAATTTGTTTGTTTTATATATTTCTGCAGCCATTTTTATTTCGGTTTTTTTACAAGATTGAATAGAGTTTTGTAATTATCATTTGTTAATTCGATAAAATTTATGCACACATCACAAATATATTTTATGTTTTGGTATTTAAAAAATGCATCACATTCATATTTTGATAGGCCAACGCATTTCATATGAAATTTTTTTCACAATAACCGCCACAGCGTACTTCAACGTCGCGCCAAGTGTTTTTACATTTTCCGCAATTGATATCCATAATTCACTAGAAATCACACGTATGTCGATGAAGAATAAAAAGTTGTAGCTATTATATAGCTTTTCCAATTTTATTGGTGTTTTTTTCTTTTTTCTAGAGCGTTTAAAAAACACGTCCGTTTAATTTGACAGTTTGGCTTGACCCAAAACATACACTCTGTGTAGTGTACAGTCTATGATTATTGTAAAAACACATTCGTTGCTTGGGATCTGAGGATGGTAAAGTAGCGTTCACCAAACTGCACTTCTTGCCCCCCCCCCCCCTTCTTGCAATCAAAGTCTTTTCGACTGACTTTGAATAACTTTTTCTCTTTGAACAAAATGCTCAATGTTTTCATAGACCAACGAATATATGCCCAAAAAAATGTAAAACAATAAAATTCAATTTTTTTACAATTAATTTTGTGTTTATTTGGGTTCAAAATGAATAGAAAAATGTTTTAAAGAAGTATTTTAAAAATCTTTCATTTCATTAAATGTATTTAGCAATTCCAAATACGCTGCAACAAAATGAAAAAACGCTCTTAGTTCCGTTTTTGGCATTGGTATGAATGCCTGTAATACGAAAAATTTGTAATGAATAAAATCTATAAAATATGGCGTTATAGTAATAGTCTATTATTATTTTTATACTATGTTCAAATGAAGTGCCTGCTACAACACACCTTAGCCGATATTACTTTGTTGGGCGTTTTTAAGAGCATTTGTTTTAATTTGTTTTGTGTTAAGAAAGTGTTTATTTGTAAACATCCAATGTCGCGATTCGAGTTAATATGAAACATGAACTAAAGAGACGTATAAACAAGGAATATGTCAAACAAAAATTCCAGCACTCCTTTATACTGTTTTGAGCAACTGTGTGCACTTTTCGGAAATCGTATCTACACACACACACACATGCCAACTTCTACACAACCATTTAAACAAGTGGATCTTAAGTTTTCGGAATGTCAAATAGTTTTGCTGCTTTTTCCATTGTCTGCGCAATTTTTAATTTTTGCACGGAATAATTAGTGAAAAATTAGTTGTAAACAGTTGTAAAACAATTACAATTGGTTTAGCAGTCTTCTAATAGACTCTCAGATGTACTTGAAGATACGGATTTATTTATTACGAGGCCATAATCACCAATAAAAAATGTCTTATTTCGCGCAGCAACAACGCCTTGACAGAGTAGTTGTTGAGTAGATAAATGAAGGAGCAATCTGAAACCCAACCCTAAAGCAAAACACACAACACGAAAAATTCTTGAAATTTTTTTGTGAAATCAATTGAAAGACAGGAAAAAGTGAGCAGTGAAATAAGTAAAATTCCTAATTTTCATCTCAAATCTCAAGAACAAAAGTAGAGAGGTATAACGAGAAGGCGAGCACACAAAACAAACACACAAGCCGTCAAGATGGATGCCGAAAAGAACACTGGTGGTGGTGGAGGCCAAGAGACAAAAGTGATCTATCACATTGACGACGAAACCACACCGTATTTGGTTAAGATTCCCATATCGTCGTCGCAGGTGACTCTCCGGGATTTTAAGATGGTGCTAAATAAACAAAACAACAATTACAAATACTTTTTCAAGTCAATGGATGCGGACTTTGGCGTAGTTAAAGAAGAAATCGCCGACGATTCAACCATATTGCCATGTTTTAATGGACGAGTAGTGTCGTGGCTGGTGTCGGCTGACGGTACCAATCAGTCAGACAACTGCTCCGACATGCCCAACAGCGAATGTGGGGAAATGCGCCAGACAGTGAGGCCAGCACAACCGCCTCCACCGCCTCAGAAGATGGGAGGTGTTGGCGTTGGCATGGGTGTCGGCGTGGGAGGTATGGGGACGCCAGGAGTCATTACTAATCCAATGATGCAGCCACCTCCACCGCTAACATATCAATCGGCGTCGGTACTGTCGAGTGATCTTGACTCAACCAGCTTGTTTGGTACAGAGTCGGAGGTGACGTTTGACAGAGATCTGACAGATTATAGTAGCGTGCAGCGGCTACAAGTGCGCAAGAAGCCACAGCGTCGCAAAAAACGAGCGCCAAGCATATCTCGAACGTCGAGCTATTCATCGATTACAGATTCTACAATGTCGCTGAACATTATTACTGTCAACATCAACATGGAAGCTGTAAATTTCCTTGGCATATCAATAGTTGGTCAATCGAATCGTGGTGGTGATGGTGGAATCTACGTGGGCAGTATTATGAAGGGCGGTGCTGTGGCCCTAGACGGTCGCATAGAACCGGGTGATATGATCTTACAAGTGAATGATGTGAATTTTGAAAATATGACTAATGACGAGGCCGTTAGAGTGTTGCGTGAGGTTGTTCAGAAGCCAGGCCCAATTAAACTGGTTGTAGCCAAGTGTTGGGACCCAAATCCCAAGGGCTACTTTACCATACCACGCACTGAACCAGTTCGGCCCATTGACCCGGGAGCGTGGGTGGCTCATACACAGGCCCTCACCTCACAAGACAGCATTATACATCCCGATATTCCCGAACCGATTAAAGAACGACTGGACCAAAACAATTTGGAAGAAATTGTTAAGGCAATGATCAAACCAGACAGTGGCTTAGAAATTCGTGATCGTATGTGGCTTAAAATCACAATACCAAATGCATTCATTGGAGCTGACGCCGTCAACTGGGTACTGGAAAACGTGGAAGACGTTCAGGATCGCCGTGAAGCCCGCCGTATTGTGTCGGCTATGCTGCGCAATAATTACATTAAACATACGGTCAATAAGCTGACATTTTCCGAACAGTGCTACTATGTGGTCAACGACGACCGAAATCCACTGCAGTGCCGATCAAATTTAAGCCATGCCGACACCGAAAGCATCACCAGCGATATAGGCCCCCTGCCAAATCCCCCCATATACATGCCATACTCAGCCACCTACAATCCAAGCCACGGCTATCAGCCCATTCAGTACGGACTCAATGAACGTCATGGCCTCTCGTCAGGCTCAAGCAGTTCAGACGTTCTCACCAGCAAAGACATTTCGGCATCTCAGAGCGACATAACGTCGGTAATACATCAAACCAACCAAATGACGATTGGTCATCATGGATCGAACAAATCGTCAGGCTCATCCAATAGAGGCGGTGGAAACATAAACAACGAACAGGAATCGTCAGTCTTTAACTACGTGTTGTAGGAGGAGGAGGATTTCCTCTCGGCCAGACGGCGCAGAAGGGGACGCAACATAAGGCAGGAACTGCAATGAAATTATGTTTATTATTCTCGCATTACTTTCAATTATTGTCTTTTATATTTTGCCTTTAAACTTTTCGATACGTTTCAACATAAAGTATAAAGTAATGAAAGCTGAAAAGATGAAACCAGTATACCAGATATAAAATCAATATAATTATAAATATTATTATTTAATAGGAGAGTATATACATTCATTACATAAAAGTAAATCATATAACAAAAACAAAAAATGACAACAAATAGTTTATTATACATAAATTAAAAATTACACGTTTAGATTTCAACTTAAACACACATATAACACATGCAATTATTGTAATAATTCTTAAAAGAAGTACCATTTATAACATACAAACCGACAGCAGCAAGCGTAGGACAGGCAAACGGTCAAACGAAATAACCACATCCATTTTGTAGTACATTCATGCAAAAAGCAACAAAGTAAAAAATTATCATTTAAAAAATGTAATTGCATATAACCAAGAATTTTTAATCTTTGATTATCAATTACATATATTATTATTAATTATAATAATTTAAATAAAAAGCAAACAAATATAAATTTATAATATTACAACTATAAGAAGTAAGTTTTATAATTATGTCTGATTAGTACGCAATTCTATGTATATATGGCATATGTATGTACATGTGTACAAAAATGCGCCCAAACATTGACTTGGCCTCCGTTAAAATACGGCATTCACCTTCGCAGTCGAAATGACATACATTTTTCCTCGATAATCCATTAGGAAACAAACGGAGAACTTGTCTACAAACTTCAGATACCCATGTAGCGAGACCTACTTTTTAATGTCGTCTCCAAACAAATAATAAAATTTATAGAGAAGCTTGGAATGGCAGCATCCAAATCGGGCAATCAAAACATGATCCAATTTAACGGTTAACATGTTTGCGACCTGCGATGAATAGGCAGATGGTCATGTTAGAAGAAAATTATTATTTAATACTGGCTAGGTCGCTTTAGGTTTTACTTACATCAGCTTTTAGTCGTAAAACTCAATACCACAGCGTGTTGGAATAAGGTTTCGTCACCAAAACGTTCGACACAGATCAGTTGCAAGCTGAAGTCTGGCGAATCTGTGGCACTCACCCACAATCCGTGTGCTAGCGTCCCCTTTTACTGCTGATTAAAGAATCATCAATTTGCTTTGAAAAAGCTTGCCCTTTGATCTTATCTGGGAGGACCAAGCGGTTATTGTCTAAAAGCTGATTGCTAATGTTAGGCAAACAATTTGGAGCACCAACCGAATAAGTATACGATCTTAAAGTAAAATTCAATAGAGAATCCTGACACGGATTTTTGTGTTATGGGGTTCTATGCGCCTTTTTGGCAGGATTTGCATTAATTTGTTCACAGTGGTATGCCAAATCTATTAGTTTGACAATTTTGATGTAGAGTAAAGAACTGTAGGCTTGTCGAGTGGAGAACTCTATTTTATAAAACTCTTGATTTGTAGAGTCGATTTTATTTTAATGCGCGGTATTGAGCGTTCTCATAACTGAGAATTTGAAAACAGATTTGGTTTAAACCTTGTGAAATAGGTTTTGTGTTTTGACTGCAGAGCATTTAAACCTCATTTTGTTTAAGCTTCGTGAAGTAGAAATGAGGATTCTACACAGTCGTTTGCGCGCGTGTGTTCGCGATAAGCTTTGACGAGAGACTCGCAGGTATAGATCAGAGTACCTGGCGTTCTTTTCTCCAGTCTTGACGTGCTAGGAGTACATAGTAAATGTCTAGATGAGTGTCACTTTTCTGACTACCTACTACTTCTGCGATAAGTTGAGAAGTAGGAATAAGGTCCTAAGTCACTCGCCAACAATACTTAGGGAAGCTGACAGTCATCTTGTTGACCTCTTTCAATGCGATAGGCCGGTCTGTAATGAACTAAGGAGGTAAAGGTCTTTACCCTACTCAGACACAAGTTCTTCTTGTCTAAGCAGTATCTGCATGTAAGTTATCGGTACGACCTTTATGATCTAGAGAGTTAGAGCGATACAAGAGAAATCCTTTAGATCATCAAAACAATCAGACAGGTCTAAAGGACATTCACGCTGATGATGTCACAGCGGCAGTTTTCAGATATAGTGATAGGAGAACATCCCCTGGAAATTTCAACAGAGGAGAAGGCGCTACCTCAGCAAAAGCTCGTAGTTTTAGCTCTGCTGAGATCTGGATTGTACAGCCGCTTCAAATCGTATTGGGCGCGAATTAATGGCGACGTCCCAGACGTTTGTTCCGCTTGCCATCAGGGACTTCATTACGTGATGCACGTCTTTAGGCATCTTGTTAAAACGGTGCGTTTTCGTCACATGCATATCAAAAAAGATTCCCTATAAACAACCAAAACTTGCAAATCAAAATATATTATTGTTACAACAACAAATTTAATGCATTCCCACGACAGCCGGCTTTATGAGCCGGATTGGTCCGATTCGTCGGCTAAAGGCTGTCATCCCGGCCACAGTTGCCGATGAAACAACAAATGAAATGAAACTAATATTGATTTTCTGCGTAGCTCTTACACAGAGACAAATGCCCATTTCAAACTCAAACAAATTTTGTTACAAATCCGAACGAGTCTGTATTTTTATTATTTGGTTGTGAGTAGGGTTCAACCCTACGAGGCGGTGGGACCCAAATAAAAACCGCCTATTTGGTCATAAAAACGCTTTCCTTATCTCAAAAGCGGATCCATGATGAGGTTAATACCTCATGACCCGTACTTAGCATAGTATTTACACGATTTTCCTGAAATTAAACAAATTCAATACAAAACAGAGGCAAACTGAGTTCGGCCGGCCGGATATTCGAATTATTCGCACCGTCTTGAAAATTTTCATTCCCAAAAACCAATTTTGGAATATTCGCATTCTCAAAAAATATATTAGTATTCACTCATTCTCATTTGAAAAAATAAGACAGCAAAGGTTACGTAGATTTTTTTGTTAAATATTTTTTTGCTCTACTAAACTGTAAATAATGGCATGCCACAATGCCCAAGGGCAACAAAATCAATACTAACTCATAGTGATCTTTGGAGGAAGTTAATTAAGAAATTAGAACGCAAATGCAGCACTGGCAGTGAAAAAAATGGAAAATTCAGAGCTGGAGTACATTAATTAGCTGGCTTTTTCTTAATTCTAAGCTTCTTTATTTAAATAATAAAATTTAAAATGTAAAGGAAGTAAAGTATTTTATTCAAATTGCAAGCTTCCGCCTGCCATACCTACGTCCGTAGAACGTTCTTGGTTCTACGACTGACAGTCTTTACGTCGCAAGTTTTAAAATATAAAAAAATTCGGCAGTTCCATTTAACAGAATAAAGAAGGTTCTAAAAGCATATCCGGAATAAATAGAAGAAATGTTCTGATTCATTTTTGCAATATACATACTTTGAAGAACAGTGGAGCTCTAAGGTGAACTCAATTATATTTATAACATCTAGGTATGTTTATAAGTATATACCTGTACACCTTTAAATGACCGATTTTGTATTTCCTTAGTCTTACATATTACTCATATCTCCTCTGCTTACGTTTTCACGATTTTTATATGAGAGAAGGGGTCTCGATGTTACTATCATAGCTCTTTATTCTTTTGCAAGCCTGAATTTTCATTTTCGCATTATTGGAAACAGTTTCCATTATTTTTTTTTTCGTAACAGATCACATCCTTTCGATTTTCGGAAGCGTATGCCACAGAGTAAATAGGATAACGGAATTTACATTTATGGGCTCAAATTTCGTTAACATTTTTTTTAATATAAATATACAGGGTGGGCCATTTTCAATTTGAATCGGCTGTAAAAAAATTTTTTTTTCAACTTTCTGGTTTTACTGGAAAGGTTGAACTTTGTCATTTAAAAATGGAACACAATATAATTCATATGACTAACACAACAGGGGTTGATTGCCTTATCCGATCAACCCAATATTCAGTACATATTCGATTGTTTCGGGTCGAATCTTCATTGGCAACTTCGATTTCTTGTTTCAACGCTTCAATTGTCTCTAGATGCTTTGCGTAACATTAATCGATAATGGCTACCCACAGAAAATAATCCAAAGGGCTCAAATCACAGCTCCGAGGCAGCCAATTGAAATCACAATTTCGGCTGATTATTCGATAGTTGCTTGCGTTGGCTTTGTGACATGTGCCCCCGTTTTGTTGAAACCAAATGCCGTCTATGTCATTCTCTTGAATTTTTAAAAATAAAAATTTGTTGATTTCAGAATTTACGATTCTTATTCTATCATGCAAAGTCTCGATGACTATTAACGAATCTTTAAATACATGCAGTAACATCAGTTTAAATAACACAGTACAACAGCCAATCTAGGGGGTGAGAAATTCCAAGTCAGGGTGATGGTTATTGTTACAACAACAAATTAAATGCATTCCCACGACAGCCGGCTTTATGAGCCGGATTGGTCCGATTCGTCGGCTAAAGGCTGTCATCCCGGCCACAGTTGCCGATGAAACAACAAATGAAATGAAACTAATATTGATTTTCTGCGTAGCTCTTACACAGAGACAAATACCCATTTCAAACTCAAACAAATTTTGTTACAAATCCGAACGAGTCTGTATTTTTATTATTTGGTTGTGAGTAGGGTTCAACCCTACGAGGCGGTGGGACCCAAATAAAAACCGCCTATTTGGTCATAAAAACGCTTTCCTTATCTCAAAAGCGGATCCATGATGAGGTTAATACCTCATGACCCGTACTTAGCATAGTATTTACACGATTTTCCTGAAATTAAACAAATTCAATACAAAACAGAGGCAAACTGAGTTCGGCCGGCCGGATATTCGAATTATTCGCACCGTCTTGAAAATTTTCATTCCCAAAAACCAATTTTGGAATATTCGCATTCTCAAAAAATATATTAGTATTCACTCATTCTCATTTGAAAAAATAAGACAGCAAAGGTTACGTAGATTTTTTTGTTAAATATTTTTTTGCTCTACTAAACTGTAAATAATGGCATGCCACAATGCCCAAGGGCAACAAAATCAATACTAACTCATAGTGATCTTTGGAGGAAGTTAATTAAGAAATTAGAACGCAAATGCAGCACTGGCAGTGAAAAAAATGGAAAATTCAGAGCTGGAGTACATTAATTAGCTGGCTTTTTCTTAATTCTAAGCTTCTTTATTTAAATAATAAAATTTAAAATGTAAAGGAAGTAAAGTATTTTATTCAAATTGCAAGCTTCCGCCTGCCATACCTACGTCCGTAGAACGTTCTTGGTTCTACGACTGACAGTCTTTACGTCGCAAGTTTTAAAATATAAAAAAATTCGGCAGTTCCATTTAACAGAATAAAGAAGGTTCTAAAAGCATATCCGGAATAAATAGAAGAAATGTTCTGATTCATTTTTGCAATATACATACTTTGAAGAACAGTGGAGCTCTAAGGTGAACTCAATTATATTTATAACATCTAGGTATGTTTATAAGTATATACCTGTACACCTTTAAATGACCGATTTTGTATTTCCTTAGTCTTACATATTACTCATATCTCCTCTGCTTACGTTTTCACGATTTTTATATGAGAGAAGGGGTCTCGATGTTACTATCATAGCTCTTTATTCTTTTGCAAGCCTGAATTTTCATTTTCGCATTATTGGAAACAGTTTCCATTATTTTTTTTTTCGTAACAGATCACATCCTTTCGATTTTCGGAAGCGTATGCCACAGAGTAAATAGGATAACGGAATTTACATTTATGGGCTCAAATTTCGTTAACATTTTTTTAATATAAATATACAGGGTGGGCCATTTTCAATTTGAATCGGCTGTAAAAAAATTTTTTTTTCAACTTTCTGGTTTTACTGGAAAGGTTGAACTTTGTCATTTAAAAATGGAACACAATATAATTCATATGACTAACACAACAGGGGTTGATTGCCTTATCCGATCAACCCAATATTCAGTACATATTCGATTGTTTCGGGTCGAATCTTCATTGGCAACTTCGATTTCTTGTTTCAACGCTTCAATTGTCTCTAGATGCTTTGCGTAACATTAATCGATAATGGCTACCCACAGAAAATAATCCAAAGGGCTCAAATCACAGCTCCGAGGCAGCCAATTGAAATCACAATTTCGGCTGATTATTCGATAGTTGCTTGCGTTGGCTTTGTGACATGTGCCCCCGTTTTGTTGAAACCAAATGCCGTCTATGTCATTCTCTTGAATTTTTAAAAATAAAAATTTGTTGATTTCAGAATTTACGATTCTTATTCTATCATGCAAAGTCTCGATGACTATTAACGAATCTTTAAATACATGCAGTAACATCAGTTTAAATAACACAGTACAACAGCCAATCTAGGGGGTGAGAAATTCCAAGTCAGGGTGATGGTACTAGGTCAGTACAGTTTTTTTTATGACCTTTTACATTTTTTCCTTATCTTGATGTTTTTTCGCTTAGTTGTAAAATGTTGGCAAAAACGTAGTATGACATAACTCGAGAACGACTAGTTCGATTTTGCTGAAATAAATTGAGAAAAATTAATAATTACATTTTCTTTAATCCGTTAATATACTGTTTCTCTACCAAATCAACATTTTTGCAATTAGAAATAAATTTATGAAGAAAATTTTGCCAAAAATTTTTTTTTTTTTAAAACATATAAATCCCAAACGGAAAAACGTGTAGAGTCTTATAACTTTCACGTAAAGTCACATAACCTATAAACAAAATGCGACATAGATCATAGAAATCGATTAACGCGTTCTGCTTATATTTTCAATTAAGTGAAGGTATCCCATTTTGACAAGAATATTGATATATGTTTTTATTCAAAAAAGTGCCATTTATCGGCTTTTTTATAAATTTTCCCAAATAACTCCAGACTTCTGGCCATAAACTACTAAAAAAAATAAAGTAAAAATTTTTATAATTTTTTATTTTTATTTTATTTATTTATTTTTATTTATTTTAATAAATATTGCCTAGACTTTTTCGATGGTGGTTGTTCGGGACTAGTGGCATCGCATTCATCGCTGTCATCAGTTTCTGATCCACACATAATGTCAATGTGTGACTCCACTGCTGAAAATATGAATATAATATGAAAATTCTTTATCATCAGGATCATCCCTGTCTTGGCACACAAGCTTACTCCACCAGCAAATTTCCGCAAGTATTGCACTCGGCGACTTTTTCCCTCTATATCTCATTTCAAATGGCATAGCAACTTGATGATAGCGTTCGCCTTGTTCATCAGATTCGGTAGCCAATTGTTTGCTGAAGTAGTCCAGATGATGATGTAAATAATGGATTTTCAAGGACATGTGGACACCAATTTCCGAGAACGATCTTAACATCCTTGCGACAGAAACATCGCAGTTGGTAGAACGATGCTTTCCCAACAATCCTTCTATTACTTCTTTGATTGCCTGCCATGCGTCCAATTCAGCGTCAATCAAAATATTGTTGAATGCGCCACTTTTAATCAGCTTTCGTATATCTGGAACATTTAGTACGCCTGATTGGAAAAAATGAAGTTGTTAAGATGGAAAATCATGGGAAATGAATGTGATATTATAATTTACCTTCTTTAATTTTACTTTCGCTGAGTCTCGGGTAAATTAGTTTCAAACACAAGAAAACTTCATCTCTTTTGGCGACAGTTTTGATGAAATTCTTAACAATTCCAAGTTTAATATGCTGTGGAGGCAGCAATATCTTCTCCTTCGGCACTAGAGGCTCACGAATAATATTGGCCGTTTGTAACCTGCTGTGCTCTCTGAGTTTCCATCCGTGGCATGCATATTGGTCACCGGAAAATCGTGTGTCCCAATCGCACAAAAAGCACATATATTTTATATAGCCGCTTTGAAGGCCGCAAAGCATTGCTACAACTTTTAAATCGCAGCATATGCGCCACATATGCTAGGCGTAGTTAACGATTTTTAAAATATTTTCCAGTGCATCATATGTTTCTTTCGTTTCTGTACTATATGCGATTGGAACTGAAGGTTTTTTTTATTGGTCTTATGCAGTAAAACCGCCTTCAAGCTGAGTTTTGAACTGTCAAGCCTCCAGTCATCTGCTTCATATTTTATTTCCATTGCGTCCATCAATTTTCCTACATCCGGGCAATATGCAGAAGTTGTTTCATCATTCACAAGGAATAAAGTTTGGAGTGTTGCCTGACGACTTCGATAAGCTGTGACTTTCACACCGGGTGCCAAAAGATTGTTTGATTTCATAAAAGAAGCCAGTTCATCTGATTTATGCTGTGTTAGTTCCAATTTGGCAACAATTGAATCAAGGCTATTTTGATTTACTAAAATAGGCTCATTGGACACAGATGGTTCGGGATTATATGAGGTATCATCACTTAAACCGTATGCTGCTGCTAAACTCGGAGCGGTCATAGAAGATACAATATCTGGGCTAGAAGCTTTTGGCACAGGAATGTGGTCGTAATTATACGATTTTCTTATCCTTTTTGCGGCTCCTTTATTCGCACATGCATAGCAATTCAATGGATTGTGACCTTCGCCAGGATTAGTCCAAGTCATTGGGGTACCGAATGGCATAGTTTCACGACTTCTATTTTTCCAATCCATTAGACGGTTGTAGCAGCTTTTACACACCACATTTGGTACCCAATTTTTGTTCAGTATAAAATTTTGGTTGAAGTACAACTCGTATATTTGAACAAAAGCAGTACTGAAATTTCCCCTTTTTTATGTGTTGAGGCATATTGACCACAGCAGTAGCAGAAGCTATTTATATCTGGCTTGCACAGTTCCATATTCTATTCACTTTTGTTCACTTTTAAAAAACTGGAGGGAAAATACTTGTTCTCTTCGCGTTCGTCGGCACTTGTTTAATGACAAAAAACGAACAATGAACACCTATTTATACTATTTCATTTACATATTTTTCAATATTTTACCGACAGGTACTTATGAATTGGCACATCTTGCAACGTTCTAAAACATGACCACTCATGAATGTGGGTGGAATTCGTGTAAAAAAAATCATGCAAATAATTACAAAAGTGCCCTTGCTTTTTTCCTTTTAATTGTTCACGCACATTTATGACCGTTTTTTAGTTTGTTACAGCAACCATAAAAATGTAATAACCTTTTGTTTATTACTCTTTTTTTTAATTCTGAGAATCATAAAAAAAGTCATCAACCTTTTTTCCAAGGAATTTTGAGCATATCTCGAGCAAATTTTTGAAATTCATACCTTTACTCTATGTCGAATTTTGTTTATAGGTTATGTGACTTTACGTGAAAGTTATAAGACTCTACACGTTTTTCCGTTTGGGATTTATATGTTTTTAAAAAAAAAAATTTTTTTTTGGCAAAATTTTCTTCATAAATTTATTTCTAATTGCAAAAATGTTGATTTGGTAGAGAAACAGTATATCAATGGATTAAAGAAAATGTAATTATTAATTTTTCTCAATTTATTTCAGAAAAATCGAACTAGTCGTTCTCGAGTTATGTCAAACTACGTTTTTGCCAACATTTTACAACTAAGCGAAAAAACATCAAGATAAGGAAAAAATGTAAAAGGTCATAAAAAAAACTGGCACATACGAACGGAATTTCTCACCCCCCAGACAATAACCCCAAAAATTTCCACTGTGTAATAAGTCAATGTACAACAAACAGTGTTCTCCCATATTATGAGGATCTAGATGCGGTGACCATTAAACCGATAAAGAAATACGGGTGTGTGCTAGTTTCCGCTTTATATTCATTTCACTCCACCCAAGCGTATTAAAGGTGAACTAAAGTGTTAGTATTCGCGTGAACCATAACCGTTGCCATATGTATGTGTTTTTAATTAACAATTTATTGCAATACATTTAATTAATTTTTTTATGGAATCTGATAAAAAATTTTACAAAGTGTAGTTTATATGAAATAAAAGTAAAAATTTCAGAAATAATTAATGGGATTCTGGCAACCAATGACAAATCGAAAAACAGAGTTGAGTAAATATCATTTTTGGAATACACATACGAATTTAGTGTTTCAATTTTGACTTTCTAGCTTTTTAGTGATAGTGTATAAATGAATGTGGAAAAATATACACCGAGAATTTGTGCATTACTGAGTGGCGTTTTTCTACATTGCGAGTATTGCAAAGATGAAGCACATCGCCTATCTTGTACAATTGATGATAAAGTACTCGTAAAACCTGCCTGCATTTTTTGCATAACCAATGGTCATTTACGATACCCAAAACAAGTCTAACGGCGATAAGTCGTAGCACCGAGATTGGCAATTGACTCAGCGTTGTCAAAACTGTTTGATCGCCAAAAAAACACCAAATATTTATAGGCGGCTAAAATTAAAAAAATAATTATAAATAAATGAAGCGTAGTAGCACAAGCCGGGTGATTTTTTATTATTTCCAGCATCATTTTAATTTCAAAAGTATAGATTTAGTATTTACATAGCTTGTGACTTAACTTAAATTAGTATTGCAGCAAATGAGAACTCATGTTTAAAGAATTTACAACAGATTAGGGGAGAAGGATAACAAAAAAAAACACATTTATTTTCTTCAAAAAAATTTTCCACTTGATATGATAGTTGTGTCATCGTCGTATAGATCGTCGATTGAATTTGGCCATCCATTTCTTAACACATTTGGAACAATTTTCTTCAGGAGCAGAGTTTCAATACCATCTATTCCTAGAGCTTTGCAATTTCTTAAAAGATTAACATTATATTTTACTTTCGCCACAGATGTTAGTTAGATAAGAATATTTCCGGCAAAACAACCGGGTGTCCGCTTGTAGTTTATAAAAGAAAAAAATAAAAAAAGAACTCTTCCATATTATAAGGTTATAGAAAAAGGTGATGATCTGTTATCGGAAACAGTTAATATTCCAGAAAATTAAAATGTATTATTTGCACTATGGAGCCTAGAATTATACGTTTACAGCCTAGAGAACATTTCAAATTTGTTTCAAGTCGATTTGAAATACTCGTATAACTGCTAAACGAATAAATCTAAGTTATTTGTAGGAATAAATTTAAGTGATTCGCTTTCGTTAAGCAAAGTCTAAATGAGCAAACCCCTACGTTGGGCCATACCGTGTACATCATATACTGACCATACGATTTCCACATGCCACACATCAAAAATTGTTGAAATCTAAAAAAGTTTCGTTTAAGGTAAATGCGAGAACAATTAAGCATTTATAGGAGCATTCGCATTAACTCGAATCGTAGTCGTGATTGATGTTGGCACGAGTTATAGTTGCGATACGTGTTTATACGTGGACATCGGCATCAAACTAACATGGTTTAGTTAACACAAATTAAGGAGATGTAAAGGGTTTTCCAATAGGAACAAAACAATTTCGTATTTTTATGTCAACGCACTCTCAAACATTTTTAAAGATCTTTCAGTGTCAAAACGTTAGTTAATGTAAACATTTTCATCATGGTAAATTTCTCTTACGACCAACAAGCCAACAGCTTTAGACGAGCTCAGAGACAACATCCAGCGCAAAATTGCCAACGTTCCGGTCGAAAGTGTGCAAGAGTGGTGGAAAAATGGGTCCAAAGAATAGATCGCTGTACACGGGCTCGCGGTGGTCGTATGGCCGAAATTGAATTTCATTCTTTAAATGTAACATCTGCACTACACCTGGAACAAATATGAACTCTATATCTTATTTATTCTGTGTTTTATTAATATACAAAATTGTTATGTCATTAATGGAAAACGCTGTATATCCAACAAAAATTGAAATACATTCGGTTACGGCAACAATTGAATTTTGTGTAAGCTCCCTGCATATTTAAACTTGTGACGAAATATGTCTGCTTCTGCAACCAAAATTGAAAGATAATTCTATTGCTTTTGCTATATGTAGAATAGAGAAAGGAACCTAAGGGTAAAAAAAATCAATTTTCATTTTTATTTCGTTTTTTGATGTAGACAACATCAGAGCATCGAATGAGACCGATTCCATGCCCCAAAAGTGTTCCCTCCCAGATATATGCGCGTTTTATGAAAGTGAAGTTGACGATTCTAAGCGCAAATAGAAAGGGACCTAATATTTAAAATGGCTCTCCTGAACAAAACTTTTCATCAACTTTTCACTTTTTTTTTGATGTGGACAACATCTGAGCATCGAATGAGACTGATCCCATGCCCCAAAAGTGTTCCCTCCTAGAGATATGCGCGTTTTATGAAAGTGAAGTCGACGGTTCTAAGCGCAAATAGAAAGGGACCTAATCTTTAAAATGGCTCTCCTGAACAAAACTGGGTTAAAAGTCCCTTTTTATTTTGCGCGTTACATATAAAGAAATTTCTAACTAATTTTTTGTTAGAATATACTTATAAATGTTTTTTTTTGCATTATGTTCACATACGAAACTGACTCATTGCAGCAACCGAATTTTAATTCAAATGAATTTTGTAGTCTCTTGTACTGTTTCATATTTTAGTTGTGATAACTGCCTAATCGTTTCAGTAACACCGAACTTTAGTTAACGCAGAACTTTAGACACGTTCGGTTATTGGATTCAATTAACTATTTTACGTTATTTATTTCTGTGCTTTTGATTTGATTTAAGTCCGAGGTCAAGCAGCAAACTTCAAATAATACTCGTCCATAGCTGGACGAGTCCATAGAGGTATAAATACTACAACAAACCAACAGAAAGTAAGTCTTAAGTAAAACTTGCATGGACTAATGATGTAGGGAAAGGGAAGTAATGCGTTTATAAATAAGGTTATAACATAAGAGGTAATGTTAATGATACCAATTAACTCAAATAAAGTACAATGGTATAACACATATCTATATACAGTGCCGCAGATAAGCATTGGCACACAAGTCATTTTCTTATTGTTACCCATATTGAAATTTTTTTGTTGGTGTAAAAATTAAAAAAAAAAATATTACTATTTAAATGGAATGATTTTACAGCTAATTTATCATTTGTTTTTTAAAAATTCATATTTTTTTATTTTATTTAAAGCATATTAATAAAAAAGGACAAGTTTTTGGCGCACAAATTTATTGGCACACTTAATTATACATATTACTATATAAACTAGCTGTATAACTTATGTAATATTTAGTGGGCATTCCCTTCTGTTTAATAACTGCTTCTAGGCGTTTTGGCATTGAATGCACTAATGTACATTCTTCCAATAAGGCGCTTTTTAGTTGTGTTTTGTTTGCACACTTTTTCACTCTTCACCCTTCCCATAAATGTTCAATTGGATTGAGGTCTGGAGAGTGTGGGGGATGTCGCTATATGAGACGTATGCTTGGGATCATTATCATGCCGAAAGGTGAATGAGGAAGGCAGATTCACTTTTTCCGCACTTTTTCTTTCAAAATGTTAAGATAAACTGTTTTTTCCATAATGCCATCTACAAATACAAGCTCGCCAACACCTCCAGCAGACATGCAGCCCCAAACCATCACTCCGCCGCCGCCACGTTTCACATTTGGCGCAAGGTTTTGTTTATCATATACAGTGTTCGGTTTTCGCCACACATTTACTCTTCCATCTGATCTGAAAATATTAAACTTGCTTTCATCGGAGAAGAGTACTTGGTCCCAGAAACTTAATGGTTTACTTTTATACTCCTTGGCATATACTAATCGTTTAGTTTGGTTAACTGGTGATAAATATTAGTGGTTTGCGTCTAGCAACACGTGCATTGTAGTTAGCTTCATGAAGCACTCTTCTTATTGTCATAGCATGTACGTCTTTCCCAAAATCGTCTTTGACCTCAACGGCAATCTGGGTTGAAGTGGTTTTCGGATCAAATTTGACTTTTCGAACAACTTGCTGGCGTTCCCGATCTGTTAAAATTCGCGGACAAACTGGGCGCTTTTTGCTTTCTAAATTCTCAGCGCCTTTCGATTTATGATGCTGCGAATGGTAACTCTACTCCTATCCATCATTTCACCAATCTCTGCATACAATTTACCTTGATTGTACAAATAAATGATAATTTTACGCTGCGATTCCGTGGCTTCTTTAAATTTTCGACCCATTTTAGTTTCAAATTATTTTTTTACGGGAATGCTATCAAATTTTCTTGACAAAATCAACTTGGCTGTGTTAACGACAAATATACACTCTTGTTTTGCTTAAATATGTTACCAGTTGGCACTATTTTTTAGAGGTTGCCATATAATTACATAAGTGTGCCAATAGTTTTGTGCGCCGAAGATGTGCCATTTTTTATTAATACGAGTTAAATATAATAAAAAAAATTAAATCATAAAAAACAAAGCCAAGTAATTTTACACCAACGAAAAAATGTCAATATGGGTACCAATAAGAAAATGGCTGATGTGCCAATACTTATGTGCGTCACTGTATATAAAAAGAAGTGTACATTTTGATTGTCACTCCATAACTCGAAAACGGCTGCATAAAATAAAAAATGGCTGAATACGTTTTGTAAAACATGCAATGAGGATGGTTTTTTTTAAAAAAAAAATGTTTACACATATTTTCTCGTGGTCGAGATGTGGTGATTTTTCGGAGCATTAGTCATTTTCATATAAATTGTGTGCATATCAAAAACTTTTGCTTTGTTACACAGCATCGCTTGGATACGGGTACAAACAATAAAAAATGGTTGAATACGTTTTGGAGAACATACATACACACATTCATTTGATTGACAGCATACAAATGTTAAACAGATGAACCTGTCAAAATGCACATGTTTGCCAATTGGAATTTTATTGAGTGATTTTTTTTGAGTTTCAAAAATATTGCTAAGTATTAATAATTTAAAAAGTGATTTTAAGTGTGTTCAGTGCAAAATATGTCAAATATAAATATATGTCAAGTAACAAATATAGATTAATTTTAGAAAAAAAATGCCACCAACATGACGATCAACTATAGGTCGAGGTACGCGTAATTCTACCTATAGATTTAATCAAAGGAGAATGCAAAGTGTAGAGGAACGCTCAAAACAAAATCAAGTACAACAGTTACGAAATGCACGTCGTCATAGATCTGCATATCCAAATCCATTGAATCGAGCATCGAGATGAACGACACGACTTTCACGTCGTGCTGTGCAAGAGATGGAATATGCTGCTTTCGCTTACAGCAGCGAAAATGATTATAGTGAACATGCCAATATTGGTGGAATGACGGTGAGATGTCCACATTGTGATGCAGCCAAATTTCAGGGTGAAACGACAGACATGTGTTGTGCTAATGGTAAAGTGAGACTTCCACTGGCCTGCTCAAGAGTTGGAACACCAAATTGTTTGTTTGTGCTCGCTGTAAATGGGCAAACGAAAAATATTGTATATCAAAATGTTTTGGATTGACATTAATAATTTTGAAATACAATGCATCCATTTCATAAAAAATCTATAATATTTCATTTCTTTTTTTGGTTTGTGAAACGAAGTGCTGGTCCGCTATCACAAATTAAAAATCCATTATTTCTGCTCCTTTTGAAGGTATTTGAACAAAATTTGGTTTGTCGGTGCAGTGCAACTATTATTCTTCTTCAAAATATCAATCCACCACGACTTTGTAACGAAACCAGACTTTCAATGAAAATAAAATTTGAAGGCAAAACAATGTTTGTCGGGTCAGCTATATATTAATAAAATTCTGTTACATTAAAATTACAATTCGGGGGTAGCGAAGCGCACCAGGTACAGTTAGTGTATAAATAAAAACAAAAAAAAACAAGCGTGCCACATTTTCCACATAAATATTGAACATCGAATATACTTATCGAATGTATGTATGGTCATCATAAAATACACAAAAAATATCACAGATCGATTTTAGCTTTGTAAATGAAGATGTCGAGATCTTTTGATTCGCATCTACAATAAAATACAAGATGTTGAGCATATTCAGCAGTCTCGCATGCATCACATAATTCAGTCATGCGTCTATTGATGGGTTTAACTTTTTTTTTTCAGAAATGATAATGGCATGGTATTCCCTTTCGTCTTCGAAATGCCCAGCAACCTCCTGTTCCATTGATCCCATAATAGTTTTTTAGTCATTCTATGAGCTTCGTTAAAGTCCTAATATGAGGAAATCGGGGCCCCGACTTCACAAGCATTTTTGGCTAACTCATCCGCGACTTCGTGGATGCCACATCCAACTCCGAACTTTAAACTGCCATATCTCGTGAAATAGAACCGATATGACAATATCACTTAGTATATACGAGGGCGGTTCGGAAAGTTCTTAGCCTATCAATGAAAGAGAATAGTTAGTTTTTCAAAAATATTTTATTTTTTTAATATAATTTCCTGAAACTTCAATACACTTAGTCCAACGCTTATCTAGCAATTCTATCCCTTGATTAAAATAGTTTTCCTCAAGGTCTTCAAAATAGTGGTTTGCAACTGTAATTGCATCTTCATTTGAGGTAAAACGCTTGCCAGCAAGGAATTTTTTTATATTTTGGAACAGGTAAAAGTCACTGGGAGCTAAATCAGGAGAATAAGGTGGGTGGTCAAGCAACTCGTACTTTAATTCGTTGATTTTAGCCATTGTTTAAACACTCTTGTGCGCTGGTGCGTTGTCTTTATGAAAAATTATTTTTTTGTGTTGTAAGCTAGGACGTTTTTCTCGAATTTGTACATTTAATTGATCTAAAAGGTTGCAATAGTACTCTGAATTTATTGTTTTACCCTTTTGCAGATAGTCAATCAATAAAATACCTTTGAAGTCCCAAAAAACCGTTGCCATAACCTTACCAGCCGATTGAATTGTTTTTGCCTTCTTTGGAGCACTTCCTCCAGCTTCAGTCCATTGTTTGGATTGTTCTTTTGTCTCTGGAGTATAGTGGTGGATCCATGTCTCATCAACAGTTATAAAACGACGCTTAAAATCCATTTTATTTCGCTGAAAACGATCCAAACAAGCTTGAGAAGTGTTCATTCTTATGCGTTTTTGGTCGACTGTTAACAAGTCCGGCACCCATCTTGCAGAAAGCTTTTTCATCTGTAGTTCTTCATGCAAAATTAAATGGACTCGATTATTTGAGATGCCCATGATATTAGCTATTTCACGCACTTTTATTCGTCGATCATTCAATACCATATCATGCACTTCGGCTACAATTTCTGTTGTTGTTGCTGTTTTTGGGCGCCCACTACGTGGTTCATCTTCAATGCTTGTACGACCACGTTTAAATTCAGCAACCCAATTTTTTACTGTTGCATATGAAGGAGCACTTTCACCTAACACATTCACCATATCATTATGAATTTCTTGTCCCGATGAACCTTTTTTATGTAAATATTTAATGACACCACGCATTTCTAATTTTTCCATTGTAAAAAATCCCGGATGCGTCTTTTGTGAACACCTGTTTCTATATGAAGGAGTTGCCAGATCGAAACAAAATTTAACATGTGTTCATAGCAGAGATGGAAGTTTCCAAAACACTTAACTTTTTCTGTTTATACCGCGCTTTTTGTGCTAGGCTAAGAAGTTTCCGAGCCGCCCTCGTATGTATGATGTTCTTATGGAAAGAAACACACCCTGATGCAAAGAAGACCAACAACACGACCCCTTGACAAAATGTTTATATTGAGCGGCCATAATCTATGATGAAGGGTGTAGAAGCTGAACTTCATTTGTCCACATGTTTTGTTTTTCGAACGTTCCCATCGCCGCCACTCATACCCGCCCCTGCCGACCGAGGGGGCCACATCCCCATGACGTAGGGACATCGTACACATTATGAACCGATCCATAACGGAGAGATGGCAACAAATAACATCATTCGAAGATTAGCTACAGACACAAGTCAACAGCCAACCGGTAAAATACCACATAAATAAATCTAAACTAATATAGAGAATTTAAATAGGCATAATGTACCCACCACCATAATCTTTAAATATCAATAATAATACCCAACACCAAGAAACAATAAGAATTAATACTTAAAGCTAGAATCTAGTATCTACTAATAATATTATACAGAATGTGAGTTTAAATGAAAAATAATAATAGATTTCAATGCATCAAAGCTTAAGGAAAAATCTATTAGTTGAAATAAGGAATTGAAGTCGGCACACATTCTACGAATTGGATCACCACATGCGTAATTGTATCGTATAGTTTCCATACAAATGATTTGGAGTCCTAAAAACGGATAGTTTGGCTAAAATTTGGCTGACTTTGTGTTATATTCAAAAAAATTTATTTATAACAGTAAGTAACGGAAATAAGAACATTTAAAAAACGTATATATTACTTATATATTTTATATGATATTTTTTGCAAAACACCGAGTAATTAATTACAATTACTTATAAGAACAAAACGCATACAGTTGATAACGGATATAAGAAAATCGAAAATGTACCCCAGGTTTCTTTCTTTATTTATTATATTCAATTACCAGCAGTTATACTTATAATTAATCACACAGTGTTGCAAAGGTGTCTTATATGCTTTTTTTTCTTATAAAAGATGTTCTTATATCCGTTACTTTCTCTATAAGAAAGAACGAAACTTGTGGAATTTCTTGACTTTCTTATATTCGATATCTACTAAATTTTTTAAGACAACAAAAATCTTACATACTTATGTATCTCTATAAAAGGGTGTGCCATAAGGATTCATGCTAAAAGGGGTGTCATGTTTGAAATCGGGTCTTGCGGCAAGTTCAAGCTCATTTGCATGAGACTGGGTTTTGTCAATGTTAGACATAAAATCATTGAATGGGGAAAAAATTAAACGGAATATATGCAATCAATCCATTGGTTCATTTCTGCATTGGAAAAAAATTGAAGTGTCTTTGAACTACCTGCTGATTTGATTTAAATATTGAAATCCATCTCGTGTACATGACCTCAAAAAACGTCACTCATAGAACCCCTTAATGGAAATTGAAAGTCTTTAAGCCCGGACGAAGTCCTGCCATGCAATACGAATTTTAAAGTAGAACATCATTTTCTCTTTTGCCAAATGATTTCCACTATTTTATTATTTGTTTTTTTTCCACAAATTTCATATGAATTTGACGCGTATGTCATCTGATTTTGACAATCAAAATACGCAGGGTTGCATACGATTATTTGTTGTTGGGCAAATGACTTTACATAAGAAGCCTTTTAAAAAATGTAATTTTCGTGCAGTGACACAATAAAATATTTATGTATTTTGTCGCACCGTTTTATAAGTTATCAAATAAATTATAACAAAATAAACTACAAAAATAAAATAAAAATTCAAGGTCTTTGGTGTATATAAACAAGCGGCTGTTGCGTGGAAAATACGACTGTCGTGTCGCGTTAGTCTGATGTCTACTTAAATCGGCTACGGCTCCATTTGTAGAAAAACGATCGGCGGCATTGTGCCGCCGATGAGATACGGTTTCGTACTCTTCGTTTAACGCAAATTCTCATTGTAAACAAGAAACTGGTTGTAAACAGATTTCAATTCTTATAAATGTTCGATGGTACTGATTTAGAGAACGAAATACTTAGTAAATGTGATGTGTTTTATAAAATGGAACAAACAAGGAATATCGATACGCCGACAACAAAGTTAGTGCCGAAAGAAGAGAGAAAACTAGATGAATCCTCTAAATACGACATTTCCGCTTGTTGCTTAACACAGTCTCAAATACCTAACGTGGATAAGGTGCCTCGCAAATATTTGGACTGCTTAGAGAGGGAATTTGGACACCTTGGATTCCGAACAGTTCAATGGACTATTATAAGTTCCATATTGCAAGATGGTCGTGACAATTGTGCCGTTATGGCCACTGGTTATGGAAAGTCTTTAACATATCAATTTCCAGCGGTGTTCCTTGAAAAGGTGGCCGTTGTTGTGAGTCCGTTGATTTCTCTTATGGAAGACCAAGTTAGAGCACTGAATTTAACAAGAGAAAGAGCATGTCTTCTTGGCTCTGCTCAGACGGATCGAGGTATAGAGAAACGCATTTTAAATTTGGAATTTAATTTGGTTTATTCTACACCGGAGTACATAACTGGAGAGTGTGGCCAAAGTCTACTGAGTGCCTTAGACAATAACCTTGTTTTGTTAGCGGTTGATGAAGCTCATTGCATATCACAGTGGGGTCATGATTTCCGCTTTGCTTACAGAAAGTTGAATTTGTTAAGGCGAACTGTGCCCCAAGTACCGATACTTGCATTGACAGCAACAGCCACACTACAAGTCCGCGATGATATCTGCCGTCAGCTATGCCTTCGGCATCCACAGTTATTGAGTACTGGGTTTGACCGACCTAATTTGGAGTTTATCGTTCGCCAAAGATCATCATTGCGAAATGGACTAGGTGTGTGGCTTGATATGGGGTCGTTTATCTACCGTGCCCTTGCAGATCATGGCTCAGTTATAATTTACTGTAACACATGTAATTATGCCGAGGCGGTGGCCAGGGAGATTCAACAACATGTGCCATGTAATTACTATCACGGAAAATTAACAATGAAACAAAAGCATAAGTATCATTACGAGTTCTCAAGAGATGAGGTTCGAGTAATTGTCGCAACAATGGCATTTGGAATGGGTATCGATAAACCCGATGTACGTTTAGTTATTCACTATGGCATACCAAATGATATGGAGCGATATTATCAGGAGGTAAATATTGTTAAATAATTTGAATGAAACCCCAAACTATTTGTAAATGAATTAACAAATGGCCGCTACTTCGTGGGCGGAAATCTGCCTAATTCCAAACTGACTAGATTTATATAATTCTATGGAGTGGTAACATGTTCTTATCATGAATACATACGGGTTTAGGAACGATTGTCTCTATTTACGTACGCTTAAAACTTCAAAAAGGATGAAAATATAACAAAAAAGGATAAAAACGTGAACAGGTATTAACCGACTCGAGATCATTTTAATTAGAACACATATTTTTTTATGGCAATCGACTTTTTTCTTTCTTGATAATGTTACTGTTTTGAAAGTTCAATTGTTAACTTTCAAAAATATTTTTTTTACTTTAATAACAACAGGGTTTTAGAACTAAAATAACATAAGTGGTATGCTTGGAACGGGTATGTTGTATTTTGTGTGAATGTTTAAATATACGAAATGGCAAATAGTTTCCCGTAGAAGGTAGCGTATGCAGTCTGCTGATTTAAAATTTTTTCTCGTAGAAATTTATACTTTAAAATGTGAAATTTGACTATGGCAATTCATGAAGTTTGTTAAGCTAAATATTTTGTATCAAACATTTAAATAATCATCAAACATCCACAACATTTATTTTTGGCATTTTCTTTCAAGTGGCTTTGACAGTTCAGCGAACTGTTTATTTGTTATTGGGCTAGTGACTACCTTGTTTATTGTACCATGCACAAGAATTTCAGATTGAATTTATAAATTAAAGTGCTTGAAATAATGTTTGAATTTAAACTTGATATTAATGGATTTCAAACTTGTTTAAAATGTTTCTAAAAAGTTATTTTTTGGATATTGATCCGATTGAAATGTGTTTCCCAACAACACATTTCAATCAATTTAAAAAATATCTTTAGAACATCTGCTGCCTTAACCCTTCCGATTTGGTTAATTGCTTAAGGGCTATAAGTTTCGTTGTTGTTGCAACATTATATTTTGTTTTGAAGTTCTGTTTGTCCATAGGGGAATTTCTTCGATTCCAGGTGAAGGAAACCCGCTATTTGAACTGGATGCGTCCAAATAGACCTGGGGACAGCTGAGTGAGCTTAGCCGGAAAATGGAAAAGGTGCAGCACGTCATATGTTCCCTGATGGCAGCGGGACAAACGTCCGAAACGTTAGCATCAAAGCGCGCCTAATACGAATTGAGGCGGCTGCACCATTCAGATCTCAGCTGGGCCAGAAACAAGCGCGTCTGGCGAGGGAGCGTTGTTGTTGTAGCGGCACTCGTGGCCGAAGATTGCTGTTTCTGGTTAATCCGATACATAGAACCGGCTTTCGAGAGGTAGCGTTTTAGTTGTAGCGGCAGAGTTAAAGACGAGGTAGCAATCCCGCGACTGCCGGTTCTATGTACCGGATTGACCCGAAACTCTTCGGCCAGGGGCAGTCACCTCAACAATATATGTTTTTTGTTCGTCCATTTTTTCGTCGTGGGAGCAGCACTTCCCGGAATGCCTGCTCCGAATACTACTGGTCCGAGCCGGGATCGAACAAAACCCCGGACCTTGGATCTGCTCGGTTTGTCAGAACCGAATACACCATCGTGCTACGTCTGTAAGGTGTAATCGTTGCATGGAGTGGGTGCACTTCAGGAGCTGTTAAGGTCTGAACCACATCAGGGAGTATAGCGAAGCAGACTTTGTTGCCTCATGCTGTATCAACGAAGTTAGCAGTGGGTCTCTGGATTTGGTGTTATCATCGTCGTCTGCATTTTCGTCGTCGTCGTCATCATCATCATCTAACTACGAGACTCCCCCGCAGTCGCCCTCGCAACAGCATCAACACATACAGCATCTTACACCACAGATTGCTGTTGCCACTCCTGACAGTGCATCAATCTTGCAATTTAATTGTAATGGCCTACGCAACAAAATCAGTGAGGTCATAGAATTTATGAATCGGAGAAACATCATGGTCGCCGCGATCCAAGAAACTAAGCTGAATGCCACCTGCAGCCTGCACAGTTGTGACGGATACAACGTGCTACGTAAGGATCGCACCAGAAGTGGAGGTGGGGGACTTGCTTTCCTGTTACACCATTCTGTGCAGTACAGACCTATTTCGCCTGAGCTTGACTCTAGAGACCCATACATGGAATGTATGGGGGTAGCAGTCAAGTCTGGAACTGCCGAAATAGAGCTGTACAACGTATACATCCCGCCGGTTGGTAGCTGTGCCCCGCGTTATCTGCCAGACATTAGCAATTTGCTACAAGGCAATAACCGCTTGGTTCTAGGAGACTTTAATGCTCACCACGAACTGTGGCATTCTCTCCTAGACAACGACCAGAGGGGCATAGCTTTGGCAGAGCAAATTGATAGCTCTACGTTCTGCACAGTGAATGAGGACGCCCCCACGCGGATTATGGGCGATTGCCATAGCTCGCCAGACATCACTTTGGCATCGCCTAGCCTGATCAACGACGTCACCTGGCAACCCGTCATCTCACTAGGATCGGACCACCTTCCCATAATTCTCTCCATTAATAGACCACCCGATTTCATAACCTCTGAACGCCGTACGTTTCTTAATCAAAAAAAGGCTGATTGGGAGGCCTTCAGAGAAGCCACCAACCGCAGCTTTAATAATCTAGCTATTCCGTCGGACGTTCGGGTAGCCGAGAAAAAGTTCCGGGCCATCATCAACGCAGCAGCCGCTCGCCATATCCCTGCTGGTCGAATACCCGAAGTACGACCAAACTTCCCAGCAGAGGCAGCGGGACTCGCAGACGAGCGTGATGACATTCGTCGCTCCAACCCTACTGACCCTAGAATTAGGGATCTCAACTCCGAGATCAGTAGGTTGGTCAACGAATATAAGCGGAACAAATGGCTAGACCACTTAAAGCAGTGCAACTTGAGTTCCGGAATTGGTAAGTTGTGGACAACGGTCAAATCACTCTCTAACCCTGTAAGGAAGGATGATCGGACATCTGTCACGTTCGGTGATAGAACAGTGACAGATCCGAAGCGGTGCGCGTGTTATTTTAACCGGCTTTTTATTGAGCACCCAGAGAGTGATAAGGCGAAAAGGAGAGTATTGCGTCGTATCCGCGCTCTCCGAGTCGAAGAGGCACCACCACAATTTACCGTTGGCGAAGTTGCCCATGTCATCCGCAGCGCAAAGTCATCAAAGGCGCTGGGTCCGGACGGAATCTCAATGCTGATGTTAAAGCACTTGGATACCCCGGGAGTAGAGTACATGACCAAAGTGCTCAATCTGTCGCTAGCCACTCACGAAGTTCCCGATGCCTGGAAAATGGGCAGAGTGGTCCCGCTACTGAAGCCAGGCAAAGACGCAAGTAAGGGAGATTCGTACAGGCCGATCTCCTTGCTTTCTCCAGTAGCAAAGACGCTTGAAGCACTGCTCCTCCCCAGCCTGATCGAACACTTTCTTAGTGCTGATCATCAGCATGGATTCCGCAAGCAGCACAGCACAACAACTGCTTTACACGCCATCACCACACGTATAAGTCGCGGCCTTAACCAGAACAAGCCTAACGACAGGACGGTCCTCGTGGCTCTTGACCTCACAAAAGCCTTCGACACGGTCAATCATGCCACTCTGTTCGAGGACATTGAAGAAACGTCCCTTCCGCCCAGTTTGAAACGTTGGGTCGTAAACTATATGTGTGGGCGCCAGTCATATGTAGAATTTAGAGACAGAAAGTCGAAGCCCCGTAGAGTTAAACAAGGAGTTCCCCAGGGTGGAGTTTTATCCCCGGCTCTGTTTAACCTCTACCTCTCTAAAATTCCTGCACCACCAGACGGCGTTGAAATTGTGTCGTACGCTGACGATTGCACAATTCTGGCGTCAGGACCTAAAGTGGATGACATTTGCGAGAAAATCAACTATTACCTCACTGACTTAGCACGTTTCTTCACTGCGAGGAATATGAAAATATCCGCCTCCAAATCATCAGCCACACTGTTTACTGCTTGGACCGCAGAGGTGCGGTTGTCACTCAATGTGAAAGTCGATGACGTCAACATCCCGACCACCAACTACCCCAAAATCCTTGGGGTCACATTGGACAGCCTTTTTAGATCCTCTGCACATGCTACAGCTATCTGCGATAAACTCAAAAGTAGGAACAAGGTCCTCAAGTCACTTGCCGGCAGTACTTGGGGAGCCGACAAAGAAACCTTGTTGACCTCTTACAAAGCGATAGGTCGGTCTGTAGCAAACTACGCAGCACCTGTATGGTCGGCGAACGTGAGTACGACGCAGTGGAAGAAAATTCAGACATGCCAGAATGCCGCCCTTAGAACATCAACAGGGTGTCTTCTTATGTCCTCTGAGGACCATCTACATGAGGAGACGAAGGTCCTTACCGTGCGCAGACACAATTTCCTGTTGTCTAAGCAATACCTGCTAGGGTGTTTTCGCAGCAGTCATCCTAACCACCATCTCTTGAACAGGATGCCTCCACCCAGGCAGATCAGGAACGATCTTCATGATCTAGAGAGAGAGGTCCAGCGGTATAAGAGAGAACCTTTAGATCATCGAAACTATCAGGCAGGTTTGAACAACATTCACGCCGATGATGTCGCAGCAGCAGTATCCAGCTACCGTGTGAATGCAGTGCTAGGGGAACATCCCCCGGAGATTTCACCTGAGGAGAAGGTACTACCTCGGCAGACGCGCGTGGTTCTGGCGCAGCTGAGATCCGGATGGTGCAGCCGCCTCAATTCTTACTGGGCACGAATTGATGCTAACGTTCCGGACATCTGTCCCGCCTGCCATCAGGGACCACATGATGTACTGCACCTCTTCAATTGTCCGGCCAAGCCCACTCAGCTGACCCCCAGGTCTCTGTGGACGCATCCAGTTCAAATGGCGCGTTTCCTTCACCTGGATATCGAAGCAGATCCCCCATAGACGAACAAGACCTCAAAATAAATATATTGTTGTTACAACAACAACAACGAGGTAGTGTTGTTGTTGTAGCAGCAACTTAGTGCCGGGGCCGAATAGTTGTTTCTCAGGTCAATCCGGTGCACAGAACCGGCGGTCGTTGGATTGCGGTTGGGATGGTGGTTGGGATGACTACTGCTAAGACACCCAAGCAGATACTGCTTAGACAACAAGAAATTGTGTCTGCACACGGTAAAGACCTTCGTCTCCCCTTGTAGATGGTCCTCAGAAGACACTCTGTTGATGTTCTCAGAGCGGTATTCTGGCAAGTCTTAAATTTCTTCCACTGCGTCTTACTCACAATTTCCGAGCAAACCGGCGCTGCGTAGTTCTCTACAGACCGACCTATCAACAAGGGTTTTTTGCCGGCTCCCCAAGTACTGCCGGTTAGTGACTTGAGCACCCTGTTCCAACATTTAAGCTTAACGCAGATAGCTGTAGCATGTGTAGAGGATCCAAAAAGGCTGTCCAATGCGGCACCAAGGATTTTGGGGTAGTTGGTAGTTGGGATATTGACGTCTTCGACTTTCACATTAAGTGACAACAGCACCTATGCGGTCCATGGAGTAAACAGTGTGGCTGATGATTTGGAGGCGGATATTTTCATATTCCTCGCCAGAAAAATGCAATCATCAGCGTACGACACATTTTCAGCCTGGGGAAATCCCTGTTTTACTCTACGGGGCGTCGACTTCCTGTCTCTAAATTTTACATATGACTGGCTTACGACCCAGCGTAAAACGCTGGGTTCTAAACTATATGTTTAATTAGGCGGAATGGACATATCTGCAATGTCCTCGAACAGAGTGACCGTGGTGAAGGCCTTTGTAAGGCCAACAGACATGAGGACCGTCCTGTCGTTTGTCTTGTTCTGATTAAGGCCGCGACTTATCGTGTGCTGATGGCGTGTAAAGCAGTTGTGCTGTGCTGCTTGCGGAACCCATGCTGATGATCAGCACATGGAAGGTGACCGATCAGGCTGGGGAGGAACAGTGCTTCAAGCATCTTTCTTATGGCGAAAGCAAGGAAAGGGCCTTTGCTTGCGTCTTTCGACAGATTCGACACAGATTCGACACATTGGTCATGTACTCTACTCCTGGGGTATCCAAGTACTTCAACATCAGCATAGAGTTTCTGACCGGACCCAGCGCCTTAGATGACTTAGCGCTGTGGATAACAAGGGCAACTTTGCAATCGATAAGTTGTGGCGGTGCCTCTTCGTCTCGGATACAACGCAAAACTCTCCGCCTTATCGCTCTGTGGGTGCTCAATAAAAAGCCGCTTCGGATCTGTCCTTTCTTCCATGGCTAGAGATGGATTTGACCGTTATCCACAATTTACTAAATCCGGAACTCAAGCTGTACTGCTTTGAGTGATATTCGCTGCTTTTTCGAAATAATCCTGATCATCCCCTATGCAACAACATTTCGTCCTATGTCTTCATTGCAACTTTATCAAATGTATACCTTATATTTATGTACTTCATATATTTAATTCATCATTAATCGTCGTTGTAAAGCTCTAAGCTATCGCAAGATCTAAATTCTTCTTGTTTACATAGCTTGTCTACATGTTAAATTATAATAAATGAAAACCCCAAGAAGCTTTGTTTTTTGCTTGAACCATCATATGCATATACCACTTACCCTGGTATCGTTTTTCTATTGTCCTTATATCCTGGTGAAATAGTTCACCTTGTTCTACCAAGTTTTCAAGAAACCGGCCCAAATAAGTTTGAAAGTAATGCACCTTGATGCTTATTTTGCATCCAATCTCAAGAAAAACAATCACCATGTTCTGAACTAAATCCTTATAGTTTGAAGCCTTCCGGCTCAAATAAGTTTGAAAGTAATGCACCCTGATGCTTATGTTGCATCCAAGCTCAAGAAAAACAATCACCATGTTCTAAACTAAATCCTTATGCCTTCCGAAAGTACTTATTTCCCCGCGGATCCCAGAAAAATGCCATCTACATTGGATTTTTTCCTGTCAAACACTCCTCAACCCTTTTCACCGATAACAGTTATCAAGGATCTCGGTTCAGATCACCTCCCTCTTTGCTGCGTTTTAAATACGCGATATGAAATGTGTGAAAACTTATTTTACGATTTCAATGCAACAAACTGGAACAGATACGTAAATAGTATACTAAGAAACCTTCCAGCAATGTCACAAATCTCTGAAATAGTTAGTATTTTTCAAATTGACAACATGGTAAATGTCTTCACGGGAGTCATAAAAACGGCTATAAACGATAGCGTACCAAAACGTAGACCAGCACCCACAAAAAATCCTTTGCCTAACTACATTATTATCTTGATTCGACATAGAAATATCTACCGTAGAAACTGGAAGCGATACCGAGATGTAAGCGACCATCGAATAATGACAATACTTAACAACGAAATAGCTACGCAAATCAAACTCTTCAGAAATAAATCGAGGAATAAAATGTTAACTAAACTAGACAAATCGGGATCTCCCATTTGGAAAATTTCTAAAGTTCTTAAAAAAAGTATAAATCCATTTCATTTCTTCAACAAAATGATAATGTATACTACACACAGCAAGATAATATTGGCCCAAACTTTTAAATTAAATCATACAACTTCACAAAATCTCAGTGATGCCTATACTATCGCAGAAGTAGATCAAGTAGCAAATGACATAAGAAACGCAGAAATAATTACGCCAGATACATCATATATTAATATAAATACAACATCATCGCTTATCAAGAATCTCAAAAATAAAAAATCGCCAGGTTTAGATGAAATAAACAATAAGTGCTTGAAAAAGTTACCAAAGAAAGCTGTTTTGTATCTAACTTTAATTTTAAACTCTTGCCTAAAATTAAGCTATTTTCCTATTCTTTGGAAAAAAGCAAAAACTATCCCGATATTAAAGCCGAACAAACCTCCTGATCATCCAAGTTCCTATAGACCTATCAGTTTGCTATGTTCTCTAAGTAAACTTTTGGAAAAAATAATTAAAGAGAAGCTGTCACAGTTCATCGACACACACAAGATTCTTCCTTCCCAACAATTTGGATTTAGGAGAGAACATAACACTTCTCAACCACTCATAAAAATCAAAAATCTGGTCCAATCTAATTTTAATGAGGGGAAATCCACTGGGATGGTGCTATTGGACATAAAGTCTGCTTTCGACTCAGTTTGGCACAATGGATTAATCTATAAATTAAAAAGACTAAATTTCCCAATTGAATTAATTAAAATCGTCCAAAGTTTCTTAACTGATAGATATTTCAATGTTTTTTTGGGTTCTTCGTCCTCAGAGCATGTATACATAACGTCTGGTTGCCCGCAAGGATCGTGTTTATCTCCTACGCTATATAACATGTTCACGGCTGATATTCCAAACCATCCCGAATGTAAAATGTCTATCTTCGCAGATGACACATCCGTACTAAGTTCCGACATTCACTCGTCTGTCGTTATCGCCAATCTTCAATCTGCCTTATCGGAGCTACACAAATATTTTACAAAATGGAACATACTAGTGAATCCCGAAAAGACACAAGCAATCTACTTCACAAGGAAAAGGAAACCATGTTTTCTGCCGCAAGCACCACTTAAGTTTTTAAATCAATATGACCCGTGGGAAAATAAAGTAAAGTATTTAGGCGTTATCTTGGATCCCAAATTTAAATTTAAAAGTCATATACCTTACGTGATCGATAAAATCAACCTCCTATTTATAAGAGGGTACTCTTATAAATAGGAACTCTGCCCTGAACGCGCACAACAAAATGTTAATATTCAAAGCAATATTTCAACCACTAATTTTCTACGGTGCACCAGTATGGTCTTCGATGGCGGCATGTCACACTAAAAAACTGCAGATAGCTCAAAATAAACTTTTAAAGCTCATATTAAAGCTTCCATGGCATTACTCAACTCGAGGCGTACATACATTAGCTGGCGTAGATCTCGTGGGTGCTAAAATGCTAAAATTTGAAGCAAAATTCAAACTTCGATGTCAACAGTCACAGTACACACATGTCAATGAAATAGTTTCAGTATAATTTTACCTTAGATTTTCCCTTAGTTTTTAGTAGTTTTAATAAAATTGTTTCAAAAAGGTTTTGAAAATTTTCCTTCTATTATCTATTAGCAACATAAATTTGCATATATTATACTAAGAAATAGATTAAAATTACAAAGTAGAAAATGCAATTCCTAAACTCTTTAATTCTTAAGTCAAATGTAAACATTGTTATATTACAAGAAATAAAATTGAATTGAATCCTTATAGTTTGAAGCCTTCTTGTTGCCTAGAAAGTATTCTATTTCATTCATAGATTCAAAAAATTGGTCTCATTTAATAACTGTCTGATTTAAAAGCCAACGAATTTTATTTTTTCAATGCTTAATCCTTCCATTTTTGTAGATATAATTTAAAACATGAAGAATCCTTATCTTAACAAATTGCTTCATCAAGCCATGTGTGTGAAGATAAATTTTAAAATTTAACTAGCAGAGACGCAAACCACCCTCAAAGCATGCAGCTCTAAATGGGTTAACAGACATATAAATAAAACTTAATCGCGATAATTTTTATTTATAATCGCGATTTCTGAGAGAAAGTTACAAGAAATATACCAAAAAATTTAACAATTTTAAAGTTATTTCAGTTTTATCATATTCCCAAGTTTACACAGCGACTCGTACAGAGATCACTTAACCAAAAGAAAAACTGAAAAAAACAAATATAGAAATAAAATTTTGCAGTGTACCGTACATACCGAAACTGACAAAAGAACCAACCTGACAAAAGAACCGAACATAATTAAAGATGAGAGCACGTCTGTAGCGTACAAGTCCAATGAGACACTTCAAAAACTCTTCTCAAAAGGTAAAAAAGACAAGTAACACGCTCAGAGTAAGCATGTTGTATACAAAATTACTGAAAAAAAAATAAAAAAAAAGAAAAAAAAGGAAAGGAGAAAGAAAAGTCCAACAAAGTATACGTTGGAGTTAGACTTGCAGAACATGAAATGACGTACGAAAGGGAAATGAATCGACAGCACTCGCTCAATACATAAAAGAGAGTGGACACGAAGCCAACTTTCAATGTGTAAAAATACTCGACAGAGAAAATATAGCGAACAAACGAAACACAAGAACTTTTTTGACTTTTGTAGACTAAATTCTCTTTCGATTGAAAGGCTATTTGCAGTTGTAGTACTATTGCAGAATTTTACTGTTAAGAAATTTTTGATATTGTATTAAATGAATTTGTATCTAAAAAGTGCCTATGAAACCCATTGTTGTAGAAACAACTATGCCTTGCACTTCTATGGAGTTATATACATGAAAAAATATAAATAGTAAATCATTTAAAAAATTCTAAAAACCAGGTTTAACTGCTGATTATAGTAGGTATTACTTGGCGATTCAACGGTACAATATCGAGTCTCGTAGATGCTATAGGTCGTACAATTTTAAAAATGACTAAATCATTTTAGAGATTTGATACTTTAAAAAGTCGAGCATCTTCTTAGCCACCGAGAATAAGATATAATGGTGTTTAGTTCTCAAGCGATCAGTCAATTGCCAACTGTTTTGCTGATTTTTTTGAAAATACATATGTATTCTTTGGAGTTGTTTAACCGCAATTCGAATGAGTTTTTGTGGAGCTTTGTAACCGTAGATGGAACATGGATCCATTACAACACTCCGGAGACCAAGCAGCAGTCTAAACAAAGGGTTTTTCCGGATGAACAGGCTCCGAAGAAGACCAAGGTGACTGTCGTCCAATAAGGCGAAGGCAACAGTTTTTTGGGATGTACCAATATTATATACCGGGATATCCAATATTATAATATTATGTCAACTTATTAAACCGATTTAACGAGGATTAAAAAAACGGGATAGGGTGGTCAAGAAAAAAGTTCTTTTTCATCAAGACAATGCACGGGTGCACACGTGTGCAGTATCAATGGCAAAATTGCATGAATTGGGTTACGAATTGGTACCTCATCCGCCATATTCTCCGGATTTAGCCCCTAGTGACTATTTCTATTTCCAAACCTAAAGAAATGGCTCGGTCGAATGAGATTCAGTTCCAACGATAACATTATTGATCAAACAAATATATATTTTATACACCTCGAAAAATCCTATTTTTGGAAGGTATACAAAAATTGGAGAAACGTTGAACTAAGTGAATTGAACTAAAAGGAGATTGTGTTGAAAAATATTTAGTTTTTTTGCTAACAATAACAGTGTTTTATTCGAAAAGTCACGGAATTATTGATATGCCCTCGTATGTGTGTTGTAAAGATGAATTTATTAAGTGGAATAATGAAATACTTACGTTTAGAAATGGCGGGACTACAAGTTGTGAAATACGCTAATAATTAATTAGTAACAGGGATGTTACAGCTCTTTTAAAGTGCAAATCACACTCCATAAAATTTAACTAACACCCACTCTCAATAAAAGATATTTATAAAAAGTGTTTCAAAAAATAATAAAAGTTAATTACGTACACCACTTATTTTCGAAATTTACATATTTTAACTTTCTGCAAAAGTTTAGTATGAATATCTGCTAGCATAGAAGCTGTAGAACAATTATCACATAATACTTTCGTATATTACCATAAGTCACGAAGAAAGTAGTATAAGTAAAGGGTGTTTTTTATTGAGGTATAGAACTTCGAATTGAAATAAAACAAGAAAATCGTTTTAATGTCCATCAATTTGGCTTTATTGGAAGGATAATTTTATGCCATTAATGTTTAAATATGATTTCGGGCATGTGGCCGCTGCGGCTGGCTCGAATTAAGCCAATTCTACAGGTCCAATTTTCAACCACTTTTTCGAGCATATGGGGCCGTATGTTGGCAATAACGCCACGAATGTTGGCTTCCAAGCCCCCTAACGTGTTTCTGGTTTGTTGGCGTAGACGAGCGACTTCACATATCCCCAAAGAAAATAATCCAATGGTCCATGTTAACCGATCCATGGTTAACCGAATTAATTGCTCTGATGGACGATTATGTCGACCATAAAATGGACGGAGCTTGCGGTGGACTTCGCGAACTGAACCATTACTTTCGAAATAAATTTGCACGATTTGCAAGCGTTGTTCTTTTGTCAACCTGTTCATGATGAAATGGCAAACCAAACTAAATATTAATCACTTGACAGCTGACAAAATGGCCGCCAGTTAAAAAAGCGATGCCAACTTAAAGTTCTATACCCCAATAAAAAACACCCCTTATATGTGTAGACTTCGATAGATGACTTAGTAATATTTGCTTGCTTTCGGCTGGCATAACTAATGCCAGCATTACCAAGCTTGAACATTAAGTTCGTCGATGCACTCTTGTCGTGATAATCCACGTCGAAAGTTGTGAAAAATGATCGCACGAAAATGTTCACGAGGTTATTCCATTTTTTTGCCAAATCGATTTTTTCAAGTCAATGTAAACAACACAAATGATGGACGTACGTCAAACGTTCTGAGTACGTTTATGCTAAAAAATGTCAAACTTTCCAATGGAAATGTCAGATGGCGCCAGGCAACACTTAGTGTTGCCTAGGCCAGAAATATATATAACAACCCTCATACAGTAATAAAAATAATTTTATTCCAATAATATTTCCTGTCTTGTATTATTATCATTTTAAGTTCTCAACCTTTTTAAAAACGCCCTTAATAGGTATATTTATGGATGATGTACTAATCATAAAACAATTGATCTAACTCTGTTTATGTTTAAATTCATAGGTTGGTCGCGCAGGTCGCGACGGTTTACATGCCAAGTGTATCCTGTTTCACAATTCTTCCGATTGGGTGACACATCAACGAATTCGTCAAGAAACTAACGCGAGGCATTTACTGCATTTAGAGAATCTTGCATTAAAGATGTCCGCATATACAAGAATTACAACGTGTCGCCGTAAATTTATTTTGGAATATTTTGACGACGATGGTGCTCAAGGATTGCAAACACGAAAGGATTGCTGTGACAACTGTTTTCTACTGTCGAACAAAGTTGACTATCGGCAATTGTACGATGGATTAGACGACGATGGCAGGTTGAACATAACTGAAGATTCAGTTGATTTTCTATCGCTCCTAAAAGATTTGAAGGGACGTTTTGGCTTGGGAAAGCTAATTTTAATACTTAGAGGATCCAAAAGACAGGAAATACCTAAACAATACTATACACATCCCCTATTTGGAAAAGGATCTTCTAAGCCGGAAGCATGGTTCAAAATCATTTACGAAAACTTACAAGCTAAGGGGTATATCCAAAATATTACAAAACAGAGCGCTTTTGGTGGATACATTTTAATAGACCTAACCGAATTGGCCCACCAATGGTTAAGTAAGAGTCCCTCAAGTCGTGAACCCATAAGAGTAGAAGCTTATTCGGATGTATTGAAATTTTTGAAACCAAAGAAGGTTCAAATGTTGGCTCCAGTTCAATTCGCACAAAACGGGGTATCATCTACGGCAAAAGTTGAAGGCAACGAGTTAATGAAAGCTTTAATGAGGTAAGTTTTTTAATCGTTATGTACATATATTGATAATTTAAAGAATACTGTATAAAACCGCTTTTTTACCATAGACGATGCGGCAATCATGCCGTCTCATACGTATATTATGTAACTTCTTATATGTGCGTGTGAGATGATACGACCGCAGCACCGTAACGCTTGTGGTGAAAAGCTTTATTCTGTGGGCTACTCCTTCGAAGATTTTAAAACCAGTGAGAAAGTATAAAAAAAACTTTTAAAATTCCCAGAAAGTTATATTTTTAAGATGGATACAACCGTGCAATGGTATTCAAAATATGAAGTTGTCTTCAGGCAATATCCATTGAACGTTCTTGTGCATAACGAGTGTTATTCACATATTCTGTACGGCCCAGAAGGTTGAGTTTTTAAACAATAAAAAACAAATGTTAACAATATTTTATTTTTTTACATATCGAAAATTGCTTTATAATTAATTTTTTTTACTGTTGATTAGCAGTTGGCTAGAAGATTGGTATTGATTTTGATTGGTATTGAAATTCTGTAGGATGGTCTGCATTTGTATTGTAATGTATTTTTTATTGCATGCGATCAACAGCATTACATATGGACAAATTACTGATTTTTATACAGATACTGCTTCTATACAGAGATGGGCTACAGATAAATATGAAAAGCCAACCGCTTAACAACAAATTATAGAATCAAGCTGATCGTACAACAAGAACAAATTGAATATATTTGTTTGAAAATTAAAAACTAACAACAAAAAGATTTAGGAGTACCTTTCAACTGCATCATCAATACTCGTAGTAAACGTCACTTTAGTGTGTGTCGCATCAGCCCTACATGGTCTTAAATTTATATTAAAATAAACTGGTCTGTTTTACTTTAGCCCAGCATACAACAAGTGCATACGTTTAGGCGGCTTACCTCAAAAGCTGCTCAGTGACATTGATTGTTAAAGGAAATTACGATGGAGATTTTGTCCATTAGCAGGAAAGGCCCAAAAATGGGAGAATGTTTTCAATTAACCTTAATACTAACCACTTTAATTTATAAAAATTCTCTAAAGATGTGGGCCGCCGTTGTGTGATGGAAGTGTGCACGACTATCATGCCAGTAACCTCAGGTTCAAATCCGGGTAATAAAATCTAACAAGTGGGTATCCACTTCGGTAATGTCCGTGGCTTTAGAAGATTTATCTCCAAGCCATGTAAAAACTTCTCCGTAAAAGAAATTAGCCGTTTGGAGCCAGCGTTAAAAAGAAGGTCCCGGTCAGTAAGTGTAAGAATTATAAAGTACACAGATCTCTAATTTGAGAGAAATTTCCTCTTGTTAAGCATGTACTTAAGATATAACATGAATGAAACCGTAGACCGAGTGCGTATTTCGCAACGGGGTGTCAGAACAAATGTGGCACAGAAATTATTTCCACCGATAAAAATATTGACAAATACAGGGTGGGCCAAAAGTTCCCATGGGGCTAAAAACTGTAATAACTTTTTTGGTTATTAATATTTTTAATTTTTTTCTTAGTTTATAAAATATAAACAGTTTAGTTTTTTAGTTTATAATATATACACTAAGTTTTCTGCATCGGAATGATGGGCTCATTTTAGTGCATTTTCCATAACATCTCTCAAAATCTCTCAATGAATTTCTGGAAATTATTCGCGCACCAAAAATTTGACTTAAACGTGTCATTATGTCTCGGGCAGTGTGGGCAGTGGCTCCGTCCTGCTCAAACCTCATCTCAGGACTGTTTTCAAGAGAAGGACGTACAAAATTTTCTTTCATAAACCGATACCGCTCTCCATTTACGGTTCCATTCATTCTCGAAGAAGTAAGGCCCAATGATATTTGCAGAAGTGATCCCACACCATACTGTACACCTAATGGAGTGCAATTGGTATTGATGAATGGCTCTTAGATTTTCAGAACCGCAGAACCTACAGTTCAGCTTATTAACAAAGCCATTCAAATGAAAATGAACTTCATCACTCATGCGTTTGCGTTAAAATAATTGAGCGATGATTTAAATAATACAATTATTTGTGAATATCTCACAACTGAACAAAGAACCGGAATATTATTTTATTATTGTTTACATTATACATTATTTATTCTTTAATATTTATTGTTATTTATATAATACGAAAAAAAATAAAAAAACAACATATAAATGAAAAAGCTATTTAATTTTTAAACCCCACACTGTATAATTTCTAAACTATTGGACTGATCTAAATAGAATAGAAGGAAATTAATGAGAAGGAGTCAGTCTTTTAGAATATTTCTTTAGAGGACACCCTGTTTGGACACATCATGTGGTAAAGAGATCCATAGTTCACTGTTTAAAGAACCTTTTAAATCTGTAACGATTATAACAAGAAACCGATTTCAACGTACATATTTTATTATTGTTTTAATCCTCTACGAAAGGACTTTTGTCTTTCAATCGAAGTCTCGATCGGACACTAAAATCTTTGAAGCTTTGCATTTTTTTTTCATCCGCACTACAAATCCCATAATTACATTGAGTTATTAACTGTTATAGAGAAAATTGCGATATTTAATTAATTTGACCTGAGGTTACAAAGTTGTGTGTATTTCATTGGCTTACTGGAACACCACAATACAGTTAAACAATAATAATAATTAACAGTTCGCAACTTTGTTAACACTTTTTAGTGAAAATAAAAAAAACTTAAATATTAATATTTTGAAATGTATGAGTGGTGTTTCGGTTAAGCCGAGATAACAGTTAGTACTTATTTTTGTAATTTTTCTTCTTGATTGGATACAGAGCTCCGGGGGTAGCTCATTGGTCACCTGGATAGCTACTTCCTAACACCCGTTTAGGTAGTGATCTAACTTGTACCGCGCATTCACTATTAAAGATCATAATTCGGTGTGTCAGCACTGTAAGCCACGTTCATACAAACAAAATCACAATGGAAACGAACAGCAGAATTGAAAACCGGACTCCTAATTGTTGGCGACACGCGTAAGCATTGTAAGGATAATGATTTGCGATTATGCGTGTAATTTTCAAATCCATAATAAACAAGGTGCATCTATGCATCTGGAGAATGTCCTAGAAATATTCTTAACCTGAGTGGGAGGATTCTAGATTTGATCTTGACCTATGAATCACGCTCATTTCAAGATTTAAAAAAGTCTAGAAACCCATTGTTGTGAAGGGTGGTTAAATTGTAAGGGCCGATGTTAAATGTGAACCACACCTAAAAGTCAAGTTTTTTTCTGCATTTCATTTGATATTTCTCAATTTCAGACTAATTCAATTTGAACCATGGAAAGATACACAAGCGAGCGACGTTATTCAGGCTTTTTATAAAAATAGGCGTTCAAATCAAAATGCATATCGTGCACTTCGTGATTTTTGTCGGTCAATTTAATCGTCCAAATGTGCGTACAATCGGGAAAATCGTGCAAAAATTTGAGCAAACCGGGTGAGTAAGAGATGTGAAAACACCAGTGCATGCTAATACAGCTCGTACTGCAGAAAATATTGATGCTGTTCGCGATAGTGTGGCTGAAGAGCCTTCCGTCCACCTCAACTTGTCGTCGTGCCCAAATATTGCACCTCTCTCGCTCGTCGTTGATGAACATTATGCATAAAGGCTTGCATTTACACACTCACAAGGTGCAATTGACTCAAGAACTAAAGCCTCTTGACCATTCCAAACGTCGCCCATGAGTAGAATTATGGCAAGAAATGACAACAGTCTATGATCGGCCCTTTAAATTTAACCACCGTAAAGTAGGTGTCATTCTACTACAGGTTTTCCCCGAAGTCATAAATTCTTTTGTTTGTTGCTAAAGTTAATCGCAGACTCTTACTTTCCAAGTTAGACATAATTGGATTTCCTCTTATCTAATTAGGAGGAAACAGTAGTTTTATTTGAGAAAAGTCTATCTAGACCAATTCGTAGATCCTCTGGTGTCCCACAGGGAAGCCACATTGGTCCCAATCTATTTTTACTATTCATTAACGAATTGCCCCTATTCTATTATCAACTCTAATTTACTAATGTTTGCAGACGACGTGAAATTATTTTCTTCTTATGCTAGCCTTGCGGAATGTCAACGCAGGATGACTTGGACAGATTTAGTACCTGGTGTGAATTTAATTTTATGTACTTGAACGTAAGAAAGTGTAAGCATATGTGCTTATCTAGAAGTAGATTGTTGGCTACTAAATTTATATTATGTGGCTCTGAATTGTCATCGGCTGATTCATTTATTGATCTTGGTTTTATGGTGGACAGAAAGTAAAATTTTAACTTCCATATCATTACTATGATAAATAAAGCGTTTGGTAATTTTTATTTTATTTTACTGATCCATATACTACGAAACAGCTTTATATTTCTCTAGTCAGGCCAATTTTATAATATTTGTGATCCCCAATATGATTACTAATGGAACGAAAATTAAATCCACGCAGGTACAATTATGCATGTGGTGATCCAATTCGTGGAATGTGTGCTGTTTTTTACTCGTTTTATCATTTAATTGAATTCTCCTTAGGCTTTGATGCATTAAAAGTTATAATAATTTTTTATTTAAACTCATTGTCTTCATACCAATTAAGACTACTTGCAAAGTACAAATTTCCTAATTGTTTACTTATAGTGTTTCGTTTCATTTTTATTTGTTTCTAATATTGTAAAAAGCAACGGATGTGTTTATACTTTAAGTTTGTATCGTATACTTATAGTTTTTCTAATTTTTTAACTGGTTTCGGTTTCTTATATTTTACAAAGTAAAGGTGGCGGTTATATTAAAGTTTGTGTACAATTTCTAGTGAATTTTATTAATTTTTGTACCGATTGGCTGTTGATAAATATCTGTAGCTAATTTACATATATGACGTTTTTTGTCATCTCTCTATTATGGATCGGTCCATAATTTGTGGGGGTGGGTGTGAGTGTCGTTGGGAACGTTCGCCAAATAAGATCGGTAATACCTTAAATCGGGAAGGACCTTTGTATGGAAGATACCTTTGTTGGGCAGATATGTTCCAAATTCAATAGAGATCGTCCTTAGTCGGAACATTGTTAATGTACAAAGTTTGGTTGATATTGAGTCATGTTTGCGATCTGTACTTTGATTGCAAAAATAGATGGGCATTAAAAATTATTGTGTGCCTACCGATTAACACCAGCGTTAGGCCCATAACATCTGAAACTATGGCGGCCCCAAAACTCTAATAACTGTTTTGGATTCTTAAGACTTATGCGCAAATTAGGTAAAGATTTAAGAAAAATCGAGGACTATAAACATTTTAAAAATTAAATTTTAAAAAAACTTGAAATTTAAAAAAAAAATTATTGAATAATGTTTAACGACATAATATAGCTCGTAGTGTTATGATTCATAGGACTCAAATTTCGTACAAGTCGTTTCAGAACAGCAAGGTTTTTAGTAAAACCAAAAATAATTTTTTTGGCAATTTTAAATTTTTCAACACCCCTCCAAAAAAACAAAAAAATGATAGGAGCCATTTATTCGAATATAAAGAAACGTTTAATAAAGTTTTCCCTTCAGTTATTTTTAACAAGCGTTAACAGCATGAGTACGAGTATCATAATGCTGCAAAATTTTCACAATAATATAGAGAAACCTCAAAAGTATAAATATTAAAAATTTGAAACGCTTAAATAACGCAAATTAACAAGACAGGGTTGCCAGCATTAAATATTTATAATTTGTATAATGTTTTTTGAAAATTTTTCCTTGAATTTATAAATGTCATATTTCGATATTCAGAATACTTCTTTGTTGTATGTTTAAGTAGTTAAGTCTGAGTGGGCGAATCTATTTAAAAAATTATGTTAGGTACTTGTTCGATATACTTACGAGTATATAAGTATATTGGCAATTAAGAGAATTGATTTGAAAAATAAATATATATTTTACCTTCTGAAAATCCTATTAAAATACAATTTTGTGTTGTTTTATGATGATGATTTTATGATGAGTTTCTGCTTGTTCATATTTTATTAACGATCATTACTTGTTAAATTGTATTTCCTGCAGGTTACGCGGAAGGATAGCAACTGATCTCGATGTGATGCCATACATGGTTGCTTCAAATATTGCTCTAAATCAAATAAACGAACATAAACCGAAAACTATGGAAGAACTCAAACTGTGTAAATTGGATGGTTTCTATGAAGCAAAATATATAAGATTTGGTAATGAATTTCTAAAATGTGTTTCTGAAACTCTATATCCCAACCATAATGAGAAGCTTAAGGATGAGTTAGCTCTGGAAATGAAAACAGATCAACTTTCGCACAAAGCGAATTTTATCACACTGTCACCTAAGAAGAGGCGTATGTCAAATGATCTGTGGGAAGAAGATTCTGATTGTAATGACGCTGATTTATCACAAATAGGTGATGCAGTGGAGAAACAACTGCAAACGTCGACTGAAATTAAAAGTTCTCCGGAAAACTCAGAATTGGACTTACTTATAGCCGATATAGAAAAAGTACAGGAGGAAATTGATAGCGAACAAAGTCTTGACATTGGATCCAATACAATTATTACCGCTAAAGCCACGAAGTCGCCAAATATTAAGACGTCTTCATTAATGCTTCAAAAGAAACCGATTTATTTATACCAAGACAGTTCGAGCAGCTCGGAAGATGAAAGTAAATCCAAGTCTGTATCGGATGATCATAAGGTCACAATTATACCAGAACCGAAATCACAAACACCACCTATGAAAACTCGCATTTTACCATCGTGGATGAAGGCTAAACGATGATTCAATATCGTAATGTTGTATGTGTTTCATTAAAATATACTATAGGTATAAGGTATGTTTTCACTTTTCACAACTTTAAATTTTATACTTTTTAATTGTTTAAAACTAAAAAAAACCGTTTGAATAAAGCATTAAAAGAGAAGGTTTTGTTTTGCTGTTTCTTTTCTATTTTATCAGGTTAAAAATTATTAAATGATTGATAGTAAAGAAATGTACAAGGTCAATGAATAGAATAATGGGCTAGAAGTAAACGTTGATGCTCATTCTATGAATGACCCTGGATTTAGACAGAACACACTGGCGACGAATAATTTAATTTTAATTCTAAATTGTATGCACCATCTGCCGGGAAATACCGTCGGTTATTCTGGGCTATTTCAGAAAACACCTCTACCTGTGAATTAATAAGCATTTTCCATACAAGAGGAACACAACTCGTTTTTCTCGGAATACAAACCGGTCCGTTATGCCGAGCCCATGTATACAATTCCTCGTTTAATTTAACAACCATAGCCCAGCGACCATATTAACTTTAACAAACGTCCATACCAGTTGTGAAAGGATATTATTTATAAGATTCGGCACATCTTTATTAATTTTTTTATTAATGTTTAACTTCAAGCCGAAATTGTTCATTCGAGCGTAATATTTCTTAAACTTAGACTACACAGCACTGGTTCCGTGCTGATGTCAATTTTAATGAGCAAATTTGTATAATTTGAACTTTGAGCTTATCCTCGATGATATTGAATGAATCCCAAAAATGACCAAAATATTTTCGGTCGTCATGTTCTTAATAATTTCGGGCAAAAGTCCCGTTTTAGCGAGAATACACAGTAAATAAAAAAATATGCAGGACTGAACACAAAGTACAAAGTTTCGTTTAGATGGTGTATACAAATGTCTGCTATGAAAACCGTTTTGACACATCGCTACATAATCGCAGTAAAAAAACCTTCAAAAGGTGACACAAATGGTTAAAAATGTGACACCAAAAATGTGGTATAAAAGTAACAAGGCGGTAACACGGAACATGTGAGCTTCGTCATGGGGACCATTACCACTAAGGACTACGTATTTGGGAAGGAATCGTATATTCTTGGCCAGTAACAAACGGCTATTCCACACAGACCGTAGTTTAGCCAAACTTTCGTGTGCTTTTTGCGGTAGACCGTGTCTGCAATGAGTGGTGATCGGTTACGGTAAATGTAGATTTCACTGTTGACCGTGACTGTGTGGATATCGTTCATTACTCCCCTGTATGAGGTGCGATTTAATGGCTCACTAAGGTAGGTGTTGTGTCGAGGACAGCGAACGAAGACAGCCTGTAATGGTTTGGAGGGCCCGTTCTGACAGTTTTGAGGCTTCTTCCACTGGGTGTCGCTTTCTTTGGGGGACCACACTGGCGCCGCATAGTCTACCACCGATCGGCCAATCATTTATATGTAGATAATAAACTGTACTTTTCCATGCCCTTAGTACTCCCGACTAGTGACATAAAGATCTTTTTTCTACTGCACATCTAATTGCAGATTGAGGAGGTATGCGCCGCTGTCAAATGCCACCACTAGGATTTTCGGTTGGTTTATGGTTGGTATTGGTATTCCATCGTCCTGAACATTCAAGCTGAATCTAGCCTTCTACGTCCAGGTGGTGAAACGATTTGCTGATGATTTAGTTTCCGATATTCTTAAGTTTCCTTTGGCGAAGAAACTGCCCAATCAATATATATTGATTTGTTGCTCCGGATAGAACATTGATATCATGGCCAGTCGCCAAAAGCGTGCAGTGGTCTGGTGGTGCTGGGAGTTCCGACAGATAGAATTAAGCAGTAAGGGTGAGAGAAGAGGATGGCGTAGTCGATCTTGTTGAATGCCCTTGACATGTCGAAAGGCACAGGCATCAATAATCAACGACTACTTCTTCTAAACCTGCCAAAGTTAGGTTCCAGGTTATTGCTGTCATGGCTAAAAAAAGTATATTCTAACGGCTTATCGATTTTGCGTGACATTATTTTAGGGTATTTAATGGACGAAATTTATAAAGCAAAAGAATTTACCACTGGATGCGTTTTGCCTCAAGTGCAGAATCATTTGTTGACTTAATTTGGGCCCTATATCGGCTTACAAATATATTCTCAACAGATTACAAAAACAAATTCTCAGTTGTTGTAACTATTGTTGTTTTTCTGTGGAAAAAATAGGTCGATTGCGTTGCGTGCGTAAGAAATAGTTGTTTAATCGGAAGGGGTCGAAAAAAAAACCTTTGTATGATATCAAAACATGGACCGATATGGACCAATTTTAATTAGGTTGGTTCTTGGCAGAAACATAAGTTATTTAGCAAGTTTCACAGAAATCCGTTCATGATTGCGACATATACAGCGACAGCTGTACATAAGGATAGACATCGCTCAATGAGATCAGATGACTCTAAACCGATTTAGAATCATCCATCCATCGATCGTTGTAATCAAAGAACAGTTCGTAGTTATGAACCGATGAAAATTGGTAGAGTCTTCAAGTTATTTTGATATCGTTTAATTGGACCATGTCGGTCCATGTTTTCGAATAGCTCCCACGCAAAGGTTCCTCCCGATTTGCGGTCCTGCAGCTCTAAAAGCCAATAAATTAAATCAGATCACGCTCAAATTATACATGGACAATTTTACAAATCTGTCATGGCATTCGCCAAAGATCTAGCGACTTGACAACGCAAGCATACTCTGGCACCGTCCACACAACCCTAACCAAAAAGGAAGGTATTATTCTATACAATGTTATGTTAAAATGTATCAAGGGGGCGTGGCACTGCCCACATAACCCTAAACTTAAAAGACAGTATCTCATGAACTATCAGGGATATGATGAACCCGATGACTAGGCAATATCTTATAAACTAATAGGGAAATGATGAAACCAATCACTAGGAAGTTTTTCTTTACTGTGTTATGGTAAAATTGTACAAGGGGGAGTGGCACTGCCTACACAACTCTAAACTTAAAAAGACAGTATATCATGAACTAATAGGGATATTCTGAAATCAATGACTTTTATTTAATGCTATGTTACGGTAACGGTAAAGTTGAACAAGGGGCGTGGTATAGCTCCCATAACCCTAAGCATAAAAAGACAGTATCTCATAAACTAATAGGGAAATGATGAAACGAATGACTATACCATGTTATGGTAAAATTGAACAAGGAGGCGTGTAATAGGGATACAACGTTGATATTTGGAATACATGATATTGGCATGGATCGAAACACATCCCAGAGAACAAAGTGGACGGTACCAAGCCTTCTTTAAAAAATCGCATTTATGGCCAAAGTAATGGACCGATCTTTATAAATGTTTCACAGATTAGAATCAACAGATAGCGTGTTATTATAAATTATATTGTGTTAAATTTGCACAATGGTGTGTGGCCCCGCCCATACAACCCTGAACTTTTAAGGCTATATCTCGTGAACTAATACCGATATGAAGAAGAAGCTGGTATACATGGTTTTGGTATAGGAAAAATCTCATCCTGGTAAAAATAGACCGGTTCCACACCCCCTGACAAAATGTTCATATTGAACCGTTATCCCTGATGGAGGGCATTGACAACTTAATTTATCCACTTGTTATTTTTTTACTAACCAAAACTCAGGGAATGCATGCACCCATACATATACTTTATAAGTAAATTGTTCACTAGTAAAGCTTTCATCGAAAATTAATCAGAATCGTATGCAGAATAGCTTCTATAGCCGCAGTTTCTAAACTTAGGAAAACATTTGTATTATATCAAATATACCGATGTGAACCAATTTGTTGGACAAAAAGTGTTTGTCATTGGCCCAAATATTAAGAGTATACAATTTTATTAATGTTAAAATCGGTTCATATTTGCGACATTTACTTTGATTACAACTAGTAATAGTCATTATATGGCGATTTTATTAAAACGATGACCAATATAATCCGAAATTCACTTCGGTGAAATTGGGCCTTATCGGTCAAAGCTTTTGAATAGCCCATCACTTATTCTTGTTTGACTTTCTGTCACCCTTGAAGCCACAAACTGATGTTGCTCAAATTTCGCTACATAGTTTTCATAGGCCCTTTGCAAAGGTTTTTTCTATTTTAGGTTTAATCGCTCCATTTGACATCTGATCACGCTAAAATGCTTTGTGACAGGTATTTTTAAATTAGAATGAATTTGCGTCAAAACGTATGGAGATTATTTTCGTAGAACCTTTTAACATACTATCTCTGAGTTTGCTGAGCCATTTTCGTCCTTTTTCAACAAAAGTTAAAGTACGAAAATTCTTTACTTATTCCATTCAGTATTGCACCGCAAAATTAAAACTTCCTCGGCACATAAAAAACAACTGAGACCTACCAGAAATCCTTTTCGGTATTTACTATACTCACCTAAAAACATCCCCCCTCCTGGAGAAAGTCTGAGTTTTTTTGGCATATTTTTAGTAAAGTCCCGCCAAAGTTTTAATATTTATTACCATCTCATTAAGAAACAAAAGTAGTTCAGCCAACAATCATAAATCCTATATTCTCGCCTTAGAGATTTGTCAAATACTTACAGAATGGTGGGCATTACAAAACGTTATATGTGTCTTTGAAGCTTGGTTACTTGTGTGATGGTCGCAAACACACGTAGCGTGAATGTAGCCCAGGTCTCGCTACAATTTGTAGGTGATAATAAGATCGATACAGTTAATTTGTATTGTCGAAAGTAATTAACGACTCTACTGAAATTGATTTGGTAAACTGTGCAGTATCGTAACAACTACCAAGTACTCAATACACTTGCCTACGCATCTACATATGCAACGTTCACTAGCCAAAACGATTAACTTCCATCTCGCATTGAATCGGAATCAAGAAACTTTGCAGTTTCATTTAGCAATCGAAACACGAACTGCGTCAATTACAGGGACTTACAGGGACCTACTGTTTAACGCCGGCTCCGAACGGGTTATGCATTTTATAGAGTAGTTTTTCCATGGCTTAGAGGTAAATCTCTTACTCGTTTAGTCACCGGTATCTAGGAGGTTGAAATCCGCCGCTGAAAAATTAGGGGTTGAACCTCGTGCACACTCCCCCGGTGTAAATAATAAAACGGCTATCTATGCATTTTTCAAAAGGACTTATCTGTTTTGGCAAAGGTTTGAACATCGATTCGGCTAGTTGTCTAACTACATAAGCAGTAGAGTAACTTATCATTGTCTAGTTTATTAACGAATGACGCGTCGTTTATTTCAAACGCTTTGTTTAATGTCATATTACGGCATGATTAATCTCAATGTACGTTCAAACGACACACAGTGTCGTGGGCACGGCTGAAGTGCTTAAAGTCCATTTTGAAATTGCTTACTTTAAATCGTTTAAAAGAAAATTGTTCTGAAAATGGAAGTACGTAGTGTGCTGGACTATCACACAACAATTTTAAATCCAGGAAAGAACATCGGACACTTGAGCGGTTGTTTCTACCTTGTTAGGCCAGCCGTGTTGGTGTTCTTAGGAAGCACCGATTAGGAAGTACCGATTTTATTGAAATCTCGTGACATGTCGTATATGTGGACTGCACTAGAATGGCGTGGGCATGTCCCACTCGAGGTGCCAGAATGGGTCGTGCCAGCCAATTCCTTTTGTACGCCATCATAAAAATATTACTGAGTTCACAATTTAAGCGAATTTTATGCACTATGAGACAAGTTATACTATAGGGTTTAATCAGCACTGAAACAGGGTCATTTGTGTGGAAGGAACCAGATGGGGCGTGACTAGGAATCCAATTATTTGTCACCTTATAATAGTGGTCTTAGGTATTGATTTTAAGGTAGATCCTATAAGAATTACAGATATTCCAGGAATGAACCGAACTCTACCGGTAATAATATTTATAACGCCCCGGTACCTCCAGCGCCTGGTACCTTCAGCGCCTGGTACCTCCAGCGCCTGGCACCTCCAGCGCAAATGCACTATTTCGCTCACATTTGGAATTCGCATTATAATTTTAATTCTGTTTATACGGTTCCGCTGAAAATAAGTAAAAAGCAAATAGAATATAAATAAGTATAGCTGACGAAAATTTGAAGCCATGACCCTTCTTGCACCTTCCTCTCACACGGTACTATCCGCGCAAAGATTAAAACCCACCGCTTGCATTAATTTCTCTTGAGTTTTGTTTACTGCGGGTACTTTTTTCATCTTTGTATGCGCATAAGAAAATAGTTGAAGTGGCCATTCTAGAACCTTCCACTCAGTCGGCCCTTAACGAGATTTCGATAATATCGGGAAACCCGACTGAAACTTTTTTGTATTGTTTTATTTCCACAGAAAAAAATCAATTTTTATTGTTTCACATAAAAAAGTCTGAAATAATGTATATTTCAATATTCTCTTTTAATAAATTCACTTTCGTTATATCACTAATGCAAATGCACCATTCCCCCCACTTTTGGTATTCGCATAAGGCTACCCGCCCCATATTAGTTTTACATTACGAGATTTCAAAAAAATCGGTACTCTTCAGGCAATGGAGGACGAAACGATGGAAGATTTAAAATTCATGTTTGGGTGAGGGTATATAATGGGTAATCCATCTAGAGGTATTTTTTCAGAACAAAAAAAATATATAAAATTTCAAATCAAGTGTGGAATCTTTATTGGTAATTTGAATGTACATTTTATGGCATTTATTTTTTGAATAAAATTTCCTTAAAATGTCGGCCGCAACTACGCCTCAGGGTTTCCATTCTGAGGGTCCAATTTTGGATGACTCGTTCGAGCTTTCGACCGGTATAGCTTTAATGACACGCGTAGTGTTGTCTTCCAAAACCTGAATCGTATCTGGTTTGTCAGCATAGACTTTGGACTTTACGTAACCCCAAAGATAAATGTCTAAAGGTGGGATATCTCTTGATCCAGGCGGCCAACTCACCTGTCCAAAACGTGAAATTAGCTGCTTCTACCTCTCAATAGATCCATTGTTTGAGCAGCTGTTTGGCAAGTGGCACCGTCCTGTTAAAACCAAGTGTCGTCAAGATTACGGGCTTCAATTTCAGGATGCAAAAAGTCCGATATCAATGCGCGACAGCGAGCTCTATTTACGGTTACGTTCCGATCATTATCATTTTTAAAAAAATATGCAGCGATGATTCCACCGCACCAAACCGTGGTTTTCTCTGGGTATAATCGCAACTCTTGAACCTCTTCTTGTTGCTCTTCAGCCCAAATGCGGCAATTTTGTTTATTGACTTTGCCGTTGAGCCAGAAATGGGCCTCATCACTGAACAAAATTTTGGTCGAAAACAGCGGATCTTCCCGTTTCTGACCGGACGCTCATTTTCATAATACGTACAGTTGCCAACATTTAAAGGTAAGTATTTGCAAAAAATAAATGCCATAAATGTCCCTTTAAATTACCAATAAAGATTCCACACTTGATTTAAATTTTTATATTTTTTTTCTGAAAAAATACCTCTAGATGGATCTCCCTATATATGTTTAATCAACCGATTGGCACTTCCTTGCTTGTTTAAACTGCTCCATTGGATTTTATAAAGAAGGTAGTGCTGTGCTAGCAGCTGATTTTGATTTTTAAATCAAATTTGAATTTTCGAATTTGATTTTTAACAAAGACAATTGTTAAAGTTTGTGAAGTTAATATTCTATAATAAATATTCACAATAATTATCAAACATTCACAAAAATATATTTTAGGCAAGTGACATTGAGGATAGAGAAAACTATTTCTGTGGTATTCACAAGCAACCGCTTAAGTGGATTTTCATCGATTTTAAGATTTTGGCGATTTGATTCCTTGTAGATTTGATTTGCCTAAACTGTTGGAAATAATTTACCGTTACTGTTTTTTTTTTACAAAAAACAACTTAAGTAGTATGTTACTGCAAATAGTTTTCATTTTTAACGACATGCATAAGTAAACATAACTCAAGTTGTTGTTCTATTTCTTTCACTAATTATGCCATGTTTGCACTTAAGAGCGTTATGTTATTTTTATGAAAAAGAAAGAGTGGGCGTTCGCACAAGACATGCATCCAGTCCTCGACTGGTGCACCACAACTGCATGCCTGACTATCGCTAAAAACGCATTGAGAGACCATTTACCGGTCAGCAAGAAACCCAAAAGAGACCGAAGCAAAAATCCGGAGTTATCCTGACACAACTAACATCACTGATAAATCTGTATCCACCTAGACTGCCACCAAGATGTTACAATCTTGCGCATTCGCGCTTTGCGTTCCTGATCGGCGATTCTCAGCACCGTCTATCACTTAATCATTAGGCAGCATTGCCAACCCTTTCTTAATCTTGAAAGCAATACCGCAACATAGCTCCTCAAGGTCAAGAGGAGCTACACCTAGCAGCCCTTGGTGGCCTTAGTAGAGACCGTGCAACACATCAGTGTACATTCCAGCAAAACAACCCTCTGGCAAGAGGGTATTTTGCTATACCCGAGAGCAGACTTAACTGTCTCAGACCAGTGAACCGTACATAATGCGTACAGTACGTCTACTAAGGTCCCACTCTACTATATACGACGTACCAGCCCCACCACGCTGGTCAACTTCTTACCTCAGTCAACCGAAGTAGCACACTGGTCCACCTAATATAAGTACTCGTATAATCAAAAGCACCCTTGAAGCCAATTAAAGGATACCTCCCTATCGGGTAACTTTCCAATTGCGTGGAAACGTACCCTCCTGTACACATTTACCAAGCAAAGCTTCCAAATACTCTGAAATGATCTTCCAGATGTTTTTACACACATCTCCGGTCAGACCGTCCATACCCGGGGACTTGCGAGAACTGCAGCCATTCTCTGACTTATTTCCCACCTTTCCAATTCCAGAGCTAGGGCTGGCTACATGATGACAGTCGGCATGCATCCATCGTGAACTAGCGTAATTTTACCATAATTAATCTTTAAGTTCGACGGGCTAAATTCCGACTGAAGCGGAACAATATTGTTTATATCATACGAGGCTGAAAACACCTCAGGGTAATGCTTCTTTTGAACAGACTACTGATAACCGAATATTTCCTTTGAATCATCGTGCGATCTGTAGCTAAAATGACGACAACCTAATCAAATTGTTAGGGAAATTTTCTAAGAGAACCACGTCACATCGACATACATATGAAATATCGATTCGCAACACAAATTCTGCCGATGCATTTAAAAAACAGAATGTTTTTGCTATTCTGCTAAACTCAAGAAGCATTAGCGCCCTCCGCTGCACCCGTTTGAGAAATTGGCAGTGCTGGCAACAAAGCCTTTTTTGGCTTAATCTTGCATTAGAAAAGATAGATTGAATCAAGTTGGAATATTTTGCCAATACTTTGCCTATTCTGAATATTAAAAAGATTAAGATATTCCTATTCATTTTTTAGCCAAAATCCATCAAATTTCTGCGTTGAAAACAGTGTTTATAAAACTCCATAGCGCATTCGCTCTGATGTGATAACTTTAAAGACGAATGGCGAAATCTTTTCCACTCTAAACCTACGAATAAGTCTAATTCTATCGTATGGAATACGCCCTTTAGGAATCGGATGATGACTAAGATATTGTATCTTTAAAACGATAATTGTTCAAAAATGTATCAATCGTTTTATGAAAGTTGTAAACTTTTTTAAGAAAATTAAATTTTCTGAACAGCGTTGTCACGGCCTGAAGCAGTGTACAGTAACGAAAATCAATGTCACTTTGACATTTTCTTAAAAACTTGTCTTCTATTTAAATATAGATACAAGAGGTCTTGAACCGGCTAATCCTTGTTCAAATTGAAGTAACTTGATATTTTTATAAAGTAAAAAATTCACATTCTGCAATATTGTATTAAATAATTTTCATTTCCCGAAATTTAATATTTTTGGTCGAAATCAGAGTTGTGCTCTGGTACAATTGTGCCATGTTTTCCAACATTGCTACCTTGTAGCAGCAAAGGAACTTGCTAAATTATGCGCAGCGAAAGTTGTTCGTACGTTCCAAACTCCCTAAATGAGGAACCATAAGAGGTGAGGGCCTCTAGAGAAGCAAGAAACATAATAACCAAAGTAAAATTGGCGGTGCGACGGGAGCTGAGAAGTTAGGTGAATTGTCTATTTCAACGAAAAGCTATTAAAAAAAACTGAAGCCGGGCGTGATCGACTATACTCGTATTACAGCCAGCACTTCAGGATGTTTGAAAACACAACTAAAAAAAAAGTTTTGGACTCCTTGGGCGGGCTTAAAGTTTTCCCAGATATTAAAACTAATGTCATATTTAAATTTATGAGAAAATTTAATTTTTTTGGTAAAATCGGCTGAACATATATGTGGCGGCTATATCTAAACCTGAACCGTTATTCTTCAATTTTAATAACGCACTTCCTTGGTCAAAAAACTAAGCTGAAGTTTTGTTTAATACTCGTATTTATTTATTTTTACTTATTACAACAATTACTCCAGTCATAAATAAGTTATTTTGTGCTAATTTTTCATTCGTTTAAAGCAAAAGTTTAAGCAAAACGCGATTATTTTAAGCAGAAAAAGTACTTTTCTTTAACTTCTTAAAAGAAAAATTTTTCTTATCTTATTTTTTTTTGACCAACACTTAGGGGTTTTTCCCTATACATACAATGCAATGCAGTGAAGAGTAAGGGAGTTCAGGGGGGAAAAAGGAGTAAGTTATTGACATTGAATTTCTTGGATGTCGTAATTGGTGGGAAGTACATTCGCCGGACGTCGATTCCACATACGGACAGTACGGCCGAAAAACGAATTCAATCTGTAGGGTATAATGCGGCCAACCGGCCAATCGGTAACAAATGGGTGTGAATTCCTGGAAATTCGTGTATCCCTGCCGAACATCCTCACGCCAGGAATAAGCAACGAATGTCTGAAGAACACACTTCTTGAATGTAACGATAGAACAGCGACACACAACCCACATTCCGACGATGCTCCAGGAAGACAATAGAGTTGGATACCCCACTGCCACCTACGAATATCAACACGATCGCCCTCCTTTGGACACTATCAAGTAGGTCCAAGAATGATTTTGGAGCACCTGCCCATATATGGGAGTTGTTTTCCAACCTTGGCCGGATGTACTCGTAGGTTGTATAGATATGGAAAAGATCAGAAGGAGTGTAATAGTTCTTGCACTGCTTTAGAAAGCCTATACACTTGAGTGCTTCTTTCGACACTTCGATTACATGCCTCGTCCAACGAGCGTCGCATTGTATTTCAATGCCCATAACATCAAGAGCATCCGACTGTTCGATATCCATACCATCGATAGATAAAGACGACACTGCTGGGTCAAAATGAATCGCTTGTGAGACAACAAGAGGCGCTGTGTCTCACGCGCATTAAAATCTACTCTATTCATTCGGAAACTTTTTACCGAATTTACCTAAAAAACTGGTTTTATTATCAGAAAAATATTTTCCACATGGTAATGGAGTGGTATTTTAGACTCATAGAAAGCTATATCCCTAATAGACACTTAGGCAAGAGCTACATCTAAATTTGAACGTTCGGTCCAAAAAAAGTACTTCTGCCGAATTTATTGAAAATCGGGCCAAAAGTGTGACCTGTAGTTTGTGGCACAGAGTAATACAGGGTAAGAAGAGGCAAAAAGAAAGACGCCAATGTGAGGAGCTCAAGTTGTACGGCAACAGAAACGACGCCAGAAAACAAAAAACACATATTGTTGAGGTGACTACCCCTGACCGAAGAGTGTTTGCTTAAGGTCGATCCGATACATAGAACCGCTAGTCGTGGGATTGGGCAAATGGTATGGCTTCTAAAGCCATGCAAAAATGCAAGCAAAGGCGAATCGTACAGGTGGATCACCTTGATTTCGACAGTAGCAAAGACGCTTGAAGCACAGGTCCTTCCCAGCCTGGTCGAACACCTTCCATGTGCTGTGATCATCAGCATGGGTTCCGAAAGCACAGCAACACACGTTCACCACGCGTTTAAGTCGCTGCCTTAAGCAACATCAACATCTACGTAAGAAGACGAAGGTCCTTACAGTGCGCAGACACTATTTCTTGTTTTCCAAGGAGTATTTGCTTGGGTGTCTTCACAGTAGTCATCCCAACCACCATTTCATGGGCAGAATGCCTCTGCCCAGGCTGATCAGATACGATCTTTTTGATCTAGTGAAAAAGATCCAGCGGTACAAGAGAGAGCCGTAAGATCATTGAAACTATCATTCAACATTCACACTTAGGAAGTCGCAGGAGCAGTTTTCAGCTATAGCGTGAATGTAGTCCTAGGGGAATATGCGCCGGAGATTTCACCAGAGGATGGCGGTTGTGCAGTTGCATTTATCATACACTGAATGGTTCTTTGGACTGGTCGACAAACTATTCGAACACAGAGATATGTAACTGTTTTCTGTGAGTTTCTTAATAATGAGATGCAGTAGTAATGAATCTATTTTTAACGTGGGCGCAGGAATGCTGGGACTAAGGTGATAACCCGTACGGAATTTGGGATTTTGAGTGCATTACAAATATGTGCTTGCCTTAGGTACCATTTGTATTTAATGTATGTATGCATTTTCCAGAATTTTTATTTAGCTTAAGTAGAGTAAGGTATAGTTTTGAGTTAAATGAAACGAAAAAAAGATTTTTGTGTTGCAAAAAATCCTTTACGTGCAATTTTGTAAAAAAAAACGACTCTGTAGTGGTATCTATAACACTATCAGTGTGGACATATAAGTAGGTTGAACTTCGTTTATTTCTGGCCCTGCGACTAAATCGGCCGTTTCTTGAGTTTCCCGAATTCATAAGACTTAGTAAAATCTTAAAAATTAATCATGACATTTTCATTAATTTGAGTTCCCATTTATTTTTAGTTTACGTTTAGTCGCTTGTTTAACCACAAAAACTGCCCTTTGGACACCAAGATCCCATGACAAGGAAAGCAGTTTTAGTTAATATTAAAAAAAATCATATTTGGATTCGTAGTGAAATTTGCTTTGCTTTCTTGTGCGTCAAGGATCCATGTGGACGAGCCAAAAATCTGTAAATCATGAACAAAAATGCGTATATAAGTTCGTTGAGACATGTTTTTTAATATAAAAACACATATGTCCACGGTTTTAATTGGGCGTTTGTTGTTACTACGAGGGCTGCTATATATATTTCTGGCCTAATAATGAAAATGCGAATATTTATCAATAAAAATGGTTTTATTGTTTTTCAAAGTACTCTCCAGCATGATTTATACACTTTTGCATCCGCTCAAACCAATTGTCGAAGCACTTTTTCCACTCCGGTTGAGAAACGCCCAAAACATGGTTTTTGAATGCTTCAACAGCATCTTCTGGCGACAAAAATCGTTTACCACGCATTTTTTTCTTGGTATGCGGGAATAAAAAGGAGTCATTGGGTGCCAAGTCAGGGCTGTACGGCGGATGACCCATTAATTCGACGTTTTGCCCGGTCGAAAGGCGCTGGTTTGAGCCGATGTGTGAGAACTCTCATTGTCATAGTGCACAATGATCCTGTCCGTTTTTCGAATTTTTCCAAAGGCAAACAAATTGTGGTGTATCACTAAGAATTGACCTTTCTACATTGCTAAAGCGGAACAGTCGCCACAAGACCAGTTTTGCCGTTGAAACAGGCGACCATTTGCTTTGAAGTGCTTCTTCCACGAACAATTTTCGTTGGATTAGGCTCGTCTTCGTGTTTTGTTTTGGGTATATACGCATAGATCCATGATTCGTCACCTGTGACGATCTTATAAACGTCTTTTGAAGAGCCGCGATCGTATTTTTTCAAAATTTCTTTGCACCAATCGACACAAGCCTTTTTTGAGCGATTGTCAAATTGTGCAGGATCCAACATTCTGAGAACGTTTATGCTAAAAAATGTCAAACTTTCCAATGGAAATGTTAGATGGTGCCACTTTGTGTTGCCTAGGCTAGTAATATATATAGCAACCCTCGTATAACGGTGTCTTCTCGGGCCCTTATTAACGAAATTTTATTATCTTTGAATTACCAAATGTCCTTGTATATTATTGTTGGGACTATGGGTACCCAAGAATTCATATGTCCACAAACCATTTCCGTTTTGGATGTGTTAGGTGCGCCTACGATCCCAAAAAGGGCATAATTCGTCGCCAAATAATTTTATTTCCCTAATCAAAAGTGTATCTTTATGAGAGTTGCTTAAGGTCCCTTAAGTGGAATCTGTTTCCCTATGGGCGGATTTACAATCCCAAGCAACTTATGAACATAAGCTCAATTTCAGGGCCCGCGCTTAATTCGTTTGAACTCTACATGCTTGCATCAGACGGGCGGGGACGATCTATAATAATTATATTAAATATGTAATATATACTTTTCGAGGTGTTGTAAATGGAACGAAAAAATTTGTGTACGACCTATCGTAGGGTATAGGGAATGTACTTAGTAGGGACATAAATACTGTTACAACATTGAACACACCCATTTCAATAGAAGAAATGAACATATCTGTTAATGTCATATGGGTTTTGAAAGCTAACCTCAATAGCGTTAGTCTGTAATGGGACTTTAAAATTGTTTCAACTTTAATCATGGAGTGGTCAGATAATGAGAACCGTATCGCTGTAATAGCGCTTTTCAAGTGTGAAATGAAAAAAACGATATTTTCAAAACGCTCCGGCCACTAGGGATTAGCCGCATGTTGGTCTACCGATGCATAAAACTGTTTGAGGATACTGGATATGTAAAAGACCGCCACCGATGGGCGGCCCACGCTCTGTTCGTACACCGCATGTCATCAAAGCCGTTAAATCAAGAATTCACAGAAATCCGCTCCGAAAACAGTAAATCATGGCCCGTGAGATGAATATAACGGAAAAGTCCATGAGTCCAATCATTAAAAAAGACTTGGGGCTTTTAAACGACGTACCGGACATTTATTGACTGCAGCTTTTAAAAAAATAGGATTGAAAAATGCAAACGACTTTTGGTGAAGCACGCTGATAACTTGCACAGAAAAATTTTGTTCACCGATGATAAAATTTTTACCGTCCAGGAAAAATTTAACAAGCAAAATGATAGAGTGTATGCGCGGTCATCAAAGGAAGCATCTGAACTGATCCCAAGGGTGAAAAAGGGTCATCACCCAGCTTCAGTCATGGTTTGGTGGGGTCACTGACCTGCATTTCTGCGAACAAGGAGTCAAAACATCGGCCAAAGTTTACCAAGAAACCGTTTTGGAAGCTGTTGTGAAGCCTCTTAACAATTGCCTGTTCCAATACCAGCCATGGACTTTCCAGCAGGACTCTGCGCCGGCCCATAAGGCTAAAACGTCCCAGGCCTGGCTTCGAAACAATTTGTCAGCGTTCATTTTCTCTGAAGAATGGCCCTCAGGCAGTCCAGATTTGAACCCATTAGATTACAGATTGTGGACGGTTTTAGAGGTCCAAAAGATACCCCAACATTGGATCTCTTAAGACTGCTTTGGTTCGTCCAATGGACGAGGTTCGTGCAACTATTGACCAGTGCGATTTAAGGCGTGTGAAAAGGCAAAAGGCGGACATTTCGAATAAGTAGGTTCTTTTTGGATACAATATACATTAATAAATATATTAAAAAAATTTGGTCCAAAAACATTCAGTACTTTTTATTTTACAGCAACGTGTGTAACAGTATTTTTGTCCCTACTACTAAGTAATACCCTGGACAGACGACAGCGTGCATTATAAATCCAATAATGTAAATAAAAATTTTATGGTGACAGAGGTGCATTTATGTATGTAACTGCATTTTGTAAACAGCTGTTTGATTGTAAAAAATTGTTTGTCAACTTTTTTTTTGCCATTTAGTTCGATATAAAATGGATAAAAGAAAGAAATAGCGATTAGCAGCTATGCTTTTGGCAAACGAAAACAATTTATTTGAAAGAAAGCTGAAATTATTTTTGCGGAAATTGGACCATAATGTAAAAATTGTACATGCTCTACCAACCAAGGATGATAAAGTTGATACTTTTTGACTTGAAAAAGTACCGTGGTACCCCCGCAACTCATTTGAAACCTTTTTTAGTATACAGAAAAAACGTGAATTTTTGTGCAATTGAATAGTTTATTTTTTACGTACTAAGTATTTTTATTGCATGAATGAATGCTTAAACCAACAAAAAATCTTTGAATAGAATTGAAATGGAAGCACGTAAATAAAAGGCGGCAGGGCTATTTCAAAATATGGACCAATATGGCCGATCTTCAGTAGGTTTGGTTTGGAAAAAATGTAGAAATTGTAGATCGGGCCTCGGGGCTACATGAAATCGTGAACCGATATTTTCCAATAGGACAAAGATTGATAATAATTGATATATTTTTGCACTATACTAAATTTGACGAAGATCGAATGGTAAAAGGGGCTTGGGGAATGGCAGGACCTCATATCCGGAGAGACCTTTGCATGGGTGCATGGTACATTGGGCGTTATGATCCAACGTACCAAACAATAGTTTTATCGGCAGGACACGAATCTATAAGAACCTTTGTGCAGGGCTACCCCATACCAATTCGCCAACTACATGTTTCATCCCTGCTACCAACCTTAAATAACTTAACAGCAGATTTGATTACAGTTGTGTTCGTTTTTGATAAATTGTGCCACTGTTGCCAGATTAAATTACCTAAATACCGTTTGATTTTGTGCATTTACGACAGAGTTAATGAAGTTTGGGAGGAGTTAATGCAGTCCGGCTAGGCTATAAGCGTCTATCTGCGTATGCATTTTTCTATAGCAACACAATCTATTATGGTTAGTTCATTGATTATATCGCGACACTGTGCACCAGTAGTACTCGTGCAACGGCACGAAGACTAAGCATAGTCGAAGATAGATTTCGAGATGGTGTTGGTATTGGCGGTATCGGCGATTAACATTTCAAATTTGTGAAGAGAACCCAGTATTTGTTTGCCTTCGGTCGAGTGAACGTAGCTACGAACCTAACGCGAGCTGTAAGCATTTAGCCTTTTATTGTTGAACGATAATGGCGCCGGTACACGTTTTAATTAGTTGGTCGGTGCTGAGCTGTATATCGGTCGCCGATGGGGTAATTAGGCCATCGGCATCTTTACACCTAATGACAGGAGAAGGCTTTGTGACTTTCTTGGAAGTTCCGAAAAGTTTCGGTCCAATCAAAAACTGTTGGTTTAAATTTAGAGGTAACCGCCCCGCTACAATCTTGTGTTCGGGACAGTACAATTAATGATCTTGTTTGTGCCGTAGGTGATGAAAAGATGCGGATCGACTTGAACGCGACTAAAACAATTGACACTGAACGCGGCGAACACATTATGCCGTATTCCGACAGCGTTTGCGGTATAAGAGTTATGGACGTTTCAGCAGCTTCGGCTGCTATTTGGACTCTTGAAGCGGAAAATAACTTTGGTGATTATGACCAGGACTCCGTTTCCATACAGATCCTGCCCATGCAAAAGACAAATTTCGATACACGGGTACAGATGGAAATTGGCAAAGGCAAATTGCGATGTTCCAAACACGACTCCTCCACAAAACATTGTAAAATAGTTGACCTTTACTACGGCGAAACTCATCATGAATGCGACTTGTATACCTCGATACATCCAAGCAGTATGTTTGACTGCTACACGTTCAATTGGGGTCGGATGGAACAAAGCCACGAACGCATATTTGTGGATGTTATCAATGGTACCCTCTACACTAACGCCACTAAGGAGGACACTAGCGATTCAGTCATTTTACGATGTGACTTTCAGGATAAGGTTTATTCTTGCCAAGCAGAGACGCCCGACCAAACGTCAGAGCTGTTAATTATGGACGGAGTTTACAATGGTCATTACTCAGCCTACGATACAATGTAAGTCTCCACCTTTGACATTCTTATTCCATTTTCGACATCGAATCAGTTTACAGACACACACCTTAGTTTGCAATATGGTAGTCTGGCAACATTAAAAAAAAACTTGAGAGTAATATGCATCATTGTTGCTTTGTATATACCAAAGAGAATTGAACCACTACATAGTAGGGCCATAAATACTGTTACAACATTGAACACACCCATTTCAATAGTAGAACGTAACATACCCCGTTAATGTCATATGGGTTTTGAAAGCTAACCTCAATAGCGTTAGTCTATAACGGGATTTTAAAATTATTTCAACTTTCATCATGGAGTGGTCAGATAGTGAACACCGTATCGCTGTAATAGCGCTTTTAATGTGTGAAATGAAAAAAGCCATATTTACAAAACGCTCCGGCCACAAGGGGTTAGCCGCATGTTCGTCTACCAATGCATAAAACTGTTTGAGGAGACTGAAGATGTAAAAGACCGTCACCAGTCGGGCCGCCCACGCTCTGTTCGAACACCGCATGTCATCAAAGCCGTTAAATCAAGAAATCAGAAATCCGCCCCGAAAACAGAAAATCATGACCCGTGAGATGAATATCACGCAAAACTCCATGAGTCGAATCATTAAAAAAAATTGGGACTTGGGGCTTTAAAACGACGTACCGGACATTTATTGACTGCAGCTTTAAAAAAAATATGATTGAAAATTGCAAACGTCTTTTGATGAATCACGCTGATAACTAGCACAGAAAAATTTTGTTCACCGATGGAAAAATTTTTACCGTTCAGAAAAAATTTAACAAGCAAAATGATAGAGTGTATGCGCGCTCATCTAAGGAAGCATCTGAACTGATCCCAAGGGTGGAAAAGGGTTATAACCCAGCTTCAGTCATGGTTTGATGGGGTGTCTCTTACGATGGGGTCACTGACTTGCATTTCTGCGAACAAGGAGTCAAAACATCGGCAAAGTTTACATAGAAACCGTTTTGAAAGCTGTTGTGGAGCCTCTTAACAATTTCCTGTTCCAAAACCTGCCATGGACTTTCCAGCAGGATTCTGCGCCGGCCCATAAGGCTAAAAGGTCCCAGGCCTGACTTCGAAACAATTTGCCAGCGTTCATTTCCTCTGAAAAATGGCCCTCAGGCAGTCCAGATTTAAATCCATTTGATTACAAATTGTGGAAGGTTTAAGAGGACAAGGTTTGTCACAAAAGATACCCCAACATTGGATCTCTTAAGACGAGCTGTGGCCAATTTTCCAATGCGACTTAAGGCGTGTGTAAAGGCAAAAGGCGGACATTTCGAATAAGTAGATTCATTTTGGATACAATATACATCAATAAATATATTAAAAAATATTTGGTCCAAAAACATTCAGTACTTTTTATTTTACAGCATAAAACGTGTGTAACAGTATTTATGTCCCTGCTAAGTATATGGTTCATCGGCGAATTCGTCAAATGCAGGTGTTATCCGTCTTCTTCTGAGGTAACTAGCTTAGTAAACTAGTTAGATAGCAATATGATTATCTGGTAACATTGGACAAAATTGAGATTAATGTTGCAACACTTTTCTCTTTGTATTCACCAAAGAGAACTAAACAACAAAAGGCGATTTCGTCCAAAGAAGACAACCAAAAAATATAATTTGTAAAAAAATATTTAAACAAATATAAAAATCAATTATTTGCATCTCGTTTTTAAAAAAAATATGTAAAATGCCTTAATCTATCAGTTTGAGTTCATTTATAGTTTCACTTATACCACCTCGTGCAGATATGCTTCTTCGATGAGACCTCTTCTTTTGTAACAATTTTTTGTATACAGAACAAGAATCACATGGTTTTATAAAGCAGGGTGTGTCATGTTTGATTTTTTTTGTTGGTAAACTAAGTGCGGTAATTCTTACTTGCGGCCAACTCGCTTGCTAACCGATTAACTTTCATATAAATGCTAGTTCAGTTACCTGGAAATTACACAGCTATTGACTATTGATCGCACGTTATAGCCATACAGATATATTTTTAGGCCATGTAAGTCAAAACGTCCTGCAACGATGCCCTTTTTTGATGTGTAAACAGTCTCCATTTTAACTTGACCATTGTTCGTCTACAAGGCAATAGGATTATTAATCAAATACTTTTATAAGTGCCTTTTGTCTCTTTAAGAAAAACGTTTCCCCCTTGGGCCGATTTCGTCCGCTTTAATTACAAAGCTATGACCATAAGCCACATCATGCAATCCTTTGTCCCTAGGTTAATTTGTTTGACCTCTTTAATGCCTTTAACAGGCACACAGATGGTACAGGCATGACTAGATAGTCTTAGAACGTTACGGCGATCAATAATCTAGGGTAATATATTTTAAAGGGTCTCCGCTCAATATTTTCATAGTTGTAAACGACATGACAAATTAAGTATCCCCAATCCTTCGGTGGAGGGTATAAAAAGTGGTTAAGGAAATTATTGGTAAATATACGAGTAAGTATACCCGATGACAGAAACGGTTGAACATATTTCTTTTTATCCGTCTGATGCAAATAGCACAATGACCCATCTAAAACTTGCGTACGTTTATAAAATTGTAAGATAGCAAATCGTTTCAGTTGACTAAACTAATATTTGTGCGGACGTTTCTCGGTAAGAAACGAGGAAGAGTTACCACACTTTTTATTCCAACTGAAAGTTAAACATGACACACCCTGCCATATTAAAACATGTTTTTTATTATAGTTCATCTGCGTTCATCTGAGTTCATCTGCACGAGATGGGATGAGTGAAACTATAAATAAACTTAAAGACATTTAATATATTTTATCAAAACAAAAGTGTAGCAGTTAAGTTATTTTTCAAATTTTTTTGATATAAAAATATTTTTTGCCTAAAAAGTTGAAGTTTTTTTTTTTAATTCATAAAAAATACAAAACGGTAAAAAGTGTCAAGTCCTATTACTTTCACGTAAAGTCACATAACCTATGAACAAAATGAGACATACGAGTAGATCATGAAAATCGATTTACGCTTTTCGCTTTTATGCACAATTAAGTGAAGGTACGAATTTCAAAACTTTGCGACACGTTTTATGAACAGATTAAAGGAATTGTAATTTTTAATTTTTTTAAATTTGTTTCAGCTTATTCGGACTAGTGGTTCTCGAGTTATGACAAACAAAAGAGCTTTAAACGTGACAAATTCCACTATACGATACTTACTAACTTCAAATTAATTTTTAAACTATTATTTGATGTACCTTGACCAAACGAATGATGCAGAAGTTCTTCTTTTTGGAGTTCTTTTGAAGTTCTTCTACTTTTGCAAACTATTATCAGAATTGTGTCCCGAATCAATCACCTGAAAAATGTTGTACTGTGTTATGCAAATGAAGCATAGTCTTTTTAAACGATTTTCTTAGCACTCAGTTAACAAATTCAGTCAGTCTTGAATTAGTGCCGATACCGACCTTCAAGTTGGCAAATGGCAATTAGATGATAAATCGGTTCCAGATTATCCCGAAGAAATGTATTATCCGATGCAAAGTCTTGTACGAGTATTAAGAAGAACTTTTAACTTGATTTCGCTGTTCGAAATTTTAGCTGGAACAACAATAATACTTCGTAAGCGATAGTGATACAAATTGGGAGGGAAATGGGGCTTTAACAATACATGGACCAAGGAGACGCAATTGATGAAAATAGAGTGACAAGATTGCAATTCGGAAACAAACTTTGCGTCGAGGCTACTAGTGGCATTTGCCAAATTACTAAGGCATTTTTCTTTGACCCAACATAAAACAGTCACCACTATTAATACGTATGGTCGTATTTAAAAATTATAACACTAGTCATATTTCCAGAACAACAACAGTAATAACGGCGATTGTACGAAATTGCGTCTAGTTGGTGTATAAAAATGACAGCTGTGCTAAGCGTTTTTAAACACATCGCTTAGAGTGCATGATGCATTTTTGTGTTGTTGTGTAATTAAAAATGATATAAATAAAAAGGGTCTTTTCAAAAGTGGCACAAAAAATAAAAAGAAAGTAACACAATATTACATAAAGTGGCTAAAATAGTATCACAATAAAAAGTGACATAAGAGTGTCAAGGCGGGAAAAAGTGGAAAAACTGTCACTTTAGTTGCACAACGGCAGCACTGTATAAGTTTATGTACTTATAGAGAGGATGTGTCTAGGAATCCAATTTTTCTGCACCTAATTTATTAAACGGTAAACACGTTTTTTTAAGAATCTATTTTAATATACAATATAATAGTAGCGTTTTATGTTAAACCTCGATAGCTAAGACTGGAAAGCGATTAAATAGTAATTTGTTAACAAAAAATGTCAGTTTTGAGCGTATCTATAGAAAACGCGCTGCTGTTGTTGGTTCATAAAAATAGAGAATAAATTTGATGGGTAGTTATAATTTATTTCAATACTTTTGTAATGTTTTTAGACTCTAGTACTTTGTGACTTTTCCTTGAGACACGAGCAGCATTAATACTATTTGTTAACAAATGACGTAGCTACCCAATAAGCACAAAGTCGGACTCGGATCCGATTCGGATCCGATTTGAGTCCGATATGACGGACTCCGCTTTCTCTGTTCCGATTTGAGTCCGATATGACGGACTCCGCTTTCTCTGTTCCGATTCGGATCCGATTTGACTCCGAGATGTCGGACTCCGCTTTCTCTGTTCCGATTCGGATCCGATTTGAGTCCGATATGACAGACTCCGCTTTCTCTGTTCCGATTCGATTTGAGTCCGAGATGTCGGACTCCGCTTTCTCTGTTCCGATTCGGATCCGATTTGAGTCCGATATGACAGACTCCGCTTTCTCTGTTCCGATTCGGATCCGATTTGAGTCCGAGATGTCGGACTCCGCTTTCGATTCAGGTTTGCAGTAAAAATTTGGAGTTTTATTTTTATATTTATTAATGAATTTATTTATTATTTTGAATTTATTACTTAGTATATATGTGGTGAAATAAGCAACAATTAGATGAAAAGTAATATGACATTAAAATTTAATATATTAATAAGTATATGACTCATATGTAACAGACATCATATTAGTGTATAAGTGGTACAAAATACGATTCGTTTGTCAATTTAATTTTGAAAACCTTTTTTATATGGACATCCGACATTGTTTTGAGTTCGGGTCCGAACTCATATCGAAATCGGATCCGAACTCACTTCGATGTTGGATCCGACATCGTTTTGAGTTCGGGTCCGATATCATTTGGAAATCGGACTCAATTCTCGGTCCGATATCGAAGAGGGAATTGCTCCCGTTCTCGTGTCCGACCTCGGACCGAAATCGGACCCGTTCTCGAAACCAAATCAGAGAATTCGGATCCGATTCGGATCAGATTCGGATCCGATGTGCTTATTGGGTATTGTGGTTTTTCTATCCACTCTTATTTATGGAGGCTTAACCAAAAACACCACTAACTTGCATTAGTGGTGGTATAAGAAAGTTAATAAGTATTTCATGCACAGAATACTATGGGACAATGTCAAGAGACTGATAATCATCAATGGCAACAAATATTCACAATTAACATACAATCAATAGTTGTTGATTCCCAGGCTCATCTAAAGATGAAGAGTGTCTTTGGCTCAGTTGGAAGTACAGCGCTTCGTATGATACGCGCACGTAAGCTCAGATAATCACTCAAGGTAATTCCACTGTGCTGAGGAATGTACCACTTCGGTTAGAGTATACGAGTATTTACTGCTTGTTATGCTAGATACACACGAGTCTACCGTTGCAGCAATACGGCCAAGTTGAAGCACACGTTGCTTGGTGTGTTGCCACGTGTTTTGTGAACAAACAATTCATTTGCTGCAACAAGTTGCTCTCGACGGTTGCCTTGTGTGTTCCTAGCATTAAGTCCGGTATTGTATCGCAATTCTGTTGATACTCAGCAAAACAGACAATCTTGCGAGTCGTGCCCGACTACATGATACTTCTTTCTGTATGTGCAAGAAAGGAAACAATGTTTTGGGCCCCTTGACGGGCTCAGAGTTTAGATTTTATATATAATAATGTCCAACGTGTTTTTTTTCAAAATTGTATTCTTTTTTGCAAATTAAGCCATATTTCAAAAATAATTTTATTTTTGGCTTTGCGAAATTTTTTTTATAGTTATAGTATTACTGAAAGCTATTTTTTGGGCCTCATACCATTTGTATGGCCTAAGATGGTTGTGTGTCCATCGTATTATACTATACCAAATTTGACCGATATTGTGATTTTGAGCGGTCGTAAGATCGGGAAAGAACTTTGTCTGGGGTTATATCAAAAAATTGACCACACAGACAACGAAACAATGTAATGGTCATGTTTTCTCACGTCGTGGCGATGCTTATTGGCAGTCACGTCCATGTGATTTGACAACGTTGAACCTCTTTCTTAGGAAGTTTTTAAAAGAAAAAGTGTACGTCAATAAGCCAAGAACAATGTAAGAGCAAAAGGATGAGATAATTCAGCACATTAATGATATTTAAGCTCCATTATGTCTCAGAGTCATTAAAAATAAGGACCATCCAATAGAGCTAGGCCAACGAAGCCGTGGCGAGCATTTGGCCGATATTTTGTTTCCCACATAATTGTCATAGATCTTTCTATTATAATAATATAATTTTTTGAAAACTTTTTGTTTCATTTACAATTAATCCACCCTTTATATTAATATTGCTGAAATGTAACAATAATATTATTGCCAAATTTAAAAACGAAAATACGGTATAAGCGACAATATAAACATGGTTGGTGCGACAAAAATATTTTTTGGGATTTTATGTTAACAATAATATGATTACGGTTATCAAATCGTATATATTTTATGAGTACACAAACTGAGAACAGGTTTGTCGTCACAACCGAATTTTTTGCCAACCCCATGATTGTGTTTGCGTCTACTTCAGGCATTCCATCCGCATAACCGAACGTTAGCTTCTCCGCTAGAATTTTCGGTACCAGCAACTTCAGATACTAAATAAATTATCTTTAACTAGATTTGACTTTACTTAAGGTTCAAGGATTTTTTTTTTCCAATTTTATCATTTGGCGTACTATATTTAAATAAACTTGTATTACTATATTTAGATTATTTCTTTCAGTAGGCATTAAGGCAGTATGAATGGAAATCTTTAAACTTTTGTCCCTATTTAATTTTATATTTCTGTTTTTTTATGTTAAGGGCTAGCAATAAAAGATGGTCATAACGAAACTATTTGTTGACATAAGGGTAGTACACCTAATCCTGTTTTCACACGGTCTTTTTTTACACTATTTTGAAATAACACGGTCGACAGAAATAAACTTATCCTGCTTTTACACGTTTTTCTAAATATCAGGAAAACACTTATCCTGTTTTTACACGTTTTTTTAGACGGAAATAAAATCTATTTTGAATTTAACTGTGATTTTATCTACATATGCATAGTTTTTTCTCTCTTCAGCATTGCCAGTTAATAATGAAGTTTTGCCACTGTTTCCACAAGGAACTGCCATTCAAATATTATTTTTCCGTATATTTTTTAAATATGGCAACACAATGTGATTTTGACATTTCATTGCAAATTATACCGATAGTTAGGGGAGCTGTGAAATTTCAATCAGATCTACAATCCTGTATGGCTCGATACAAGGAACTGTACAAAGAACTCTCCAAAGTAGGATCGCAACGTACTATAACTGAATTTGCTATTAAAATAAATAAACCTGTGCCTGAAACAAGTTCTGATATGCAGTTACCAATGAACGCAGTTGAAGATGTGGACGTAGAACTGATATTGCTCCAACGCAGCAGAAAAGAATGCGCTTACATTCAGAAACTAATACCGAATAGAATTTACCCTTATACCATTTTTTATATTTCTATACAACTTTTTTATGTTCCTTGCATAGGAGATTTTTTGTTTTTAAATTGGATTTTTATTGCTTAAAAACTTTAAAATGATTTTATTTTTTAAGTTCCTTTATATAAAATTAGTTCCTTTATATAATATGTGAAATAAAATGGGCATGGTATACTGAAGAATAAAATTTATGTTTACTTTACCGAATTATGTATTAATTTTCGTAGGCTTTCTTGGGTTGCTGAACCAATCTAACATTTTTCCATTAAGTAGTGTCTTTATTTACACGATTTTTTTTACACGATATTTTCTGGAACACATGTACCGTGCAAAAACAGGATTAGGTGTATACTTAACACCTTTTCGACACTTCAACTATTACAAAAAAAAAACAAAAGTTGACTTTAAGACTTTTTCGACTTTTTAGTATAAAAAATCGATTAAAGTTGACTTTTCGACTTTTTTCTTTAGGGAAATAAAAATGCAGTATTTTGTAATCGAAAACAAGTTTTCTTTATTTAAAAAGCTTTTTTGAAAAAGAAAGAGTGATTATAAACTAATAAACATCAGGAATTTTAGGTAGTTTGTACATTATAAGTATATAACGCGTGATCCATTTCGAGGTTCCCTACTTTTTTAAAGAAAAAAACAGAAAATTCAAATTGAACGGGGAATGTTTATTATCATTTGAAAGAACATTCTTTGGCATTTATCTTTTGAAGATTATGTTTATCAAATGTTGGCCGCGGCTACGTCTCAGATGGTCCATCCGTTAAATGACTCGTTCGAGAATTTCGACTGGTAACTGGCGAATGACACGCGTGATGTTTTGCTCCAAGGCCTAAATCGAAGCTTAGACTTTAGACTTTACATATCCCACAGGAAAAAGTCTAACGGTGTGATATCACACGATCTTGGTGGCCAATCGACCGGCCCAAAACGTGAAATTCTCTGCTCACCAAAGTGTTATCTCAATAAATCCATTGATTGATGCGATGTGTGGGAAGTGGCGTTGTCTTGTTGAAACCAAATGTCGCCGAGATCAACTTCAGACATCTAATAGTCCGTTATCATGGCACGATAACGGTTGCCATTGACGGTTACGTTCTCACCGGCATCATTTTTGAAGAAATATGGACGATGATTCCTCCGGCCCACAAAACACACCAAACCGTTGATTTTTCTGGATGAAGTGACAGCTCTTGAACCTCTTCTGGTTGTTCTTTGTCCCAAATGCGGCAATTTTGCCTGTTTACATACCCATTGAGCCAGAAATGGGCCTCATCGCTGAACAAAATTTGGCTGGAAAACGTCGGATTTTCTTGGAACTTTTCAAGAGCCTATAGCGCGAAGCGATGTCGCTTGGAAATGTCGGGCGGCTTCAGTTATTGCACAAGCTGTATTTTGTACGCTTTGAATTTAAGATCTCGACGTCAAATGCGCCAAGTCGTTCCATACATCAGTCCGAGTTGCTGCGAACGGCGCCGAATCGACTCTCCACGGTCTTCGTGTACACTTTCAGCTACGGCCGCTACATTTTCTTCACTGCGTGCTGGTCGTGGTCTATTCGGTCGAATATTGTTCAATAATGAATGCTGGGTCTCAAGATGGGTGATGGTGTTGCGAATAGTACGCTCAGTAGGCCGATTATGTTGACCATAAGTTGAAAGAAGTGCACGAAACACATTCCTCACAGATCGCGAATTTAATAAATTTGAAAACGTTGGTCAGGCGTAAGTCTTTCCATGATGAAATGCCAAACAATACTAAATAAAAATAACATGACAGCATGACACGACTCACACGTGATCGGTCAAAAAAAGGCTATTGTAAAAAGTATCTCTACTTACCATTATTTAAGTTTTTAACAACTCATTGAACATTGAATTTATGACAAGTTTTTAACAAAATAGCAAAGTGACATTGATTTTCGTAATGATGAAATTTAAATTAATAAATAATTTAATTAAATTTAATATTAATCACATTAGATCCTTTAGATGATGAAGTGTTTAAGTTTTGTAATTTTCAAATGCCTTTGCCAATCATTTGCCAATCATTTCTTTCCAATTTTGACACTCGTGTTTAGATTGAAATGTTGTGAATAACTCACTCAGGTTGTAGTGAACCACCAGCATTTGAACTTTCTTGCCATCGATGCGTACATCCCTGGCATCAGGCAACTCATTACACATCGCTAATAAAACTGAGTAACTAGAGCTTCAGTGTTGCATTCGAAGGTTATTCATTTCTTTCGGCAACAAAATTTTAGCATTTCTTGCTTTTCGATGAGACGTTCCAAACGTCGTCATTATTTTTGCACAACTTCATGTTGATTGAGTAAGCGTGAGAAGTTAAATTCTTTCAGCTTTACTCTGTGACGTTTTGTATTTCTAATTTATTTGTTCAAGAGCTTCTACTGCATCCTTATTGTATCGGTTTTGACACTCATTCATTGAACTTATAACTTCTTCTGAAAAGTTAGGATTGCCATCATCATTAACAGTTCTGTCAGTATTCTCAGAATTACTTTTGTCAATAACTTCAACGCAAGGCTTATTAGTATTCTAGTATTCAAACCCGGTAATTCTTTTAACTTCCCGAACTCTTTCCGTAGGGGATTTTTTTTACTAAGGCGTCAAAAATATATCGCATATTAGAAAAAGGGATTAAAACAAAACGAAAAATAAATTTCTTTTACAAGCTTCGCCTTTTTAGGATCCGTATATGCTTTGAAGATTAATTATGTTAATACCACACGTCGAAACTTTAACACTGTTTGCAAAAAACTGATTTCCGAATGTCTTCAGTATGACAATAAATATAAAGTTCTTTAAGATCTTTTAGGTGGTATATTTAAATGAATGAGTCTAATATATTTTATTAGGCCACGAATGGCTTAGTGTGGGTATTCTGCATGTTACATAATAATACATAATATAAAAATATAAAAATAACCTACCTGTTAACTTCTTTCACTCCACCCATTTTTTGAAGTGTCATAATGTTTCGCAGAATGTCCATAAATTATTTCCACCTTTTTCAACAAATTGTCTCTTGGGTACCTGTAGGCGGATAAAATACTCTGCAAAATTTTTAATATTTAAATATAAAGGGTATATATAAATTTTTGTTAGGCGTATTACATACCTTTGAAGATGTTAATTTGTCTAGTTTCTCAGTATAGGATTTATTTGAAAGGTTTTAGAACCGCTTACACAAAAATAGAAAAAAATTCAAAATAGTGAAAATTGAAAAACCGTTGTTTTGAGTTTTATTTTTTTTGATAAATAAAAAGGTCGCACCGAGACTTTAAATCTTTTAAAGGAAATTCCTATTCTTTCTTTTGGGCAAAAAATGGGTCCTTTTTGGAAAAAAGTAAACAAAATTTTGATTTTGAAAACAAGAGAAAAAATTATTTTAATTTTTTATAAAAAGATTGAATAAATAGCTATCTAAAACACTCTGGACAAATGTTGCTAGGTACAATTCGCCATACGATAACTTACATAGCTGCGAAAAAAACAGCTGTTACGCCAAAATGTCAAAATTCCAATAACTCAGAGAGTCATTGACCGATCTCGTTCATATTTTGTGTCTAAACTACTATTTAATAGGACTAACCTTGGTGTCCCAATCGGAAGACACCGATTCCAAACTTTGAGTCACTTGACACCGAATTTGAGTAGGAATAAGAACTTCATGCGAAAATAATCTCACACGCGGTACAGAAGTGGCAACGATTGTATTGCTACACCATTGTCATCAATATGGCCTTTTTTGCCTAGTACTAACACTCTTGTCCTCATCGTTGGCCTTCGAACCCACAATATCTTGGGCCACATCAAAATCGAGTAAATGGCTATCAATAGGTATTCGAGAATTTCTGATTTCAGTGTTTATCAGTTCTCCTTAAAAAATAATAACAAATAAATTTCTTATTATACAGCTGAATATAATTTCAGTTATAGAATTCTTACCGGCTTGATTTGCGATTGCTGTGTGTTAGCGATTGCTCTAACAAGAGTAAAATAAACACAGGCACTCGTTAAGGTTAGAAATCCTGGCGTTCATTTCTCCAAACTCTTGAAGCGCTTGGACTGCACGATAGTTGTTTAGCAATAAGCCTTTCTTTGTGTTTTCTATTGATGTCCTGAATTTCCTCTTTCATGAGAGGCAGTTTTTAGTCTCGGTGGTGTTTTCGTTCCTCATATACCAAGGGGCAACGGGACAAGGGGACTCTTTGGATATTGCCCCAAAGCTGAGCACCAGATAGGTTTGATTGCACCGTTGTATAGCAGGACCTTGTATTCGAGGTTTGGTTTTAAGTTCGCTTTAAGGAGCCAGTGAAGTTAATGAACCTTAAGTTTAGACTTCTTCAGGTGAGTCATCGATCCAGGTATGTACCCTTACCAGATTACGAAAAAGGGATGTTGTTCAGTTTCAATGTCGGACTAGTGAAAAAATCCAGAGTAGAAGTTACCATGCGCATTTACCCTTACTGAATTTTATTCGCCAGTGGATGTTAGTTCGTTTGGGCTGGTAGTGATCTCTGCGGTGACCAGAAAGTACACACATACTCGTATGTTCAGTCGATTTTATGCACACAGATTTTCGATTTGTCGTACCAAAAGATGGTGGCTATGATAATATTATGGTACTAATTACCAACTAGTCGGTTGTACTAATATAATGATGTGTAAATAACAGGATGCCAAAACCTGCCTGTTGCGTCAACTACTAGTTTCGTAGACAATTGTTCCTTAGAACCAAAATATACAAACAATCAGTAATATACAAAAAAAAAAAAGAAGTAGGGTCAGAAGGCCATGGATTTCCATTCTTACTGCCTATTGGAGTGGAATAGAAGGTAGTAGACCAAAGTTGACCACAGGCTAAAATTAGATCGACTAATTTTAATCTCTTGACTTTTCAAAAAATTCGGTTGTGACAACATATTTGTTCCCTATGTGTGTGTTTTTTTAAATACAGTGCTCTTACCAATGAAATAAGGCCTAAACCGGCGAATATATAAGTACTACATGGACATACTTATATACAATTACGGTACAATTTTCTCACGTAGCCAAATATAAAGCTTGAAGTTCGACCCATTTAAAAAATGGCTGTGAAGTCGGAATAGTTGTCCGAGTTTTGAGAATTTGCCCGGAGTCGGAGCAGGAGTTAAAAAAAATGTGTTCGACTCCTGATAAAGGTTGACATTTTATCAAACGAATAAATTTTGCGGAATTTTTTTAGACAAACGTTAAGTACGAATTGATTCATCCTAGGTTAGGATAAATCAATTTGTTTTTTATTATATAGGGTTATCCATCTAGAGGTATTTTTTTTCAAAATAAAAAAATACTTCAAATCAAAAAGTTTTTTATTCATTCGAAGAAAATTTTATGCCCTTTATTTAAAGTGTTCTTTCGTATGAACTATGAAGATTCCACATTTGATTTGAATTTTAGTATTTTTTATTTTGAAAAAATACCTCTTGATGGATCACCCTTTACTATAAAACTAGCAAACCTTATGGAATTAGCTCGGAAAGCCCAAAAAACAATTTCCTTTCCGTTAAACTATTGGACGCTCTGTAGATCCTTAGATAATCAATACCAATAACTACTCGTAAAGGATCGGTAATTATTCCCGTCTATTAGGTATAAAGTCACACGCAAAAGGAAGATGGTTTATGGACTCCTTTTCATGCTCATAGTTTCTGAAGTAGTCGCTGGAGAGACTTTAAGTCTATTTGCAGGACTTCTAATCAGACGGTGTCCTGACATGATGGACACAAACAAGTATGTTTATTATCTCTCGCCCCTCTATCGGACTCTGGTATGTCCCTGTGGTCCGAAACCCAAATAAGATAAATGTGTTTTTGAAATTTCGGTTGAATTTCCCTTTCTTATTTACAAAATGTAATTTCTTATTGTCGTATCTTCAACGGTAGAAGGGACAAAATCCCTCTATACTTATAATTTTCATTTAATCAAATTAAAACTAAACACCGTTCAATTTGTTGTTGTAACATTATTGGCTATCCCAACATCAGAATAGAATTCCTATAATAATTTATCGGCTCTAGTCACTATAAAATCATTTTTAAGACACATTTGGAAACACATTTAGAAATCCCTGAAGATAGGAAAAATTACTAAAATTTGTATATGTCACGCGCAAAATAGAAAGGGACCTAAGGGTAAAACCCAGTTTTGTTCAGGAGAGCCATTTTAAAGATTTAAATACGTGTATCTTTGGTGTAGAATCGTCGACTTCACTTTCATAAAACGTGCATATCTCTGGGAGGGCATGGGATCGGTCTCATTCGATGCTCAGATGTTGTCCACATCAAAAAAAGAAAAAAAATGAAAATTGATTTTTTTTTACCCTTAGGTCCCTTTCTCTATGCGCTGTCACATATTCTGTTATAATTTCTTTTTTAGTCAGACAGTTTAAGCTTCATGAATTTTGATGTATTTTAGCGTGTTACTCTGTCAAGGTCAAAGAGTTTACATAGATAGGCCTCCTTATTACCCCATATTTTTTTTCGAGTTACTTCCTCCAAAACTTAACAATAAATATTGTTAAACGCATTTAATTCTTATCATCTAATCAAAGATAGATTACCGATCCGTTCACCTAAAGCGAGGCCGCTAAAATATTACATTTTTGGCCACCCAATTTTTTTTAAAAAAGCCCAATGGGACAAAGCAAATCCGATATCGATGTTTATATTTCATATCACATATCTGTGATAAGAAACGTTCATTTGAGATACTTTGCCGGAATAATATAGGTTTTTAATAACATATAAAAATCGGCTTTATCTTTAAATTGCTTTTGACACTTTAAAGCTAACAATAAATTTTATGACCCACTATACCAATTTGATGGAGGAAATCTTTCCACTTGTTTTAAAAAAACTGCGCATACAAGTAATTCAAATAGAATTAATCGTTAAATATATAAATTAAATAAAAACGTTTTTTTGCACGGTCAGATAACCGATACATTCACACAGAGAACCGATTTGTTGCCACAACTGAATTTTTGTCAACCGAATGTTGGTGGTTGCACGTACTACCCATGTAATTAGGTACACGGCAATTTTCAGTAGTGGGAACTGACAGCAGACAAAGTATCGGCAAACCCCACTAATTAGAATGAATTTTGGAACTGAATTTGGACATGAATTGGTTTTTGTTATAGATTATTGGCCATACTTCATTTTGGTTGTCATTACCAGAAATATTTGTTAACTGAACTAACAACTTTTAAAAATTTTTTATTTAACGTTTTGAAAATTTGTATTCTGTTATTTGAATTATGAGCAGGTTTTTTTAAAACTTGGGCTTAACTTAAGAATCTAATAAGGTTGTATGCACAAGTAAAACGATTTTATGCATCAAATTGGTAAAGTAGACCAAAAAAATCAATTTGGGTTTTAAAGTGAAAACAAATGTTCAAAATAAAGCTGATAATGATATATTATTTAAGTTAAGTAAAGTGGATACTAAAGGGTTAATGTGACACAAAATACCTAACATGAATGCTTGAAGTCTTGGCTACTACTAATACAGGGTGGAGAGCGGTAATTTACTTATTTGGGAATGAAATAAAACAATTACACAGAACAACATTTTTCAGGTGAATGATTCGGGACTCAATTCTGATAATTGTTTGTGAAAGTAGCCCCAAAAAGAAGAACTTCTGCATCATTCGTTTGGTCAAGGTACATCAAATAATAAATTAATGCTTAATTTAAAGTTAGTAAGTATCGTATAGGGGAATTTGTCACGTTTTAGGCTCTTGTTTGTCATAACTCGAGAACCACTACTCCGAATAAGCTGAAACAAATTTAAAAAAATTAAAAATTACAGGTTCTTATGAATGGGCGCATATTTTAATGGTGGCTATATACCTGATTCAGCACGTGTGCGTTATAAAGAAACGTTGTATGAACAGATTAAAGGAGTTGTTATTTTTAATTTTTTTAAATTTGTTTCAGAGGTTCTCGAGTTATGACAAACAAAAGAGTCTAAAACGTGACAAATTCCCCTATACGATACTTACTAACTTTAAATTAAGCATTAATTTATTATTTGATGTACCTTGGCCAAACGAATGATGCAGAAGTTCTTTTTTTGGGGCTACTTTTCACAAACAATTATCAGAATTGAATACCGAAATGAGTTGTTCTGTATTATGAACCTCAGAAAAATTTATTTTATATTTTAATTAAATTGAACAGTAAGGGAATTTTTAAATTACATGGTTTTTAATAGTGTATTTGGCAACTGTCGACCTTCGCTATCCACTAAGTCTGGCGAGCGTGCCGGCCAGTTCACATCACCCCTCAAACAGATAAGCCGTCCAGGAAACATTTGCCTCAAACAATTAATGGTAACCCTCGCTGTGTGTGCAGTGGCACCATCCAGTTGGAACCATGTATCGTCTTATTGCATTGCCTCAAGTGGTGTTGTAATCCTTTGATAGCCATCCAAGAACACGTCCGAGTGGGGAAACTGTGAATCGTAAACGAAAAGCACGCTGCACTGCAATGATCGAGTGCGCATCACGTGTCCAATGTATGATGGCAACTTAAAGACCTTAAAAGGTATTCAAAAATCTCCCGTCAGCCACAATAAGCCACTCATACTCTCCAATCTATTCAAACAACAATGCCGCCACAGCCTGATGTGCAAAAAAGCAAATTACCGCGCTCCACCCAGTATATGCCTTTATATCGGTCATATAATCGCCTCGTGTCGTATTTGGATTCAAATCTAAACAAATCCTTGTTCATAAAATTTTTGTGATCATTTTTTTTTAAAAAAGGAAAAACAGATTGTCTTGAAAATACCCTGATTTTATTTCAACCGATCTATACGAGTACTAAAATGATAATAGTACACTTAGAGAAAAATCAATTGGAAATCGGTCCGAACTACAAAAATTTGGTTAGATTTTCTGTTGCAAATACCAACATTCCGTGGTAACCATAAGATAATAGCTGCATCAATATTTCAATTCTTACATCCAATAAGTCAGTTATACTAAACGAATTCAGTAAAACTATTGGCTTCCACTACAGGTTGTGGTGTCAACCAACATGTACTTTATACATGTTACGTTGGTACCAATAATTGGTTGTGACAACGAATAAATTCTTTGTAATAACCAAACCCTGTTTAGTTCGCTTCGTGGACTAAGGAAATTTTTATTTTGGACACTACACCATATAAAATAAGTAAATAAGTTGTAAATATTTCTTCGTTTTTCCGAATTTTCGGAGTGCTCTTTTTGTCGTTTTTTTTTAAAGTGAAAAAATGTTGTCCAATTCAGTTGGGGTGTTTGTTTTTAATAAAATTGTATAAATGTTTTTAAAAATGGTCCTTTTTGGATTAAAATGTTTTCAACATATTTTCAAATTTAACTGGCCTTTTCGTCCTTTTTTCAAAAAGAAATATATTTTTTAATAAAATTTAATAAATAAGTTATGTTCAGAATGGAAATTAAAATCAACTTATTAAAACATATTTTTTTCCACCCATTTCTTAAAATACTCGTAACCTACAAAATTTGACCGATGTAAAAGTAAATATTGTTTATCACATTTAGCTAAGACTTTAAGAATTCATTTAAGGTATTTTGTGTCTCATTACAGTTAAGTAGCCGGAAATATTTGGTTTAAAATTCAACTTGACTGCACATAAATTATTTTTATAGTCTTAATCTAAAAATTGTTGACGCTTTAAAACCAAAATGAAATTTATTCGCCCACTTTACTAATTTGATGCACTTTATTAGAGTCAAAAGTAAAAACCAATTTTTAAAAAAACCTTCTCATATTTTAAAGAACAGAATAAAAATTAGGAAATCGTTAAATATGAAAATTAAATAAAAAACTTAATTATTTCGGTCAGATAACCGAATACATAAAATTTAACCGTGGTAATGAGAAAGAGTACTTATACCCAACAATCTTTAAGAACAGCCAATGCATGTACAGATTTAATTCCAATAATCATCTCAATTAGTTAGGGCTACCGATCCTTTGTCTCTGCAACCGATGGTGCCCGGTCCCATTTCTGATATTTACAAATAGTTCGTGCACCACCCATATTTGGTTGGCAAAAAGTTCGGGTGTGGCAACAAATCTGTTCTCTGAGTGCAAGATGTGATTTTCAAGTTATTTTTATTAAGGTAATTGTAAGAAGGATGCTAAATGGAGTTTTCAATTTCGTACTATCTGCATTTGGAAATTGTACCTTTAGGCTGCCCACTGAACAAAGTTTATTTTGAGTGATAGGGTTATTCGTTAGGGCATATTTTACGTAAAGGAATCATTTCGTACAGAAAATACTCGTTTATATGACATTTGTGTTGCTTTTCTATTGTTTCAAAATGGAGACCCAATGTTCAAATATTTGGTTTCTTTTTACTAATTTTACTCCAGTTTATAAAATGGAAAGCTTAAAACTATGCAGATTTTGCACGTTGGCTCAACTTTGGAATATGTAGTTTGCTTTGCGATATGAGAAATTTGGCTTCAAAATGGAAATTTACTTGAAAATTAATTTATTTAGTATGGGTTTAAGGTAAAGAATGTTGAGATAACCCTAGAAGTTTTCTTCTAGAAATTGAAAGTTTCCTAATGGCTTTAAGAATTTTAGTTTTTATAAACAAATGTTTACTAGTTGTTTTCCTATAAAAATCCGGCATATAATCGACTTATTTATAGGTAGTAAACGACAACGAAAACATACATAGGGTGATCCATCTTGAGTTATTTTTTTCAAAAAAAAATATTCTAAAATTCAAATCAAGTGTGGAATCTTTATTGTTCATACGAAAGGACATTTTGTGCTATTTACTTTTTGAATATAATTTACTTCAAATGTTGGCAACTGTAATATGGAAATGAGCGATCGGCGAAAAATAAGAAGATCCGTTGTTTTTAACTAAAATTGTGTTCAGTGATGAGGCCCATTTCTGGCTCAACGGCATTTGGGCTGAAGAGGAACCAGAAGAGGTTCAAGAGGTGTCATTATATCAAGAGAAAACCACGGTTTGGTGCGCTTTATGGGCTGGTGAAATTAAAGGTCCAAATTTTTTCAAAAATGATGATGGTAAAAACGTAACTTTCAATGGTGCTCGCTATTGCTCCATCATATCCAAAGTCTATGCTGACAATCAGCTATGATTCAGGTCCCGGAATCATAGCTGGCGTGCATTCAAGCCATACCGGTCAAAATGCTCAAATGAGTCATCCAAAATAACACCCTCAGAATGGACACCCTGAGGCGTAGTTGCGACCATTATTTGAAGAAAATTTTATTCAAAAAATATATGACATACAATTTCCTTCGACTGAATAAAAAAGATTCCACACTTGATTTGAATTTTAGTATTTTTTTTTATTTTGAAAAAAATACCGCTAGATATTGGAAGTCTTCAACAAATAAGTTCTTGTTTAATATTAGTTTAGCTTGTGTAGTATCCTCGTACATGAGATAACTGTCATTGGTCTTGTAAGTAAAAACTTGGCCGAAATTCAAAAATTTCTGAAAAACGAAGTTTTCACCTATGGACCATTCACTTATCTCCGGTTAGACTCATTGGTCCCATCTTCACTGCTTGAGCGAAGTCAATGTATAATTTCATCAAATTCTTTGAAATGCCAAATTTATTTACAAAAATGGTAAAATAGCTTTAAAGAAAGAAAATATTTCTAAATTGAACTAAATGAATTGTATCAACTTTTGCATCGAATTAACAGGCGAAATTGTGATGTCAATTGGCCGCCTTGGAGATGTGGTTTGAGCCCTTTGTATAATTTTCTGCGGGGAGCCATTGAGGGTAAATGTTACGCAAACTATCCAGAGACAATTGAAGCCATGAAACCTGAAATCAAAGTTGCCATTGATGAGATTCGACCCGAAACAATCGAAAATGTACTGTAAAGTTGTGTTGATCGGATGAGGTAATGTCGAGCCAGTTGTGTTAGTCATATAAATGATATCGTGTTCTTTCATTAAATGACAAAGTTCGACCTTTCCAATAGAACCAGCAATTTGAAAAAATTTCATTACTTTTTGTTTTACAGCCGATTCAAATTTAAATTGTTAAAACACTCACCCTGCATAAGCAAGTGAGACAAAATGCTAGATACACACGAGGCTTCCGAGGCTGCCGCAACGCAACCATGTTGAAGCAAACATTGCGTCATGGGTAGCTGTGCTGCCACGTGTGTTGTAAATAAACAAAATCATCGCTTCAACACGTTGCTCCCGACGGTTGCCTCGTGTGTATCTATAAGTAGCATAATAAGTGAATATTCTGAAGCAAGCTAGTTTGATCAGTTGTTTAACGGTTTTCAGATAGGGGAATTGGCCCAGCGCATACATTTTAATCCTTTGTAAGAAAACCTCTGCAGGACTTTTCTTAATGAACACCGTTTATCGCAATTAAGTTATCTTTGTATTCCGCAGGACGTCCAAGTCTAAATGTGTTTTGGAAATACCCAAGCCGCTTAAAGACTCTGAGGTCGGGCTCTGGAGAATAAAGAATTACGAGCCCAGTGTCCCGGCGGGTTGTATCTACTACGTTGGAAAATCGAAGCAAGATATCATACTCACGGAATTATCTAATCTGGCAGAGTTAACCACAGTAAAAGTGTATAAACCCGACGGTGACACTGACAAAAACATCGAGGAGCTGTCCTGTTCTGTACCATTTGTAATACACGACTGTTATTTGAGAGATCCCAATAACACTGTTTATTTCCCGGAAAGTATAACCTTTGAACGTCAACGGCTGTACGGTAAATGTGCATTTTACAATATGCCCAAAATTGACGGAATGTGGACATGTGGTGCTCGTGGCCAGGACTATGATAAGGAAGTTGTACAAAACATCGAGGTGAATACTGTTCAGTGATTGAGTTTAGGTAAACATTTGCAATGTTATCCTAATTTCTATTCAATTTTAGGTCAGAGTCAAGGCGAAAAATGGCGAAGCACTGACTGCCCTGGTAAAAGCGAAGCGTGGTGACACCGTGGAGCTAATGTGCAAGAGTCCTTTCGAGGAGCCGATATCGTACTGTGCTTATGTTGACCCCAAGGGAGGAGTATTTTTGGTTGGAACTGTCAACAGCTTAAAGTCGAAAGGGTAGGTGTGAACAATCTTATCTTTTTTGTTGCTTTATATCCATCCATTGCCATAAAATATGTATATTAATCTATAGGCAAATGTACACGTAGAGAAAAAATCAGTCGAAAATCGGTCCGAACTACAAAAATTCGTTTGGATAAACCAAATTTCGGTTGCAATAACCATCACTCCATAGAATTGATGGTAACATGGTTCGAGATATCATATGATGGTTGCTACAACCATAGCACGGTATTCACAGCCAAAAACACAGTTATACAAACCGAATTCAATTTAACTATTCGTTGCGACAACTGGCGGTAATGACAACCAACCAATTGTGATTTACATGTTACTTTATTACGAATAATTGGTGATGACAACAGATTAGTTCTTTGAAGTGAGAAAACCCTGTTTAGTTGGCTTTTGTTACATAATATTGGATATTCCAATATCAAGAAATAAACTGTATATTTTATCGGTTCTAGTCCCAACACCACCTTTGTTTACGATGAAAACATTTTTCGAAATCCGCAAAAAACTTATAAAAAGAAAAAAATGGCCAGACAGTGTAAGTTTTTTGGGTTAGACGGTGAAAGCTTCCAAAGGATACTGATCTTAAAAATATACGAATTATAAATAAAAGAATATTTTCAGTACATAGAAACAGGCTTAACTGAAATTAAGTGACATTACTCAGACTTGATCAGTTAGACCTCCTTATTATTCAAAACAACATCCAATGTTTTTTTGACAATAAATATTTTTATCAATACGAGTAATTAATTTTTTTCAGCTGACCTATTGCAAGGCGGTAAAATATTAAATTCTTTAAATAAGTAACAACAATCTATAACAACAACCAATACATATACAAATTCAGATAAAATATTTACCTTAGTCTGTTAGAATTACCAATACTTGTTTTCTTCAACCGACAGTATTAGTTCCCTCTTCTGAAAATTGCTGTCTATCCAACTAAAATTCGGTTGTAACGATAGAATATAGGGAGAGTTCTTGCAACCACCAACATTCGGTTGGCAAAAAATTCGGTTGTGGCAACAAATTTGTTATCTGTGTGTAGATATGCACCAATTCGTAAATGGCCGGGGCTCCGAAAAGTATTAAGTAAAATATAATTATACTAGGGTACAGTATAGAGAACCCTAACGGAACGGAGAATCACTACTTTTTTGATTCTATTAAGCGATGTCCGTCCGTATGTCCATCTTTCGTTGTACTTAAAGTGCAGATCGCAATTATGAAACGATATCGATGAAACTTGATACATTCTTCAAGTTTAGACTAAGGAAGGAACCCCATAAGAATTGCTTTACATCGGTGCATATTTAAATATCATACATACGTTTCTTCTGATTTCTTGAGACTGTAAAAATTGTCGGTTTCTTAAAATTTGCAATTTTCCGGTTTTCGTATAATTCTTGTTTTTGCGTCAAATAACTGGTTTCTTAAATTATTCTTATACTTTGCAGTTTAAACAAGACACATAATCACATTTTTTTGTTTATTCAAAAGGCAAAGTAACATTTATTTTAAAGGAAGCCCACGATTTCCGGTACTTAAAGGGTCCTTAAAATGCTACTTGGCTGCAAAGGGAAAACGGAACTCTTTGCGACCAGGTTATTGCCAAACATATAAGAAGTTTTTGTTTGGGTCTCACTTTTCGCGTTCTCTTGAAACAATTGCCTTCGAATGACTTCACATGGCCGGCAGCATACATGAACTAGGTCAGTTTAAAACTTTATAAAAAAATGTTATTGTCCTTCTATAACATTCTCATTTCAACAGGAAATGTCAATATGTGGACTCTGCATTAAAATATTTTTGAAATTTGTGGTATTTTTGAATGAAGTGAAATGCAAAATACAAGGTGTATTTTAAATTTCGGAGTACTGTTAGAGACTTTTTTTTTTCAATACTGTTATTTTTGATTCAAATTGAAAACTATTTTATACCCTTTTTGTTGTTCATAAAATCTCTACATTTATTCAGATTTTATCACCAATGTAATTTTTGAATTTGTGAGAAAATTTCATTGTGTTTGGTAAAATAGGTTGAACATATAAAGTATGTGGGAGCTTTATCTTAATCTGAATCGATTTTCTCCAATTTAACAGCGTCCGTCCTAGGTACGAGAAACTTACTTGTGCCAAACGTCATCAATATAAGAGGCTTCTAGAGCTAAATCCATAAAATCGGATGAACATATGTATGGGAGCTATATCCAAATCCCAAATATGGCCCAAAATCTTACTCGGGCTAAATTTCACTAAGATTGAATAGAGCTCAAAACGGAAAAATCGTTTAAACATATATGTGGGACTAACATCTAAATTGAACCGATTTTCTTTAATTCCAATAGAGTTTTCCCTTGGTCCAAAAAAACTGACCTGTGTCAAATTTTATGAAAATATAAATTTGGCTGAACATATGTGTGGGAGCTGTATTTGAAACTGAACCGATTTTCTTTAATTTCCATGAGTTGGGTGCTTTGTCCAAAAACGACTTGAGCACATTTCATCAAGATTGGATGCAAAAGATGGCTCCTAGAACAAAATACATGAAATCGGATGAACGTATGTGTGGATGGGATTACCTTCAATTTTAATAACGCCCTTTCAATGCCCAAAAACTAACTTGTGGATATGTGGCTTCTTAAGCTTAAGACAAAAAAATCGGTCAATATTTCCCCCTTTTGATGTGTTCATAAATATTACTTAAAACACTATGAGGAACATTTTGTAGAACATTTTCACTGTAGGGGTCTTTTTTGTCTCTTCTGCTGAAAAGGGTAGAAAGCACCACAAAAAGAAGGATATATCGGATCAATATGTTCTACCAAAATATTTTTCATGAAATTATACTTTAGGTGCATTTGCACGCGATGTACTAGAATGGGGGCGATTTGAGTACTCCTTTCGTACGAGCTTACAAAGCCGTATAAAAAATACTACGGTTTTCACAACCTGCCCGACTTTCTCGATATTTGGCAAGAGTACGTTTTTTGGACCAAGGACGGATGCTATTAAAAATAAATAATATTGATTCAGATTTAGATGTAGCTCCCACACATCTATGTACATCCGATTTTGTTGTCTTAATGTGGGTTCTAATCTGCACTAATAAAGGGTCATTTTTGTTTGACATACTAGAAAGGGCGTGGCTAAGAATTTAACATTTGGTTACCAAGTTTATCTTATAACAGAATAATCAATCTCTGTTTGCTTGATCAACAGATTTATTGTCGCAGCCATTGTTTTGCATCGGATTGGTATAGTGGGTCACATAATCAAATTTTGGTTTTAAGGTGACAGAACAATTTAAAGATAACGCTGGTTATGGTATTTTTAACCTACGATATATATTAGTTATTATATATTATATTATTATTATGGTTATTGTGACCAAAAGATTCCAATCGAATGCTTAATGTCTTGGCTACAGACATTGGGATTGTAAACAGGCACAATCGGCCCAGTGGAATAAAGTTTCTCCTTAAGGGACTAAAGGTTTCTCGGTATATCATAATTTTGTTGTAAACGGCCAATGGTTAAAATGGGTACTGTAAGTTGGGGCGCACGTAATGGCACATGTGGCCCAAAAGACGTCCCGCATGGTCGAAACGGAAGTACAATATTCAATACGGAATCAATAGGGGTACTCAGTGAAAGTAAATTTTGCAACGAATCCAAATGTGGAGTAAGTTCGAGATTAGGGACACACGCATGGGCCGAAAGGGTAAAAAATACAATTTTTACGCTTTCGTAGCACAGGGCCAGTAAAAAGTATACATGGTACAGCCTAGCCGAACTAAATAAAGTTTTAACCGGTTTCGTTGTTTTTAGATTTCTAAATGTGTGTTTCGTCTTAAACAAAGATTCAGAAGTGGCTAGAACTGACCAATTACACAGTACAACAACCAATCTGGGGGGTGAGAAATTCCAAGTCAGGGTGATGGTACTAGGTCAGTATATTCAGCAAAATCGAACCAGTCGTTCTCGAGTTATGTCAAACTACGTTTTTGCCAACATTTTACAACTAAGCGAAAAAACATCAAGATAAGGAAAAAATGTAAAAGGTCATAAAAAAAAACTGGCACAAAACCCTTTGAGGGTTTTTATATACTGACCTAGTACCATCACCCTGACTTGGAATTTCTCACCCCCCAGACAATAACCCCAAAAATGTTCCACAGTGTTATTATAGGGATCATACTCTGTTGGTGGGAAAACCAAATACATCTAACACGAGCGAACTAAATGGAGATTGGTTACAACAAATAACGTATCTGTTGTCACCACCAATTATTCGTATCAAAGCAACATGAACTTGGTTGGTTTGTTGTGGCAACGTCATGGTTTGTTGGTGATTGCAATAGAAATAGAAATGTTAATCTATCTTAATTATTGTAGTTCTGACCGATTTTGGAACTGGGTGTGTGAGTTTTATTAAAGAAATTACAAGAATACCAAAAGTGATCCAAACGTTTGTGTAGAAGGTACCAGAAAGGCTGCGCGAATATAGCCCAGATTTCAATCCCATAAGCAGTTTTGTATAAAATTACAATATAAAAGAATCAAAAACGATTGGTTACACCTTTTTAACTAGGTTGCAAATATGAACCGATCTCGTTGAAACATGGCAAATTATTTTTTTTGGCTAAATATGGTGTGTACCGCCATGGTGTGATGGTTAGTGTACGCTACTGCCATATATTCAAACCCAGGTTCCAATTCGAATAAGAACATCTAAAAATGTCCAATGCCGGTCACTTTACGAATAAGAGATTTATCTCTAATCCATCTAAATTCATCTGCGTAAAAGAAAAATATTGTCCATAGCTCACTGAGAATTAAATAAGATTAAGCAAATAAAGTTTGTTGCTATTTAAATTTGGTTCAATTAGTCCATGTTGCTGCTATATATTCTAGTATATTTCTGGCCTAATACTAAAAATGCTAATATTTTTCATAAACAAAGTTTTGATTGCTTTTCAAAGTATTCTCCAGCATGACTTTTGCATGCTCTCAAACCAATTGTCGAAGCACTTTTTCCACTCCGATTGAGACACCTCCAAACATGGTTTTTGAACGCTTCAACAGCATCTTCTGGCGACAAACATCGTTGACCACGCATCTTTTTTCTTGATGTGCGGGAATAAAAAGAAGTCATTGGGTGAACCATCAATATGATGGTCGGTCAAAAGGCGATGATTTGAGCCTTCTTCATTTTTCGAATTTCTCCGAAGACTTCAGGCAAACAAATTGTGGTGTACCACTCAGAATTGACCTCCTACGTTGCTCAAGCGGAGCCCAACGAGCCTTTTTTGAGCGATTGTCAAATTGTGCGGGATCCAACGCACGTAGAAAAAAAGTATGGTTGGGATAATAATATTCGAAGAGCATCATACTATTGTTGGGTATATGGTTGTGGTCCAACAATATTATGATCCCCACAACAATAGTATGATTCACATACAACCATACTATGATCGTCACAACCATACTATGATCCTCACAACAATAGTATTATTCACACATAACCATACCATGATCCCCACAACCATAGTATGATTCACATTCAACCATACTATGATCTCCACAACCATATTATAATAGTATGTTTCACATACAACCATTGTATGATTCACACGCAACCATGTTATGATCCGTACAACCATAGAGTTATCACACAATTAGAATTTGATCCCTAATATTATTAATTAGAATTGAGTTAAGTTGTCAACAATAGATTTGAATAATGCAAAAATATATTAAAATCGAAATAACACACGCAGAAAAAAAGTATGGTTGGGGTGACAATATTCGAAGAGGATCATACTATTGTTGGGTATATGGTTGTGACACAACAATATTATGATCCTCACAATAATAGTATGATTCACACATAACCATACTATGATCCCCACAACCATAGTATGATTCACACTTAACCATACTATGATCCTCACAACAATAGTATGATTCACACTCAACCATGCTATTATCTCCACAACCATATTATGATCCTCACAACCATAGTATGTTCCTCATACAACCATAGTATGATCCTCACAACCATAGTATTATTCACACGCAACCATACTATGATCCCCAAAATTATTTTTTAGGATTGGTTATTGTTGTTATTCAAAAATAGAGATTTTTATTAAGTATGTTATTTTGAATTGCATTACACTTAGTTTCATAGCCAGATTTGAGGCCATGTTTTTATTAAACATTTCATTCAAGAAACAAAAATATACATTCCAACGGTCAAAAATACTTTAAGTTGCCAGCAGGGGTGAATGCTACTTCACCATCCGTAGACACCAAGTAACGAATGTGATTAAACAATGATCAATGATTATATACTTAAGTGCAGGCAGATTTTAAATAAACGAGAACCAGTCGGTATTTGAGTATTTCACCGAACAAAATTAACACAATAAAAATCCATCGAACTACCTTCCGATTGTTTTTGTTTTTTTAATGGACAGCAACCATTCACTGTATCGTGTGTATGTGTTTTTTTGTATATCAAAAAAAACATACGCACACACATACATGTATGCTCTATAAAACCTGTTTTGTTATGTTCATAGTCGAAACCATACTGTATGATTGCCGTAATCAAATTATTGTTAACGTTAATTTTAAACAACAATACTTTTGTTGCACTAACCATGTTTATATGGTTGCTACAACCATATTTTCATTTCTAAATTTGGCAATAATACTATTGTTACATTACAACAATAGCAATATTGTCGCTATCATACTATTGTCAAAAAAAATTCAAAAAACAATACTATGGTTGCGACAAACATGCTTTTATTGTAGAGAACATATTATTGTTGCGGTGACCATAGTGTAACCATATCTTTTCTCTGTGTGTAGGAGCGATTTAATTAACAGTAGAAAAAATCTGTTTAAAAAACGTAAGCGTTTTTGTTAAAAATATTTCCGTTAAACAAGGCCAAAGCAGTTTGTTTGAAAAACTTTAATTTCCATATAAAAAGTACTATTATTGCATTAGATCCGTAACAATAACATTGTTCTTAAAAAGCATATTCAAATGAAGAAAAATTACAACCATACAGTATGATTGCCGTAATCATTTTATTGTTAACATAAAACCCAAAAAACAAAACTTTTGTCGCTCCAACCATATTTGTATACTTTCATCGTTAAATTTGGCAATACTACTATTGTTACAATTCAACAATATCAATATTGCGGCAATCATGCTATTGTCAAAATAAAATTCAGTAAACAATACTATGGTTCCGACGAACATATTATTATTGCCGTGACCATATAGTAACCATGTTTTTTCTCTGCGTGCGAGAACAAACCTTTTTTAAGGCCAGGTGTTCATGCAATATCGAATGTATGCCAGTGGAAGAAATGCCCAAGGATGCCTTTATCTCACGAGTTAATTCCATTTTTTTCCAAATTGATTTTTTCAAGTCACTGTAAACAACACAATGATGGTCGCACGTCAAAGCGTGCTGCGAACGTTTATGCTCAAAAATGTCAACCTTTCCAATAGAAGTGTCATATGGCGTCAGGCAACACTTAGCCTAGGCCAGAAATATATATAGCAACCCTCTAGATGTACCTCCCGTTTTGTGGTCTAACCGACCTATCAGTGGCAAGTTTCATCGGATTTCAATGCAACTTGCTTTTTAGCGTTGTTTTGCACACAAAAATACTCAAGTTAAACGTAGCCACAGTTTGACCACAACGGCAATAAAAATGAAAATATAACCGGCTATTAAATGTTGTCGTTTAATTTACCTTTAAGTGAAAAAATGTTTCGGAAGATTGTTAAAGTGGTCAAAACTCGGAAAATATTATAAATGTAATATTTTTCCTTATGACTGTCCGAAATAGTGAGAAATAAAAATTAGTGAACAAATTAAGTTCGGCCTTGCAGAAGCTTATATACCCTCCATCATGGATTACGGTCCAATATGAACATTTTGTCATGAGAGCGTAGCACTGGCCACTTTTCTATCAGTGTGTGTTTCTTAACATACACACATTATACTCGTATACTTGTATACCAACATCTATTATGATATCGGTATAAGTTCACGAGATATAGCCTTTTCAAGTTCGAGGTTGTATGAGCGGGGCCACTACATTTTGTCCAATTCAAACACAATATAATATTTTATAATATGCTAACCATTGATCTCATTCTGTTTTAACGATCTAGTTTAACGATAAATGCAATTGTTTAAAAGGGGGCGTGGCACCGCCCACTTTTCCTCCTTGATGTGTTTCGATCGATGAGAATATCATATGTTCTCAAATATCAGCTTTATATATCAAATAGTTCATGAGGTATTGCGTTTTTCTATCCTCCACCGACGAGTGAATGGTATATTAAATTTGTCATTTCGTTTGCAACCCCACGAAATATTGATCGGAGACCCTTAAATGTACATATGTTATTGATCATTCAATGGTGATCTAGTTATATGCGTCCGTCCATGAGTCTGTTAAATGTACGATAAACGATCAAACGAACCAACCTAGGATCCTGAATTGTTGCTGTTTAAGATTGTATGGGCGAAATCGGCCCAGGGGGGCAAAAGTTTCACCTTAGTGACGAAAGGTACCTCTGTAAAAAGTACACTGTTTTGAATATTTGCTTTACAAATCATAATTTTTTATGGGCGGACAATGGTTAAAAAGGGTGTTATTAGTTGGGACGCACTAAGTTCCTCATTAAAAAGCATAGTATATGTTTGACTTGTTAAGTTTAAGATTGTGGATTTTGTTTATAGGTTGACATAGTCTTGGAAAGGGGAAAAGTTTTTACCTCTTGCTCGATCAGGCCCATTTTCAATACTAACCGTTTTAGTTCACTAACACATGTTTCTGTAAAATGTCAACCATCTAGCTTCAATAATGCGACCTGTAGGTTGTTTTCTTTAGTCAGAGGGACGGTCATTGCTAGACCATCTTAAAATTGTACAACGTCTCAAAATATATATTTGGGGTCTCCGACTAGTTTTTAGAGGTGTTGCAAACAAAATAATAAAGTGAGTATATCCTTAGTCCTATGATGGAGGGTTCGAAATAGTAAAATTATCTGCCATGATGGATAATATAATTATTACCATTATTTATTATTTTACTTCGTTTTTTCTTCATTTTAAACCAAAAAACGACACAAGATTTTGAGTTTAAGTTTAGTTTTTGGTGTTTCCTAAAAGTGGTTAAAAAGCGATTCCTTGAGAGTGACCTCCATTTTTGTATAGTAAAACAAATAAAATACCTTTAAGTCGGGTGTGGCCGACTGGTATTCAGGGGATTAAGCACATCTGTTTGGATCTTGAGCAAGGGCCGACTCAGTATGTTCGAGTTCATTATTTGTCGCTCATAACGGACCTTACTAAACTTAAGCCTAGTCGGGTTTAACTTGTGGCTTCTAGACTTACAGGATCTGAAATCGGGAGGGACCTTTGTGAAGGGTTATTCAAAAAACATGGATCGATATGGTCCAATGTTACATGACATAGGCGTTGGTCGCACGTTACGCTCCAAGCGAAATTTGGTGGGAATCGGACTGAAAATGTGGCTTCTAAAGGTGCAGATTCTGATTCTAAATGCACGCAGAAAAAAAGTATGGTTGGGGTGACAATATTCGAAGAGGATCATACTATTGTTGGGTATATGGTTGTGACACAACAATATTATGTTCCTCACAACAATAGTATGATTCACACATAACCATACTATGATACCCACAACCATAGTATGATTCACACATAACCATACTATAATCCCCACAACCATAGTATGTTTCACACTCAACCATACTATGATCTCCACAACCATAATATGATCCTCACAACCATAGTATGTTTCTCATACAATCATAGTATGATCCTCACAACCATAGTATGATTCACATGCATCCATACTATGATCCCCACAACCATAGTATGATTCACACTCAACCATACTATGATCCCCAAATTATTTATTAGGATTGGTTATTGTTGTTATTCAAAAATAGAGATTTATATTAAGTATGTTATTTTAAATTGCATTACTATAAGTTCATAGCCAGATTTGAGGCCATGTTTTTATTGAACATTTCATTCAAGAAACAAAAATATATATGCCAACGGTCAAAAATACTTTTAGTTGCCAGCAGGGGTGAATGCTACTTCACCATCCGTAGACACCAAGTAACGAATGTGATTAAACAATGATCAATGGTTATATACTTAAGTGCAGGCAGATTTTTAATAAACGAGAACCAGTCGGTAGTAGTGTATTTCACCGAACAAAGTAAACACATTAAAAATCCCTCGAACTACCTTCCGATTGTTGTTGTTTTTTATAGACAGCAACCATTCACTGTATCGTGTGCATGTGTTTTTTTTGTATATCAAAAAAACATACGCACACACATCCATGAATACTCTAAACAAACCTGTTTTGTTTCTTTGTTCATAGTCGCAACCATACTGTATGATTGCCGTAATCATATTATTGTTAACGTAAATTTTAAACAATAATACTTTTGTTGCACCAACCATGTTCATATGGTTACTACAACCATATTTTCATTTCTAAATTTGGCAATAATACTATTGTTACATTACAACAATAGCAATATTGTCGCTATCATACTATTGTCAAAAAAAATTCAAATAACAATACTATGGTTGCGACAAACATGCTTTTATTGTAGAGAACATATTATTGTTGCGGTGACCATAGTGCAACCATATCTTTTCTCTGCGTGTGGTCGTTTATATCGTACCATGAAAACTTTGGCAGTGATCTAGTAAAGTTTGTGGGTTATACACTTGCAGGATCTTAAATCCAGAACGACCTTTGTGTGGAAGCAATTGGAAAACTTGGGTCGATATAAACAAATTTCACCAGAGATATGTGTTAGATACTCAAAAAGCTCTCTGCGAAGTTAAGAAATCGGATTAGTATGGGTCTTTAAGAGATGTGGGTTCTGAAATCGAGAAAAACCTATGTATAATATCAAAATATGCACCGATGTGGATCAATTTGAGGTTGTCCTTGGCCCAAACTTGAAGAATGTATCAAGTATCATGGAAATCATTTCATAATTGAGACCTGTACTTTTCTTACAACGATAGATGGATAGACGGACGGATGGGCGGACATTGCTTAATGGAATCAGATGGTGATTCTAAGTCGATTATGAGTCGATCGGTATTAGTTAAGATAGGGTCTATCTCCATTCAGTCAGCACTAAGTCATAATAGCCTGTACCAGAGTGTGGTGTAGAGTAAAAATATTTATCGGATTCCCTGTTAAGTATATATTCGAGTATTATTAATCTCCTAAAATTCTATGACTAGCTAGCTATGTCCATCCGTCTGAGAGTCTGTTGAAAGCAACGAGTTATCCTAGGATCTAGGGATGAAACTAAGCAAATCATAATTTCTTGAACTTAACATAGAACCACAAGATAGAACCACAACGACATAGTTGAGGGATATTTCAGCTCATGTAGCCCAAAGAACGTCCCATGTTGTCAAATCACGAAAAGTCAATATGGACGTATGGGTACTCAAATTAAATTTTAGTACGAATTCAAATATGCATCAATTTCGAATGTTTGACTTAGATTAAGATTGGATGCATTCCCCTAAAGGGACAAAGAAATGGCCCACATGTTCAAAAGAAGAGACCACCGGTTAATATATAAATATGGGTACTTAAATCAAAGCCAATTTCGTAACGAATCTAAATATGGATTTATTTTCAAGACTTGGCTGATATTATGTTCGGAATCATGGCTCCAAGGGGCCCAAGGCTTGAGGTTTCTTTATATTAATTTTCGTCACATATAATAGCTATGTCACGGCGAAGGGCATACAAAATTCGGCTTGTCCAAACTTCAACACGTTTTAACTTGTTGGTGTTGCTCGTATTAAAATTGATTATTTTCTTCTAACATTTGAATTTGTAAATGATTTGGATGGTATTGATAAGTTCTTTCTTTCGTTGAGCCATTTGCATTAAACTATTTGGCATTAAGGAATTTGATTCAAGTCACAAAATTCTAATATTTGTTTCCAAATTCCATATTTGCAGACATGTACAATATTTTGGGCGGGGTATCAATAAGGGCGAATGCGGTATAAAGATCAGCGATGTCAACCGTGATGATTACGGCCAATGGAGATGTCAGTTTGTCATTCATGCCGGCAGAGTGCAATCGTCATTTACAATGGAACTCAAGGAATCGGGTAGGCTCCGTTTCAAAAGAAAACTCTAAGGCTTGTCTATCTATCGATCATGTAAGATATGTGACTTTGTTGTAACCCTGTATGTATGTTCTTCTTGTCATTTCAGAAACTGCACATGCAACATCCGTCGGTTTGGCCATTGGCTTAACGGTGATAATACTTCTCATCTTGGGAGTAGTTATCGGCACGGTCATCTATCGCAGACGAAATTTAAGTGTCCGTCATAACCTTTCTTCGACTGATGCGTTGGAAATGGAGGGTCGACCGACCACACCCACATAATGCCAATTAAAAATCGGTTGTGCAATCGCACATGTATTAAATACGAGTACACTTAGCCAAAGTTTAGAACCTACTTGCAACAAACACTAGATTGCATCCAATTAATCCAATCCAATTAAGAAATGGGTAACATCTTGAATTATAAATTTCGCAAATTTTGTATAAAAATTAAATAAAGCAGCTCGAGGGAAACTTCTCTTCAAATAAAGGAAAACAGGCTAAAAGTAAACCGACAAAAAGTTGATTATTGTCACAGCAATCTGCGGAATCGGGCTTACTTACGTGTAGTTATGATTTTAAATAATTTTGTTCTAATTGGTATTTAAAAAGAATTGAAAAATTGTTGCATGCAATAATCAAATACTCTAAATTAATTAATTTTCTCGGTATTGGCGGTGATATGTAAATAAATAAGTAAATAATTAGTTTCGTTTAGCTTAAGGCCATAAACAAATATAAACGCTGACGTTGTTTTAAAGTTGGGTTTCTGCGAATTATTAATGCTAATGTTTTCAATACTCGTATTTATTTGTACCAGATATTTCGAATTTCTTCGTTCTGGGAATCTAATAAATACATAAATCATACAAATAATTCGTACACGCAAAATATACTAACAAGAGTTATTGATAATTATTACAATTAAATGATTAAGAGTCCGACTGTTCTGTACGAAAACTGTTGTCAGCTAATGTTCGTGTAGTCCGTATTTTTTTTGCCAATGTGTCTATACATTTGCACATTGTCTGTTGTGTATTTAAGTGAACTATTCGCCAAAAACCCAAAGCATTTCCATTAGTGAGTCTTTCGCTTTGTCAGAACTGCATCGTGCTACTTTTGTATGGTGTAATCGTTGCATAGAGTGGGTGAATTTCAGGAAAAGTTCAGGTCAGAACTATATTAGGAAGTATGTATAGCGAAACTGACTTGCTTGCCTCTTGCTATATCAACGTAGTTGATAAGTCTTTGGATTTTGTGTTTTCATCGCTCACTACACTTTCGTTGTCGACGTCATCATCATTCAACTATGAGACCCCCGCAGTCTCCCTCGCAGGAGCATCAACAAATACAGCACCTAACACCACATATTCCTGTTGCTTCTCCGGACAGTGCATACATTTTTTAATTTACTTGCAATGGTACTCGTATATGAAACAAAATCCGTGAGGAATAATCGAATTTATGAATCGGAGAAACATCATGGTAGCAGCGATCCAGCACAACTGTGATGGATATAACGTGCTACGGATCGCACGAGAAGTGGCGGAGGGGGACTTGTTTTCCTATTGCAGTACAAACCTATCTTGCCTGAGCCAGTCAAGTCAGGGACTGCGAAGATATAGCGGTAGAACGCATACATTCCGACGATTGGTAGCTGTGCCCTGCGGTATTTTCCTGACATACAAGCTAATAGCCGCTTGGTCCTAGGAGACTTTAATGCTCATCACGAACTGCGGCATTCTCTTCTAGCAAATTAAGAACTGTACGTTATCTGCGCAGTGAATGAGGACACCCTCACTCGGATTATGGGCGATTACCTAAGTGTGCCAGACATTACCATGGCATCGCATGGCCTAATCAACGACATCATCTGGTAACCAGCTTGCTTGTTAGGATCGAACCACCTTCCCACAATCCTCTCCGTCAGCAGACCATCCGACTTCTTAATCTCTGAACGCCGTACGTATCTCAATCAAAAAAAGGCTGATTGGGAGGCCTTCAGAGCAGCATTAATAATCTACCCATTCCGTCGGATGTTCGGGTAGCCGAGAAAAAGTTCCGGGCCATCATCAACGCAGCAGCCGCCCGCCATATCCCTGCTGGTCGAATACATGAAATACGACCAAATTTCCCAGCGGAGGTAGTGGGACTCGCAGATGAGCGTGATGACATTCATCGCTCCAACCGTACTGACCCTAGAATTAGGCATTTCAACACTGAGATCAGTAAGTTGTTCAACGAATATAAGCGGAACAAATGGATAGATCACATAAGATCCGGAATTGGTAAATTGTGGGCAACTGTTAAACACCTCTCTTTATCTTCTATTCACCGCAGATATGCCTACAAACCAAAAAAAAACTTCACTGGCTCCTCAACGCAAACTCAAAACTGAGTCTTGAATTCAAGGTTTTGCTATACAATAGTGTAATCAACCTTTCTTGTTATACGGTGCCCAGCGATTGGGAAAAGCTACTTCAAGCAACCTTGAGATAGATCGCCAGTGCCCCTTGGTACATGAGGAATGAAAACATTCATCGAGAATTGAAAATACCTACCATACCTCGTCAATGATGCAATTCAAGATATCAAGATGGTGCCCAAACAGAAGCTCGAACGACACGGAGACATACTAGCTAGGCAATTAGTACGAGGGCGGTTCGGAAAGTTCTTAGCCTATCAATGAAAGAGAATAGTTAGTTTTTCAAATATATTTTTATTTTTCAATATAATCTCCTGAAACTTCAATACACTTAGTCCAACGCTTATCTAGCAATTCTATCCCTTGATTAAAATAGTTTTCCTCAGGGTCTTCAAAATAGTGGTTTACAACTGTAATTGCATCTTCATTTGAGGTAAAACGCTTGCCAGCAAGAATTTTTTTTAGATTTGGGAACAGGTAAAAGTCACTAGGAGCTAAATCAGGAGAATACGGTGGGTGGTCAAGCAACTCGTACTTTAATTCGTTGATTTTAGCCATTGTTAAAACACTCTTGTGCGCTGGTGCGTTGTCTTGATGAAAAATTATTTTTTTGTGTTGTAAGCCAGGACGGTTTTCTCGAATTTGTACATTTAATTGATCTAAAAGGTTGCAATAGTACTCTGAATTTATTGTTTTACCCTTTTGCAGATAGTCAATCAATAAAATACCTTTGAAGTCCCAAAAAACCGTTGCCATAACCTTACCAGCCGATTGGATTGTTTTTGCCTTCTTTGGGGCACTTCCTCCAGCTGCAGTCCATTGTTTGGATTTTTCTTCTATCTCTGGAGTATACTGGTGCATCCATGTCTCATCAACAGTTATGAAACGACGCTTAAAATCCATTTTATTTCGCTGAAGACGATCGAAACAAGCTTGAGAACTGTTCATTCTTATGCGTTTTTGGTCGACTGTTAACAAGTGCGGCACCACATCTTGCAGAGGCTTTTTCATCTGTAGTTCTTCATGCAAAATTAAATGGACTCGATCATTTGAGATGCCCATGATATTAGCTGTTTCACGCACTTTTATTCGTCGATGATTTAATACCATATCATGCACTTTGGCTACAATTTCTGTTGTTGTTGCTGTTTTTGGACGTCCACTACGTGGTTCATCTTCACTGCTTGTACGACCACGTTTAAATTCAGCAACCCAATTTTTTACTGTTGCATATGAAGGAGCACTTTCACCTAACACATTCACCATATCATTATGAATTTCTTGTCCCTATAAACCTTTTTTATGTAAATATTTAATGACACCACGCATTTCAAATTTTTCCATTGTAAAAAAATCGAGGATGCGTCTTTTGTGAACACCTGTTTCTATATGAAGGAGTTACCAGATCGAAACAAAATTTAACATGTGTTCATAGCAGAGATGGGAGTTTCCAAACCACTTAACTTTTTTCTGTTTATACCGCGCTTTTTGTGCTAGGCTAAGAAGTTTCCGAACCGCCCTCGTATGTACCTCAAGCACGTAAAGACTTTGGAAAAATTAAAGTCAGGTATTCTCTCTCGTCACATCGTATTTGAATCTTTAAAATGGCTCTCCTGAACAAAACTGGTTTTTAACCTTAGGTCCCTTTCTATTTTGCGCGTCACATATAGCGAACACACACGCGCATAAGACTGTGCAGAATCCTCATTTCTACGTCACGAGGTTTAAACCCTGATCCTTATATCAGTCAAAACACAAGGCCTATAAGAGACCGTACTCGTACAACACCGCGCATGAGAATACAATCGAATCTACTAATCTAGAGTTACACGTTATATAAAACTAGTGTTTTCCGCTCTACAAGTCTAGAGTTCTTCACTCTACAATAAAAATATCAAATTAATACTGTGGACATACCACTGTGAACAAATTAATGCAAATCCTGTCAAAAAGGATTCTCCATTGAATTTTACTTTAAGATTCGTATACTTTTTGGAGCAGATCCAATAATACCAACTTAAACATTAATTTCAGTTAAATGAGAGCCGTTTTCTCTTACGCAAAATTTTCTCTTTTTATAGCATTTACCATAACTTTGTTGAGTGTTTCATGTGGTATACGGCCAATTTCTTCTTGTATTTTGTCCTTTAGTTGCTGCAAGGTTTGGGGCTCTTTCACATAAACTTTGTCTTTGAGATATCCCAACAAGAAAAAATCTGGTGCAGTCAAATCTGGCGATCATCGTGGCCATCTGCCACCGTTTATAGAAATTATTTGATTTGGAAATCGTTGTCTCAACCACTCCATTGTTGCACGGGCTGTTGCACCATGCTGGTAAACCAAAGTTAGGCGCTTGTTGGCAATTGCGGAAATAGCAAATCATCTTTTTCAAAAATTTTTAATTTTTTCCGGCGGTAACGCCACACCAAACAGTAACACGAAATGTCTGTAGAGATTATTGGGATTTTGTCATCCTCAAAACCTATACTTTAAGTGAAATGCGCTTCGTCGGACATCATTAAATTTGGCAAAAAGTTTTTTTTTGTCACCGAGATTTAAACTGCACTAGCACACTCCGCTTAATGCGAAGTACTCAGGATTTAGTTTTTGGAATGGTTGGACTTTCTGCCGTACATCTTGAATTCGACAGTCCCAAATTCCGCAAAAGTTTCCATCAACGTACGAATGTTTGGACCCGTTGGAGCAGTTTTTTCACCATAAAATCTTCTGCATGTACGTTTAGCATTAATTACAAGTACATACCAATAATTCCGCGACTTTTTGAATAAAACAGTTTTTTTAGTAACAAAAAACATATATTTCAACATAACCTCCCTTTAGCTAAATACTCTTAGTCCAACGATTCTCCAATTTTTGTATCCCTTCAAAATCGGATTTTTCGAGGTTCATAAAATTGGCACTTGTTTGATCAATTATTTCATCGTTGGAGCTAAATCTATTTCCTGGTTAGGTTTGGAAATAGTCATTCCGGCTAAATCCGGAGAATATGGCGGATGAGTTACCAATTCGTAACTTAATTCATGCAATTTTGCCATTGAGACTATACACATGTACACTAGAGCGTACCAGGTTACAAGTAAAAAAAAAAGTTCGCCGTACACCTTCGAATATGAAGTATTATTGAAAGGTAGTTTCAAAAAATTTTTTTTATTTTTTTATGCCGAACGTAGGGGTCGCGCTTTTACATTTTTCTATATAACTTCTGCATTTATAAACGGATTTTAAGGTGTGATACATCGATGTTTTTGTCTCGACGAGGCCGATTTTTTTTGTCTTTGAAGTCATTGAGCTCAAGCACCCCGCGCGAGCTTTAATTTTCTGATATTAGAGTGGTACATTAGGGTAGTAGCAACTGAGATATGATGGGTAAGTACCAGAAGGGGGTGCTTGAGCTCAATGACTTCAAAGACAAATTGGCCTCGTCGAGACAAAAACATCGATGTATCACACTTTAAAATCCGTTTATAAATGCAGAAGTTATATAGAAAAATGTAAAAGCGCGACCCCTACGTTCGGCATAAAAAAATAAAAAATTTTTTTTTGAAACTACCTTTCAATAATACTTCATATTCGAAGGTGTACGGCGAACTTTTTTTTTGAGGTACGCCCTAATGTACACCTGTGCATTATCTTGATGAAAAATAACTTTTTTCTTGGCCATATGAAGTCATTTTTTTTAAATCCTCGTAAGATCGATCCAATAAGTTGGCGTAATATTTGCCGTTTATTGTTTTTCGCTTTTGAAGGTACTCGATGCGGATTAACCCGCTTACATCCCAAAAAACTGTTGCCATCACCTTATTGGTGATGGCAACAGTTTGGAGCCGGTTCATCCGGAGAAACCCATTGCTTAGACTGCTGCTTGGTCATCGGTCGTGTTGTAATGGATCCATGTTTTATCCACAGTTACAAAACGCCGCAAAAGCCCATTCCAATTGTGGTAAAAAAAACTCGAAACAATCCTTTGAAGTTGTCACACGATTACCTTTATGGTCAATTGAGAGCAGACGCGGAACATACGAGTAATAAAATTGTAATTTCTTTGCTTGCGAATATTTCCTATTTTATTCTATATCGGGAAACAAATTTGGGAGAATACAAGTAGATATTAAAATGGAACGCCATACAATTGCGCAAAAAACTAAAATTGTTTTTCTATGCCTTGAAAATAATCGTTCGTTAGGGCATGTCAACTTCCCTCGTAGTTATATGAAATGCAACACTGATCCCGTCAAGTACCATCTGTTAATAGACTACTGTCAAATTTTGAGAGTTCCGTCATTTAGTTTGTGTTTACCAGCTGTTCAAAACATACAACCCACATGGAAAAAAGTGAATTTCGAATGTTTATAGACATAATTTTTTGCGGAAAACCCGTCAATCAATCCAAGGAAAAGCTTGATAAATACTATGGGACTCTGCACTTTCGATTTCAATGGTAAAAAGGTGAATTACTGACTTTCGTTGTGATCGCACAAGCACAAATGACGCTGAACGTTCTGGAAAGCGAATCGGGGTCATACACCAGAAAATGTAGAAAAAATCCACGATATGGTGTTGGCCGATCGAAGAGTAAAAGTGATCAGTTTGGTTTAAGAAAGCTGTCTGCAAGATACATACTCGTAGTACTGTCGGGAACGAAATAGTTCATTTTCGAAGAGCAGAAAGTAAAAAATCAAAAACCAATTTTAGATCCCTGGTATACTCAAGTACTAAATTTATAAGTAAATTTTGTGTAGGGCTTTTTATATCAAAAAATGGACCGGTCCATATAGACCCTAAGCGCTCAATAAATGGCCACTTTGAACTATGGACATATGGGTATTACAAAAAATAAAAAATATTTCGTCAAAAATCATAAAATTACATTTTGTTTTAATTGGAGGCATTGACCAATAGGAGTGGTTCATGGGTCCTGAAGCCCAAAAACTGTCCTGTAACGTTCGGAGGCACATGGGTATCCTGAAACACTGAAATTTTCTCATAAATCCTAATATGTTTTTTTTTACGATTTGTGCCAATTTGGAACTCGAACCTGCCCGTATGACCCTTAGCCGCTCAAAACTTAGCCACCTTGAACCTTGAACTATGGATATATGGGTACTGAAAAACAATAATATTTCGTCACGGATCCTAATATCATAATAATTTTAAAATTTGGCTTATTTAAAGTTATTGATCCAGGGGTAAAAGGTCCCTAGGGGTCAGAAACGGTGGAATTTTCTAAAGAATTTAAATTTTTATATTTTACCATTGGCTTGGTGGCCTTAAGCTATAGGCGCTAGCGCCCAAAAGCCGCCCGGTAATGTTCGGGGAGATATGGTTAACCAAAAACAGAAACATTATCTTATAAATCCATATATGTTCCTATATTTAGAACTTGCGTCAATTTGGGCTCTTCGAATCATTCCAATGGGGGCCAAAAAGCGCCCTTCTTCAACTATGGACATATGAGAAAATAACATTAATTAGACATTTCCATTATATTTGGAGAGTCGGACCATAAGTTAAAGCACCCTAGAGTTTCAAGAATAAGGTGCTTTCGAACATCGACAAATGGTTTCTCGGAAACATCAAATTATTAATATTCGTTAACTTTTAAGATTTTTCTAAATTTAAGGCCCTAAGGGTCCCTTAGGGCTCCCTATCTTCGGGACCTTCGGCCTTCGTACATAGCAGACATATAGGTTCTCCAAAAACAATCAAATTTTTTAACGAATCTGAAAAGGCTAAATGTAGTTCGGTTAAACATGGACAAACGACAAAATACCCAACTCCTGATCTTTGGTTTTGAAAGCAGAAGTTTTTTTCTAGTTTTGCTTGCATTCTAATAATACTAGTAAATATATTCGAAACCAAATATTTGAATGTGGATTTCAAATGCGAATGAGAAATTTCGTAACATTGAATACTTGAATAAGTGGGATGATTACCATTTATTTCAGTACCCACATGTTAATTAGTTAAACCGTTTTGTGGAGGAGTTTGGCCAGTATTGGCTCCTAGTGGTTCAATTAAATCTCAATATTGTCAAATATTAAGTGAAATGATATCCTGAGGTTGCAAGGACCAAGTACAAGCATTAAGTTAGCTTCTTGTCCCAATTATTTTATCTAAATTTGCTTAAACACTTCGTGAGACTAAATTCAAATGTGGGCAAACTGTTTTTCAATTTCGCACAACTCAACAAAATATCGCAAAGGTGTTCCTATCAAAATCATCATTTGTATTCATCAAATGTTAATATTTCGTCTTAAACAAGAGAATGCCTGCGCCAATATTCATTTAGATGCTAATGAGGGCCCAGCATATACGACGGCAATACCACATAGTGAGTGAGTGCTACTCCTTTGAGATGGCTGGGCGGTCCGGTTGGAGGATGGCAGCAAAACCACGAACAAAGTATTGCAACAACTCCAAGTACACGATGCATGCAGAACACATACTAGTATCCGGTATATAGGTAATTGTATACATGCACATACATACATGCATACATTCATACATACATATAAGTACATACTCGTATATTTTCGAGTTGGTATTTAAGAATTTGTATTTTGCTCCCACACAAAGAAAGAATATGGTTGTGGTAACAGTATTCGAAAAGCATTGGGTATATGGTTATGGCACAATAATATTATGAGCGTCACAACAATAGTATAGGGTTTACCATTAAGGACATAACAATTTTATATATTGTTTAGCTCGTTTGTTTTATTTCGGTCTGTTGCTTTTTGTTAAAGACCTCTTGTATCTATATTAAAATAGATGACAAGTTTTTAACAAAATGGCAAAGCGACATTGATTTTCGAGGCTGCACACTGCTTTTATCGCGATTTTCGCTCCATGACAACCCTTTCAGTATATGAATTGTAACGCGTGCTGTGCGGCTAGTGGCATTCAATTCTGGCCAAAAATAATTTTCTAATATGGTACGAAGCGCTCTTCGTTGACGGTAACAGGAAAAAATACCACCCAATCACACTTCCTGCATGTAAACCACACCCCACAGTAATTTTTTGCGGATGCAATTGTGTCTCTTGAAGCACATGTGGTTTTGTTGCTGTCGAATAACGCATATTTTGTTTATTGACAATACCACTCAGCCAGAAATTAGCTTCATCGCTGAAGATGATTTTTCGATGAAAATCTGGATTTTCGCAAAACTTTGCTAGAGCCACCGACTCAGAATTTCGGTAGTAATTTTTAATGAAGCCAACGAAACAATCAATTTATTTAAGGAAACTTTTGGTGAGCGCATTATCTCGCGTCGTGGGCCAGTGTCGTTGCCTCCAAGATCGGGTGATTCAACACCACTGGACATTTTTTGAAGGGTTATGTGAAGTCGCTTGTCTACGCCTTCGACTCACACTTTTTGAGCAGGGCGTAAAAGATTCGGTGTGACCAAGCTCAACGTCTTTGTTACTCATTAATTAAAAACTCACAAATAGTAATTTGTTTATTCTAGTGAATGTGATATTCTTTAAAACAGAAGAAAAATCCTGATCAAATTTTGTCATTTTTTATTTGTCATTTGATTACTAACGTTAAAATCACTTTTTTATAAAGTGGTAGGTAAAGATTCTTTGTTCAGGGCCAAATGGGTATCCAGAAACGGTAAAATCTTCTCTTAAGTCCAAATGTGTACCTAAAATAAAGATTTAGACAAATTTGGGGCAATAAACACACAATTTTTTTTCGAGAGTCCGACAATATCAATAATTTTACGGATTGACTATATGTAAGATCCTGGTCCATAGGTCAATGGTTCCTAGAGTGCCGAAAATGAGGTCCCTTCTAACATCGACATTTGGTTATTCCGAAACAGAGGAATTTCCTTTCGTATCTCGAAACGCGTCAAATTTTTCGATTTGTCTAAATTTAAGGCCCAAATTCATTGTCGCCAAACCAATGAAATTAACGGGTCTAAACAGGACAGCAGTCCAAAATGGTAGAGTAACACATTGCAACACAGCTAAACACGAAGCAACGTTTGCTTTAACAAGGCTGTGTTGCTGCAATGGTAGCCACGTGTGTATATAGCATACGGGTTGCTATATATATTTCTGGCCTACAACTTATACATATATACACTGGTCATGTGTTACCTGGCGCCATCTGACAATTCATTGGAAAGTTTGACATTTTTAAGCATAAACGAACTCAGAACGTTTTGACGTACGACCATCATTTGGCAAAAAAATGGAATTAAGTCGTGAACATTTTCGTGCGATTATTATTCACAACTTTCCACGTGGATTGTCACGAGACGAGTGCATCGATGAACTTAAATCTTTGTATGGCGATGAAGCACCATCCTATAGCACTATGAAAAACTGGTTTAATAAATTCAATCGTGGCCGACGCTCGCTCAAAAACGAAGGTCGTCAAAAAACGGCCGTTGCGCCAGAGAACATTGATGCCGTGCGTGAACTGATCATGAAGAACGACATGAACGTCAACGTCAAGAACGTCAAATACGATCGGGGTGCTTCAAAAGACGTTTATAAGATCGTCACAGGTGAAGAATCATGGATCTATGCGTATGAGCCCAAAAAAAAAACAGCAATCGACCGTTTGGATCTTCGAAGACGAGCCAAATCCAACGAAAGTTGTTTGCGGAAGATGCACTTCGAAGCAAATGGTCGCCTGTTTCTTCGGCAAAACTGGTCATGTGTCGACTGTTCCGCTTGGGCAACGTAGGACGGTCAATGCTGAGTGGCACACCACTATTTGTTTGCCTTAAGTCTTCGGAGAAATTCGAAAAACGAACAAGAGAAGACGAAACATTGTGCACCATGACAATGCGAGCTCTCCCACGCCTTTTCGACCGGCCAAAACGTCGAATTGATGTTTCATCCGACATACAGCCCTGACTTGGCACCCAATGACTTCTTTTTATTCCCGGCACATCAAGAAAAAAATGCGTGGTCAACGATTTTCGTCGCCAGAAGATGCTGTTGAAGCGTTCAAAAGCATGTTTTGGAGGTGTCTTAATCGGAAAAAGTGCTTCGACAGTTGGTTTGAGCGGATGCAAAAGAGTATAAATCATGGTGGAGAATACTTTGAAAAACAATAAAACCATTTTTGATGATAAATGTTCGCATTTTCATTATTAGGCCAGAAATGTATATAGCAGCCCACGTAATGTTAGATACACACTAGGCTACCGAAGCAGCAATACACCACGTGTGTTGTAAACAAACAAAAAAATGCTGCAACACGTAGCTCTCCACAGTTGACTTGTTTGTACCCAGCATAAGAGTTAAGCGCTGTTCTTTTCGCTACGAGAACATTTGGCGAAAAATCGATTTTCAGCTGTGCTATGCCCTAGAGAGAACACCCTGTAATGTATGAATCATATGATTAGCACAGACTTTATCAACATTATTTTTTACGGAAATCAGTTCCAATATCTACGAGTACAATAATTGTCTGCCCGATGAATGAGTTTGTATGTAGGTTCACGTTTGTAAACGTACATAAATATGTATGTACGTATGTAGTCCGTAAAATGACCCCATTTCATTGATAGAAACTGAAATTATGTATGTACTAGTCGCTAGTACGCCCTATTAAATCAATCTCGTCTTCTTGTATATAAGACATAGAGAAGACGAATGTATGTACGAGTATGTTTGTAGTGGTCTATTTACCTGGCAATGGTCTGTTAATTGATTTTTAAATGGGCGTTTAATGTATTTTACACCTTTAACTTGAGAATAATTTTGTTCTAGGGCTGCGGCAATGCGCCAGCCACCAGCACTTGATTTCCAGTTAGTTACGCGTCTTCAGAAGAATCGTGTCGCGTTAATTTGAGTAGTTCACGGAGTTGCAAAAAAGGAAATGCCTTTAAATCGTCACGAAAATAGGTGGGGCACTTGTGGATCGTCTCGCCTCATTGTTGTCTTTTTGTTGATGGCGTCACTCGGACGTGATCGCCATTCAAGTGATGCAATCCGACTTCTAAATGTAATTAACGGTCACAGCGTGCAGCCTCGATCATTAATATTTCCTCCGACAGCACCCACCCGAGTGCAAGTAAGAATACAATGAAGATACAACTAAGCATATCAAACTAAGTACATACACGCAGAGAAAAGATATGGTTGCAAAATAATAACGAAAATAATTATATGCACTCTACAGTAGGAAAGTGTTTGTCGCAACCCTATAATACTATGGTTGAGCGGCTTTATAAAATGTTCGTTAGTTGTGTGGCACTCGTATTATAATATTTATATTGTGGGAAAAATAACATGGTTGTGGAAATCAAAATGAAAATATTATTTGTTAAGCAAACACTTAAAAAGGGTACCTTTTATCGAGGTATCTCAAAGGTCCTTAAAGAGAATCTTTTTCCCCTCAGGGCCGATTTTACCCATTGTTAATCCATGACTATAAGCCATGATTATGAAAAATGTCAATATGATTATTAGTTTGACCGCTATCGTGCTTTTAACAGACTCACGGAAGAAATGACGTGCGGACTTGGCTAGATCAACATAGAATTTTACTTGTATACAAATATTTGTAGCCTTATGTGGAATTGAAGCAAAAGTTACGAGTATAAGAAATAATTGATCCAGGAGCTATGATATTACTTAGTTCATTTAAGCGATAACGTAAGTGATTGTTACGAAAGCACACTTTAATATGATCGGAAATAGTCACTTGGTCCACTCGACTCCAGTACAGCTAATAAAACTTATAATTTAAACACCTGAAGAAAAGTGGCATCTTGCCATACAAGTTGTAAAAATGACGTATATTAACTCTTTCTGTTCGCCTCAGCCTTCGAGTAAAATTCTGGTCGGCTCAGTCATCTACCATGCCGCCGCCGCGGACTATTATCGGCCGGCTCGGTTCTGTTGTCTGCGCGAGAAGGATGTGGCCCTTGGTGTTAAATGTGCCCATGTTATTAAATTTTGCACTTTCCAGGATTTTCTTTATTAAAGAAGTTACACCTCTTGGCGTCGTGAATAGTTAGGAATGGTCACTTCCAATTTCAACGGAGGATTTGGTGTCACTCTGTATCATTTAAAAAAGGCGTATACAGTTTGATGGTATCTTAAACGCAAATAATGTATCTCTTATCAGAGCGTCGTATGCAGTCAATGACGAGGTAATATTTATCGGAATTAGCGCAGTGTGCAGATTTGATCAGTTGTTGACTTGTTCGGCCTATAGCCGCACAGATTCGGTAGGATAAGGTCGACGAGATCTGGTTTCTATCTTTAACTTGGTCGACTTTATTTAATTATTTAATTAATAATAATAATAAATAAGAAATTGGCTTAAATTCAGATTCTGCAGTACCTTTACCTTATTTTTGTATATTACATAAGAGACAAAAATGGTTTACGAGTACAAGACTTGAATAGAATCGGTTCTCAGGCAATGGTAGTAAAAATTAGTTGCTAAAAATATAATTGTTGGATTCACATAACCGAAAATTTAAAATATGCCCACGACCCTATTAGCCGTTTGAGGGTGAGGGTATATGTAAGTCGGATAAACCGTCAGAAACTTGCACACCTATTGCGAATCGATAAATAGTACGCTAAGCCATGGATATAAAAATGTTTTTTTTTTTAATTTTTTACTTTTAGCTCTTTTTAAATCCCAAAGGTTCTCAAACCACGAAGAGATGTTTAGTTATTAAAAGAATTTTGTTGAAACAAACAAAGTAGAAAAAGAGTTGGACGGGAAGTCTGTGAGATACCCTACACCACTTTGTTATTCACAAGATCCACGCCTCTATCTTGAGTTTGAGCAAGGTCGGACTTTATACTTCTATAGTTGGCGCTATATACTTATACAAACTTTTACGGACCATTTTGGACCATATGTCCAATTTTAATAGGAAGAGTTATAGATCACATTTAACGCTCTATGCCTCATTTGAGCTAGATCGAATTTAATTGAAAGGTCGAATTTAATAGAAAGGGCAATATTAAAAAGTGGACTACTTTTGGTAGTAATTGTTATAAAATTGCGCACAAGTGGACTTAATTTGTGACTTCTAGAAGTGCAGAATCTGAACTTAGGAGTGAATTTTGTGTGCGGCTATGGACATAGGGGCTATTCGAAAACATGTACCGATATGGTCCAATTTCTTCAGGGATTCTTACAGGCCTGGTAAAATACTTTATGTTAAACTTTGTATGGGGAGATTTTCTCAAACATGGACCAATATAGCCAAGTTTCAATGCAAAAATTGAGCACGATTGCGTTTATTTTGTGGACCTCAAATCATTAGGGGCCTTTGCGTAGGCACTATTCTAAAACATTGACCGATATGGTCCAATTTCATCAGGGTTTTAGGTGCTCGGCAAATTGCCTTGCCCTTAATTTGGTCGGCATTAGATGTAATATTTGACTGCTTGAGTGGGTTAAAAGGAAAATATGAACCAATATGGGCCAGTTTTACCAGAGTTAAAAATTGCTCATTACTTAGCATACGTTAAGATTTCTAGAGTAGCAGCGCACAGTGGGAAAATTACGAAAAAAATTGGAAATAATTCGGCCATTTCGTTTGTAATGGTCCGATTTAATGAAAATTTACATTGACCTTCTTGAAGTGTTACTGAGCTTAAGTTTCATGCATCTGTGTTTAACAGGTGCTGCACAGTGGGCCCTCAAAGTTGGTCACCTCGAGTTAAAATTTTCTTTTTCAAGCCGCCAAAAGCGTATTTGTGGTCCGATCGTAATAATTTTTTCTTTAGTGAAATCTGCTGGACAAACCCAACCAAAAATGTTATTACAAATTTTTTCATATCTCGTACAATAAAAAAGATATCGGGACTTAAAGTTTTTTTTTCGAAAAATTTGCTTTGGATTTTCTGGGATTATTTTATTTTTGGGAATCAGTTTTAGGTGAATCGGGGAAAATTTAATCCTGGTTTAAAGAAAACACTTTGGTTAATATTTTAAAAAAAGAATTGTAGCAAAATCACCAATAATATGAAAATGCCAGCTGTTCAAAGTCAACTATTGCGAAAAAAGTGGGATTTTGAGTGTTTTACGGCGAAAAGGTACCTTTACTCTTATGTCAATAACTTTAATGTTTCTTAAGTAACATACAAAAAATTTGCATTTATTTCAAAGAAAACTTTATGCTTAATACAAATAATAAGCAATTGTGACCCTAGTCGGTACTTTTCTTGCTCCAGGCGTCTCCAAATATGGGCATTTTTTTCAAAAAAAATTGAGTTTGAGCTCAAATAAAAAAAATCGCCACACTGCTGGCCCAATTTGGTGCTATAAGTCAGTTAACTACATATGTTTTCTAAAATCCCAAGCAAAGAAATTTTGCGGGAGGCCATTTCTAGGACAAAAAAAATGAGTTTTTGTTAAAAAATCCCATTTCTGGGATTTTGTTTTCCCCTGTGTCAAATTTTAGAAAAGTGGCAACTCCAATTTTTTTTTTGAATAAGTTTTTCATTTTGTCACAAAAATATTGATACTACGTAAAAAAATCAGGTTTATATCTCCAACCAGCAAAATTTTACAGTGGTCTGAAATATTGACTTTTTTTGCTACCTTCACAAAAAAAAAAATTTTCTCGTTTTTATCAATTATTATTCAACATATTGAGTTAATTGCATTCTTTTTTATAATCTGTTAAAACTAGAGGTAATTACCTTTCCATTGGTATATAAAAAGTATATCCTTTTACCTACACTTATAACAGCACGTGCGCTGGAATAAGACCCCTTTGAGTAAAGTATGAATTTTATAGGTAAGAATACCAATTTTAAAAATTCTCGTACCTATCCATAAATAGCAAAAATATATATTTTTACCATTATTGTTTACCTATTGTGTAAAAACGGAAAATGGGTAGTATTGTATAGTATGGATCTAGGTACCTAAACATTCATTCTTATATGTTTTGGGGGAATACCTGTCCCCTATGTCCGGAATATTGTGCAACATTTTAGGCGAATGTACCTGGGTACATAAAAATTCATTGTTATAAATGTATTTTTGGGGAATACCTGGTATTTTAGTCAAGTATTAATTGCGGATATTATTGTGATTACCTGTAAGTATTACTCATTGATATAAGAACCGCCGATTTTGTATGGGTTTATCATAACAAATTAATCCGCCATGACGATAACACTCCTTGTTCAAGAACTTGTTGAATTTTTAAAAAACACCAAACTTCGGAAAATGGAGAACAGAGTAGCATATTTAATAGAGTGCATAGAGTCAACATATAGCGAGATAACACAATCTAACGAAAGCAGCAAAGTATTAAATTTTTTGAAAAAATTTGACCGGCTCATGGAGAAGTATCACAGGAATTATTCAAGATTACCAACTGAGTGGCTCG